>OZ017795.1:37948671-39148671 GCA_963969395.1 Pseudoscleropodium purum
TTTGATTCATATCTATATTCAATTTTAATTCTTAATTTGATGTATTACTATATATCCTTATTTATGGGAATTTTTACTCAATTTGAAAGGACTACAATTTCATAACATTTTCTTCTTAAAACCACATGAAAGTCTTAAATACAAACTTAATAAGGTGCATGCCTAGTTGTTTTAATAATAAAAACTTAAATACGTAGTCCTTCCACTATTATAATGCAATTAGGTGCTGAATATGTGAAATTAGGAGAAAATTCAATTTTTGAATTTGACCTATATAGAACATGATTGTGGTGTACCAACAGGCCTTTTGTAACACCATATAATTTTGTAATTTTCCAATATTGTTTTCATTTCTGGAAGGACATTTTTCTAAAGTCTAGAGAGTCTAGGAAGTGATACCCATATTGTGCCATTGCCCTAGTACTTGTACTGAAAATGACAATTTTTGAGTGGTTTCAAGGAAACAAAGTCATGGAACTTTAGGGGTTAACTCTAGAAGGACGCACTAAACACCATGAAAGACACCCTTTTCCATACTGTGTGAATCATTTACTTAAAAAATCCAAGAAACACTCATTAGAAGTCAAACTACTATGCCAAACCGCTTCCCTTTTTGTACAAAATACCAATTCTACCTTTTATATATATATATATAAAAGAATTCTTTGTCAATTGTCATCCATCGGACACCTAGTGTTTGCAACATGCAACATTCTTCTAGGATTAACAATCACTTGTGGAGTCTACAGATTACCAATTTCTTGAATTTTCCCATTTTGTTGGATGGTGATCCACGTGCCCTTCTCTCATTGTCCCACACTCAAACGATGTCAGTGTCATTTGTTTGGGGGACCGGGACGCTCCCAAGGCACGAGGTCCCTCCCTCCCTCCCTCATCAGACTA
Organism: Pseudoscleropodium purum; assembly: GCA_963969395.1. NCBI lineage: Eukaryota > Viridiplantae > Streptophyta > Bryopsida > Hypnales > Brachytheciaceae > Pseudoscleropodium > Pseudoscleropodium purum. Next base: position 37,949,575 of record OZ017795.1, read on the forward strand.
CTAGATCAGTGGGGTGTGAGTGAGTGAACGTAGGATACCCACCCATTCTAACTTACTACTACCCTTGCAATGTGTTCCTTCCGTCAGTTCTTATCTGCATCGAAAGCTGTGTATGCATGTTAACTTTGCAAAAGGAACATGTTGGGATCCACTCACTCACTTTGGATTTGTCATTGATGAGCCCATAACAGTTTCATCATCAGCGTCTACCAATCCCATTCTGCGCTGACAAAAAGTAAACAAGAATAACACCTTTAGAGCTAGCTAGCTCCGTCGAGCGAGCTAGCCGGAACAGTAAAGCTCGTTCGCGCGCGATCGCTCACTCATTCCAAGTTCCAACCTTGAATGATCGAATCCTGGACATGTAGACTCCATGGAATCCATGGATCGAAGCGCTCCAGGTTTTATATATATATTACAGGTCCGGATAATCGATCGAATAGATGTTATTCGAAGGATGGAACAACACGTACTGCTCGTCTTGCATTGGCCGGCCACGCTGACTGCACAAGACCTTCGACTTGGGAGCTAGTCGATTAACTTTCGATCAGAGTTCCGAAGAGCATCGATCATGTGACAAGATGATGAACATTGGAAAGATATATTCAAATTGGGAGTCCAGTAATTTGTGGCCACAGTTCTGGCTAGCTGCGGCATCTGAATTGAACATGCCGGTGGCCGGATCAGCCAACCAGGAACGTCGGTGCAGCCATTCTTTTTTTTTTTATTAGTTGCGGGCGAGCGAAGGATCGGTCGCCAGATTCCTGCAAGTTCTTGCTCACCTCCGGTGGAAAATGACAAGGAGAACAATTCGCTGACGTAGAAAAACTGTGACGGTAGAGCAAATCTGTTGTTGAAAATCGCCTAAAATTTTTTAGTATTTTAGCTATCGAAATGATAAAAAGCAATCGTGAACCAAAATTTTCTAAACTTTTGGAGTCACCCTAGTGAAAGAGGACTTGGCAATGGCCTGTCACTTCTGAGGAGATAGTGACAAACTGAAATAGTACTTGGCTATGCTTTTTCACTTCTAAGGAGATAGTAACAAATTGAAATAGTACTTGGCAATGCTTTTTCACTTCTCTGACAAACTGCCACTTCTCACTCACTTGTAAGATGAATAATTTGTGAAATAATTGATTACACCCCACCCCCACCCGCAAATAGTCCCACCCCATATTTATAATTTTTGTGAAGTTGTTGTGATTGCAATCAATATGGAATTTGGACATTGTACATGTACTTGTATCCATATGTAGTTAGTATTAGTATTTCATATCCTATATCAATATCCATATCCATATATGATATCGTATTTATATTTCATATATAATATCTATATGTATTCCGTATATGATATTCTATATTAGTATTAGATAATCGTAAGTATCTTTATCAAAGTTTTTTTGTTTTCGAAGATTGACAATAAGGAAGAGGGGTCAAGTTTTCTTGAAAAAATTGACAACCTCTGTTTTTCTTGGGGGTGGTGACAAGGAGTCAAGGAAGGGCAAGGGTGCTTGCCACTTTTTCAATGGATAGTGAAAAGTGGAAATTGAGAATTGAAAAAAAGAAAGAATGAAGTATTCAAAGTGTGTGGCATATCCATGTGGCAAAACCTATGATGAAGTGTGTATTAGAAGGTGTGAGTGCCTATTATCAACAATTATCTAAAAATCATCAAAATTTTGAAAAATACCATAGTGAAGCGTTGATAGATGAAGCCATTGGAAGAAATCATTAAACCTGGGTCATTGCATGAATCCACAATTTTAGTATGAATTACATTATTTGCAATACACTTCTTCTATCTAATGTGATTTTGAAATGTTAACCATTAAAGAAGGGTTGTTTCCATAGCAATTAGGAATATTACATTACATAATACAAGTAAGAAGAAATTTTCCCCTAATCCTTGAGGTAAGCCTAAAAATCTATAATTGTTTGGTTCAATATGTTTATTTAATGGAGACATCCAGTGACTTCAATTGACCTAATGTGACATCCTTTACCAAGAAAAATATATATAATTGGTGAAGTTGCTTAAACATCTTGCCCTTATATTCAATTTAGAATTTTATTTAAAGGTCATAGTATATCCAAAAGGTTTTCAATGTATTGTAGCCAAAAATTATCCCAAATGCTAAAATCTTAGTCACTTTTTAATTCAGTAGATTGAATTGCATAGGATTTCTTAGATAACTTGTTAAATTACATCCTTCCAAAAAATTCAAGGTAAATACAATCACTACTTTAATTACAATACTTTTTTTAATCTTCAATATAGTCAAAAGTGTTGAAAATTATTGCTCGTAAAAGTTATTCTTCAATTACATACCTCAATTTCTATAGGTGATTCCATCGAATACTTGTACTAACAATTTGGATATCTCACTTTGTATGAATGTCATCTCTACTATAAGTTTTGAATTATAAAAACCTATATTTAACTAATTATGGACAATTGCACAAATTATGGACAAATTCATAGTCCATAGCCACATTAAAAAAGGTAGAGAACATGCTTCAAATGATTAAAAAGTGTCGGCAACCCACCCACACCTTGTTCAGAAGAACCGAGGGTACAAAAAAAAAGTGGATTGTTGTGTTTTGGACCGGTTTTTATGCAATAGCAGAACCGGTGCCTATGACCGTGCACCCATCCCATGCCCATTGACATATAGGCTGGCAGCCGATAAGACAGCATAGTAAAGTGCACAAAACCAAAAAGCAGGACAACAAACATGAAAGATAGAGAAATGAGCAAATTGCCTGTGCACTGAAGATAAAACAGTTGTAACATGGTCCCTATAGGAGATTCAAATAAATGTGATTTGTCAGCAGCCAACGGATACATATTAAAAATGTCAAAACTGACTAGTCATAAGACTTATAGTCACAATCTATAAGATATGAAGGCACACCCTAAAAGATATGAAGGCACATCCACAAATGAGTAAATATTGTGGATATGCATGTAATCATCCTGAAGTGAAAACATCCTGTTCAAGAACCATGCCATCGACATGCAGCGAAGCCCTTAGTATCGGTTGGCAGCCGACACCTGCAGCGAGGACTCGGATCCGTCTAGCAATGTGATGGTGACACAACTCCAGAGCTAAACTATTGTATCGGCTGGCAACCGATAGGTCCGAGGCGATATGTCAGTAATCTTCTCCGCCCTCGTCTACATCTCTGTCTAAGGCTGCCTCCGCGGCCTCCAGATTCGCAATAGCAGTAGCAACGGATGCCTCCGGGATGACATGAGATGTGGGAGGTCCTTTCTTTGCATGCGAGGGCATTCTGTGCGAGTACAAGACAATGTTGACATGGACCATCTGCGGAAGACAGAGTTCCTTGTGCCATCTTCGGGTCCAGCACTCCCTCGCAATGAGCGCTTTTGACTCCCTCTTGGCTTTCATCGGAGTCCACCACTCAATTTTAAAATTACCATACGTGGGCCCCAAAGACATGTCCACACATTGGAGTACCCGTCCCAGCCAGACAGGCAGATGATTGTTGTGACATGGTCGACAAAGAACAAAGTCTCCGAGCAGAACATCCCTGAATGGATTGAATCTCAAGCGCGGCCTGTCCTTCGCAGGTCCGCAGTATGGAGTGGAATCCCCTTCGTCCTTCGGAGTTGTGTCTATTGAATAATTCTCCTCTACCCCCTTGTCTACAAAAGTCGACGTGTGATCTCTTGTCCAGTCAGAGAGCGGCCATAATCCTTCTTGAAGCAATGCAGGAGTTTGAGGCAGCGCCGAATTGATCTCTGATTGAATTCTTTCCCAGTAAGCCACACAGCCTGCCATTTCCTGTGCATACCGTCTATCTCTGGCCATTCCCGATTTCCAGAACTCAATGAACTTTGCTATTCCGTTTTTGATGAATATCTGTTTCTCATTGCACTCTGTAGCCCTTGCGACTTCCTTTTCTGCATTTCGCCTTCTGGTATTAATGTCCACATTCCCCCAGAGTGCCTTGAAAGGCACAGGTCGAGGGTCCCCCTGTGGAATATTGGGTTGTCCATTTTCGTCCGCTGTCCACATTTTGACAGGTGCGCCAGGAGGTAGCCACGAAGAATCTGTGGCCCTGAGCTTGTACCTCATGACCGGCCATCCACGATCCACACCATCCTCCACGATGTAGAACTTGAAGAGGTGTTTATCTCCGAGCTCGATGATTTTGTTCACCCCATTATGATGGAAGCCCTTGAAGTATGATTTGAAGTCCGCCACTTCTTGCACGAACTCCGGAATGAAGGCTACAGTCTTCTGTGAATCCATGAATGCCTTCATGAGATCCGCAAGTACGTATGTGTTCTTCCTTTTGATCAGTTTAGAGAGATAACTGAAGTGCGCATCAATGTCCTCGTGCGTATGCCCGACAATAAAGAACCCCACTGAAACTTCCTTGAATATGCGCCTGGCAGTGAGCAATGAGCAGAAAGCCATGAGGAATCGATTTTTGTTGTCCTTTGCTGAATTGTCGAGTTGCAAGAACAGTTTCCTCGGAAGTGGGACCTGAGGTCGTCTTGGTCTCGCTACGTCGATCACCATGTCCGAGGCCTGCGGGATTGACGAGTTGCATCTCAATTTCCCATGAAGTAGAGCCTCGAAGAAGGTGTTTAGCGGTGGAGTCGAGAAGAGGATCTTGGACTCCCGAATAAGTGGTAGTTCTAGGGCCCTGAGGACCCTGCAGATGGACGAAATTGTGAAATTTGAATCCCCAGGCCAGAGTGATGTGGAGTAATGTGCATACGTGGCATCTCCATGTCCATGTGTGAGCATTCCAGTATACGAGATTGGTATTTGCCCTAGCCCTGCGGTGGCCTTGGTGATGCGCTGCATCCTCGGTATGGCAGTCTTTGTGGTGTCCATTTTGTCATGAATAATGCAGAGGAACTTTGATGGATTTTGCACCAATTGCGCGGTCCATCCACTGTATACATTTCTACAAGTGCGTTGGTAATTGAGATGTCTCTCTCTATCGTCGACTAGGGCCTGCCACTCATCACAACCTCTTGGATATTTTGCAATGAACTCTACCAAGAAGTCACATTCTGTGCATTTTGAGAAATTGTTCCCTACGGCCTTAACCTTTACATTTTTGAAATGAGCATTCCGAAGGCAGCTGATAGCAGACTGCGAGACCGGCTTCATATTGCATATTCCATTGACCTGAAGAACATGACTTCATGGATGAGTTTCCATGGAAGACTATAGAGTTGTATCGGCTGGTAGCCGACAAAACTGCAAATGACGGCCTATAGAAAGGAAAGATCAATGGCTTCTACATTCAAAGTCCAGACATGATTGTATCGGTTGGCAGCCGATAAAAGGACTTTTCTACTGTAGACGAAGAGGCAGATGATGGACTTACATAATTGACTTGTTCGCGCATGTGATCCCAATTCATTGCAGAGGGGAGGACCTTGAGATTGTCAGCGCGTTTATTTCCAACCATTCTGAACTCGTTTGGCATTTTGTCGGCACTGTCGTCGATGATCGTTTTGAGGGTTGCTTGAGCTTGGATTGTTTGTGGCCGTGGCCGTCAGGCCCCCGCATTTCCATGCGAGCCGTTAACGGATCCTCCCACGGCTGCAGCCTTGTAAACATGATAGGTTGACCTCGATACCCCGTAAATGATATACCATGTGTTCTCGCAGACGTCTGTATTTGCAAGAGTAATGAATTTTTTTCCTGGAATAACCCCTACATGAAGCTGACTCTACACCGCATACGCTACCTCCCTCCTACTCTCGAATGTGCAAGCGAAGAACTTTCGTCGTATAGACCTCGTGTCCTCCCAGGGAAACGTCTGGCAGCATCTGAGCTTACAGCACTTCTGTGAGCTGACCTTACGTACCTCCGTCTCCGAGGTCTTCATTTGCAGCCTGAATTGGCTTTTGTGATCCTTGGGAATCACCCTTCTATGCACAGAGCGGTATGGATTCCTCGGTACCCCCTGCATTCCGTTATCGTCCGACTCATTCAATAGAGCAGCCTCTGAGCAGAGCGTGACAATTTCAGATAGTAGCCTTCCACCCTCCAACCTTGTGTGTGTGAGCCTCCAGCGCATGGTTTTCATTTGCAGATCGTCATTGTCCGATACAAACATGACCCCGACATCCGTGTCGCCTAGGACGCCATCATCGCAGGCCTCATCTGGTAGGCAGACTTGGATCATGGCTCTTCCGAGAACCGAGAAGTCGTCATTGAGAAGTTCACAGTATTGATTTCTCCAGAGCGGTCTATCTGGGATTGGAAGCCCAGCTTGCATTCCATCCGGATGGCCATTATCTCCACTTTGAGTATCAGCTCTAAACGCGTCCGAATGATCCATGCTGTCAGCAACACTTGTGTCGGACATGGCAGTGCCAAAGGTACTGTAACCATGAACATCGCGGTGATCCTCTGCAGACCCGCGGCTGTCATCGTCGGACGAATAGAGCCTATCATCTCGCTCGTCTTCATCTGATGTAGTAGGAAGTACTCGCTGTGTTCCCGGATCACATAATTCTACCTGTACATTGTTCGAACTCCCATCACTATCGTAGTTACTATCGACTTGAGCCTGCATGAAATGGGTCGCAGGTTCTCCTGTCGGCTCGTAGCCGACAATCTTGGTTATTGGGGCGGAGGTCTCGATTGGTCTGACCTTATAACCACTCTAGAGTATTTTGAATCCAACACAGCGTTTGAGTGTCATGAATTCAGGAATCTCGCAATAAGCACTCTGATCTTGGAAATCATCGATGACGTGCAGTAGCTTCACAACGAGGAAGAAGCTGTGTGGAACGCGAAAGCCTTCCTAGTAACCCTTCGGAGAGCATTGTACAATTGTACCTACACCAGCATACAGCAGATCCGTGCCCATAGTCTGCAGTAGTGAGACATCCATATTGACAGTGAGTGACAGGAATTGTTGTATGGGTTTTTCATTTGTGACCACTTGTATTGGCTGCCAGCCGACACCAGCAGAAGAAGACCCTTCAGACTCTGCATGGGGATAGATGTTCTCTGCCTCCCACGCGATTGACCTTCCCGGGTAGTGTCGCAGGAACACCATGTCTCCCTCAGGAAACGGAAGAGGCATATCGAGGTTATTTGGAACGTCTAGGACATGAACGCATACGAGGTAGGGATCGCAGCTCACCACCCTTTCTACGACCGCCCTTCCGGAGTAGTATAATCCTTCCAGTGTAAGAGCCACAACAACTCCCTTCTGCATTTTCAGTCTTCCCGAGCCTCCATTTTTCGTGAATGCCTCAATAGGACTCGCACCCGATGTCCAGTCATCAGATCCACTCATGATTTGAAATCGGAGTTAGAACCCACTATGTCGGAATCTCTGTCAGACCCGTGATGACCTTATCGGCTGGCAACCGATACGTCTGTGTACCTGGTGCTTCATGACCTTCTTGGTATAGAAATTGGTATCGGCTGGCAACGGATACCACTGTCCGTACGGTCAAGCACAGAGGTAGGACCGTACAGCTAGAACTTTGGGGATCATGCACGAAGCTAGATTTTGCGCTTCCTATGATCTAGGCACTGTCCACAGATGCTCTGACTAGTAAAAATAATGAAATGGAAACACATGTGCAACCGAATAGGAAATCCTGAACCTCTGTCAGGCAACTAATTTTCGAGAATGCTCCTGACTACTACTGCAATTAGAATCCTACTGCAATTCAAATGTAGCTTGGAGCAATTCAAATCCTACTGCAAATTCTACATAAGCCTAAACGCCAAATAACAACTGTCGAAGAGCGCTTCCTAAACCCGAAGACTACTCAATGCTGCACTGAACTGAGGTCTACTGAATTCCCTGTCACGTTGCATCCCTCATAAACATTCCACAACAAGCCACTGCAATTCCCTGACGGTTCTTGGACGCTCTGAGTGCGTGTGTGGGGCAAATGAAAATGAAAATGGAAGTCCTCCAAGATCTGATCTTAGGTGAGCAAGCTTGAAACTGAATTTGGCACCTGAAATTTGAATCTGGAAGAGGATGAAGTTGTGGTGATTGCAAGAGAGACAAGTCCGTGCATCAAGAGATCGTGTTGGGAAACGTACGCATCTCTGCAATAAGTGTTCGTAACTTCCATGTACTTTGTTGGATGTGGAGTACATGCTAACGGATGAAAACCTGCGATGGATGAAATTTATGGAAGAACGGACTCAGTTTGTCATGATTGCGCCTACCGGCTGGCAGCCGAGGGTTTAGGGGGTATACACCCCTGGCCACTTTCATTTTCTCTCATTTGCCATTTGCGTCTCCTGCTCTCTCTCTCTGTCACTCACTCTCACTCTCACTCTCACTTACTCTCACTCACTCTCACTCTCACTCACTCTCAGCCTCACTCACTCTCACTCTGCCATTCTCCTTCCTTCAGTCCGGCTTGCAGCTGACATCCCCTCGCAAAGCAAAGCAGTAGCCGATACATCTTAGCGCAGCCGATACGCATTTCTGGCCAGTCGACAGTGAAGGAGAGTGAGGCAAGCGTGCTTTTTCAGCAGCCGACAAGTCATCTTCAGCAGCCGATAAGCGACAGAGTCCATTGGCAATGGTGTCCTCCAATTTGGCGACTGAGAGGTACTTTTCACTACATGTATCGGCTGCCAGCCGATACACTGTCATTTGCTATATCATATAGGATAGCCATTGAGATTCTGAGGCACCTATTTTTTGCTATATCGGCTGGCAGCCGACATACATTGCAGCACTCACTAGGAACCTGAGCTTAAGCTATGTCGGCTAGCAGCCAATATGATCCCGGGACGGTTGACTTAGGAATTTCTAGAAATGTCTTCCGACGGTAGGGTTTAGGGACTGAGAGGTTGTATCGGCTGGCAGCCGATACAGTGGATGTACAAAGTGAAGGTGCATAGTGTAAGTGTACTGAGAATTCAATTGTATTGTTCTGTAGGAAACCGACTCTTTTGGCCCGCCTTCTGGGTGGGCAAATTCCAAACTCTTGGATATTGGGAGACGGGTATCCACCGAGGGCAACATGGCGAGCGATCGAGGCCATCCAAGAATGGAGTCTATGTTGGAGGCAGTTACCCGACATGACAATGGAGATCGTATGCTCCTTCAAGCTGAAAGGGAACATGACCCCTGGCAAAGGAAGTGTATTGTCCGTCATGGCTGTTGGCGATTCCGTGCACGTTATGATATGCTTGATGCCACTGGGAAGCATGGATGGAGTTGCCGATTATTTCGCGGTGGAGTTGCCAGTGAACAAGTGCACAGAGGAGGTCTGTGGACAGAAGTCAATGTCGATGGGCATGACGTTCACGGGAAACACACCGTCCAGTGCAGAGGACCTCATCCAGGGCTAGGAGTGCTTGAAGATAGAGCGCGATGAATACAATGCGTTCATCGCTCGTGAGTTGGAAAAGGGGAAGAAAAAGGTACCCTTGGCAAGGAAGCAAGTGGCGGCGCCAGTGACTGAAGTCGTTGCAACTGATCTGCAGGAGACCGGGTCGCCCAACAAACCGAAGAGAAAAGTGAAGGCCAGGGATGACCCCAATAAGCCGCTGAAGCTGACACTTGACGAGGCACTCTGGCGTGGAAATCATCTCACAACCAAGACGAAGGAGAACGAGGTGAACGCTATTTACCAGGCGTTGGAAACGGGGCTCCTACACGCGTTTCCTTACAAAAAGTAGCGTCTTCCGGGGGTCATTCACTCAGACAAATTCCACATTGCACCGGACGAGTTGAAGTACCATAAGATTGCAAAGGACTAACTTGGCCAGGTAATTCGACGATCACTTCCATCCTTTACTGGTTTTTATCTTCCCATATAATATATCGGCTGGTAGCCGACATCTATAGCTGGTCTTTAATATTTTGGCCTTCTCTCAATTCAGGTGAAGACCATGTACAAGGGATACGGGTCCATCAGAAAGAAGCCGGAAATCCATGGGATTCCTCTGAAGCGGGCTCCACTGCCAACGGACAAAGGGCTAGACGCCGTGATGGACGAGTGTCCCGGGAAGGAACAAACTGTTGTTGTCGACAGCATCTCAATGCCGTGGTGGAAGGCGCCAAATGTCCACTGGTATATCATTAGTGGGCAACACACAGTGACGGCCTGTCGAGAATTGGCCGAGCAATATCCGGACGGCTTTGAAGCCAAAACCAACCTCCTGGAGTTCGAGGTCATTCCGGTATTCAGTAGAGACCCGGACACACTCGTCAGAGTCTCCAATGCCCTCAATCTCAACATCACGGAGAAAGTGGCAAAGGAGACCTTCAGATCCTGTGCAGAGATGGGAAGAGCGGCGTGGGTGAAGGCAGGGTGCCCAGAGCCGCATCGTGGAGGTGGAAAGCCGTCAGCAACATTTGAGGTAATTCCCAAGCACCTTTATTTTTTTCTCCCTTTTGATTAATATATTATGTATCGGCTGGCAACCGATACCATTCTCGCATGTTCTAAACATTGCGGTGGAACTCCTCCAGGCTGCGAAGCTGAAGGTGATGGCGCACTTTGTGGATGAGAAGGTGTCCTCCAAGTTGCCCCTCATCTTCATCAAGGAGACCACCTGGGTGCTATGGACGGAGGTCTTCAATGCGTGGGAGAACGGGGAGCTTATTGGAGATGATGGGACTGTGCCGAATCTCCTCGTCAATCGGAAGCCGCTCACTCACATCACCAAAACGGATCTCACGCCAACGCTGGGGCTTCGGGATTCGGATCTGTGCGAGCTAGGGCGGGAGATCGTTGCACTTCGCGTGAGCATCAAGAACACCACGAAGGCCAAGTCCTCGGGGAAGATTACTCTCTTCGACTGGTGCAAGGACAAAAAGCTGGACAGGATCGTCATGAACGAGATCATGTGGACCAGGAAGAAGCATCCCCTTCCCTGCAAGGACCAGGGCTGGACCCCATATACTGACGAGGATTGGATGGAGCTTGCTGAAAAGGAGGGGTACTCAGCGGCCGTAGTCCGAAACGTCTGGAAGGACATGATGAAATTCACGAACGCCAACAACTGGTTGAAGGGGCGAGTGAACCCTATGAATCCAACGACGGACAAGTCGACGGATGGCAAGGCGCCGGGGGTCTTCTTCACGACGTTGGCGAACTACGCCAAAGTCGAAATGCCTCCGACGCTTGGGAAGTCCGCCGAACTGAAATACGAATGCTATGTTGGAGAGAGTATTCCTGAGGTGGTCGACTTCGTCCGTCAATCGAAGGGGAATATGGCGCTGGAACCCGAGGACAAAAAATTCATTGTCCTCTTTGGGTATACAGATATGGGGGAACCGGTTCCAGTGAACAAGAACGATCTGCTCGATCTAGCATTGGCCGCTGAAATCCCTGAGGTGGACGGTCCGAATATCAAAGAGACCGAAGCGTACATCCCCCTGCCAATGCTCCTCATCGGGAACTCGCGTTTCCGAGATTCTGTCGCGACAGCCTCGTACTTGTCCTCGTCCTCTTGGTACTACCATTCAGTGTACTATCAGCCATCTCCCCGTGGAGGCTTTCAGAAGGCGGAGATTGAATCCATGCCTTTGGTCACTCTGTCCTTGACCTTCCCGAAGCCCGAGGACAGGTCCAGTATTTTCCCGGTCTTTATGCGCTTCACTGGGATCAACAAGGCGCCCGACTGGTTCAATGTCGACGTTGAGGGCGAGGTCGACTGGAATGGCGGGATGTGCGGGGTTGGTCATGGACTTCTAGAGAAACTGATGATGCCGACCCTAAAATCCAAGGATGCCACCGTCATCAACATCTGGAGGGGGCGGGAACATCACGGAGATCGCTCTGGTAAGTTTTCTTACCCCTTCCTCACATTTGCATTGTTCAGAGGAAGTGAAATCTTGTCGGCTGGCAGCCGATACAACATGTTACTCACTTGTACTCCATGAGTTCGCAGAGGAATGGGCGGGCCGTCATGGAGTTCGTTCGTTCGGAGGACAGATTGCAAAAGGCCACGGAACGTGTGAGGGGAATGAACCTCGTCTCCTCGGCTTCCTTGGGACCTTCTTCGGGGACGCTTGCGCTGATAGACCGGGGGGGCGCAAGCAGATTGGGACAAGTGTCACCTGCGGCATCACATCAGCAATCGCGGCCGATCTCGACCCTCAATCTGACGAAGACTCCGGGTGGCGCTGCTCAATCTCAACGGCCGCAGGGTCAGTCTCAGAAGCAACCAGCACTTCAGACGTTTCAGATTGACTTAGACAGTGATGGCCCCCCGGAAGAGACACTCATTCGAAGGCAGCGGCAACGATGTCCTTCATCTCCGCGGCGTTCTCTCAATCTCCCCCCGGCTCCAAATTCGGAGCTGCACGGGATGCTCCAACCGGAAAATTCATCGGTCGCAATGGTCGTGGACTTGCACGTTCAGCCACCGTCAGAGAAGATTCGCAGGATTCCACAGGCTCCAGTGGTCAGTCCTGCGACAGAGCCTCAAGTGGGAGTCACTGCAATTGGCCGCCCGGCTATTGCAGCTGACATTAGTATCGGCTGCCAGCCGACACCCATGGTGGTTTCCCCGCCTGAACCACGACGGGGAAGAAGCAAGAGGGCCACGCTCGAAAAGGAGTCGGAGTCGGCGGACTCGCGGAGGTCAACTCGGGTTCAGCAAAAAGCGGAAACGACCGAGTGACGAGGAAGACGGTGGTGCGGCGGCACGGGAACAGGACTTCCCAAATGAAGCGATGTCTCCCGCTCGATCTCAAAGGCGAGCTCAGACTGGAGGTTCGTAGGCGATAGACATGCTCCGTGATGTTTATGGAGTATCTAAAATAGCTCATGTATATGTAGCACTGCCTGGCTCAGACTTGTGCGTAGACTTGTTAGTAGGAGCCTTCATCTCGGCAGACTAGAGTACTTATGGACTGTGTCGACTGCCAGCCGATACAGTGCACGAATGTTTTGTCATGTACCTAAGTTCATTGCATCTCATGCTCTATGTATTTCGTTTTGCAATGCAGATGATGACTCCAAAACTTCTGAGAAATTCCCCGCCACCGCGTCTGAAGGTGGGCAGGAGTGTGACAAACCAGCTCTAGAAGAAAGGGCAGGGAACATGTCTAGTGCTGGCCCGTTTCAGGTAGCGACTCCGAAGTTGTTTCTTTTCCTTGAGGTTCAGGGAACTCTGCTCTTCTATGAGCCCCTCATTTTAAAAGGGAAAAGTATGCATCAGAGGTCGCAAGTAAGAGCTCGACCAGGTCTTCAGGAGTTCATCAGGTTCTGTAAGGGTCAGGACATTCAGATCGTTTATTGGTCGCATTTACCCAAGCAGACTCTTGAGCAGCGTCTTCATAACCTGAAATGGAAGGCGCCAGATATCGGAGACGATTACCTGGCTTTTGGACAGGAGTACTGTGACGAGAGTGCTTATCGAGACCCTCAAAATCCCACACGACCAATTTTTTTGAAGCGTCTCGCAAGGATTCTCGGGTCATCCTCCTTGTACGATAATGGGGCCACGATCAACAACTCATTGATCGTGGATCACGAGCCCTGTCGGAACGTTTTGAATCTGCCATATAGTGCGATTCATCCACCCCCGATTACTATGTATTCGGAGAGTTCGCTGAAGGGTGGAAAACTGCCTTATCTCTAGGCGACGCTCATCCCGTTCATTGAACGGTTTTTGTCTTTGGGACTCACGGTCCCAGAGTTCTGTCAAAAGAACTCTTCAGTTGGAATTGCACGCTGTATGCCGGGCTCTCCTCTTCATAATCAGTTCGTGAATGTGACACCGCCATATCAAAAGGGATTCGAGGTGCCATATTCACTGGAAGAGCTGCAGGCTATGGGAATTCCTAGCCCACGGGACCTAATGGAGGAGGCGTAGTGTATCGGCTGCCAACCGACACATATTTTTGTAGATTGTATATATTCTCTGTAGATAAAGGAGGACGTCTAGAGACTACATCTTTTGTGTACATTATTTTCTTTTGTATTGATTAAACAATTTTTTTGTAATGAAGGCATTTCAGTCCGATTTTTCCTAAAGCTTGCACATGGGACATTCACTCTCAAAGCATTCAAATGTTTCCTTTGAGAGTTTCAGCATTAGGTCTTGGTCATTCTAATCAAGTGATCGCAATAATGTAGGTGCAGGCATTCACTCATCTGTGCACAATCTATCTAGCACCTTTTGTTTGTTTCTCAATATGAATTATTGGCTGCTGTCTTGTGTCAGGCCGCAGTATCGGCTGCCAGCCGATATCAACTGGTTTGTCTTCTTTCAGTGGATGTTGATGTTGTATAATCTTGTAGCTACTAACTCATGTTCTGTTCAGGAGTCCAACGTGGGCCATCCACAGTCGTTCAAGAAACGTGTGGTTCTATGCGTCACGGGACTACTTTGTTATCTCGACCCGAATATCGAGGTGGACAAGTCGGACCCGCATAGAAATGTCATTAAAAGGCCAGGGCTAGTTGCAATGTTCATGACACTGTTTGAAAAGTTCCACGTAGGAATTTGGTCCAGGATGCCAATAGTTGATCTTAGGCCTCTACTTGCGCACTTGCTTCCAAAACATGTCAGAGACAACCTAGCGTTCGTTTATGGCAGAGAGTACTATGTAGATAGCCAGAATTTCCCGTGGTGCTACAAAATGCTCTCAATACTTCACACTAAGAGACCATCCAGGATGACATGCTTCACGGACCAAGTGCTCATGGTCGATGTGTGCCCGCTTTCGCTCAGGAGGACACCGGATCCGGCGTGCTATATTCCGCTACCATTTACGGGGGATCTCAATTTCCCGAATATTAGTAGAGTTATTCCGAACATTTCAACGGATATTATTCCATTCATTTATCCCATGCACGAGCATGAGTCAGTCTCGGAATACATGAAAGGCGCAATCAGACCGGGACAATTACACTATGAGGTTGCACAGTCAATCAAGTACGGGAAGCCAAACTGGAATGAGATATTCTAGTGATTTGCCCTACATGGTGTTGGCCGCCAGCCGATACCCTTGCAGAGTGGAATCAGGGGGGACTTGAATACCTTCCAATCTCGTCCCCTTTACCTTATTCACAAATTTGAACTACTTTATTGTCAACGCCAGTCTTATCGAAGCGACTTCCTCTTCACTTCAAGACCTGTTCTCTGAAGTTTTCTGGGGGGGATATCGGCTACCAACTGATACGAGCAATTCAGTTCATTGGATCGGATGGACTCAAGGTTTAGGGTTTAAGGAGGAGCATTCGTTGCTCTTCATCTTACAGATGGCTGCCATAGTCGATTTTCATAGTTTACGTAGTGCAAACACTTTCATAGATCTAGGTGCTTTAGAGAATGATGTTAGGAATCGGTTGGCAGTATCAGGCGCCAGCCGATACTTTGTTCTAAATTTGGACACAACATAGGAGCTTATGAAATTATTGATTTAACTACTAATTGTAGGCTCTGAACTCTATCATTGGCCGTGTGTTGTGGTACTTTGGTTTGTTTAGTGGTTGCGTCCATTTCTGTTCATTGCTTATGACACACAAATCTATGCATTCGACTATATCGGCTGATGGCCGATTTATTTTTGGACTATGGATTTGTCCATAATTAGTTAAATATCAGTTTAAAGCCAATGGATTTGAAATTTAAAATGAAGATGCATGATATCTTTTGTGTTGTATTTATTATTTTTTTAGTTAAAAAAATCATGGTTTATTTTTCCAATTTTTTACAATACGATTTTCATGATTTTTTGAACTTTTGAACATCCAAAAGTAATGATCTAGTAGTGAGCTTTGAGGTCTAATTTCCACTTTTGACATGATGTGATTGTATAAAAGGCACCTAAAACTAGTAAACATGATCCCTTCTAATTGTCTGCAAAGACAATGGCCTTATGTCAATACTTTTGGACATCCAAATACAATTAGTCTCCATTTCTTTGATTTAATTTAATTTCTAAAAATCTTGAATTACTTGGAATAGAAAAAAAAATTCTTATATCCTAAGTTTTTAGGATGAAACTATTTTAGTTTTTAATAGTTTTGGTTTTTCTATTTACTCATGATTTAAATGTCATTGTATTCATTTTCTTGAGATTTTATATATTTCTAGTTTTTTTATTTAACTCCTAAAGGATTAAGTGTCCATTCAACATACACAAGAAATCTTGGGAAGGTTTCTACATAGTCATTTATGGTTGGATGTTCATGAAATTTGGACACAATGTGTAAATATATACTTCTTTGGAGAAAAACTAGCAATTTTTTTCTGATTAGGTGCTTGGATCAAAAGTTATGCTACCCTAAACTTTTGGGGAAGCTTGCGCAATTTGCAAATCTTTAGAGTATCTTTTGCAAAAAAGCTCATCATCTTTTAAAATTTGGCATGTATATAAATAATAAAATATGACATACAATTGTCCAAAAAAAAATTTTAGTCCTCAAATCACATCCCAAGAGTCAAAACTTTGTTAGCTATGTTAGGTCGGTTTCAAGAAAAAAAAATTTCTTCTAACTTCAAGTTCTATTATCTTCCAATTTGTTAAGTGAAAATTCTTGAAATTTTTTCCACATATTCCAAATGTTTCTCTCTAACTTTTTTATTGTTTAGATTTGAAATAAAAAATTTCCTCATTGCAAAAGAAATCATCAAATTTTCATAAGTGCACCTAATATCATGTACTTATGAATGGTCAAAATCCTCATTTTCATGTACAAAAAATTTACTCCAAGAAGGCCCAAAGTTTGCTAATCCGGTTTTATAGGAATTGAAAAAAATTCATACTTCAAACGTTATAATCTTTCAATCTGGAAAGTCAAATGGCTTGAAATGTTTTTCACACTTTGCTAAAAAAAAAACTTTATCTCAACTTTATATGATTGAAGCTTCAAAAAATGGGTTTTAATTTAAAATTTTGAATAACATCCAAAAAAACTCAAAGGTTTTGAAAATATCTCCTTGAAAAAAAAAAACTTTTTTGAGGAATTAAAACATTATTGTGGACTTGATCTTTCTAGGGTACAATCTTTTTAATTCCTTAAGGACTAAGAGAACACAATACATCCTCTTGAAATTTGCAATGGCAAATTCTCGATTTAGTGCAACAAATCTCGATATTTTGTAAACTAAAAACTTGTAGAATAACAAGTTTACATACTTGTTGCATTTTCTGATTTTTAAAATTTCAATGTAGAAACAATTTAAAAGTTTATTTAGAAAATGTAATCTAATAGAAAGAACGAGCAAACATAACTTTCTTGCAATGAAAGAAAAATTAGGGATGAAAAAAAATTCTTAGGCATTTTTAATCTTTACCCTGAACTAATAAATTGATTCTAAAGAACGAAAAATTTAATTTGTATTTCTAGCAATTAAAAAAAGGTTCAATCTGGTGTCATCAAGAATAAAAAAATAATTAAAATGACTCCAATTTTTTTGAAAATGTTCCAAACAATATTCTTATAATATCAATTGTTAAATTTCAAAAATTGATGCATATATAAATTTTTTTAATTTTGTAGGATTCAATTTGGTCAATTTTGGCTTTCTACTCTTTCAATTTGAAAATGTGTATAAATTTGAGAGAATTTTTTATTTCTCATTATCTAAAATGAAAAAATATAAAATTTGCCTTAGATTCCAATATAATATTTTGGGAGGGGTAAAAAATCATATTCATCTTCTTATCATTTTTCTTCTCCAAAAGTTGCATTTTTGGCTTAAAAAGTTGATCATCCCAAATTGTTATAATCTAAAAATCCAATGGTCAACATTTTCCACAATTAATTCCATGCATATTAGATAAAGTAGACTTTACTTTTGTATGGTTAAAATTAAAAATTTCAAGCACGTCCTTGTGCAAAAATATCAAAGTGAGACAATTCACTGCAAACCTCTATTGTCAAAAAGTCATTAGGGCTTGAAGGCTTAATGGTCTAAATATTGAAAATATTTTATTTTATTTTTAAATTTTTAAATTAAAAATTAAAATCATATTTTTGAATCAATAGTAATAGACCAAAATGCAACAATAGTACAAGTGTTTTGTGTAATCATCCTAAAAAATTATAAAAAAATTGAACACATCATTGATAATTGAATGATCAATAATTTTTACTTGGTTTATTAGGGATTAAATATATCAAATTGTTATACTTAATGGAAGAATTGAAGAAATTGACATTTTTCAGTATATTGTATCTTTGACACTTTATATTTATATAATAATTTTAGTTTTAGAATTGTAAATAATTATTGGATGTTACAAATTTGGCACTTTGAATACAAACATCATTATAGGCTCTCTTTGCATGGACAATTGAATTAGAAGGTTGACTTCAAAAAACTCACCTATATATTTAAGGAACAAGTGAATTGAGTTTTATACAAGTTAAAAACTCATTATAGAAAATTTGGGCCCTATAGGGTTGTTTGATTTTTGGCGGATGTACATACACAATGAGTTTTTACAACATTTATTAGAAAATGAAAAAATATTTTTTAAATATTAAATATTAAATAATAATTTTTAAATTGAAAATCCAACGGATCATAAGATTTGACTTTCACTAATAGTTTTTTTGTAGGACATTTTCAGCTAGTATTTTATGTATCAACACACAATAATGCAATCAAACGGCCCAACTAAGGCATGAAATTTTCAATAATGTGATTGGAGAAGATAATGAGTCATAACAATACATGAGTCACCATTCCACATCAAAGTCTTATTTATTGTACGTAATCACAAAATTGTCATTAATACTCAAGTTGAAGTAGGACCTTTGATTAATGTAGGTGACTTACGTAAAACATAATTCAATTCAATCAGACTATAATTAGCCTATTCATGGTTATTGATTAATTTGGCTCAATTTCTTTGAAGATATTGGTATAAAGACATTGGCATTAAGAAGCAAGAATTTTTTTTATGTAATATATTATTCTTATGTCTTTCACCAAGCACTAGCCAATGAAAAAAAGACACTCTCATAAAGAGGTTTGGACAAACCCTCAAAAGTATACAAATCCTTTCATCAAATCATATTTGAGGTTTTAAAATAATATCTCCTTGTTTAACTTTACCCCTAAGAGTTTGAATTCTTTTGAAAATCATTAAGAACTATGGTTTTGTTCAAGTTCCATGGACAAGTAGATATGAATAAAACAAACCAATATTACCATCATTGGATTGAGGTAATATGAAAGAAAGCATGAAACTTCTAAAGTAGACTAGCCCATTTCATCCAACTGCCTATTTTTGTCATTCTACTTTAGCCCTAATTTCACCACAAAACTCATCCAAATTCGTTCATTTTATGACAAATCAATGCATTAATGACAACAAGGGTAATTTGCCAATCTTTTATTGGTGGATGTTTAACCTTAGAGCTCTCCGACGTCCAATTTTTGAACCATTAGTAGATTGAAATTAGGTTTTCTTTCTCGTCACTGCTTGGATGAAAGCCATCTAATATTCCAATTTATGGAGATACTTTATCAAGTTGTTGTCCTATCCAATGGTTGGATTTGGTGTTACTAGAGTTTATATTCTTCTAAAATTACAAATGTGGAAGTGTATCAAGCCAAAAATTGCATTAATTGTAGTTCAAAACTGGATTTGCAAAAATGAGGTTATAGATTTAAAGAACACAAAAATATCAAAAAATCACCATATGAAGAGAACCTCATTTGAAATCTATTCTAACAAGTTTTACTCAAAAAAAAGATAATATTTTGCTTGTAATTTAATTATGAAGAACTTTTGAAATTTCCCTTTCAAATTTTATAAAAGAATATTGGTGATTGCAATAGTGAATTTAACTATATAGATGAAATCTAAAACTCAAAATTTACAACTTTTATTTGTATATCAATTCCAAAATATTCTTCCAAATAGCACTTTATAACGATTTTTCCCAAATCATTAATTTTGGAAAAGGATCTAGATGTTTAGAGGTTAAGTGCTAATAGATGCATGAAAGGTAGTTATAAGTTGTTAATCGAATGTTTATAACTCCAATCTATGGATGATTTTGTAATTTTAGGATAGATCACTTCAGAAATTCACAAAAATTACAATTTTAAATGAAAAATTATTAATGAATCCATTGGAAATTGACCATTGTGACAAATATTGTTGAGGTGTTCCAAAATTCAAAAAATGACAAAGAAAAGGTTGTAAGAAGATTGTAATTTGTGAATGAATTTTTCAGCTCTAAATTATTTTTTATTAGCCAAATATGTGAAATTAGGGTTGACACGACGTCCAGATGTCCGGGACGTCCGGACGTGGACGCTGTGTCCGCAGCGTCCGCTAACATTCGCAGATGCCGCCTGCCCCGCCCCACCCTGTCCGCCCCCGTTCTCCCCCGCCTATCTGCCTGTCCGCCCCGTCCGCCCTACCCTGTCCACCCCCGTTCGCCCCCGCCCGTCCGCCTTCCGACGGCGGGAGGGACGCTGCGTCCGCTAGCGTCCGGACGTCTGGGTTACGGACGCTATTTTGGGGCAGACATAGAGATTCGTCAACCCTGTGTGAAATGAAATCATCAAATTTTTTATTTTATTTTTAAATATCTATTTTTTATATTAATATTTTTAGTTTGATTCTATTTTTTATATATAAGTCTAAAGCTAAGGTTTTAAAATTTTATAATAGGGTCATTGCAAAAAACATTATTCGTTTCTTGTAGCATTTTGGCAAAAATTAGGTTTTTGCCATAGAATACTATTAGTACTAGGTAGTAAAAACATTTCAATTACTAATTGGAAAAATCGATGGCTAAAAGTACTCTAGTAAGTACTATGAACTACTTGCGAGTACTAAAATAGTATTTTGAGAATATAAGACAAATTGTCACCAAAAATAGAAACATTAAGGTGTAAACTAATAATAAATAGAAAACCATGAATTAAAAAAACTTGAAAATGGGCCATTTGAAAAGACTTGATGGTGATCAAATTGCACAAAAGAAATAATGTTGATACCATCTTCAATATTTAAAAGTGCTTGTGCAAGGGATCCCTATTTGCATGGACCTAGAGGTCATAAAATAATATATTTATAAATGCCCCTTAATAGACTTATGTCCAGGGTTGACGAATCTCTACGTCCGCCCGAAAAAGGCGTCCGTAACCCGGATGTCCGTCCGCACGGATGTGTTGAAGAACATGTACATATTAGTGTAGATTATGTACATTCAGCCCTAGGAGTAGTATTAGCCTCTTAGTTAGGCTTAGAGTCTAATGGGTATTGCTTGTAGTCAAAGGCAGCCCATGGTGTTTAGTTATCCCACATGGTTTGTGGATAAACTAGGGAAAGGCTTTTCCCTTTTATGTTCAGCCCATGCATGGGCCTTGATATTATCCTACCATCTAAGTAAAGCCTTTCATCCTTCTCATATTGTAATCTCAATAGGTTATGGGCCCACACACTTGGAGTTGTGTTTGAGGGAGGAATTCAAAGCATTTGGAGGAGGTCTTGGAGCTTGGAGGAGTAATCAGCCCTTTGCCACTTGTCACCTACAAACCATATGGTGTGAGTCATTTTTCAAAAACAAAAACTTTGGAGTGCATTTTTTTTAAAAAAGGAGGAAATTTTTTTTGAGCTTTTGTTGGCTGGTTTGTGAGGTTTGGAGTACATTTTGGGTGGGACATTGCTTATGGTAGTAATCAGACCTAGAGTGGGCTAGTTGCATACTCCTAGTTTGAGTTTGTGCTTAGAAAAGTACATTGGGAGCCCATTGTGGCTGATTTTGCACTTAGGTGCATTGTGGATAGTAATGGTGCCAATTGCCATCTATTGAGAGTCTTTGTGAGCCTTGGAAGCATATTTGAGTTGCTTGAGGATTTTGCCATGCATGGAGGGCTGATTAGTGCCCTTGTGAGTGTGTGAGGCAATTCATGGACTTTGTGAACCCAAGAGGGCTGATTTGTGGCCATGTGAGCCATTGAGGGCCAATTAGGGTGTTTGGGTGGATTGGTGATCCATTGAGGGCTGATTGGAAGGCTTGAGTGCCTTGGAGTGTGGAGTACCCTATTTGTAAGGAGCATTGTGAGTTGGCTTGCTGAATTGAAGTAGCACTAGCCCATCATGTCCATGTGGTGGATTTGAGCTCTATTAGGGTTTGAATTCGTGTTGAGAGGAGGTGAGGCACTTGTGAGGAGTGTTTTGTCCTTCCTAAGGTTGTGAGGATCTTGGAAGGGCTGATTGTTGGCATTTCAGCCCAATTGGCTTCCAAGGGAGTGTTTGGAGGCTGAATTGACTTGGAGACACTTAGGGTGCTGCCAACAAGTGGGAGGTGTCCTTGGAAGAGCTGATTGTTGCCATTTCAGCCCAATTGGCTTCCAAGGGAGTGTTTGGAGGCTGAATTGACTTGGAGACACTTTGGGTGCTGCCAACAAGTGGGAGGTGCTTCATCATGTCATCAAGTGGAGGAGAGGGCGTGCGCATCATTGACAAGTTCAATGGGGAGAACTTTGGCATGTGGAAGTTCAAGATGGAGATGATCCTTGCGGAGAAGGACTTGTGGGACGTGGTGGATGGGAGTGAGGAGCCTCCAAGTGAAGATGCTGATCCAAAGACCAAGAAGGGGTTTGAGAGGAAGGAGAAGAAGGCCTTTGCTCTCATTGCCATCAACCTTGCGGACCGGCAAATTGCACACATCCGCCATTGCAAGGGACCAGCCCAAGCGTGGACCACCCTTTGCAACATCCATGAGACCAAGAGCCTCTCCAACCTCCTATTTCTTCGCCGAAAGTTCTTCACTAGCAAGATGGAAGAGGAGGACGATTTGTTGGATCATGTCAACAAGGTCAAGGCTCTTGCGGATGAGTTGGCTTGTTTGGATGCGCCCGTGACGGAGGGAGATGTGGTGATGACCTTGTTGGCAAGCTTGCCATCGTCTTATGAGTTCCTCATCACCGCATTGGAGACAAGGCCCACCAAGGAGCTGACCTTGGAGTTTGTGACGGCTCGCTTGATGCATGAGGTGACCAAGCGCAAGGAGAATGAGCCCCAAGGGGAGGGATCAGCGCTTGTCTCAAGACATGGCAAGGGAGGCAACACCAAGGCTTTCAAGGAGACAAGGACGTGCTTCAAGTGTGGCAAACTAGGCCACATTGCTAGGCATTGCAAGATCAGCCAAGACAAAGGCAAGGAGAGTGCACACCAAGCTTCCAAAGAGGAGGAAGAGGAGGATTTCGCCTTTGCAGCCAATGGAGGAGGGGAGAAGGCCAACATGTTTACTTGGATTGTGGACTCGGGAGCCACCCAACATATGACCAGCCATCGTGATGCCTTCCACACGTATCAGCCCATTTCGGGGAAGAAGATTTATTTGGGAGACAATGGCATGGTGGAGGCCCTTGGCAAGGGGGAGATCCTTGTGGAGGTGATGGTGAAGGGTCAGCCCAAGAGGATCCAAATCCATGAGGTCCTTCATGTCCCCAAGTTGCATGCCAACTTGCTTTCGGTAAGCAAATTGTCTTTGGGAGGTTTGAAAGTGCATTTCAACATGGTGGGGTGTGTTGTGAGGGCACCAAGTGGAGTCTTGATTGCATTAGCCCCTCGTGAGGGCAACTTGTACCTCCTCCATTTCACCAAGGTGAATGGCACTTCCTTGGCGTGTGTGGCCCAAGGATCAGCCCATGAAGACCTTGTGGAGCTTTGGCATAGGAGGCTTGGGCACTTGAATGTGAAGAGCATGAAGAGCCTCCAACACATTGTGAAGGGGCTGAACCTCTCTTCTTGCAAGCATGATTGGAGTTCTATGGTGTGCAAGGGGTGCATTGAAGGCAAGCAAGCAAGGCAGCCCGTCCCCAAGGATGGGGCCACAAGGGCGAGCAAGC
Source organism: Pseudoscleropodium purum (assembly GCA_963969395.1). Taxonomy (NCBI): domain Eukaryota; kingdom Viridiplantae; phylum Streptophyta; class Bryopsida; order Hypnales; family Brachytheciaceae; genus Pseudoscleropodium; species Pseudoscleropodium purum. Next base: position 37,973,373 of record OZ017795.1, read on the forward strand.
TATTGGAGCTTGTGCATTCCGATGTGTGCGGGCCAATGAAGACCACATCCATTGGAGGAGCAAGGTATTTTGTGACCTTCATTGATGATTTCTCTCGTAAGGTTTGGGTGTACATGCTGAAGTGCAAGAGTGAGGTGTTTGGGCGTTTTGAGACTTGGAAGGCCCTTGTGGAGGCCCAATTCGAGTGCAAGGTGAAGGTGCTGCGATCGGATAATGGAGGGGAGTATGTGTCCAAGGCCTTTGAGGGGTACTTGAAGGCCCATGGCATTGAGCACCACACTTCAGCCCCTTACACTCCTCAACAAAACGGCGTAGCGGAGCGTGCCAATCGCACCATTGTGGAGATGGCAAGGGCCATGATTCATGGCCAAGGGCTGAAGTATGAGCTTTGGGGGGAGGCCGTGTCCAATGCGGTTTATACAAGGAATCGGTGCCCTACGCAAGCCTTGACAAGCAAGACACCCCAAGAAGCTTGGAGTGGGATCAGACCTCATGTGTCTCACATGCGCATCTTCGGGTGCATTGCCTATGCATTGGTTCCAAGTGCCAAGAGGACCAAGTTGGATGCCAAGGGCATCAAGTGTCTTTTCCTTGGTTATTGTGAGGGAACCAAGGCTTATAGGCTGATGTGTGTGGAGAGCAAGGCCATCATCAAGAGTCGAGATGTGACCTTCTTGGAGGATGGAGGTGCTGATCCTAAGCTCTTGGAGATGAGCCCAAGTGGGAGTAGTGGAGGACCAGCCCAAAAGGTGGGCACAACTCCAAGAGTGCACATGGAAGATGAAGGAGATGAAGATGAAGAAGATGAAGAGTTGGTGGAGCCCAAGAAGAAGGCGGCCACACCCCAAGGGAAGAGGCCATCAGCCCCTTCTCCAAGATCTTTACCAAGGGGGCAAGAGCGTGATCAGCCCTTGGAAGAGCAAGATCAGCCTTTGGAGGAGCAAGACCAACCCTTGGAGGAGCAAGAGGAGCCACGTTATCCAACAAGGACCCGCAAGCCACTTGGAGATTGGTGGCTGAATCACATTCTTCCCCCACAAAATGAAGAACAAGCCAATGTGGCTTTCCTTGGAGATCCCTCCACACTAGGAGAGATGTTGCGTTGTGAGGATGCAAGCAAGTGGGAGTTGGCCATGCAAGAGGAGTACAAGGCCCTCATTACCAAGGGGACATGGGAGCTTGCACCCCTTCCTTCCAAGAGATCAAGTGTGGGTTGTAAGTGGGTTTTCTCCACCAAAAGGGATGCTTTGGGTCATGTTGTGAGGTACAAGGCAAGGCTGGTTGCTAGGGGATTCTCCTAAGTGGAGGGTGTGGATTTTAATGAGACTTTTGCTCCCGTTGCCAAATTTAGCACCATCCGGTGTGTTGTGAGTCTTGGGGCAGCCATGGACTTGGAGATGCACCAAATAGATGTGAAGACGGCTTTTCTCAACCCCAAGCTCAAGGAGGTCATCTACATGGATCAGCCCCAAGGTTTTGTGCAAGAAGGCAAGGAGCACCTCAAGTGCAAGTTGAGGAAAGCCCTTCCCGGGTTGAAGCAATCGGGGAGGGCCTGGTACCAAGATATTGATGCCATGTTTGTGAGGAAGGGCTTCCTAAGAAGCCATGCTGATCACTCTTTGTACACCATGCAAAGTGGTGAGTTTTTGGTGATTGTGATCTTATATGTGGATGATCTGATCCTCCTTGCAAGTAGCATGACCAAGATGCTTGAGGTGAAGGCTATGCTCAAGGAGGAGTATGAGATGACGGATCTTGGAGAGCTAAGCTATTGCCTTGGAGTGGAGTTCAAGAGGGATAGGGCTGCCCGCACCATCACCATGAGCCAACGCAAGTACCTTGAAGAAATCCTCAAGCGCTTCAACATGGAGGAGTGCAAAGCCATAGGTACACCCCTTGACACTCATGTGAAGTTGCCCAAGCTCACGGATGTTGAATTTGGAGAGGTGAGGGCTGAAATGCAAGGTATGCCTTACAAGGCAGCGGTTGGGTGCTTGATGTATGCCATGGTAGCCACAAGGCCTGATTTGGCCTTTCCGGTGAGTGTTGTGAGTCAACACATGTCCAAGTATGGCCCAATGCATTGGGCAGCGGTGAAGAGGGTGATGAGGTACCTTCAAGGCACACTTGGCATGGAGTTGCAACTTGGAGGTGCCCATGTGACTTTGCATGGGTATTGTGATGCGGATTGGGCGGGTGATGAGGGGGATAGGAGATCCACCACCGGCTACGTGTTTAAGCTTGGATTGGGTGCCATTACTTGGAATTCCAAGAGGCAGCCCACCATAGTTCTCTCTACAACGGAGGCTGAATACATGGCCATGAGCCAATGCACCAAGGAGGCCATTTGGTTGAGGCAACTCTTGGCTGATGTTGGTCTTGTCCAAGAGGGGAGCACACCCATTTGGTGTGACAACCAAGGGGCCATTGCTTTGGCCAAAAATCCCACACACCACTCTCGTACCAAGCACATTGATGTGCAACACCATTTCATTCGTGAACGAGTGGAGGCTGAGGTGATTGAGCTCAAGTATGTGCCTACCCAAGCTATGGTTGCTGATGTGCTGACCAAGGCCCTTGGGAAGCCACAACACCACAACTTGATAGGGAAGATGGGCCTTGGAGCCTTTGACCACTCTCAAAGTGGGAGTGTTGAAGAACATGTACATATTAGTGTAGATTATGTACATTCAGCCCTAGGAGTAGTATTAGCCTCTTAGTTAGGCTTAGAGTCTAATGGGTATTGCTTGTAGTCAAAGGCAGCCCATGGTGTTTAGTTATCCCACATGGTTTGTGGATAAACTAGGGAAAGGCTTTTCCCTTTTATGTTCAGCCCATGCATGGGCCTTGATATTATCCTACCATCTAAGTAAAGCCTTTCATCCTTCTCATATTGTAATCTCAATAGGATGCAGCGTCCTTTCCGCCGTCGGAAAGTGGACGCCTCAGCCGCGGCGGAGGGCGGACGGGATGGGCGGACAGGCGGGGCAAACGGGCGACCGCGGGATGGTTGGAATAGGGCGGTCAGGGAAGTGGACGGGGGAGATGGTCAACGGTCAGAGCAATCAAGCAGTTGAGGCGGACAGCGACGTCGAGCGCGGCGGACGGTCTAGGTGGACGCTGCGTCCGCTAGACTTGCGAATGTCAACGGACGCTGCGAACAAAGCGTCCGCGTCCGGACGTCCGCGATCGGACGTCCTGGACGTCCGACCGTCCTATCAACCCTGCTTATGTCCACCTAGTGTAGAAAAAACCCACCAAAATTTCAACTCTAGATCATTCAATTTGGATACTCTTATTGTAATGAAAACACCTAAATCTAACAATATAACAAATTTAAAAAATTGAATTTTAAATATAAAATGATTTTCTTAATTTCTAAAAAGTAAGGGATCTTATTATCATCAAGTTAGACATCTCCAAGGTGAATGCAAGAAACACAAGTACTATTTTGTATCACACTTGTAGTTTCTAAGGTTGGCCATAACTTTTGCAAATTGAAGCCAATGTAATTGAAGTTTTTTAGAAGATAAGGAATAAGACAATAAATAGAAAACTTATTTCTTAGAAATTTTAAAAATCATTTTATATTTTAATTTTAATTTAGCTAATTTGTCACGCTTTGTAGTTTAGAGGTTCTTAATACCAGGGACTATCCAAAATTAATAATCTAGAGCTGAAATTTGTATAAGTTGTTTCCATACTAGACCCTAAATGTTTTTTACCATGTTTTCACCAAAAACGCTCCAAAACTATGATTTCTAGTACAAGTACCAAATTTTAGAAAAAAAACATTTTTAGACATATATATCCATAGGATCTTGTAGAACGCTAATTCGAAAAGATATGGAAAAAAAATTCAAAAATTTTCAACTTGTGGATTGCAAGGTATTAACATTTGAAGTGATATAAATCCTTTTTGTGGCCCTTTGAAAAATCGGGCAGGTACACCTCATAAGGTCGCATTTGTATGAAAAAATGGCCAAAATGGTGGTACTCTTTGAATTTATTCTTCTCACTTAGTTGGCTATATACTTGAAAAATTTCAGATCATTTGGAATTGTACAACATATAAAATAAAAAAAGTAAGTAGAGAGAAGTCAAGAATGTTTCAAAATACTAAATTATTAACAATTTATTTACAGAATTGAAAAATGCTAATTCTAACGGTTTCAATTTTGTAATAAACAATTTATACCTTATATTTTTATTTTTCCAAAAACATTCAAAATTGAGTTAAATAAAGGACTTCAAAGTTTATCTTGAAACATTAGAAGAAATTTGGGGCCTTTGGAAGATTGCAAGTTATCAGCCCTTGGGAATGTTGAAACTATTGTAGGAACGCAAATTCGACATGGTCGAAAAAGTGCAACGTCATTAATATTTTTTAAATTAAAAAATTTGATTTTCTTTTTCATTTCAAGACCAAAATTTTTTTTGTAATTTTTTTCATAATTGTTGGTCTAACAATAGCCAACAATATCAATAACAGAACTGGAGACTTCAAATCTACCCTAATGTAGAGATTCAATAACAATCCACAAACTCCTACAAACTAAAACTCCTCGTAACTTTTGATTCATTGATCAAAATAGAATGATTCAAAGCTTTCCAAGTATATAAAAATCTAGAGAAATTTCAAACTTGTATTTATTTTTAAATTATTTTAAAAAAAAGTTTTTTTGGTTTGCCTTGGTTGCCCACCGAACAATGAAAAGTACATATCATGCAATAACTTTTTAACCATGTAGTCAAAAGTTATGAAAATTGTTGGGTCTCAAAGCTACTTTTTGGGCACATGTTGTATTAAAATTTCAAAGAAAAAAAAAAGAATTCCATTTGTAGTGAGCTACCCAAAATTGCTATATTGCCAAAAAATGCAGTTTTGTCCTTTAGGGGCTAGAGAGGCATATGCCTACCAAAAAGAACTTTAAAAAAATATTATTTTGTTTCCTCTACATTCATGCAAATAGGACTTCCAAGTGCACACAATTTTGAACATTGAAAATGGTTTCAAGATCATTCTTAAGTGAAATCTCTTCATCATAAAGTCTTCATAAATTGCCAATTTTAAATTTATTTGAAAATTATCTTCCCTATTTTTTACAAATTAGAACGTCAAAGTACCTATATTCATGAAAATTTTCACTTTTTTAGTTCTCTAATTAAAAGAAAATCTATTTTTTTCCTTTTTAGGATACCTTTTCCTTAAAGATGTATACATTAAACATTTTTTTCACATTTTTTTTCTAATCATATAGTGCTCCCCCAAAAAATCATGAGTATTGTGAACAATGTAACAAAAACAACTAATGTTTCTTGCATTCACCATTAAATAGAAATTTCAAGTTCTAAGGATTTGAGATTCAAATGTTATACTAAAAGACAACAACGTCACTCCAATTGTTATGGGAAATAGGACTATTGTTTCTTGCAATGATCCAATAATATAATGCTAAACATTTTTCAAAATGTTTTGAAAATCAAAATTCTATCAAAAATTTCTAATAGTGTACTAAGAGCTTGTTTATGAATCACTGTATCATAGCTTGCAACTACCCTTTAATGGTTGGGTTAAAATTTAGTTAGCATAAACATTTATACTTTAGAAGCCAAAACAATAGTAATTAAATTTCTCTCAATATATTTTTGCTTTTTGATGGACCTTTTAAAGTAAATAGTGAATTTATATTCAAGTTATTTTGGGAGTGGATGATAGAACCAATGTGAAAAGAACCAATCAAGTAAACTTAGAAAAGTGTTATACCTTGCACTAAGATAGAAGTACTTTCTTTCTTCTTCACATCCAATTCCATTCAAATGAATTCTTTGTGTCCATTTCAAAACAAGAATCTAGGAGTGTACCTCATCTCTTACGAATTGAATTAAATATACACTAGCACAATATAAAATGTCTTGTTGCTATTCCTTGCATTGAGCCCTCCTACCCATCAACAAAGGTTGTAAGATTAAAGGCTCAATTAGCTGTAAACGCCCATGCTAAATAAGTTTTGTTGTGCCCATTTTATGTAAATTTATTTGTATTGAGGATGCTCTAACCTTGGAGACCAATTTGCCTTTGAGTAATGCTACAAGTCTTTCAAAGAAGGGTGAGAATTTAAAAAAAAATTGTCACGCTTCTCATGAAAGTAAAAACCTACCCCCATTTAAGACCATTAATTTTATGTTTTGTGACCACTACTCCCTAATTTGGGGATCTAGGATTCCAAATTTTCGAATTTCATCATTTTCGGTAAACAATTTGTTTTGTGTTTTCCTGGAGGTAAAAATTTGGAGCTTCCTAAGAAGTCTCGTAGCCGGGCTCGTAGCACTGGTATACTGATAGTCGTGGAGTCCATGGAGAGTTGGAGACCCGTAAGGAATATTTCGGAAGCATCTTCCGAGGTTTCCACGGGAACTAGAAAGCAGAAAGCAAGATTCCCAGGATTTTCCCAGGACTCTTAAGTTACTCATCGCGCACCAGACAGAGCTAAAAAAATAAACAGCAAAAAAATACTCCAATTAATGCAATTAATGCACAATTAGCACCATGTCAATGGTTGGTAACAGGGTCCACAATTAGACTGCTACAAATCCCGTGCACCACTTACAGGAGCCCCTTGGGCGGGGTACCCGGGGCAGAGACATGGGCTCCTGTACGATTTACTACCTCGAAATTAACTGTCTTGTCTTACCTTGTACAGTAATCCTCTACAGAGGTACTGGGGTGGGGTCACAGTAGCATACAGTATGCTATTCTATTTTTTTTTTTTGGTTCAGAGTCTCAGACACATTGAAATTTATTTCAACGGCGAACGAAGTACAGTACTACTCTTTTGGAAGAGAAGCCGGTGATGTTCGAATACTGTAGTATATGGCCCTGAAAAGTAGCCCACTCTTTGACAGCCCTTGCCAAAAGGCTGAAACCAGGCATGGCTGAACCACCACCACCCCGGGCTGCTATGATGTGAAGCGTACCTTCTAGAAGGTTCACCCCACCCCACCCCACCCACCCCCTTATGTTGCAAAGAATATCCTGCAGCGGCATACCGCACATCATGCGCTCCCAGTCCCAGACATGGCATCCTGCAGGGTTCTGCAGTGGAATCTTAGTTGTACCCGGCGCGAGGAGTGGTGGTCCACTGCAATTAATTCAAACTCCCACTCAAGTGATGACTGAACGATCAGCACTATTGGATTCGTCGCTAGCTAGATTACCTTGCTAATCGATCGGCACGTGAATCTACCCACGGTAATCGAACCCACACTATCTAGCTTAGGAAGCATCCCCAGGCAAAGGGACCAGGGAGCTCTGATCGAGGTCACGATTGCAGGACTTGGAAACTGGAACTTCCTGCAGACTGAGCCAATTTCATACTTGCATGAAGGAATCTAGCGTGTGTCCGATTTTGCGCAGATATGGCCGCACCCAATGGGGTGAATTGAAATTCACACAGCCGGGACCGTCGTGCAGCAGGCCGGGCAGGGCAGTGGATTCAGGTAGAATGGTCTACCTGATTTGGTTCATACATAGTGATCAGTTGGTAGCTAGCTAGGTAGTCTCAATAAGTGGACATTTGCATTGGGGAGCACGCTAGCTAGCTTAGATACTAATCAGTATCTATCCGTGCAGCTCATTTTCAGTCTAGCTAGTCGATCAATTCAAGCTCCTAGTCTGCTCCTCTAGCTCGTTGCTCTGGTCACTGCTTAGGTTATTCGATTCGTGGCAGACCAGCCACTGGCTCCAGCTGCGCTTTCAAGCGTTGCTGAAGTTATAACCACCTAATTGCTGCTGCAATGTACGTAAGCTTCATGGTCAGACATTTTTCGTGTTTCAGAGTGCCTAACTTTGTGACCTTCAAGGGCACATCTGAGGTTCCTGACAGATAACTGCAAAAGACGTCAATTTCGTTAAATTGGCGATATTCCAGAACTTTGGCGCGGTTCAGGCCGCGTGACCTGACCCCAAAATCTTAACCTGTCGAAGGTTGTGGCCTGAAGTTAGACCTTTGTGAAGATATAAGCCACAATTTCTGACGTGGAATATCGCCAATTTAACGAAATTGAAAAGTTAATTAAAGTGCCAATCTCTTGGAAAGTTGCCATTTTATTTAATGAGTATGGTTATCAAAATTTGAAGAACAAATTTCAGGTTTCGGCGTTTATATCTAATCAACTAATTAAGGCGTGACTAATGAAGCCGTTTGATGTTTCATTCTGAATACTTGGGATCACAGTTGAAGCAGGTTTCAGGGTCTCTGAAAGTCATCATTGGAAACCTTTGTCTAGTACCGTACCAGAGGATTGTTGTACAAAGTTCTATTCTCTTCTTGATTGATGCGGTGATCCAATTGCCCTTTTCAAATGGATCATAGTATCTGCTGAGTCTCCTCTCCTTAACAACCACATATCAGGCTATGTTCCTACAATCTAGATATCCGGGGTAAAAATATACATTTCCCAGCGGGTCCAACGACCGGCTGTATGGGACCATGCCCGAATTTGCGAACGTGATGATTACTCCCACAACACGAGGAGCAATCGTGGCTCTGATGAGAACAGGTGACGTGGTACCATGGTGGTGACGACATCAATGGTGAGATTAAGTTAGTATGTAAAATTTGGACAGAAATGAGATTTGCAGTCAAAAATAAACTGGGGGAACAGAACTGTACTGTAGTGATCTTTTTTTGAAATAGCCTAAATGATATCTTCATGCGCACTGAGCTGAAAGGGCCGGGAAATGTCCAGAATTCTTGGAAAGCCAGCACCGCCTCAAAGGGAAAAAAAGGGAAGAGAATCGGAGCATTTCTGGAGAGGAGACAGGAAAGGCAAGAAGCAATCGCGTCCGCAGTTGCGCATCTGGTGGAAACCATACAAAAGATGACCTGGTTGCACAACAGTGCAGATCTGGTACCACGATTGTTCAACTGGAGGAAGAGTGGAGGGGAAATGTAACAAAAGAATTTCCAGCAGGATGCTTGTGTGCATGCAGTGATTTTCTACATTCTACCGAATTCAAGTCATTCGATATTACTAGTATAAAGAAAAGCCTCAAAGTCGAGTCAAATAAGCTGGCCCCCACTCGATGATTGCCATATGCCAACACAAGATCTTTCTGGTTTTAAAATCTTTTAAAATGAGCTCAACAGTTCCCCTAATGTCTCCACAGAATGTGGTCGACCGATTTCTAGGGTTTACCATTAGTTGGCGCTAAGCCTGTAATTATCAGACGAGATCGTGTCTTTGAGCGCACAAATCAACAGGGAGTTTTTTGGAATTATTTGACCGCCTTCCTATTCACCATTGTCAATTTAATCGTCGCTGACCCAAAAATTCTGACCTACTATATATTGGCTGATCAAGACTCCCCTTACGAATTGATTTCGGGATCTTTAAGCCAAAGGATCTTGTAATTGACCCCAGAAAACATGCAACGAACTGATTGATATGTTGTTGCATGTGTCTTTACTGGTCAACTGGTGAAAATATAAAATTTGGTGCATCCAGGCATGTACTCGCCTGATGAGACTGTGTTGCATTGAGACGCACAACTGCACGCTTGGATCAGTCATTTGCGCATTTAAAAACTGGGGTACTTGCAGGAGATGTTACACCTTTCGGTTGCAAAGGGCCCAAACACCAACCACCACTCCAAAGTGAAGGATTGGTGCAGTACGTGAGAGCGTGTGAATTCACTTCTGCTACTGTGTCAGCTTGTCAGGTACGTCGCGTCTACACATGAACCAAGCGCCGGATTAACAGTACGCAAATTAAAATTCGGTGACTCCCATTGTAACCTTGCTGCGCTAGTAGCTTTCTGTCACTTCGTGTACGAATCCACGTACATTTACATTAATTTAAGCCAAAAGAATCCAGTGGCGCACTATTGCTAGTGACTCTTCAAATCTCTTCGATTTCACACAGCCGAACACCTCTACAGCTCTACTAACAGATCGTGTTAACTCGTGCAATCTTGATTAGTTCGTTCTTTAGTTTGTTCTGTGTAAATTCCTTGCCGGCTTCACCCTCTGGAATTTCGCTCTCGGTGCTTGGACCTTGCTCCAGAATTACATCGGGCTTCACTTCACCAGTCGAGCTAGCTCAAGCTTCCAATCCAAGCAAGTCAAGATTGCGGCATTACTAGCGCATAGAACCTTCATGCATGCACAATATTCTAGAGCATAATAATGAAAGTTGCTAGCCAGGATCTGGGACCCATCTGTCGTTAATGCTGGCGTGGAGGGAATCCGTTTCAGAGACGAATTCATACTATTATTTAGAGTAAAAGGTACCATCTGGCTTCGAAAGTCGATCCTGTAAGGGAACTTTTGGGCAGCTTTTCCGAGGCTGCCTTAACAGGAGGTGTCGCACGATTGAGGTGGCTACGAAGGGCCGGGTCGCCGGGATTCTTCTAAATAATCCTTTTTAGCAAGCTGGTCTGTACAAGACAACGCTAAATCTGCGCTCGGGGTACTACCAAAAAGCTAGAACAAATTATGTATCACTGTGCTGCATGCCGTGCCGTAGCCTTTCACAAGAATATCTCACTCCATGGCACCGCGTGCCCGGCTTTTCTCCTTTACTAGCGCCGAAGGATATCAATCTTTAAAGACTGTCCTTGAATGTGAAAAAGCGAGTGAAGGCATGCAAATTAAGTCCGTAGCACCAAATTGACCAAGAATTAACTAATCCCTCCTCTGGGTAGCTGGGAAAAGGGTCCCCCGGCGTCCAAGTCGCTGGAGCCTAATTTCACAACCAATCGCTCATCATTGTCCACCCCACCCACCGTAACGGTTGAACTTCCCAAAGCATGACTTGGGTAGTAGGATCTCATTTACTCCGGTCTGACGGAGCTCTTACACGGACGCTCTCTTATTCGAGTTCCCCATGGGCGTAATATTTCTAGCCGGGTTGGCAGCAGGCATTGTCAGACATGGGAGCGAACTCTAGCTCTGAATTTAAATTCGTGCAGCACTGCAGCAAGCACTAGGCGTACTCCTCAGCTCTACTGGACTGTACCTTTCCAGCAGCAGGAAGCAGGCAGATGGTCTCACTTGATCATGCGTTCGAGCTATGCCTTTGACGTTTCCTTCTCCTTCCTTCCATGACCGTGTGAATAAGCGCAGTACGCATGCGCAAACTCTGCACTTGCCCGGGCCTGATGCCGCGCACTTAGCTTGTCAGAGCCCTTACTAGCGCCAGTCTTGCACTTCTCTAACGTATTGGCTTTGTCTCCTTGTGCTTGGCCTGCACTTGCAAGCGTAGTTTCAGTTTTAACCTTGGTGCCAAACCTCTTGTGAAGGGAAATCGAAGCCTGGAATTCCCATATCCGGAGTATGATTAATAAGTTAGAGTAGCATCATGCGGGGCACCATCATTCGGTTCTCAGGCTGCAGCGAGCTACGCCAGGCGGAAGCTTGTGCTTTGTTTATTACAGTGAGATAAGAATGCAACAGTACAGGATTTAAATCATTCTTTTTATTTTTTTTAAATTTATTTTAGTATTACTATTGTTACTATTATTACCATTGTCTTAATAGGACTAGGTTTTCCAATTCCCACGAATGGGAGCGTGACAGTTCGGGATCCAATACAAGAGGAGGAAAGGGGTGGATCCCGAGACTTGAAGGTGGATAACACTGGACCCATTTGTAGGGAACTGTACTGCACTGAAATTGAAGAGCGACCAAATTGGTGGGAGTCCAGTGGCTCCGTCTTCCCTACGACCAACTGGCCGGACCTCATGTCCTAAAAGGAAGCAAGTGGGAGGTCCAATTATTGAACAAGGTGCATATGGCCTGAGGGTTTTGTGGACTTCGAAGAGAATTGGCTTAAATTTAAGCTAGACAAACGTGGCACAACACGAACGTTGCAGAATTTATCTTACTAGGATGTGTGCAGGGAGAAGTATTCACTGCATTTCATTCATCTCCACCAGAACAAAAGTTTGTAGTGACCCTAAATTTCCAGATGTTGTTACGAATTAAGTGCCCTCACTGAAACGATGGCATCATGAATCATTGAATCTATGGAAATTTTAACTCACAAACTTTTTTTTTAACAAATGGAAGAGACTATTGTACTAGAAAAGAACAACACACCTTTTTCTTTTTTCTTTATTAACAAATGGAAGAGACCATTGTATTAGAAAAGAACAACACACAACAGCCAAGCAAGAAGTTGGCAAATGAAGAGAAATGAATATAAAGGCCAAAGGTAAAAGACAACAAAGAGAGAGCCTAAATGAAGGAGCTTAAAGGCAGACTTTTGAGCTTTCATACAATGAAATTTCTTATCATACTAACTAAAATTGGGGATTGTGTCCAAACACTATCAAACTTAAGCCAAATGTCATCTACACTTTGAGTTAGTAGCAAGCACTAATTTGAGCCTTCAATTGCTCAACACGTCCATAATCCAATAGAGCATTCCACAAAGCTTCTTGCTTGAAAAAATTTGAAAGTGCACCAAATATTGAACTTTTTAAATTAGTGCAAGGAGAAGTATTTACTACTTGCAAATCTTCACAAGATAAAGAGTTTTTTCCACATATCTGTATATTGTTGTAGTAGGGAAAAACTTTTTTGCTATTAGCTTTACAATGTTTGGTGTAGTCTTTCAATTTCCTAGAGAAAGTGGCATTCACTATAGGCTTTACTGTAGTTCTCATTCTATTCAATATATACCATGCATGCTAATTTACTTTAAATCTTTCTATTTGGAGTTGTGGACTATAAGATTCCATGGAAGGTACCTTTATCCATACTTCAAAACATAGAAATCTAAAAGTTCTTTCATTGTTTGAAACATTTTTCAAACAAAACATAGGCCACATGATTAAAACAATAATTTAAACTATTGTAAGAGAAGCTTTGTCTTTGTAGCACTCATTACATTTAAAATATGATGTACTCAAACTTATAGCTTTAGACAATGCAAAACCTTTTTCCTTAGATAAAAGCAAAAAAGCCAGCAAAGAGTAAAATTTTAGTATATGCCAAATTAAATAGAATAAGGAGTGTACTTACAAGTCCATTTCCTAATGCTTGTAGGCTCCTAACTCATTTGAAGTAGAGCCACCTATTACCGACTAATACCCCCATCAACAATCTATAGCATGGATTAAAATCAAGAGAGGTTGTGATTAATTTTCAACTATTAATTTTTGGTTTCCAACCATCAATTCTTCTGTTCTTGTCAGGATACATATGCTTGGTTTAGAGTGCCAAAGTAAACAACAAATAGTCTCTTAGAAGATTGAGCAATTTTGGAATAGTTTAATTAGTAGACATGGATCCAAACCAACTTTGGGCTTTCAAAATTCATAGTAATTTCAGTTTAAGCAATAAATTTACCAAAATTTCTTCAATCCCCATCATTTCTATCAATGCACCTTTGAAAATATTTGTTTTGCCTTGCACTATTCTGAATCATGTCCACAATTACTTATTTGATCAATTATGGGTGGCTCTCCTACATAGATTTGTGAATCTTCTAGTAAATCTTAGATTTTTCTAGATTCTAAACCATTAGTTGTACGAATATTGAAAGCGTATAGGGAGAGGTTAGGGTTCTTGATTATTTACCGAACTGGCTTCATTTTCGTCAGGATCATAAGTTGTTGCCCTTTCCAGGAAAAAGTGAACACGGTAGACAAATCACCTTGTGTTAAAAAAAACACTGAACTGCATTTCTTTGGAAGGTGGACCCAATCCCAATGTTCAGTTATTAGCGCAGCTTCGAATTAGATCCAGAGTTCCTGGAAACTGTAGCTACAGAAAACGAGGAACTGAGGCACTGAATCTTAGGCAAGGGCCCCAGTGGAGCCTGTGCTGAGTCCAGACTGCACTGTCTTTGGGATTGGGTTACGGTAGTCAAAGAAAAGAGAGCATCCTCAGTCTAGCCCTCTACATTCGCCCTTCAAATACACAAATAAAGGATACTTTTTGGGGTCCCATTTTATCTAGTAACCAAATTCTAGAGAAAAGCAACCCACGTGGTTTTGCAAATTTTGGATGCTTGGGTAATCTTTTACAAATTTTCAAAATTGAGAACATGGTGGATATCCTATAAGAATAGAACCACCCATAGTCAATTACTTAAGTAATTTTGGATATGATCTAGAGTAGTTGAACAAGGCAAAGCAAATATTTTCCTATTTGCCAAGATAGAAATGATTGGGTTTGTAAAAAATTTGGTAAATTTATTGCTTGATATTAATTTATTATGAATTTGGGTGGGCAAAAAGTGCTCTAGACCAATAGCCAATGTCTAAACTTTTCCAATTTTGCTCATTATTTCCTACTTTCTTGCTCACTACTTTGGGACATGTGTCTTGACCTTATTAGTTCCGACCTTGAAAAGGAGAAAAAAAAACTCTTTTAAACTTTGGTTGGAAATTTCTTCTAGCCTTGGTTGGAAATAATTACATCCTCCATGCTGGGCATGGAGCTTTGGTCAGGAATAGGTGGTCCTACCTTACATGACAGAAGATATACCTTGAATGGACATCCTTGCATTTTGGGATGAATGTACATAGTGTTAGAATAATGAATAGATTTCTATCCATATTTTACAAAGGTTCATTCAATTTCATGGTAATAAATTTAACTTCTTCTAATCATCACTCTTATACTCTAGGGAAGATTGTATCCAACCCTGCCCCAATAATTGCAATAGAAAATCCTATAGGAAGCCTTGGAATAAAAGATTATTTTAGTGATTCACCCTTCAAAAGCAGTTATTCTACAAACCATTTGGCTATATTTCTTTCATTTTGTAACAACAAAAATCATTGAATTGCTACAAAATCTCCAAAAAATATCATTCAATTTTGGTTGAATGTATGTTTTTTGGATGAATAAACAAGTCATTGTCTACTTTTGCATGTTTCATGACTTTGGTGAAGATGACTATCTTACCTGTCCAAGTAATTGCAACTAGTACAATTTGATCACAAATAGGATCAAAGTAAACTTATGTGTTCTTGGGATGAGATGCAAGACAAGTGGATCAATAGTCACCTTAGTAGCTCAAAGCCATTTGTTGTGAGTCCAACCCAAAGCTTCATAACATCATTAACCAACATCAGGGGGAGGTCCATGCCTCTCCGCTAGAAAATGATAATGCCCAACATTGCGACTTCCTAGCTTATTAGCTAATGCCTCTTTAGAACTTCACAATCAAGCAATGACACTAGTACTAAACCAAATTCCCTCCTAGCAATCCGAAGAGGGAATATCGGAATCTCCTTGGAAGAATGGTTTAGCCTCATTAATGACAGTGCTAAGTTCATCTCATCTCCTCTCACGGTGATGATGTTGTATGTGTTTGCTTTTTGCCGGTGAAATGAACTTCGATGTGTGCGCCAAACACAGATCGCTATAATAGTTGCCACTTCGAATCCGCTGCCGGGAGGTTGATTCTTGGGCGGAGACGCCGGAGCGGACTTTTTCTGGACACCAAAGCCCTGCCTCGTCTACCAACCCTGACGGACTCCCGTCCTCGGGCTCTGAATCTGCTGCCCCTGCTGCCTGACAACTCCTTTTCTTTATAAATATTCCATTTGGACCCAAAGTGAGGAGCCGGCTGCTCTTGAATAAGTTAGATTAAGCTTATGCCCAAAACTCTGGACACGAAGGTCGGGGCGGACGCGGACCTGCGCTGGAATGCATGAGATCGATGACGAATTGAAGGCGGAGGAAATGAAAGCCAAGCCAAGCCGGGTCTCTCCCTCTCCCTCTCCTCTCATTCCATTCGGCCAGCCAGGCAGAGTGATGAGAGGTCTCCCATTGGCCAGATGATGGGGGCTGGGATCTTGCAATTCAATGCTGAAAAGCGGGTCGCTGGCCCGGGGCGAGCTTCGAGGCGGGGTTGCTTCTGCCTGATGAAAGGACGGACGTCACGGACGTCACGGACGGACGGACGGACTCTGGAAGAATAGAATGGCGTGGAAGAATCCAAGCAACAGAAAGTCCAGAACCCAAGAGAACTGAAGAGAGGAAGAAGAAGAAGATAAATTACATTTCCTGGCCTTCCAAGAGGGCACGCCCCCAGCCCCCAGCCTTCTTCTTCTTCATTCTTCCAGGAGGATGCCTGGGCCCAACTGAATGGCTTCCGGAATCCATATCCAGGCAAGGTTGAAACCCAAAGCATCTCGTCATCAGTCCACCCTCTGCAGGGTCTAAAAAACCTTCCCAGTGGAAGGACACTGCCTTTGGTCAGCGATAGCCAGTTACTCACTCACATATGATTCAAATTTTGGATCAATAGGTGCATTCTTTGTTCCGAGAATAGCACATAAAGTCATCCATTGCACACTTTTGTGTCCACAATGTCATTTCAAGGTTAAAAGTACAAAGATGCAGAGATCCCAAAGTCGCCTGTGGATGACTTTCCCATAATCCCAAAAATGAAGTGGATGGCTTTGGAAATGAAGAATGCACCTACTAGTTCTAAAATCAGATGATTTTTAGTAGGTACTTTGGTCAAAGACTCATAGGTTGGCTTCCTTCTAGGGTTAAACAAACGACAAGACAAACTCCTTGGGCTTCGTTTCAAGTGAATCTTTGACATAAAGTGGCTTAGGATTTTTTGGAAATGTTTCAATGTACTAGGCCCCTATCTCTGTAATAAATAAGGCTTGTCAAGCACCGCATATAGGCTGCAAAATCAAGTATTGTTCATTGATCATTTCTATATGTGATGATGGTACAATCCTTGGGCAATGAGCAAGACCCATGCCTCATTTCAAGGAGATTTTTGATTCTCCCTTAGGTCGCTTGCTAGGCCAAGATATGTTGTTTAAAGGTTAATGCTTAAAAACCTCTTTACATTTAGATTGGAAAGCTTTATAGAAGACCTCTGAAGGTCCATCATTGGTCTTTGAGAAGTCAGCTAATGGAGGTCATAGCCTTTGGAGGTAGTACAAAGTGAGAAGAAGACACAAATGTGTTCAATATATTGTTTTCTTATATTTTCTAAACAATGGTTGTTCATCATGTGAATTCTTTTAATTGATTGGATATGCTAGCCTTATAGGCCAAAGGTCCCTTAGAATTGTAGTCAAGTCCACCTCTTGCAATGGGCCTAATAGCAATTTTAAGGGACTCAAAATTTAAACACCTTATTGCCACATAGGACAAAAATGTTGTCTATGTTTTTTTCTCTCTGGGCTTAAAATTTTTAATGCAAACATATAGTCTTTCATCTTATCAATTTTGGAAGCTCTTGTCAGTTCAAAACTTGTTATCTATGGGTTTTTACCTCCAATGTAAAGAAGCTCTAAAAGTCATGGTGTCCATTTAGATGGATCACAAGGAATTTCCTTTCAGAGCTCCATGAAATAGATGAAGTACATACAAGTGTCTTCAAAAAATAATTTTTATTTATTATTTAGCAATGTAACTAGTATGGTCACTCAGTATCTTATGATCGATATTTGTGTAAGGTTCTAAATCAACACAATTAGGGATAAGAATTAGAGAAAACTTTAAAAAAATCTAATGTTTAGATTCTTCTTAAAGAATAAGTAAAACCATCATCAA
Source organism: Pseudoscleropodium purum (assembly GCA_963969395.1). Lineage (NCBI taxonomy): Eukaryota > Viridiplantae > Streptophyta > Bryopsida > Hypnales > Brachytheciaceae > Pseudoscleropodium > Pseudoscleropodium purum. The sequence continues at coordinate 37,990,922 of OZ017795.1, forward strand.
TCAAAATTCACTTTTCATAATGAAAAGTTCCATCATAAAACTTTTCCTTTACCTTGCCTACATGACTTATAAATACAATCATAAAAATATTGGATGGATTTTCTTATAGAAGTTTACCAATTAAACCAATTTTCTTTTTTAAATATCTCACCTGCTATAAGATCATATTACCTAGACTTCAAGAAGAAGATATCTTTAACACCTCCCAATAATAAAAATTCTTCCTTCAAATTTGAAATCAAATTTGAATTCAAGATTTCACCATTATGATTTTTTAGAATTCCTCTAAGTTGCACAAGAAATCATCAAAACATGACAAGTGAATTGCCAATATATTTGAACTCCTCATATTGCAAGGTAATTTAGAGTATGATTAACTCTAAATTTAAATTTAAAATTTTGCTTGTATCTACTTAATAAGATTTTGTACTTGATGGTGTCTTAATTTTGTGTAGAGCAAAAATTTTACTTCAAGAAGGCTCAAACTCTTGAAGTTAGTGGCCCCCACTTTGTAAGAATGAAAAGAATTCTTCTTTTTATTACTTCATGCTTTAGAATCATTCAATCTGTGTGGTCAAATGAGCTAAAATCTTTCCATAAATTTTTGTAATTGTCTACTACACCTTTTGTATAGTTGAAGTTCAAATAATTTTCAAATTTTCAAATTTGGCCAATGCACTAAAAAGAAGTCAATTTTGAACAATTTTTCTTGAAAACCACCCACTTTCTTTCAAGTGTTAATCTACCACTCATTGAGATGGGCAGCAATTTCTCCTATTCAATGCACATAATTTTAAGATCTTTCTTTGAAGGGTAAAGGAAATTTTACTAGCTAGCATTACTTCAAAACTAGCAATTTGCATACAAATGCTTCCCATCATCATTATGTGAGAACCCAAGCCACTTCAATATCTCACCAACTATACCTATCAATTCCACCCATTCACCCAAAAAAACAAGCCTTTCTACGTAGTAATAATTTGTATAATCTTTTATAATCTTAAGTCATAAGTATGCATTTTTTTCAAAAGCTTGGGTGTAAATGTCCCATCACATGGGCACCCCAAAATGTGCCACTGACCTGAAACCACCATCTTCACTCTTTGTACACCTCCAAAATCAATGTACCTGTGCGGAAGAAACTATTTCAAAGTCAAAACTTTGTTCCTTCGTAACTTTTGCACACGGTATCCAAATGCCACATTCTTTGGTGCGTTTGAACCTCCTTTCAAGTACCAACTTGAAAATCAATGAAAATTTGACCAGTCTAGTAGTAGTAACTAGGCACAGAAGCAAAAAAGTGTCGGGTTTGGAGGGTACCCACCTTCAGCGTCATTGCCTTCCTTCCTACCATATTGTGTTTTTACTATATACAATCCATTTCCAATGCAAACTTATTATAACATATTACCACTCCCAATTGCAAGAAAAACAACAGTACAGTAGTGCAATCACTGTGGCTCCAAGCAATTGCCCTTTTTGGCGTCCTCCTTCAGCCGTCACCCGGAGATAGATTACTCTACAACTTTTTCACTAGCCCCCGCTCCGTCCGCTTCTGGCCGGCCGGCCTCTCCCAGGCAGCCAAAATGATTGGCGGATTCAGCAACCCGGAGCGAAGGGTAAAGTTCATTCGGAGGAAAAGGAGAGTCCCGTTTCATTCGGCCTCCCTCCCTCCCTCCCTCGGGAACTGGTCCTGTGCCGCGTCCGTCCCGTCGTCCCCGGCGGTTCGGTTTCCAAAAGTCTTTTTTTTTCCCTGCCATTATACCTCCAGTGCAGTGCAAACAGTGGAGCTTCGTAATGTGAGAGCGGTGATTGGCCCTTGTGAAAGTAGCATATTCCAATCATGTTTGGGTCGGGCTGAAAAGTGCGATAGTGGTATTGATGTTGTTGTTTCTATTAGAGGAATCCCTGGAACAAGGGAAGGAAAAGGTGCACTGGCTGGGCACTGGCTGGCGGAGTGTCCACAGTGTGGGAGTGGGATCTGGACAGAGAGGAAAAAATAGTATAGAAAAACCAGGCGGAAAATCTCTGTCATATTTAATACCTGGGATCGCAGCCAGCAGGCACTAGGCAGGCAGCAGCGCAGGCTTGCATTGCGACGACGGAGGCGAGGAGACTCGGGAGTAGTCTCGGGATTCGGGAAGATCGGAGGTTCGAAGTTCGTCGCCCGGAAATGGGAAATCGAGGCCGAATTGGAACTATGGAAGTCCGGAGTCGCCGGTGGGCCGGCTTGCCTTTCCCAGATTTAGATCCTGCTGCGTTTAGGACTGACGACGGAGCTCATGCACAGACTGTGGCGGGGCCGCTATAAGTTACACACGCCCTTTATTTTCCTCGGTGGTAACTCTATAGGTGGGTGGTACTAAAAGTGATGTGGCATGTGATTATTTATCTATTTTCGGCACATTTGGTTGGCGGCCACAACCAAGTACTAAGCTTAAACTTTATAGGACGACAAGATGGTGGGCTTACATATGAAGTGTGGTGGACAAAAAAACATACTAAAAGACAAGAAGAGTTCTACCATGGAAGCACGAGAAGGAGTCCCATCGATATCAATGCATTTTACATTCTAGAAGAAACATTAAAGTGCTTTCTATATTCTTGTATTGGTGAAATGCATCCACCCACCAATACATGTACAAAAGTTCTAAGCTCCCATGGAGTTTTTGGAAGGCTCAAAGAGGTTCATGTATGAAGTCATTATTAAACAAATGAAAAGTGAAACTTTTACAAGAGATGTGTGTTTGTATTAGCTTTGTGAGTTTTATCTTAATTATTTTTGATGATTGGATGGTTGAATCAAAAGCTACAGGAGTACAGGGTTCAAAAATTTAGGGGCAACTTAGACAACATACTAATAGAGAGTGCAAGCAGTGAAGCAAGCTATGGATTTTTTTCATTAACTTTGAACCCTTATATCTTGCAATTTGTACAACCGAATGAACTAAAAATATTTCCACACATTCTCACAATAGTATAGGATAATAAATGTTTGGAAATTTTTAAAAATCTAATATTCACTCAATACACTAAAAATGGCAATATTAGAACAATTTTAGAACCATTAGTTCAAATTCTAGTGTAAATTCATGAGATTTACTTTTTATTTACAATTTGATTAGAGAAAGAAAACTTTGTGATGATTCTTGGGGTTTTGATTTTTTCAAAAAATGAATTCTCAATAAAAAAATCAAAATCTTGCTGACAAAGTTGTTTTCTTTTGGACATCATTTTAGTACAAGATGAATAGGGTATGTTTGACACCTCTATTATCTTTGAAAATTGGCATGCAAATAACTAATATAATTACCTACCCAATGGTTCCAATTCCAAAAGTTGGATATTTATAAGAGTCAAATTGTGTTGACCTTATTGGATAGGGCCCAGAATTTCTTTTCTTCTAACTTGAAATATTGAAATCTTGTAATTAAGGGGTTATATGGTTTGCAATTTTTTCTACATATTTTTAGCAAAGGATAGAATTTTTTTGGTGGGCCGGTATACACACTTCTTAGGTGGCCTTTTATTTTCTTCTATGTTAAAACTATAGGTGGATGTTATTAAAAATGATGTGGCATGTGATTGTTTATGTATTTTTGGTACATTTGGTTGGTAGCCACAACCAAGTAAACTTAATCCTTAAGGTAGGAGGCTATAATTGCGCCCCTCTCCTTGCAACCGCCTTGTAGCTGATTGTAAAATGGATGGGAGGTGATCTTTAAACGGACCACTATTGCTATTGAATGAATGAAAAAAAATTTATTTATTTTATTCCAAGAGTCAATCATTTCCTCCATGGTTCAGAAATCACTTTAGAAAATGCAAGGGGACAGATTTTGGGAGACCTATGGTCATAAATAGGTACCTACTACATAAATCTTTGAAAATTCATAACTAATTCAAAAATTCTTCAAAAAATATTATACCACTTGTGTTACGTCAAGCATTCATTTTTCTTTCTTTGAAAATGAGTTAAAAAATATTTTTGTTCATGAAAACCTATAATAAAGGCGGATCAGCCCTTAGAGGGTCACTTTTAGAGCCTTCTACCTTATAGAACAATTACACTTCCACCTATCATCAATGAGCATAGATGTAGGAAAGTGAGTTCCACCAATGTTAGTGCATTCCACTTTGTAGAAGAAACATCAAAGTGTTTTCTATATTCCAGTATTGCTGAATGCATTCACTTACTAATACATGTAAAGAGGCTCTAACACCCTATAGGGTAATAAACTCCCAAAGAACTTTCTGAAGGCTTTGGTAGATTTATAAGAAGTCATTTTTTAACAAATCAAAGAAAAACTTTTACTAAAGATGCATGTTTATATTAGCTTTGTAAATTTGATTTCATTATAATCGGTTGCCTAAATTAAAAGCTATAGGGCTTGAAATTTAAGGGTAACTTAGGCAACATACTAATAGAGAGGGCAAGTGGTAAGGCAAGCTGTGAGTTTTTCATTAACATCGATTGCATATATCTTGCAATCTATGAAGCCAAATGGGCTAAAAAATTTCTACACATTTTCTCAATAGTATAGAAAATACGAGGTGTCTAAAAATGAAAAAAAAAAAATCCAATTTATACTCAATGCACTAAAAATGGCACTACTAGAACAATTTTGGAACCATTTGCTCAAATTCTAGTGTAAATCCATGAAATTCAATCCCTAAAGGACCAAACTGCATTTTTTGGCTATATAGAAATTTTGGGCAAGCCATTGTAACCATATTTTGCATATTTTTAGGCTGAAATTTTAATAGAAGGTGTAGACAAGGAATATCTTTCCCATGCAACAAATTTCATGACATTTGGAAATAGGAGTCAAAAGTTATAGCCTAATATGTTACTTTTTTCGTAACCGGGCAATTTGGGCAGATTAGAAAAAATCACTTTTTTCAGAAATTAAAACTTGAAATTGGTTTTTAGACTTATATATACAAGAAAAGCTTTAAATCATTCCATTTTAATCAACAAGTCAAAAGTTATGAGGATTTTTTGTTTGTGGGCAGTTATAGATTTCTTACTCTAAAATAAACTTTGAAATCCTTTATCTTACCCAAATTTCAATTTTTTTGAAAAAAAAAAAATATCTACTACTACCTCCTTACTATTTTTTTTCCTATGTGTTGTACTATTTCAAATGATCTAAAAAATTTCAAGCATTTGGCCAACTTGTCTAGGAAAAATAATCCAAAGAAGGACCACCATTTTGGTTATTTTTTCATAGGAAAGTGAGCTTCTGAAGTGTAGCTGCCCGATTTTTCGCAAGGTTGAAAAAATGGTTCTAGTGAATTTAAATGCTTATAACTTATGATCCGCACAATGAAATTTTTTGAAATTTGTACCACATGTTTTTAAGCCATCATAATACAAGATCCTAAAGTTACATGTGTCAAAAATTATTGTTTTTCCAAAAATTTAGTAGTTGTACTAGAAATGGCAGTTTTGGAGTGTTTTTGGTGAATACATAGTCATGGAATTTTAGGGGTTAATTATATCTTTATATTAGTTATAACTTGGTTTATTGAAGGATAATCCCAAAATTGAATAATGCCTCCTACTCCACAAAGTTGAATCAAACTATATTGATCCTATAAGGCAAGGCCCAAAATTTCTTTTTTTCTAATTTAAAAGATTATAATCTAGCAATCTATAGAGTGATATGGGCTAAAAAAAATTTGAAACATTCCTAGGGAAGGATAGTGAGAATTTCTATGGTTAAAAGTTTGGAAACTGTTTTCATATTTCAATTATACTCAATGCACTACAAAATGGTAGTTTTAGATACTTTTCTATGAAAATTACTTGTAATCCTTTAGGAATTAAATGGGATGACGTTGCCATGACATTTATTTAAGAGACTCCTCCTAGATACAATAGCGGAAGTCGGAGTAGTAAAGCTTCATTCACAAACTAAGTAATCAAGTTTGGATTATGGATCATGCAAGGGATCATATTAGCAAGAATTTGATTCACAAATCTCATAGGTCCAAGCAAGTCTAATAAGTTTGACCACACTAAAAATTATATTTCATATCACTTACAACAATTGATTTTAAAATGTTATAAATCTTCCAACTTAAAGAATATTTTAACCAAATATATTCATCCTCTTCTTTGAAAAGTATCGATGTCTATACTCTTGATAAAACATTCATCTTTTGTAAAAATTTATAGCCAAGAGTAAGTAGTTAATATGGGTGACATTAAATACATTTTTTTAGTGTAATGAGGGTGCAAAATTGATTTTACTTGCAAAATCAAAGTCAATAGAAGATATATTTTTATGAATATTATTTCAACACAATAATATTTCAACCCTCAGTCCCTCACTAATTTAAAGTAGTGTAATTTTTGGTAATGTAGTGTCACATATACTATTAGGATAACATCAATATTGCTATCATTTTCTTGTAATTTACACAAAAGTATGTAAAATTGTTTCCCTCCGATGTTGATGATTTAATTATGTAGGAATCTTTTGAAGTGTTACCAATATCATCTTAAATTTTTATTAAATTTAGAGTCTTCAACTTTAAACATTGCATAACATAGGGACTTGATGGGTTTGAATTCATATTTGGCACAAAGCTTATGTAAAGAAGTAGTAATTATAGTAAAGCTCATCAAGATCTTGCTAATGACTAATCATCCATCAATTTAGGATGAGTGGTTAATTCTTAAATATCTTTGTCAAAAAATGAAAATCCTCTCAAAATTACCAAAATCAACACTATTTTAAGAAAGAGCTATTGATCTTATTTTTTACTAGTTCTATGGTCAAATATACAAGATTCATGGTATCATGGCATTGTCTATGTACAAATGTAACTTGCAAAGTTGAGCATTTTTTTTCATGACTACTGATGATCTTGACAATGTAACTTTGTCTAGCTTTTGAGTCCTATAACTCAAAATTCCTTTGATAGGAAGATTTAGGAATTTCAAATTTGAGTAGGGCTTGAAGTTAAAGAAGCCTACAAATTTTCAATGCAAAATGCTATTGCATCCCTCTATCCAACCCATACCAAATGTTTGTCTTAAAATTTTCACCATTTGGATTTGAATCAAAAAATTATTTCCTATATAAGAATCATCAAAAAATGACTACTATATTGCTATTTTATTTTACCTCTTTATATTGCATAGTGGTTAAAAGGTACATTCTTCATTTGCTTCTAAAATTTTGCACAAGTGTACCTAACAATATGTAGTACTTGATGGTATAGAGGATTAATTTTGTATAGGTAAAATTGTACTCCACGAAGGCTTGAAATCTACTAATCTTCTTTTGTAGGAATGTAAATTTAGAAGATTTCATTCTTACTTCAAACATTTTTTCTACACCTTGTCATATTAGATCATCTAATTTTGAATTATCTTAACTAAAAAATTATAATACATATTTTTAATTACAAAATATATAGTACAAAATTGAGTTGACCATCTAGTGTAAAAGCATATAAAAATGATAAGTTCAATTTTTGTTTAAAAAATAAATAAAGTAGAAGTAGATACACGATAGGAAATAAAATAGTTAATATGTCTATGATGAAATTAAAACACCTCAATCATAACATCAATAAAAATATTTAATCTATAATAAACTAGAGGTGTTTTTCAAGTGAAATAATCAAGAACTATCATTTGGGGAGGCATTGATTAGAATTTAAAATTTAAAATAGTCTTAACTTCAACCATACAAATGCATAGACCATTATAACATTGTCTAGAAAGAAAAGTTAGCCCATTTGACTATGTAGATTGCAAGGTTATAATGCTCCTAGTTTTAAAAAAGTTTGTCCATCCTAGCTCAACATGTATAGACAACAAACTTCTAGCCTTTTGAGAGTTAAATTTTAGTTCTACACACAATTGGATGAATGATATGAATTCCTATACCATTCATTAGTAAAATATCTCCTAAGATACATACATGCAAAATTTTGGAGGCAATTAAGAAATCAAGCTTATTTCCAATGACCATGCGATACAAGGAAGTCCATGAAACAAGAATATAGTAACTAATTTTTTTGCTATTGTTGGATTTTTAAAAAGTAGGCGCGAATTGGCTTGGAAATTGGGGAGGGTTGGAAAGAGTGATATAGTTTTTGATTGCACTTGTTATGAGAAACAATCATGTGAACCAACCTTCCAACCTTTGATTGGTGAAGTTGAATAATGAAAGTTTAGAATTGGTCAAGACATTGCCTTGAATATGATTTTTTTTAGAAAAATCCCCCCCACCTAATGCCATAACTAGAATGTTATGTTAGATTTTCTATCCTTTAAAAATATAATTGTATTATGTTTTTAAATTTTGGAATCTATTATACATTTGGATTAGACTGGGCATTTATGTCTTGGAAATAATTATTTTTAAGGACATGGAGCATTTGAAACTTGGGATTTGTTATTCTATGGTTTTTGTAGGAGTTGTTTTGAAATTTTTTGACCTTCCTTCGTAGGCTCTATGGCTCCCAATCCTACAAGAGTTAATTAGCCAAAGGCTGATCTAACTACAACACTAGCTTCAAATTACTCCGAATTTGAACGTATTTAGAATTGTTGAATATGTTATTATCATGTGATTTTTTACATTTTTGTAATCCAGTGGAAGATTACCCCACCTTCAAGAGGAACTTATAGGTGATTTGCGGATTGGATTCATGACAAAAATGCTCTGAGTTTACATAATGAAACATGGAATACACAACCAAACTATCTAGCCGTTTTGAAGACTTGAGTGGTTGGATCTTTGTCCTAACCTCAAAGATATTACAATGTGGCAATATGCCAAGGTTTATAAGTCTTTCAAAAATTGAATTGATGTTTTGTAATTTTTTACAAGCTAAATTTCAATCTCAACATTATACTATATAAAATGTTCACATTTAATTAAAGATTTTATAATTTTTATTGAATTTTGAAGTTGAGAGATATACTCAAAAGAACATTTTCTAAATTTTTTAGACTCAAAGTACAAAGGGGTTTGAGGGGTTCAATTTACTTGACAAAGATTTATAATAATTCAATTTCTTTCAGTATTGCTCTTATAGATTTGAAATGACCTTAATCCCTAAAGGACCAGCTTGCATTTTTTGGGTGCATAGAAATTTGGGTGGGCCATTGTGACCAGAAATTTGCATACTTTAGGCTGAAATTTTAATAGAAGATGTGGATGAGGAATATCTTTTCTATGCAACAAATTTCATAACATTTGGAAATAGGAGTCAAAAGTTATAGCCTAATATGTTATTTTTTTTTTAACTAGTAGTTTGGGCATATTAGAAAAAATCACTTTTTTTATAAATCAAAATTTGAAATTAGTTTTATATACTTATATATACAAGGAAAGCTTTGAGTCATTCCATTTTGATCAACGAGTCAAAAGTTATGAGGTTTTTTTATTTGTGGGTAGTTATGGATTTCCTAAGCTAAAATAAACTTTGAAATCTTTTATCTTGTCTAATTTTCAATATTTTTGAAAAAAAAAAAAAATCCTAAGATGAAAATTGTTTATTAAAACATTTCAACCATTGGGATTGTCATTTTTCAATTTCATATTTTAATTCTTAATAATTTAGTATTTTGAATCATTCTCTACTCCTACCTACTTACTATTTTTTTCCTCTGTTGTACAATTCCAAATGATCTGAAATTTTTCAAGCATGTAGAAAACTTGTCTAGGAAAAAGAATCCAAAGAAGCACCACCATTTTGGTCATTTTTCATAGAAAAGTGAGCTTGTGAAGGATAGCCGCCTGACTTTTTGTAGGGTTGAAAAAATGGTTTTGGTGAATTTGGATGTTTAGATCTTGCAATCCATTTAGTAGAAATGTCTAAAATTCTTACCACATGTTTTTTATACTACATAGTACAAGATCCTATGGTTACATATGTCAAAAAAAAGTTTTTTTTTCAAAAATATTCTACTTGTACTAAAAAATGGCAATTTTTGAACTTTTTTTTGGTGAAAACATAGTCATGGAACTTTAGGGATTAAACTACCTTAGATGATGGGCAAGTAGTAGGAACTTATGGGTTGCATTCCTACAAGGTTGCCAATTCAATGCATGATGGACTTGTTCGTATTCCTCTTCTTGTGTTCACATAGAGGAACCTACAATGCCGGAATCCCGGTTAACGCTTCAAAGATGTCATGACCGTTTTCTTGCCAATAAATGATAGGAAATCTTTCTACATAAGACAAAAGTAAAGCTATTCATCCTCATAATTTTGTGTGAAAAGAAGAAGAGTTCTTGTATACTAGTTTGACTTCCAATGAGTTGCTTTGGCATTAATTTGAAACCCAATGATTCATACAATACTAAAAGGGACAATTTCCACAATCACCATCCTATCCTTCAAGGGTTAAAAAAAATTCTCCATTTGCGTAGACGTTGTGTTGTGTCAATCTTTGCTACGATCCTCAAAGGTTGTGTATATGTTTCTAAACAAAAACATTGATCCTACTCCTTTGCTCCTTCTTCTATTGAATATTCTCCTATTCCCGTAGTACCACGAAAAGGGATGATTTCCATGGTCACCTATCCAATCATCCCTTTAAGGGTTTAAAAAGTATTCTCCGGCTGCCATTTAAGATGTTGTGTCGTGTGAATCTTTGCCATGGGAAGTTGTATGTAAAAGCAAAAAAGCAAAAAAGCAAAAAAGCAAAGCAAAACATTGATCCTATTTGCTTTTGCCGGCTCCTTGTTCTATTGCATATTCTCTTGTTTATTCCCCCCACCCCCGGGGGAAGGGGTTGGCAAATCCCAAAGTCAGAGCCAGCATCTGGGCAAGGCCAATAAGAAAGCTCTGTTGCTGAAATTCCACTGTCGTTTGGATTTTACGATTTTATGAAGTCCCTCACTGGGCTTCCCCCTAACCAAACCATTCTGAAACTTTATGATTATGATTATTTTTATTTTATTATTGATATGTTACGGTAGTGGCAATTATCAAAAACCCTTCGTTTGTGTTTGTCTTGTTGGGTCTGTCCACAGCACTTGAGAGGGGTCTAGCAAGTTAGGTTAATTAATAGCGACACCCTTGTAAGAGAAGGTCAGGGTCTTGCAAATGAATCCCCGGCAATCTTATGGCAAGGGGTACATCTCCAGACAGATTTAAATGGGCTAGTTGTTGTTTTTGTTTTATTCATTTCTTTTTAAGTGAGTGGTGCAGATTGCTAATAGGGGAAAAAAAAATGATGACGTGGAAAAGGTTCGCATGCCTGAAGTTGGGGAAGCAATCATGAGACACATCCACTACAGTAGTGAGGAAACATAAAAAAGTGATGTATGAATTTTTTTTTCCCTTCAAAATTCAACTGTAAGTTATGAATTTGTAGTGAACTGCTATTATGGTAGGAGGTCCTGAAATGGAGCATTTAAGGAGAAAATCAGGTCTGAAGAGGAGAGGATCTGACCAATGATTTTTATTTATTTTTGTTAGATAGATAAGTGGAATAGAAATGAATAGCAATTGAAATTGTATTTTTCTGACTTAAAATGAATTAGTTATGATTTTTCAAAGTGAACAGTGCATAGGTGGCTATTTTTGGTCATAGACCTCAGCAAGGATGAATTGACATGAAGCTTTGAAAAGAGCAGAGCAGTTCTAAAACAGACCAACAGAGCTCCAAAATGCATGCACAGAGTTTCTTAACCCCCTAAGTTTTATGACTTTGTTTTCCCTGAAACCACTCAAAAACTTCCATTTTCAGTACAAGTACCAAATTTTTGGAAAAAAACTTTTTTTGACACATATAACCATAGGATCTTCTTGAATACTGATTTGAAAATATGCTGAAAGAATTTCAAAACTTTCCACCATGTAGATTGTAAGATTTTAGCATTTGAATTGACAAAAATCCTTTTTTTTGACCTTGCGAAAAACCGGGCAGCTGCATTTTACAAGCTCACTTTTCTATGAAAAAATGTTCAAAATGGTGGTGCTTCTTTGGGGTCTTTTTTCTAAACAAGTTGTTAACCTGCTTGAAAATTTTCAAGTCATTTGAAATTGTACAACATATAGGAAAAAAATAGTAAGTAGAAAGAGATAGAGAATGATTCAAAATACTAAATTGTTAAAAATTTAATTATGAAATTGAAAAATGTCAATTCCAATGGTTGTAATTTTCTTATAAACAATGTACATCCTATGATTTTATTTTATTTAATAAATATTGAAAATTGAGTGAAATAAACAACTTCAAAGTTTATTTTAGAGTACAAAAGCCATAACTACCCACAAACTAAAATTCCTCATAAATTTTGACTCATTGATTGAAATGGAATGATTCAAATCTTTCCACATATATAGAAATATAGAAAATCAATTTTTAATTTTAATTTTTGAAAAAAATAAAATTTTGAGATCTGCCGAAACTGCCCGAGTTGAGAAACAAACAATATATTGAGCTATAATTTGACTCCTATTTCCAAATGTCATGAAATTTGTTGCATATGAAAGATATTCATCGTCCACACCTTCTATTAAAATTTGAGCCTAAAATATGGAAATTTTTGGTCACAATGACCTACCCAAAAATTCTATATAGCCAAAAAAACACAGTCTAGTCCTTTGGGGTTAAATGGAGCAAGGTAAGTGTTTGCCTCCTACCTTAGTTATTGTAGCTATAATCTATTTTTATTTCAGATCTTAATTGCACATTAGAAGTATACATTCCTAATTCTTAAAGTATACATAATAGTCCTTTAAAATCAATGTTGTGTTTCATAAAAGTGAGCATTTGGAGTCACGCTTCTGTAAATGAAAAAACACAATCCATTTAAGCAAACAAATGCTCATTTTATGCATGGTTCTATGTGCAATTCTTAATGACCACTCCATTTTAAGACCTACTATAGGGAATGTGTGGAAAAAATTTCAAAAACTTTGAGAGCACTGATTGAAAGATTATAACATTTGAAGTCAGAAGGAAAAGTTTTTTCTTTTTTTCTTTTTTCTTATTTTTTTCTCTAAGTAACCTTGCTTGATAGGACTAGTAGACTTTAATTTCTCTTAGAGTTGGAGATTTTGACACTGACTACACATGACATTCTTTTTTGACACTTGCATCTTGTATCATACATGTATGTTACCATACTTGCCCAATTTGACAACTAGAAGAGGAATTTTGCCCATTGTGGCCTATAGCTGCCCCCTAAGTTTAGGGAAGCATAACTTTTGATTTGAACCCCCGATGAGAGAAAAAAATTATATTCTCAATGTAGGATCACATATTCGCACCTTGCATCAAAATTTTCTGAGCATCAAACCTAAATTGACTTCATAGAAACCTACCTGAGATTTCTTGTGTACTTTGAATGAAGGGTTCAAGTCATGTTTTTTTTCCCGTTTAGAGTTTTACAAACAAAAAAAGTGCATGTAGAGCCGGCCATATTGATATCGACAATGTATTAAAATTTTAACCAGTGTAATCAATCTGTCATTTTGTCATTTATTACATCATGGAATTTAAAAAGAAATGAAAACAATTGCAAAAATCAATTGTGTACTAAGTCTGAAGTTTGAAAAGTGATTGACAAAATCTGTGAAAATTCTTGTTGGAATTTAGAGAATAAAATGGAAAACAATAAATAATGTTTAACATTGTTTTAGAAAGTAACATTGGCAAGTCATTGGGCTGGGACCTGTTTGCTGACAGAGGCACCGTGGAGCTGCTCCCAAGGACCATGGCGTAGACCTTGATATTCATAAAAGAAAAATCTCATGAAATTGCCATTTCTAGTGCATTGAGGAAAAAATTATATACATGTAAATTGTTTTTTGATATGGAACCATAATTAGGATCTTGCATTGCACTTGTATAGAGGCATGTGATAAAAATATCATGAAGAGTTTGATCACATAGATTTCAAGAAATTACAAGATCCAAAATATCCTCTTGTTCAAAAAAATTCACCCTCTACAACCACAATATAGTATCCAATTGCAAATTAAGATGTTGGAATGTGCACCATTGCCAAATGGTCCCATTTTATTATCAATTTTTTTCTTTCTTGTTCCCATGCATCATTCCCACCAAGATCTCCATATTCATTGTATATTAGGAATTCCATCACTAGGACCTTCTATTTCTATTGTTGTTCTCATCACTGTTCCCTTAGGATTTTTTTTTTTAATATATTCAATTTGTATTTATAAAGTTTTGTTTATGCAATCAAATCTTTGCATTTGCACAATACTTAAGACTTTGAGTAGTATATATATATATATATACACAGACACAATTTAGTTCAATTATTGCTCCCCCAATACTATAATGTACACTACTTCAAGAGTATGTATCCAAGTCTTTTTTTACGGGTCATTTTTTGAACTCAAAATTAGTAAATTTTTGAAGTGAAACATGTAATTATGTATGTAACCTTTGAAATATTGAATACTTATGATAAGAAGGTCTTGAAATTGACTTGTACTATATACATTTTAGAAGATAAGAAAACTATCTCAAACATTTGAAAGGATCAAAAACCAAGATGTTGTTTGTTTAAGACATTCGCATTCATTTGTTGATCAAAATTTGTACATTTGGTCTTAAAAAGGGTCAATTCAAAAAAAAATTATACTACTGTTGACATTCAAAATTTTATTTTATCTATAGTCATATGTATATAAAAAAAAATACTTGTTTGGAGCTATAGGAGAGGCAATCCATTTATGAGCACTTAAGGAATTACACATATATGTAGATTCGAATTCTTTAGATGATAAACTTTCCCATGCATAGAAGTAGAGTTTAGAAGGTTTTTATAATTTTCTAAATTTTTTTCTCAAAATATAATTACTATAAATGTTTTAGCTAAACATGGGCTTGCTTCCATTTTGGTAATATAGATTTTCTTCTTTCTGACTAAAGACCGATTGCAAAATCCACCAAAGGTTGGTTGCAATATTAAGAGTCTTTTTAGCTAATCATAATGTGCGACAACTATATTGAAGAACAATGCCATAATTAATCATTGCTCATTTTTTCACTATGGAAAGATAACAACCTACATTGTCAAAATGGGGTGTTGATAAGAAATGGGTTGCCTCTGATATATTCAAATCCATATAAAAAATGGCATGTTTTTGAAATTGTTTAACACCATTTCAAAAAGCATTTAATTTAAGGTTTCTAATTCCATATTTGCTTGGAGATATCTAATCCCATGTCAAAATTCATTGACTTGCAACAATCTACTTCAATGTACTATAAGAGGAGGCTCATGAATTAACTGGGCATTTTCAATCGCCCCTAGCATAGTGGCATAAATAATGCATACAAGTTTATAAATGAATTAAGTTTTTTTAAGGTTAGAGAGTGCTATCATGTGTAAGTGCTTTTAGGATTAGGTGCAAGTGATTGAGGTTAGTATAATGTTTGATACTTGCTAATCATTGTATTTTAAATTTATTTAAAATAAAACATACAGTCATGTATAGGTGCATGACTAAAATTCAATTTTTGATATTAGAGACTTGAATGAAAACACAATCCAAATTTTTGATATGCATTGCACTCATTAAGGACCTTAATGAATATCTTTGGCTTTGTACGTATCAATTTTTGGATTGACTCGCTCTATTCAAACCCATTTTAGAATTCATTACTACTCCAATCTCTAAGCATAATTAGGGACCTACGCATCTTTCATTTTGAAAAATCATATTTAATTCATTTCAACTCTAAAATTTTCAATCAAAATTGCCACTCACGTATTTTTCATTTTTCTTTCTACCAAAAATAAGTAAAAAACATTTCAATCATGGACAAATTTTTCTACAAAGTTGTATTTTTCTTTAGATGGGCAATTCAAGAGCCTTCTACCTTAAAAATTATTATAATGATGTTTAATACTATTACACATATATCATCATGGAGTTGTCTATCTCTAATGTGTACACCATTGCCCAAGATTTCTCAAAATTTATTGTGCTACCCACCATCATGGAATTCTATAACTTTGCAATACATTGTTTATACACCAAAAATACATGGGGCCACATTTAAGTATAAAATTAATAGTATATGTCTATCAAGATGACTTCAAGATGTCAAAAACATTCATCACACTTGTACCTAAGAATGGCCAATAGTTACATATTCAACCTAAAGTACTTGCAATAAATATATTTGCAATATCAATATAATTAAATATGATTTTATTTCAATTCACATTGAACATGTCCTTGATGCAAATATCAATATAATTCAATAATAATTTATGGAGTACGCATTCCCATTCACAAGGGCTTATCCAAGAATTAGCCCAAGGTAATGGCACCCCTAGATGGCTAGGAGGATTGACCCCTCTATTGCCCCGCTAGAAAGTAACTGTCAAAATTATCCCTTATTTTGTGCCACTTAAATTTTGTATTTCAACGAGTCCCTTAGCTCATTAGGGGTCTTTGATTGCAAATATGAATTTAGAATTTGCAAATTTTATTGTATGTAGCAAATGAATAATTTCACTGGTTTCTACAAGGGTAAAACATGGGGCAATAGAAGGATCAATCCTCCCCTGGCCCCCCTAGACCCCATGTTGATAAGAGCACCTTGAAAAATCTCACATCTACATTTCTTAAGGTGATTGTTGAGTTTTAGTAAATAACTATTTTAAGAAGTGGTGGTCCTCAAACTATTCCTCATTAAATGGCCATTCTACTGTTGTTAATTGCATGCTGCATTAGGTGCCACCTAGGTTTGACATTTGCCAACGTATGTAGATCTGAATGCACTTCCATTTACAAGTCATTTACAACTCAAACGCCGCCCCCAAAGGTACCACACATTTATCACCGGTAACTTAAGTAATTCCCAACTGAACACACCAAATTGAGAGAGAGATCAAAATAGTCTTAAAATTACTGTACAGCACAGAGAGGACTTTCACCACGCGCAGTAGAAAGCGCACCGTCCCTGCAGGTATAGAATGTTATCATGCTTGTCTTTCCAGTGAAAACAAAACTAAAAAAGAACTGAAAAAGAGACCGAGGAAGCAAAAGCTTGGAGGAAGCCAAGCCAAGCAAGCACGGGACGTCGGTCTCCCCGCGCCGGGCGGGCCGGGGTGACGACTGACGACCCCCCTCGCCCCGCCTCGCCCCGCCCCGCCCACCCCGCTGGGCCAGAGAGAAGCATCCCCTAAAGTAGATCCTGACATCTACGCACGCAGGTAGATTCCGCGGCGGCGGACCTTCGAGCGCTTTGTATCCGGTAGTGCTTCTCCCTCATCACAGCAAACTTGCCGTCGTCCTCGTCGTGGAAACATGTTCTTCATTCGCTGACTTTAGCTGGGAACCCAAGCTCGCAAACTCACCCTTGTCCACACATGTTGTGTGTTCACTAGCACGTCTCTTCCCTGCGGAAATTCCACCCCAGTTGCGTCTTGTGGTACCGCCGCATGCTGTCAACGTAACGTTTAGCGGGCTTTCCGCACATCCCTGGCTCTTGTATATCTAGATTCCACTGCACTCTCAAGTTGAACTCTCTCTCTCTCTCTCATCACTTCCGTAGCGCTGGGGTGATTCGTCGTCGTGGGTGGTTACAGTTTTGCCTCCTGGCTTGGACTGCGTGTGAGGGTTCCCGTGGGTTTTCTTTCAAGTCAAACAGTTGCTTCTGGAGTCAAGGTGCTCTCTTCTGGGGTTTCTGCATCCCGTTTTGGGACTGAGAAATCTCGCCACGAGTTTCAGAGTGGTGGCTTGTTGCTCTGCCAGTGTCTGGCTGTGTGATCTTGCTGCTTGTGATTGCACCTGGGATTTGCACCCCAAGATTGCACCTTGTCGTTGCCTCAGTTTGTTTCGTGACTACTCGCAACCCTGACGTCTTGGTCCTCAGAACCTGGAACAGTGAGTTAGGCCGAGGCTTTGGCGACTCGTGAGATTACTTCTTCTCGTTTCGACTTCCTTTGTGGAGGCGCGGTTACTTTTTAGCGGTACTGTCCCGCTGTCAATAAAAGGTGTCTGCTTAGGACACTGCTGGGCATTTCCCGTTTGGTTAAGGTAGGAAGAGAGAGAGAGAGAGAGTGTTGGCTGTAACCCCAATCTGATTATGGTCTGATCACGTCCTAAGCAGCACGAAGCGTGTGAGTTTTCTGAAGTGGTTCATAGTATTACGGAATCAGAATTCTGAGCACATCTGCAGTTGTGGGTTAGCGGTGGGGAAGTAATCACAGTTTTGTAATCATGGTTGGACGCCATCTGTTCGACTTGCAGAGAAAGTATTGCCATTAGTGGTGGAAGGGAAAGAGACAGTCTCTTGTCTCGGTTGGAAGTTCCAGACACTCCGTCATGAGACGAAGGTCATCGGCCGGAATGCTAGTATGTGAGAAGCGGTCAAGAATGGACGCCATGTAGATCACCCTCGCTGCAGTTGCTCACTCATATCTGTCAATCAATTTCACACGAGTCCCAGGATTAGAACCTTGAACTAGCTTTTGAAGACCGACGCCCAACTGTACTTAGGCCTGTAAGTGACTGTTTCAGTGTCACTGAACCTCCGATTGAATTCCCCAGCCTGTTCTAATTGAGGGAGAGACTTACTGGAGCTGCGAGTAACGCTGACGGAACCTGTGTGTGGAGATCCGTGAGTTTTCGACCAAGTGCTGCTGCAACACTTGGGGTCCTTTCCTTTCTCTTTGGGATACGGCATGTCGCTGTCTTTTGATAACTCAGAGTCCGGGTGCATGCTATTGTATGATTGTCATCGGTCGGTGCCAGCTCCTTTCCTGACCAAGACTTACCACCTGGTGAACGATCCTTCCACCGACGAAATTGTATCGTGGGGCGAGGACCACACGACGTTCGTCGTCTGGCGTCCTCCCGAGTTCGCGCGAGATCTCTTGCCCAACTATTTCAAGCATAACAACTTCTCTAGCTTCGTCCGACAGCTCAATACCTACGTACGTAAGCTCTGCATTATTCTTTCAGTAACATTTTGTTGTAGTGCTACTTGTAACTTCGTCTGATTTCAGTAACACTTCCAGGTCGGGAAATCAAATCTTAGCTGCAGAGGGAGGAAGAGCTCGCTGATTTGGGGAAATTTAAGTATTCCCCCAAAGCTATGGACTAGAACCGGATTAGGCGATTACTTTAAGTTGATTACATTGGAAAACGTGACGAGGATTACGCTAGTATCAAAAATTAAGTTCCTCCACGTTGCACGGTAGGTGAAGAGCCACTGACGAACGTTACTAGAATTAATGTGGCTGAATTCGTTTTGTGTTCTATGTTGACAGGGTTTCAGGAAGGTGGTGCCGGACCGCTGGGAGTTCGCCAACGATTTCTTCCGTCGAGGGGAGCGGCATCTGTTGTGTGAGATCCACCGGCGTAAGGCATTGCAGCAGCCTACACCAGGAAACTCTGGATCGGGTGCCCAGCAGAGCCGGTCGTTGTCGCCATCGACGTCCATCGAAGATCAGGCATGGGGGTCGCCCATTTCGTCTCCGCTCCCGTCGCCAATTCCCATGCATATCAATGTCCCACCACTGGTACCGCAGCCGCAGCCGCAGTTGCAGCATCCGAGTCCGCCCTTCAGTATCTCCGACGAGAACGAGCGCCTCCGGAAGGACAACAACCTGCTTCTGTCTGAGGTCTCGCGGCTTCGTCGTTTGTATGAAGACACCATTTCTATGATCCAGCACCAGTTTAAAGGATCGTCTCCCGAACATTTCACTACCCTAGTCAGCAGGTACTTACACTCTTGCATTCCTCCTCTTGCATTGATTAAGAATTCGCTGGATCGATCACTTCCCGTTGTTTTGATGATAGATCATAGATTGTGCGACAGATTATGCAGAGAACAGATTTCTGTGTCAAGGAATGTCCCTACGCAGAGGTTTAATGGCACCTCTGGGATGGATTCACATATCTGGGCCTAAGTCAATTCCAGAATGAGAGAGAGAAATAACTGGGGTACTGATTGAACCACTGAACTATAATTAATGCGAAAAGCTGATGAAGCCAGTTAATAAATGTCTAGCATGAGCAGATCTGCACGTTTACTATGAACAGGGCGACTATAGCAAAAGCTGTGAGAGGCAGCTTGGTAATTTATGACATCAAGGAGATCTTCCCCAAATTCTCAATGTTCGAACTATTATTCTCAAGGATTTATAGCATTCTAAAGAACAGTTCATGGGCTGTGCTGATGACGGAAAGAGTTACACGGCTGCAGTTAATCAGTGCTCAGAGAATTGAATGTAAACTCAGGCATGCAGCATGCAAGCTTAATTATGACACCCAACCCCGCGCCGTTCCATGCAAGTCCAGCGATCAATGCAGTAGTAGTAAAGAATTGAGCTGACGTGGACTGATGACTTGCAGCGCCCGGATTGGAGCATCAGGCGGCCACCAGTCTTCGGATCGTGTAGTACTGATGAGTCCAGCAGCTGCTGCAAGAAGGGAAGAGAATCACCGCGAGCTCTCTGTCCATGTCAGGCCACCACCAGCCACCCCGGAGTTTTTTTGCAAGAACCCTCCGGCGGTTCAGTATCCCCCTATCCAAGACCATCACACTTCTCTACAACAACGCCAGCAACAATACCAACAACATCAACAACACCAACAACAGCATCAACACCTCCATCAACACCATCAACAGCACCACCAACAAGAACGGAATATTATTGGCGACTCGAAGCTGCATGTGGGGTCTTTCTTTACAACTGATTCGAAAGAGTCGCCACCTTCTACAACAGAAGCCAAACATGATCCACTTCCTGTGAAGCTGTTTGGGGTGCCATTGCAGCACAGTCAGGGTACTAGTACCAGCAACAACTCGTTTGAGCAGCCTACTCTCAGACATGGGCTTCATGCAACAGAAGGACTCCTTCCACTTCCACTTCCCCTTGCCGGAACGAAACGTCGGCAACCAGAGCAGCACCCACATGACTGTGTGTTCCTAAGACCACCGCCTGGGAAGTGCCTGCAGGGAAACTCGGAGATTGCGGCGGAGCTTTCCAGACCTGCACCATGGCTGCAGATATGTGCCACCCGGGACGAAGGAGTGTACATTTGAAATTCAGCTGAGCCACGTACTTGTTTAATTCAATCGCAATCCAATCAGTCAGCTGTGAGTTTTGATTTTCAATCCATGCCCGCCCTTTTGACATATACTGTAGTGACCTTGAGACTCGATCTTCACGAGAGAGGCAGTGCCACATCAACCATGTGCATTTTACTTACTAGAAGTACTAAAATTAATCCTTGAATTCGGGTTTACGTGACCTAACTCTTTTCAAGAGTTTGTAAAATTTTGGAGGCTAAGGCCCGGCGTACACGAATTTGGAGCGCTGCACCTTCCTGCATGTGCTTCGAACAGACCTCATAATCAGTGTCCATGTTACCAGTTGACTATTGGCTTGCAGGTAGTTACTACTAGAGATTATATATAACAATGCTTGCTTTTGTCTCATTACATATTGGTGAATGTACATAGATTTTGCCCTAGCTTCAAGTCAAAGATTCTGTTTTAATTTTATCGAACTTTCGCTGAGGATTTAAACCCAATGTTAAGTGCAAGCACGCACTTTCGAAGGGTAGTCCAAAGTGATGACTGCGTGGATCGTACCCTCGTACCCAAGCAAAGCAAAAAATGCCAAAGTCACAGTCCTACCAGCGCTAGCTTTTGAGCATTATCTGACTTGATGGATCCTATTCTATCTCGGCCAGCCATTTGGAAGCCAATTTCTCCAAGTACCACTCTCTCTTTATGCAGTTTCAGAGACTCAGAAGATTTGAATCGGAAGGATTTGGATTTCTTTCTTGCTAACGTTCTTGTCAACCCAGCTGCCATGTTTGAATTATACCAATTGGACTTGCGCTCAGGACGTGGGTACCCTATCAATTGGGTACTCTGTCACGTGCGAGTCCTCCCAAGTACATGCACAGCTCCTCCTTAGCTTAGCTTCAGTCCTCAGACTTCAGAGCTTCAGAAGGTCAGGCTGCTGCTGGTGCAAATGATGGGAGCACAGCGGTACTTGGCTTCCACAAGGGAGTCTCGTGATGAATCAAAACTTGCACCAGTTTCCACGGGAATAGAGTGCTCAGAGCTCATCAGCTGTCGTCATGCAATGTGTTCTGGATCAGCAGGGGATCCACCGGAAGTGAAAGGCCACTCGTGTGACTAGTTTTTCACCCTAAGCGCGAAGGTAACCAAAGAATGTGACATATGGGTACCATATGCAGAAGTTACGAAGGAGCAAAGTTTGGTTCTAAAAATGTTTCTTCTAAATAGGTATATAATTGATTTTGGAGATGTATATGAAGTGAAGAGGGTGGTTTAAGGTTAGTGGTGCATTTTTGGGTGCCCACTATATGTGTAATTTAGCAAAGGGTCCATATCATGGATATCGACCTACACTACATTGTCTTGTTAAGTGAAGAGAAAACTTAGTATCACCTAGTATCATCAACTTAGAAAAATAGTGTCACTATAATATTTTATTTGGGGAGAAATTGGTACAATATAAAGTAATATTTTAACCTATATTAACTTAAAATAGTATGACTATGCATTATTAGGACCTATCAATGTAGTATCCATATATAATGGCTTTTGGTGTCAAGCTCAAACAAGATTGCTTCGTACTCAAATATCTCATTTTAAGTACATCAGTACAATAGTATCCTACGCAGTTGCTACAATCAAAAATTAGGCTAGTGCTAAATCATATATGGTCTTGTGGATCCAACTCCAAATTTGTACTTCATTGGAAAACAATGGAATTCATTATTTTTTTTTGTGGATCATAAAATTTGGAAAATTAGAACTCATATTTGAAACAAAGAACTTGAATTAGATAGGAGAGGTAGTAAAATACAAAATTAACCAACTACAAATTTTGAGGCAAATTTTCTAATTTACTTACATTTTTCAACCACCATGATAATTTTTAGGTTTCTACACCCCAAAAGGTATTGATGGTTAAAGAATTCTTGTTCATACTTGATACAATGAAATAGGTAATATTTTTGACCAATTTTTGTATCAAGCTCTTTTTTATGGCATATCCATATCTTTAATTAACACAACATGAGTATTTATTTTAGTTTGAATTTGTCAAAACTTGCATATTGAATAAAAATGTAAAAATAAAGAGAGAAAAAAATCTTTTTTGAAATTTATTGTACAAAATTGTACTACATATTAGACTAATATGCAAATTTTTTTCTAGAAACTTTGACCTCATAGATTGCAAGATTTTGGTGTTTGAATTTTAAGAATGATTTTTTTCTAGACATATTCAATAGGATGAAAGATTTTGACTACTCTTAGAATTAAATTAATCCTATAAGTAATTTTTGAGGGATTATTGATTTTAATTCCATGCTAATTTTTTTGCACCATTTAATCGAAAATCTTTTGAAAATGTAAAATAACAACCAATTGAGATATATAAATCTCTTGATTCAAGTTTGATTTCGTCAACATAATTTGTTCAATATAGTACCTTCAAAATATTAGAACTTCCACCATTTGAATAATAGGGAGTTCAAATAGGATCATATGATTTCAATTTTTAAAGTATTGTTTTGAATGTTTTCTAGAAGGTAGGACAATAAAATAACTTCTTAGGATCATAATTTTTT
This sequence comes from Pseudoscleropodium purum, assembly GCA_963969395.1. Lineage (NCBI taxonomy): Eukaryota > Viridiplantae > Streptophyta > Bryopsida > Hypnales > Brachytheciaceae > Pseudoscleropodium > Pseudoscleropodium purum. Next base: position 38,014,529 of record OZ017795.1, read on the forward strand.
AAAATTTAAATTAGTATTTGAGAGGAAAATTATGCTACCAATTTTTGACCTACTATAGATTCTGATAGCTTAAAATATGAAATTAATTTTTTTTATTAATTAATTATCTAAATGATACATTATGTCTATTTGGAGAGCTCTAATTTGTACCATGTAAATTAGTGATGTGAAAATTATGAAAGAGTAATGTTTTGGGGCAACCAATGAATCTTCAAAGAAATTATGAACAAGATTTGTTTCTAAATTCAATTGTACATTTATCTAAAAATAACAAAATCATAGCTTTCAAATTCTTTATTTGAATAATTTCATTAATATATTTTATTATCTTTAATTCAAGAATTTGAAAGAATTAATTGTAAATCCGTTGATACATACTTATTTATTGATAGAATAATTGTTTCCAAATTTGTAGGAATTGATACAAATTTTTAACTTAAGTAGAATAAAACTATATGAACTTAATCATAAATGTGAATCCTTTATTAAGGTTTATCTATTGAACAATTTTTTTTTTAAAAAGTGATGCGTAAAAAAATGAAATTGTTGAAATTGTTGAATTGTTGCAAAAGATTGGGACTAATGGACTATGTCACTCTTTGGATGAAAGTACACACATTGGAGATACATAAATTAATTTTCAACTACTTTTGCATCTCTTATCTAAGTCTATGAATGTAAATAGATTCATCGTTCTAACGGAGATTGTTCCTTCCAAGGCTGAAAATGAATGAAATATAAATCCATAGTGGTCAAAAATAATGTTGCAAGTGTTCTTTGATAGGGTTGACTATTCTCTACCTTTTCGGATAGAAGTTCAAACCTATTCCTCTAATTTGGATAGGTTCATTTTGTATTTTAGGACATTTTTTTCACTAATTTAGGATCATTGATTCCAAATACAAATATTTGTATTTCCTAAATTTTGTCATTTGTGGAAAATAATAATACATTCTTTAGACTAAAGGCCTAAAGCTATAAAAGCAAAATTTCAACTGATGAACCTTCAAAAATCAAAGAATTGGTAACTTTACACTTGAAGAGATCACTCCTTGTAATTTGATGTGGAGCTATTTGCTTTAATTTTTGTATTTAAGATGACCATATTTTTATATAAAATGCTAGAAGGGGCATATTTCCAATACCCTATGGTTTTTCTAAATTCCTTCATGTGCATTTCTACATAGGCCTATCTTACATACAAAATTTAAGTGCCCAATTTTCCCACACCAACACTTCTTATCAAATTTTTCCTTTCCTTTCCTACATATATGTATAATGTATGTATAGAATTTATACCATGAAACCAACAACAATCAATTCAATTCAAGTGCCATTGACCAAGTGGCAGTTTTTAATCCCTAAAGGCAATAGACAATTGAAAATTTGGTTATGTTTCTACAAAGTCAATTTTGGTTAGATTTTCATGGAATTTTAACACAAATTAAATGTGAGCATGTATTCCTTTAGTGGTCTGTCTGTCTGTTTGTCTCTCTCTGAACATGCATCTTTGGGGCATCTCTGATCAACTTTTGAAATTTGGAATTTATGTAACTAATAAAATATGGCATACAATTCTCTAAAAAAATTTAGTTTCTAGATCACTGTAGTTCACATTTTGCCTACTTCACAAAACATCTAGAACTATAGTATAGAGGTTCAATCTCCAAGGAATGATCAAATAGTCTAACGTAGTGTGACTAGAGTCACTTGTATTAATAAGACTAATCGGTCAATGTCGATTCTAAAGAGAAATAACATTAATATAACCCATTGTTTTTAGAAATTGAGATCACTCCATTATCCAATAACTAATTTATGTCCGACACACATGGATGCACAATACAAGTATGAAGTCTCAGTCTTATCCTAGTGTGTTGGTTCAAACAAAAAACACGCTTAAGCGAAGGAAAACATTAACATATAGCTTTAAGTAAACAAATCTTCAATTCCCTGTTGCATTCGCTTAAAGCGTAGGCTTACAATATCCGTTTATAGCGTCACTCATCATTCATCAAACCACAAGTTAGTATAATAATTCATCACACTTTAGTGTCTCAATACCTTGCTTATAATATCCTTCAATTAAAGTGCTTTAAGCCATTCTAACACCACAGTTAACTGTACACTCCCTCAACCAATTAGTGCACTGTAACATTGTCTCACAGCTTTAAGCTTTATATAATTCATTACAAATACTTCAAAACAATTTCTCAAGAATAATTTCCTACAGTTGCTTAAACATATATTTCTCTCTGATTAGCTTAAAGCAACCACACATTAATCATTATACAACACTCAGCTTTAAGCCATAATGTAATTCAGTCTATACGCTTGAAGTGGACTTCCAATCGGTAAATACAAGGTACATTGCTTAAGCAGCCATCACTACACCGTAACATCATACGCTTAAGCGTTCCTATACTGACTCCATCAATCAGCCAAGACATCACATCAGACTGCTTAAAGCTACAACTCAGCTTTCACTCAATTGATTTGCTTCAAGCTTCAATAAATTCATACAATGCTTAAGCAATTCCACAATTATACTTTATAAAATCAAAGTTAAATTATAACAGCAACGACAATAGCTTTAAACACTCAAACATACAAATTCTTCTTCACAAGAAATTACAACAACAATCAACTATGCCCAATCACTGAGACTTACACACAATTATCAAATATATGCTTAAAGCTTTATTACAAAAATACTGAACCACAATTCAACTGAAACACACACACAAACACATACACACGTATGACTAAACACAATAGTGAGAAGTGAATGAAGAAGAAGAGCTACAAGCCATATAATGCCGGCCGAGGTATTCTTTCACATCAAACTCGGTTAAACCATTAATAACTAAAAACTCTTGCACTTCCTGGAATCCCACGGCAATACTAAAAATCAATAACAATTGATCACCTATCACCATGAGTTTCTATAACCAAGTCTAATTTGATCTCCATTCACACATAAAACCAAAAAAATTGTTTATTGAACAAATTCACATGCTTACAATCACATTCTAAGAGTCAAACTTTGTTAGCTATATTGAGGTGACTTCAATAAAAAAAATATATTTTCTTCTAACTTCAAGCCCTATTATCTTGCAATTTGTGGTGTCAAAACTCTTGAAATTTTTTTACACGTTCCAAATGTTTTTCTCTAATTTTTCACTATTAAGATTTCAAATAAAAAAATTCTTGATTGCACAAGAAATCATCAAGAAATGACTAATATATTGCCAATGCATTTTACCTCTTTTCATTGCAGGTTGATTTAAAGTAAGTTAGACTCCATTTTGGCTTTTGAGTTTTTTTCAGAAATAAGCCTAAAAACATATACTTAAGAATGGTCAAAATCATCATTTTGTATAGAGCAAAAATTTGACTCGAAGAAGGCTTGAAGTATGCTTATCCTATTGAACAAGATTGAAGAAAAGTTTTTCTTTCTCACTTCAAAAGGTTTAATCTTTCAATCCACTTGATCAAATGGATGGAATTTTTCCCACACTTTGCCTTATTTGTTGAATACATTTTTATACAATTGAAATTAAATTTTAAGAAAAAAAATTTTAGACAATGCATAAAAAAATGGCAGTTTTGAACATTTCCTCTTCCAAAACAAACTCAAATTTTCTTTTAGGGTTAATAATAAATTTACTATTGAATACTTTAAAATCCCCATTGAAGCTATTCCATAAATGTCCCATTCAATATCAATGTGTTTAACATATATGGCTTCAAAAATTGAAGTTAAATGGACTACAAACTCTATCCTTGTATTGTATTGTTTTTAGTTATTTGAATTTGCTAAATTAAACCTCCCTAAATGTGCAATGTGACAATTTTTGTCATTTGTGGTCAATGTCTTACAATTACACTTAATTATTTATATATACACTATTGGTATTGTAGCACAATCTCAATCAACTATCTTTCATTGTAAATTCCTTTGATTGTGTCTATTTTAACATCCACATAAAATTATCTATCCACATCTATACTCATTGTACTACTAAAAATTTGCATAGTCCCTATTTGTCAAGGCTAATTTATTAATAAAAATTCCTACTAGATGATGTTTTTACGTAGCCTACTTTATATATAATAGAGTACGAGGCATTTTATGAATCCTATAGTAGTTCTATATATAAAACTTCTCTTGTTTAAATTCAATAGCCCCTATCTTTTAACTTATGTAGTTTTCTAAAAATTGAGAGTGATCTTCCTGAGATAAAAATTAATTTAATTTAACAATAGGATCGATGTCCAAATGTTTATTTGAATGCTTTTAGAAGTATTTCTAAATTAACATGTATGTGATTTTTATAACTCTTCCATATCTACACTAAATGTCCTAAAAAATAGTTAACTTTATGTTTTAGAAACCTTGTTCATTCATTCATTTGAATAATTGAATAGTGCTATACATATTTTATTTAATGTATTAAATTGAGAAGGTAGCACTTATTTTTTTGGTTGTACTAGGCAATACTTCAATAAAATTCTTCATTGTAATAACCATATGATTAGAATTCTTTTTTTCTTAAACCCTAATGGACCAAGTGCCCATTTGGTGCATGGAACAGATCTTGGATAGTTATGTACAAGTCAATTTTGGTCACATATTCACAAAATTTTGACACAAGGAGTGAACATGTGTCCTTTTAGAGGGAACATAGTTTTTTGTGATCGGGTGTCCAAATCAAAAGTTATGTTGCCTTGAAATTTTTGGTCGGTCTAGACAGCTTCAAGTAGGAGTATAACTTATGAAAAATTCTATTTCTACTATTGAAATTTGGCATGTATAAAACCAATATGATATAAGATACAAATGTCAAAAAACGAAATCATGTATAATGTAAAAATCTTACTCTAAGAAGCATTAGAAGAAATTTAGCTTGTCTATAGGGTTGCTAGTTGGTTGAGTTTCTAGGTTCCCAGAAGTTGGAAACTCCACTTCTACAATTGATTGATGTTGGACAACGACCACCACGTTAGATTATAATAAAAATTAATAATTTTTTAATAACTAAAATTTATTTATTATTTATTATTCATTATTAGAAAAATCCAATAGTGTATTGTTAGTTCATAGCAAGAAGAATAGGCTTAAAATAGCCTTTTTCTTGCTACAAATTTTTTCTAATGAGTTAAAGTCTATTGGCCTTATTAGGCAAGGTCAAAAAACAAACTTTTTTCTTCTAACTTCAAACAATATAATCTTTCAATCAATAAGGTCAAGACTTTTGATCATTTTCCCACATATTCCATAGTAATGTAGTACAAATTTGTACAATTGAATTTTAGAAAAAACTTCTTTTTCATTGTCCTAAATAGTGGCATTTTTTTACAATTTTTGCTTGAAAGTTGAAATGTGCCTTAGCTTTGTGCAATTGTGCCTAGTTATCAATAGCTGATTTATTTTTTATTTTTTATTTTTTATTTTTTGATGCCATTATATTAAATTCACAATTATATAGAGGTAACTTTAAGGACTTTTAGTCTCAAAATCCCATTACACAAGGAGTGAAAACTCTACTAACCTTACCAAATAAGTTTGAAGAATTTATTTTTGCCAAACTACAAATGCAATTATCTTAAAATCTACACCTTCTAAGTTCTTGAATTATTTTCCACATATTTCAGAAGTTATTCTTTCATTTTTTCTTGTTTGAATTTCAAACAAAAATTTCTTCATTGCACAAGAAATCATCAAAAAAATGACTAGTGAATTGCTGGTTTAATTGACCTACTTGTATTGCGGGGTGATTTAGAATAAGTTAGACACCTTATTTTCTCCTGATATTTTACATAAGTGTACCTAAAAAGATAAAGTACTTGATGGCATAGAGGCTCAATTGTGTGTGGACAAAAATTTTATTTTCAAAGACAATATGATACTTGTTGACCCTGTTATGTAGGAACTAGGAATGAAAAGAAGTTTTTTCCTCTCTTCAAATGTTACAATCTTTCAATCTAGAAGGTCAAGTGGGCTGAAATTTTTCCTATACATTGTCATAATAGTCTACTACACTTTGTACAACTAACCTTAATGAAGATGTTTTTCTTTTCAATTTCAGCCAATGCACTGAAAAATGGGAGTTTTTTTTGACAATTTCTCTTGAAAAACACACCACCATCCACTCCTCTTGGGGTTAAACTTACTAGTCTACCAATTAAATTCTTTCCTTTTTACTTTATTTTCAAAACAAATTTTCCATGTAATAAAAAGAAGTAAAAGAAAAAGTGAACATCAATTAGGGGTCCACCAATGAAGGTCAACATAGTTAAAATAAATATGGAGGCGTGTACGAATTGGTAATGTGCAAGTTGCCACTACGTACAAAGGGTCAAAATACCTCCAAAAGGAGAATTCCTCCAAGGTCAGTAATTGGTGAGCTTCGTTGTGCAGTACTGTACTGTACTTGCCGAAAGTCTCGACCTCAACACTGTCAGTGAGGCACTTTTCAATTGCTACAAAAACTAGAAACTAGAAAAACAAAAAACAAAACAGCGAAGGTTCTTTTCGGCTGACTGATGTTTTGCATCGCAACACAACTTAAATTCAAGGTATTCTAAGTAAGTTAACTCACCTTGTGTTAAGTTGACAAGGCTTGTTAAACGCCAATTCTAAAGCTAGTTTGCAAATTAATCATAAGTAAGTTAACTCACCTTTTGTTAAGTTGACAAGGCTTGTAGAACGCCAATTCTAAAGCTAGTTTGCAAATCAAATCAATAGTACCGTCAGTCGAATCTCGGCAAGTTTTGAAACGGTGCACTGTCGCCAGTTCTAGACATTTTAAGTTCCGGGCACCTGGTCTGATCCGTCCTCGATCGATACTCATGCACAGTGTTACACTTCCATGAAGATCGATCGAAGACAAAAGGCTTTTATGAATTAATGCCCCTCCAGGCTAGGCACCCATCTGGCACTCACAACAGCAAAGTCAGCTACGTAATGGAAACAACCGATTGAACCTTCAATAACAACAATTAATAAAGACTGATCAATAAGAAAACTAAGGCAGCAGTTACGGTATAATATGGACGAGACTTCCCCTCCCGGCAGACATCATGAAAAACAGGAAGCCATTGCATCACCTTAGTTTACAGGCTCCCAAAATGGACTTATCATGAACCCTAAATGAAGGTCAGATTTAGACATAAATTAAGTATTTTTTGGAATGTCTTAAATGTGTGGAATATAACAAGTGAAATGTCTGAAATGTTGCAAAAAAATTTCATCTCTATTGTGTGATTTTTTGGAATATTTCTAAAACTTATATCACACCTTAAGTCCCTATACAACGGGTTTCTCAAAACAAGAAAACCTAGATGTTGCCATACACAAAAAAACTGGGATGCCAAAATGCCCAAATCCCAACACCAATAGTTTTAGTTGCCGAAACCCTTTGCTCGTGGAAAGGAAAGTATTTCGGCATTTGGATGTTGAATAAGACCTTCATGTACGGTATCATAAGAGGAAAAGGTTGGGGTCCAATAACTTACATATTGTAATATACATTGAGGTCTAGAAGTGGCAAGTACTCTTGCATTTGGCAACTAGTGTGGCAATGCCATGGGAATGAAAAATCGAGTCTAAAGCCAACATTTTTTTTTAGGGTTTAATGGATCCTTGGAAAAAAAATTGAAGTGTTAGGTCTCTTTTAGCTAAACTAGTGTGCCTGGTGCCGTTGCCACAATAAAAATAAAAATAAAAGTAATATAAACAAGCATATTTCCTTTGGTTACCTAGGTATAGAGATTTAAGTAGCTGCTATGACACAAGCAATATCCAATACAAATGCCTAAATTAGTAGTAGTATAGACTATTTGATTTGATTAGTGCAATTCACAACAATAATATTTATTTGCACAAATTTTGAATAATGAAAAATTACTAGGCACACTAATGTAGAAGTTTACAATATTATAGATAAAATCAATATATTACTTTCATACTATCTCAAATAGTATGATTGCCATTTAACTTTCATCAAATTTTCATCTAAATCTCGTTTGAATTTCATCCAAATTTCAACCAACCAAAATGTTTATAGTAATTTGGTCACATTCCTCCAACATATTATGAAGGGGTCTTGTATCATTAAAATTCTTGTACAAATTGAATTACCTTGTAAAGTATTCTTAGTGTTGTTACTACAATAAATTTACAACATTGAATGGTCTAGCAACTTAAGTTTGATTTTTACTATTTTTCATTTTTATTAATTTAATATTTTATTAAAAAATACTTTAAAAGACAATATTTTCCACTTTCTAGGTTCAAAGAAAATTTCAAATTCTAAGACAACTTTCTTGAATGCTTTCAAACAAATTTAGGAATACCTCCATTTATGAGATGGCTTTGTTTATTCTAAATTTTTTGTATTTATAGATTTATCATATTCTATTGAAATTCAAGACAATTGTCTATTGGTTGAAATTGTATGAAAAGTATGGTGAATTTCATTGTCACAAATTCAACAACCTAATTTTGTATTCAATTATCACCACAATTCATTTTCGTATATTTTTATGATATATCCTATCTTTGGGAACTTTCTAATGGCACAAAAAATAATGCTATATCCACTCTAAAATTTATTTTGACCTCAATGTGCTTTTGATTACTTTTCTATATTTTGTATTTTTTCACATGAAAGCTCTTTGAAGTCTAAATTTTTTGGTGAGTTGGAATCATGTGAAAGTCATTTTGTGCAAACTGTCTCCTTGAGGCCTTTTTGACTACAATAATTTGGCTTTTATCAACCTTTGTTGGCCTTGTAGTTGTGGAGATCCAAAATACTACAACAATACATACAAACAAATGAATAGAAATACCAAATCTTCTTTATATGCCTTGTGTTGTACCAACATTTATTCAAAACAAAACAAAAATGAGAATCTTAATATTATAGACTAGCCTATTTGGTGGATGTAGAGGACTGACATTCCCTATTGAGTAATTAATAAAATTTGGAAAATGTAATTTGACAAATGTTTGAAATTATAGTTTTTTTCCCATACATAATATATAAAAAATTTAAATCTTATTCAAAAAATATAGTTTTTTGTCCACCATAACTTAACAAATATAATAATTTAGTCGTTTCCACAAACTTGGTAGTCCAACTTGTGTTTAAATTTCATTTATTTTAATTAATTTTTATAAATATATTTTTTGAAATTATATATACATTTTATTTTAAATATAGGATTACAATTTAGAGAATTGAAAGTATAAAGACTATCCATTCACTATCCATTCACTATCCACTCAAAAGAAATAATTATAGGAGCAAAAAGAAAACATTTGGGGCTCACTTATAGAATTCATAGAACTGATGAATCTCCATTGTTAATTTTAGCATGACATTCAAAGAAGGATGGATGGGACCAATAATAGGATTCAATAGATTTTTTCCTTAGGCAAAGTTTTGCATTCTCTAATAGGGTTACTTTGAGTTTATTAGACTCTGTCCCTTTAAAATTGTACTAGTATTGTGAAGGCTTGTGGTAACTATTGTTCCCAAAAAAAAACAATGGTAGGGTTCAGTGTAATGCTTCAAGTTAAAGCACCCATCTAACAGAAGTGATTAATATAACCTTGAAACACTACTGAGGATGTAAGAAGTCCTTTTGATGACTTCACTTTGCATAGAAATATTTTTTCATCCAAATTCCTTTTCAAATTTGCTTGAAATTTTTTTCAAAAAATAGTACTACAAATACCCTCATTATAATATCATAAACTTTTCTAAAGAAGAAGATTCATAATCTAGAGATCATCCTTGATGTTTATTTTGGCCGTTTTTTGCTATTTATGCTTAATGTGAATATTAGTCATAAAAATGATATTTTTTGAATTTGAGGTCAACTAATGAAATGAATTTGATCAAGTGAATTTTCTACTCAAATGGAAATTTTTTGAAATTTTTGTAAATTTCAATATTTTATAGCAATATGAACTTTGGGCTTGTATCTAGAGTTTGTTGATTCTCTAGTTTTAGAGTGACACAATAATTTTGGCTTACAATACAATTTTATACAATATAGTGTACATTGCTAGTAAAATTTTCATATTTTTCAAATATATTCTATATTTGATATGATTTTTCTATATTTTTTTTCTAAAAACATTCACAATAATTTCAAATTTTTTCTAAATAATTTCAAATTTTGATGACAGACTTATGAATATATCATATACTATCAACTACATATTTTTCTTTGCATTGCAATTTTTCTTACCCCATTGTTTTTCCAACCCCCATTGAAATTCAATACCTTTCCAATTGAAATTAATAAATGGAATTTGTAGTCTCAAATGCCATCTTCCTCACAATCCAAATATAATCTTTGTCTTGAAACTCAATGCCATCATCTTCACAACTCTAAACTAATACCTTTAATTCGCAAATACATAACAACAACCCTAAACCAAAGACAATGGAAAAGACAGATTGGGCAATTTCCAAACCCTAAAGTAGGCCTTGATCCCTGAATTGCCAAAACGATGAACAAAGGACTTGGAACAAGAACCACCAATTTCTAGTCTAAAAATTAGTAAAGTCTATAAAATTATTGAACACTTTGAATATGCCACTATACAAGGCAACATCATTTAATACTTTGGGCCAAAAAAGAGAATAAAAAGGTGGGTATCTTAGTTCTAATTCTTTTCTAATTGAATCTATTTTTCTACATCCTATAGTAGTTTGAAGACATGTCATGACATTTTTGTACCCTATAGTATAAAAAAACAAATTATAATTTTTATCTCAAATATTTTTTAGGCACCCTATCATTTCTTTGCACATAATTTTCTGCTACTATTGCTCTGTGCTTCCCTCCCCCCGATTTTAATGGTAAGAGAAGGATGATGCATAGAGATAGATGATGCAAGTTGTACAATGGGGTTCAAAAATCTTAAGAATTTTGTTCCCATGTAGATTCAACAAAAGTTCATGAATTTGAGGGAGTTCTAGCATACTTAAAAATAGATGGATTTTCAAATTGCAAATTGTATTAAAATTGCAGTGAAGAAGAATTGATTATTATAACAAAAATGCACATGCAAAACCAAAATCATACAACAATTTGAATCTTTTCTATACACTATCTACCATCTAGTACTGCTAACCTTTGTTGAAATTATAGCTTGCATTCTATTGGGCATCTTAGAAATTAGCATTTGCAATTGTTGTAGGGACACTTGTTCCTATAATACTTGAATTGTTTGTATCATTTCTTGCTTGTTCATTAGTCTATTCTAATGTTTCTACAAATCTTTGACTATCTTCCCAAGGTTATCTAGGGTGAATTAGGAAGCCAAACTAACTTCTTTGTGCCATGATATTGCCTCTATTTCTTTAGAAATGATGATTCAATTGTTGTATGATATTCAAGTATTCTTCTCTACAATTTCAATGGAATTTGCAATTTAGAAATCTATCCATTTTAGAGTATGCTAGAATTTTTTAAAGTTCATGAATTTTTTTGCTAGTTGAGTTTGCTTGTGAAGGAAAATTTGTTTGGCATGAGTATTAGTAACTATGTCTTGGCATCTCAAATTATGCTACTGTTTTGACTATTCTAAAGCACAATCTCTCACAAATAAAACATATCTTTGATTTGTAGCAAACCCTAATACTTAATCAACTTTAACATATAGGATAAGAATTTAGGATTTAAAGTTTAGAGGTTAAGAAAAGTAACAATAACCATTCAAAAATTGTAAGAACAACTTAGATGAATGCCTAACTTATTTTAATTGCATTTTAAAATTTGCAGATTTTTATAAGTTATTTTTAGAATTGCCTAATCAATTTTTTCCACTTTAATCAATTATTAGGCAAAAAACTATCCAAATTTTTAGGAAGTTAGGGTACAATTTTTATTATTTTGGAACCCAAAAATATAATCATTGTAAGAGAATTTAACTTAATGTCACTCAAACATTTTACTTAGTCAAAGACTTTTTTTAAAACTTATATTCATTAATGATTAAATTGGAATGACAAATTCGAAATAAATAAATAAATATATTTATATGCCTAAATTTTAAAAAGAATTGGAAACATTATACGGCACCTAGCCATTACAACTCTAAATTAATAAGTAGCATCGTGATAATCATTAAAAATAGAAATAAATAAAAAATCTTACACTACACAAATCATTTATTAACTAATATATTTTGAATGAATGTTGAAGAGAGCAACTTTTATTTATATAAATATAAGAAAATAATCTCATATTTCATAATCTTGTCAATGTGGTAAATCATGGTGAAATTAAGGGATCACTAATAAAACTTTAGTTTAAAATATTCATATTGCAATTAGCTTAGTCAAAAGTACTATGTAAGTGCCAAATAATCTCAATAGTTAACTTTCCAAAGGGTTTATTTTCAAAACAATTTGGCTAGAAAATTTTAAGGTATGAATACTAAATTGAAACACCTTTTGTTCTTCAACATCAAGAAACCACACTTCAATGAACATCCTCATAACTTAGATGTACTTCAAGAGTTTTCAAGAACATCCAATGGGAGGTGAATAGTTGAAGCATTTTTTACTTCAAGGTTGTTCATTTGATCCTAAAATGAAGGCTTTTGGCTACTTTTTCAAAATTTAAAGTCTTCTTTGTATCACTCACTATGATTGTATGCTCCCAATTTGCAACTGTATATAAATGAAGTTTTTATATTTTTCTTTTGAGATTCATAATCACATATCTTTTATAAGTCCTAATCATATAAATTCCAAATCTTGTATGTATAAATTTGTAGTAACTATGAATTGTTCAATAAAAGTGATAAAAATTCATATCAAATTAAAAATATACTTAAAGAAAAATTCAACCTTTCTGCATGAGTATACAATATAGTGTAGAAGATTGTGGTACCTATAAATTTATTGTATATTTCTAATATAAAAAAAACCTCTCATGGTTATAGGCCCAAAGTTCAAATTCTAATAAAAAATTGAATTTTAGGAAATTTTTAAATTTTCAAATTAGAGTAGAAACCAAACTTAAGAAACTTCATTTCATTAGTTGGTCTTGGATTCAATAAAGATAATTTTTATGATAAAAATTCAATCAAGTGAAAGGAGTTTTAAATGGTCATAACACATTACATAGTGATCCATAGATTTGTCATTTTTATACAAAAGGAAGTCTAAAATGTCATTTGGTGGGAAATACTCAACACCCTTCATTGCAATTGGGTTTAAGCAATTGAACCCAAAAAATGTTTCATTATCTCTTTGAGGCCTTTTAAAATCATCCAAAAGGTAAAACACATCCTCTTGAACATGATATGGTTAATATATTACTCCATATAATTTGTAGAATACCCTACATAATTGAATTTTGAAAATTTACAAAATATAACCAAAATGTACAAATCAATTTAGGTTGGATTCCTCTTGAGTTAGCTAATGGTCTCATCAAGATTTAAATTGTCAACCCAACACCGAGATGGTGGGCACAGAAAAGTAAAGGATTGATTGGAAATGAATACCATCAAGGTCTTTTCTTGGAAAACACATCTAAATAACAACCAATTTTACATTTTGAAGTAGTTATGAAAATTGGTTAAGTGCATTCAAAATGGAAGAAAAATAGTTAACTAGACAATAATTTTGGTGGTAAGAAAATAACAGTTGATCTAAATTCAGCATGTCCAAATATGTCCAAAATATAGATTTCGCAATTTGAATGGTTTTCCTTTCATTATTCACTCAACGAGTATTCATAATTATGACACAATGACAATGATATGATACTATAATTCTATTCTATTTCCATTGAAACTCATACAGAAAAGAAAACCAGTAGTCATACTAGACTAAAAAAGAGATTCAGTCAAGAACTCTATTATTCAAGACGAATACCGGTATGTTCCAAGCGAGCATTTCAATAACACTCGAGAAGCTGCAGATGGCTAGGCACAACTTCAATGGCTCTATAACCCAAATCAGGAGAGAAAGGGATTAGCAGTACACTAGCCTAGAAATCTCTTGGACAGAACCTTCGTACCAATAGTATCAGGCCTTGTGCACGAGGCCACATCTATACAATGTATGGTACAAATAATAGAGCATATCAACGTCGGGCTCCAGTTCAATTCTTCAAACCTTCAGCCCCTAGGCTTGCTGTCAGATCATCATCAGAAGACTTAAGTGGAGGACCCATGCAAGAGCGAGCAACAGACTCAAATAGCTTCTCTATTTCAGGGGCACAGCGCGTGAAACTATGGCTCCAAAAATTGTATCGAGGGTTCTGCAGGTCAATACTGATGTGAGTAAGCTTTGCAAGTAATAACTAGGTCTCACAGGAGTAAACGAATTTACTCATAGAATCTAGTTCATCTTCATAGTCAAAGAGAGCATATAATAGGCATCCTTGAAAATTGGATGCAGATAACCTACCTTTATAAGTTCGATGAAGGTGATCAGCAGGCCCCAAGGATGGGGCCTATTCACAATGAGCCTTTCAAGCAACACCCTGGTGATCTGCTCTTGTATGATTTCCTGCAAAAATGTGCCGTGGTCTTTAGACTAAAGAAGTGCAGACAAAAAATCAGCATGTGCTAGGGTAGTTTCTTGATCAGAAGTTTAAAGGAATTCACGAAAATGGCATTAGCGCTGCCTTACAATTTATACATACCATCTTAGTTCAAAATATCTGACCCAAACGAGATGAAAAAGGGTTGATGACCCCACATGAGCCTAAACTAATTTACGTCTGAATAATCTGTTTCGCAAGGACGAGGTTTACCATATTAGCTTCTGCGAAGAGATAAAGCAGAACGCATGAAAAATAATGTGTGTGATTGTTGGGGTAGCGAAGTTGGTTGGCCACTGCATTCAGGAACAGGTACCGTCCTTCCGTATCGAGATCAGTAATTAGGCGCTGGAAAATATCCATGGGCGCACTGTGGGTTATGGGTGCTGTTGGAACTGCCAATTGTTGTGGTGTTGTCTTGCTCTGCATCTGCTGAGTTGCCTGTAGACAAGTGCATGGAAGATTCATACCATCAGCAATACTCATTAGCTGGTTCAGTACAAAATCGGGGTCGGCTAAGTCCTTCATCGAGGCTAGGCAGGCACCACTTGCAAGAGTGCTCTGAAACTGAAGCAAAATGCACACAATCGTTGCACGCATTTTTCTAAAAAGTGATTGCAGAATTGCACAGGTCAGACACTAAAGAACGCAAATTTGGAGTTGTACCTGCATGCCAATGTATAGAACCAGCGCATTCAAAAGAGGCACATTATATTTTGTGCCTTGAGGTGCACCCTCATTCGCAGGCAAGACCAGTCGAGCCTTGATATCTAGTGATTGGAAAGATTGAGAGTGTCTTGTCTGCCATCCAACATTCATATCATCAGAACAGAGTGAGTCGAGCGAACTGATCTATAAACTCCACGTTTTGAATCAAATTTAGTATCAACTACTGCATAGATGCTTAAAAGACTCAAGATGCACTGATATTATAACAAACGACTAATTACTTCAGAGACAATAGAAAGCAAAATATTTTATGCATGTAAACGAGTTCGACAATATGGCAGGGATTAAAAAACATTAACCTTCAGGTATTCATCTACTTCCGCCTTCAATTGTTTGTTCTTCAAAGCAGGCTCTACATCATAGAGAATATGCGGAGCCTGACTTATTTCAGGAAGCAAGTCCACCTGAGAACACACCGCATGTTAGATGACTAACATTTCTCCCTTGCAGTTTACCTACAGACATCGAAAATTGGTTTAAGGAGGGCATAGTAATGAATATGAAATACGTCAATAGGATACCTTCAAGTTAGGGGTAAAAGGATCAGGAAGTCGCATGTTGCGCGGAAAAGCACTAAGAATCAAGTTGCGCATCTGAATACAGGATGGAGGAATCACATCACAGAAAGTGAAGTGATGATCACACAGGAACTCCGGAAAGTCGTGCAGTAGCACTAGTAACACCCGAAGTGTTCCCTTATATAACAGCCGTACCTGCCAGCAGAAGAGACAAACACCCGGATGATTAAAACATAAAAACATTGGGCACGCAACCCAAGATTCATTTTGCAGCTAACTGAAGACTGGATAATAACATAAATACACAAATTCTCGCGAAATGATGTCGCCCAACTACATCGATTTTGGACACGAGTCCCAAGTTCATAAACTTACGGGATCACTGACATCAGCGTTGCGTAAGTAGGGCTCCATAAATTTGAAAAGGGCCACTAACAAACGCTGGAAAAGGGGCCACCCCTTTTGAGAATTGCTCATTAGAAGTTTAGGCATGAACATCCGATGGCTGATGAGCTCCAGCCACGCAAAGCTGCAAGCAACAGTTCCACAACATTCAAAAATGACAAACACTGTTTTTCTTTCATACGTGAGACGCAACCGGAAAAATGCACCTTTCCAATTCCAACGGCTAGAAATGTCAGCAAATTGTATTTGCCCCGAATTTCATCTCTACGGAGGTCGTAACAAAGTCAGTACGGAAAGAAAATATGCAAAAAGCGATTAGGGAGAAGCAATTTCACACCTCCAACCGGGTACTTGAAGGGGTTGCAGGGCCAAAAGAGCGGTTCCAAACGTAGTGAGAACCTGAAGACCACAAGAATTAGGACCTACTCAAGTATTGCAATCAATACTACTCCACATTACACTGCAACTCAAAGAACAAGTTGTAATACAAATCATACAGTAATACTCAAAATCACCAGCACAGTGCCACTTGAGGTCTTCATGATCATACAGTGAAATGTAGACTCGCATTTAAAGACAAGAAAAAAGGTTGACAGGAGCAAGCAACCCTCTCTTCGTTTATTCCAAGTACCAAATAGACGATCCATTCCGAGGATATACCTGAAAATTGCTGGAGTCGAGGATAGGATCTGCAGCATTGAAGTCCACGAGCCAAGTAACAAAAAGACGAAAATATGGGCGAGGTTGAAAGTTTGCCTTCCTCTCATGGAAGTCTCTTTGAATTACACGCACCGTCACAATCATAACCTAAAAATGGAAAGCAAAAAGCTACACATGAGTAACGCAAAGTCTAATAAGCATAAAATTGAACCAATCGTCAGAATAAATAAACTTCCAAGTGGACTGCGAAATATTTTCATGCAAGCCCATAATGCTGGCTGGCAACACTTCATCAGAATAAGAAAATACCTTGTTCAGAAGGTTGACTTTACTCATGGACGGATCCACATAGTACTGCACACACACATTATTATCACGTCAATGAGGATATACTTCTTGACTAGTGGCAAACTACTTGAAGTTATTTATCATTTCTAAGATATATACACCCAACCTGATAAAAGTCGACATTGAAATTTAGAAGATGAAGTAATTCAAACCTTGACAAGTAATAGGACAAGCTTAGCAAGCATGTCAATAGCTGCAAATGAAAGGTTTGCTCCTTGCTGCCTTGAGTCTCCGAGTCCCAAGTTCGGTAGCAGAATCTCCGAATTTAAGCAGTGTGTTACAGCAAGTTCCTGAAAAATGCTCCAAAAATATATCATGTCATCGAAGAGTATCTCGTTATGACCGTTCAAGGATATCTCATCGATGTAGCTGAAAAAAATGAAGAGCCGACATTCCTTGAATATTAATGCAACTATGAAGACTAAGATGTCTTGCAGCAACGTAAATATCAGTTAGATGCCAGACTACACTCTTATCACAGAACATCTTCCAATGATCTAGCAATAAACAACGCCTAAAAAGTTGAATTAAAACGGAACGACTTAAATCAACTCGTAGGTCCATCATCTTCGTGACAACCTTGAGGCTCAGAGTTTCTTTTCGAAAAGCAAACATCTGAGAGGGATGAGAAAATCATGGACTCCAAAAGACATCATTAAAATACAGGTCATAGATCATCACTCAAGACTTCAAAAAAACTACTTACAATCAGAATACGGAAGAATCTGTCAGATATATCATCTCCTTTAAGCATTCCGGAATGTTGAAGCTGCGACACATAGGCAGCATATGCTTTGTCGCTGGTTCCTGGCGCGTCGCAGATGCTCGCCCACTCGTCAAACAAACTGGCCACCTGATCATTAATGTGCAAATGCAGGGAAAACTGGTCGTCATTAACCAGCACACTCGATATAATGAGCAATTAATTTGGTAAAATTAATACAGCGCAACAATTGCAAATTCCGGCTAATAGATGATTACAGACAAAATACTTACTTGATCTCGAAGTCCAGGAGGGTCACCAGCGGCAGTGTCTCGATTTCCTACTTTTCCATCTTCTCTAAATCCAGAGCTTCTACTTGAGAGTACCTGCACAACAGAAAAGAAATGAAACGCTCTTTCTCCTAAGCATAGCATACCGTCAAACCTGGACGATGTGTTCATGAATCATATTGAGAACTGATTTGTAACTCAGGGTTTATAGGACAGGAAAGAGAAATACCTTTTTATCTTTAGCCAGTCTAATCTTGTCTTCCTTGTTGGAGCCAGTAGCCCCTTGTCCACTAATGCTAGATGTGGTCCGAGCGATTTCAACCAACTGTTGCAAAGATACCGGAGAGTCTGGCCGCGCCGCCAGCTGCATGATAACAACCGCCAAGTTATGTCCAGTGAAGATTACTAATTGCAATGCCAAACCAACCAAGTCCAACGAGGATAATGCTTTTCAGACACAAATGAACCTCCACATCCAGAGAGTGGGCTACGAACCCACCTTGCCCAAGGCATCAATGACATTGTAAAATTCGGTGTTGCTCACACCAGCATCGTCAATTACGCAAGTCTTCACTAAATAAGCAGCAAAATCAACAGCGTCTTCTGCAGTGGTCAGGAGTTGAAAATAAAATAAATTATTACAGTCACAACCTGGTGCAGAAACAGGAATTGTTTTCACAAATTCATGCAATACAAGTTACAAAAATTGTGAACACCACTAAATAGCTTAGAATTTTCAGTAACTTACTGTTGCGACCACCATCAATAAGTTTAGTCAGTTGTACATTGTAGTCTGATAGATTGATAAGCTCAGACCGAATCAAACCAACAGTAATTTCTCTATTATATCGCCTTCCCTCATCTGAATATATAACCTGAACAAGTAATACAACACAAGAGTATGTTCTCAATCCATTCGTTAAAAAAGATGGAAAAGCTGAAAGTGCAACATAACACACTACGACATCTGCCACTACATATCTAAAACATAAGAAAAAACAAAAGTGTCAAGAAGAGTCCCAACAAATGCAAGCCCAGGCATGAAAATAACAGAAAAGAAAAAGGAAAACTTACCCAACTAGTAAGTTCCTTCACAACACGTTTGCAAACATCTCGAATTGCTTCGAGAATCGTCAGATGCACTGAAATATGCAGATGGCTAGTAGCATTTTCATACAAGCGTTGGAAAATCTGCTTGAGAAGTGTCAATGACTTAATCCATAATTCAGTAAAATCAGAAGCTAAAACTCCAGTAACACACACACACACACACACACACACACACCATAAATCAAAACAGCAGACAAATTCTAAAGAGAAAAAATAAACGAACTTACCTTCTGTGCGACTGCCAGAGCTGCCTCATCTCTACTGATGGCTTGTGTGATGATTTCTTGTAGTTCAGCAACAATATTCTGTCCAAAATAACAAACCAGTTCGAGTCCATTAGAAGGGAAATGGGATATTCAAGCTGCAGCAGGTTTTCGAAGTTAAGACTTAACTGTAATAGCACAAAATTAAACTAAGACTATCAAAGGCACTTAAGAGGTCGATCAATAAGTGAGACTTACCCGAACTTCATGATCAGGAGGAAGGGTTGCATACATCACGGTTGTCAATTTCGGCAGTGCAGCATCCAGCTGAGAATTGAAAGGACGACACATGACTTTAATGTTCACAATAAAACAATAAAGGTAGGTACACGGAGATATAAAAACAAATCTCCTAAATCCAAACCCTGAGCGTGGAATTATTTACAATTGATCATGCACGTCAGAGACTTGCAGCCGTTTCTTTTGAAAGACTCAGCACACAATAGATGCAGCAGACAAATTGCTACTTTGAGGTCAGTATAAATGAAAGTAAACGATCACCTTCTGGGCAACCGAGTGATACTTCTCCATAACCTCTCCCGTGGTCAGAGAGCTCTCAACCAACGTAGGTCCCAGCTGCTCTGTCGGTAAAGGTGGTTGAGAGGAGAAATCTCCTGGATGCGTTGAGCCCTGTTACCAAGATACAAAGTTTTGAACCACGCCTTTATCACATCTCAATAGTCAGGAATGTTAAACGAAATTGACATTGATCTTGAAAGTGGAAACACTGCCTTCTAGTAATCATGACGCTACAGTCACGAAAAAAAGTGACTTTAGATACTCAGGGGTTAAATTTGATTTACGAATCGTATGTGTATACCTGGAATGCAGAAGAGTCGTCTCCACCATTGATGTCAAGAGATGATGTTGAGTTCCCAGAGAAATGCGGCAACAGCAAGTTGGTCTCTTGAGGTTGCATATTAGCTAATGCAGAGGAGGGAAAGCTGTTATGTTTCAGTGTGCAAGCATGAAACAGAGTGTGAGAACCCCTTTGATCTAGTGTCCGAAATAGTAGATCGTGTATGAACTAAATTACTGAACCAAGTCTAATAAGTTACATAATCAGTTATAAACCTTTAAGTGTAGGGATTGGAAAGAATGATGAAATTCAGGACCGATGAGTCATTTCCACATTGAATATAAACAAATGTCGGTGAATCGCAACCTTGAGAGGCATTAAAGAGAATGAACTTAACAAACTCGGCTAACATATGTATATGTGAAATCATGAGTAAAAAAAATAGTTTCGACCTTAAAGATGAATGCCCTCGAAGGTCAATTTCATCGACCCCTAGCTCTGTAACTTGATGTGTACCACCATTTCCAAGGACAGCCTGACTGTGACCACCATTAAAAGCAGGTCCGTTTCCTTGACCACTTGCATAAGGTGCAGATACTGAAATGCTGGATCCTGATGCCGGCGGTCCAGTCAGAGTCGATGCTGATTGACTTGATTGGTTTTGCCAAGGGAGGCGAGCGAAATCCTGAACATGGACAGGTATCGATTGTGAACGATCGCTTACAAGAAAACGAGGCTCACCAAGTTGATTGACGCAATTAATTTGAAATTTCTATAAGAAAATCAATTTAAGGGCAAAACAAATCGTAGTAAGAAGTAATGAATAATCATGACATGTTCTACAGATCTGTAAAAATGAACCCTTCTAGTTGTGGTACAAAGTTTGCTAGTCACTAATTAATACAATTATTTATCATGAGATATTGTGCAATGGGTTCTCTGCTAGACCATGTTAGTGCACTGTGAAATAGTGACCAAGTTTGCAACTCCATCTAAACGGTCCATCGCCACATACCTCATACACACGTTGCTGGGCACTCGACAACCTTCCTGGTTTTGGTCGAAGAACCTCCGGCAGTTGAGACATGATTGGCCCTGAGTAGAAAGCTGCGTCATAATAAGCTGCATTATTACCATCTCTCTTGCTTCTTCGGACAGCAAGCGCTGGTCCAATCGCATCGGAGAGATCCCTCTGTGCCTGTTAGTTTGGATGAAGAAGTTAGCATCAGATTGAGGCAGCTGCTACGAACGGCAATTCTGTTTTGACTATAAAATTCTTTTGCAGAGTGAGAAATAAATCCGGTTCTTCAGTGGAACAAGAGTACTCGTCCTTTTCGCACAAGTAAAACCAGTGAATAACTATTCTTAAGATGACCCTCAACGTACTTAGCGGATCAGAATAAATGCTCAGCTTTAAGAGTAGCTATCATCTCCAATACAGTGAGTAAAACAAGCAATCACTCAGTAGGTTCCTACCTTTTCAGTTGCCGATTTCTCAATGACTGCACATCCTAAATCAAGATTGTCATTAGTCACCAGGTTAACAGCTTGCTCCAGGACATCTCCCGCAAGATTAACCACTTGTAATAAATTCCGCAGATGGTTTGCCATTGCTACACGCAAAGGTTCCTACAAAAGCAACAAAAGTTACATCAATTTCCTAAACATTTGAACATAAACCAATTGCAAGTGCAGAGGTACATCGTAAACACACAGGGAACCATCTAAATACAATTCAATCTTTGAACATAAACTTTAAGTGAACTAAAAGTTTATGTAGATACTAAACATTTGAACATAAACTTTTAGTGCATATACGAACATAGAAGTTTGGTGCCAGAGAGAAAATTATCAACATAAACCTTGCAAGTAACATGTGCCAAGCTCCCAGCCAAACTAGCCACCATCAAGCCGGCTGAATTTCGAGTATAGTTCTCATCACCTTCCATTGCAAAATCCTGCAATTGGGCAGCAACGGCAAGACAATTTTTGTATTACATTTTTGTTTAGGAGCAACCTACTCTATTAATACATGAACACTGGAACGACTGTTTAAAAAAAATTCTGGAGAAAATAATAACACTCGAATCTTTTTAAATGATCTCTCCGGAGAAGCTATAAGTAGCACAGAAAAAAAGCCCACAAACCTTTAAAACAAGTTCCCTGGTAGTCATGCAAGCAATAGTCACACTTCGCTCTACAACAGGTGTGATAATCTCCCGAATAGCCCGATCCATAGCAAGGGGAACGATTCTGTCAATCAAACATTAGCAATTTAAGAAAAATCGGAATCTCGGATTGTCAGAATTCAAGGATATACAGAAGATCTTCACCTAAACATAGTGTAATGAATCCGACTACTCTAGCAAAGAAATAGCTAACGTACCTAAGGAATAATAACAATTCCAATTAGTTACACAAAGAATCTGAGGCAAAAGAAAAAACAAGCTATCTAATTTAAAAGAGATCATGAACATCACAGAAAGATCTCTCCACAAAATGAAGAAACTAAATGGCATTCACAATTTCAGAATTCAAAGATGGTACAAATGAAAAATGACCCTATCGGGAGTGACCAGGTGGTGAGGGAGAAAAGCGCCTCAGTTTCAGCGTCTTCCTCCTTACCTGAAGTTCTAGAAGTAAGAACCTCAACCAGAGCCAGTTGGACAAATATTTACCTCTGGAGCTGCACCAGTCCTGTTAGCTTGGGGTTGAGCACCACGTAGGCAGCTAGATTTGGTATCAATACCACCTGCGAGTCCAGTGCAATAGCCAAATGATACATTAAGCCGCCAATGACGTCAAGCATGCGTTAAAGATCCCATCAAGAGATTAATAAACTTTCAGTAATTCTGGTTTTCTTCCACAAAACAACACAACCAACCTGTCCAGTAGAGATAGCTGACTGCGCCTGAGTATTTTGTGACTGCCCTTGAGCACTTTGTGATATCTCAACTGGACTGAGAGGAGTTATCTTCTCTTCATCAACCATCTACGGTCACAGCCCAAGCATGAGGTTTGATTAGCAAAACACAATCGCAAGGTATTAAACAAAAAAAAGATGATACTAGTCCCAAGATGTAAGACCAAGGCTGAAGAAAAAGGACAACACCATCAACAAAGAATACGCAAAAAACAATTAAGGTCAACCTTAACCTTGATTAAAGTCAGATGCTGGATCCATGCAAGACAAGTGAACCCAAAATCACCTGAGCTGCTTTTGGTGTACGTGGCACATTTGGAATTGAAGCAGGTTGTTCAGGAGGTAAATCTAAGGATTGAAGTGGAGCTGCAGATGGCACTCGAACAGGTCCTGGAACTGCAAGAGGCTGTTGGCTGGTCAAGTCCTTATTTGAGAAGTCTGGATTATTTTCAAGATCCCTTTCCCGGCCTCCCAGCAACTGCGATGGTTTCACGTCCTTCATATCCACATTGAGGGTCTTGAATAACACCTGAAAACAAGATCCACGGGTTAAATGAAGTGTTCTTATAAAAATACTAAGCCACAGATGAGAAGCAGTTATAATAAAGACTATGGAAGCGAGGCAAATTGGGTAGATTGGCTAATCAAACACCCTCCAGGGATCTAATTTTAAGCAGCTTACCTCAATATCAAACTTGAGATTCATCTTTAGGTTTGGCATCGCATAGATTTCACAAAGTAATCCCAAAATTGCCATTGTCCATGGGTTTGGGGGCTGGTATACCAAACTGGCTTGACATGGCTCAAGCACCTGCACACAATAGAATCAGGCAAGTAAGAAGAAATCAGAATCTTTCTGAAGTAATATGATTCTCGAGATAGAAGGTGGTATACAGAATCTATAGAGCATGTTTATGACACAATTAGATCGAGATTCATGAAGATTAACCTCACAATTTAGAGGAACGCGATATAATCGCTCAAGTCACTGTAAATTCTACTAAATAATAAGAAGCGCAATACATTTGTCGAACAACATAAGTTCAACATACTGGTAGCACACTGCGCAAATAAACAAATTTACAGCACTAGCAATGGGTGGTACCTTGGAGGTAAAAGGAATGACAGCAATCATCAACCCTTTCTCAAATGCCTGCATTACCATCAAGAGAAGACAAATGTCACTGGAAATTGTACAGTCAACGAACTGAATAATGTAAGGTATGTAATCACGGCAGGGAGAATCATGAGCAATTATTAAAACGCTGGCTACTCGCATTTCAAATGCAACGATAAAGAACGGAAACCGACCTCAATAATAAGCGACTTTGGATCCACCTCACGTGCTCGCAAGGCCTGATTCTTGCCAATGGTCAACTTGCCAAGCCAGCTTCCCAAATTTTTCAGAAGTGACCGCTCCTCTGAACTCACCTTGATCAACTCGGAACGGAGCAAGACCTGGACAATGCATCAATGCATACGTCAAACGACTAACTGAAATTACTTTATACCAGAACACACAAAAAATCAAACTTAAAATATCATAAAATATGACAACCTAATGAAGGGAAATAGCACCTTGCAGTTCTCATAAGATGCTTTCAAAACCTCTTTATGCAATCCTTTTGAATTCAATTTATCCAAAAACTTGATGTACAAGTCATGGTAATTAGGCTCAATGCTTGCTCTGCAGAAGTTGCAATTCAAAACGAGTAATGAGCATCCACAAAATCTATGCAACAGCTATAAGCAAACCGAAAAGCAAAATGAAATGAAAATATAACATATGCTCGAAGCCTTCAAAAGAAAACTAACAGAAGAAGATAATCCCTAATCCCAAAATGCAACATATTCTTCACCTCTTCATCACCATATATTGGGCAAACCAAGGATGATAGTCCTCCTTTAGGACTTCTAGACATTCCTTGGCCTTCTGATCCAGGTTTGTAATTGAAATATTGTTCATGATAAAAGCAATTTTGTCTTGGGCCTCCGATGACGGCACCTGTCCACAAAACATGACGAGCCATACAGCATACCGTTAAGACGAAAGTCACCCACAGAATTTGAAAGATCTGAAATGAAGAAAAGAACCAGAACACCTGCAGGCAAACTCTTATGGTCTAGCCTGCATCAAGTGGCAAGCAACCCAAATACAGAGGAGAAGAAAGAAGCAGGTAAGCATCTAAGCAGATTCAGAGCATCATGTCTAAATCATAAGATTTTCATTGGGCACCCGCGAGCTCAGAACTCTGACAGAACAGACAGAATATAAACTCTCACAGTAAATACATGCCGGGAGCAAAGACAGCTCTCTCAAGGACCTCTGACAATGGTTCTGTTTTATGCAAGACTCTGGAAGATAAAAAGCCCATTTAAGAGCAACAAAAACTGCCGTAACTATATTTTATTAGGCTAGAAGTCCATACCTCAATTGGGGAATCTCGGGTTTCAGCAGCAGCAACTAGAGTCCCAATATTAAGAGCATGACCAAACCCAGTAGATGCAGAAGGCTGACGTAAAACACCTGAAAGACCGACCATTTCACAAAAGGAGCACAATTAAGGACCTCTTGTATTTCAAGATCAGACAGATAAATTACCAAAGGTGGACCCTAAAGCTTCCAACAAAAGATGAGAGAAAGCTTTCTTCTTGAGAATGATAAAATTACCTGAAATACATGTACAGATGCAAATAAAGCAAAGAGTACAGATGCACGACAGTACAATGAAAAGTATTGGCATTGCCATCAAAGACAAGGTTCACATTAACCTGGACTAACACAAAACTATGCAATAAACGAAGTACAGAAGGGCACCTGTTATAGAACCGGTTTTAGAACGAAGATGTGGTGGTGATTGTCCATCTGCTAGAGCCGAGTAAGTCGCACCATGCGAAGCCAGCTGAGATGACTGTTAACAAAAGACACCTAAGTATGAGTAACAATTACCGCTTGCGATACGAAACAAACGCTCTCGGGAAGTACCTGGGATACCCTGCCCAGGCTGCAGGCATCAAGTAAAGACTTCTTGGATAGCTTATTCTTTGTCCATGAGCACAAACCAGAATGTTCAGTCTCCAACAACCACTTCAGGACACAGAAGGACATGCACCATTGAATAGAGCAGAACGACCGGTTGAGCTTGCACAGAACATCCCGTGACAACTAACATGATTTTTTCGTACCTTCTGTACAGTGCCAAGATCGGAAGTCTGATTTGTCAGTCCTGACTGCATGGAAATCCCAGACTGAGAGCCCAAGGAGTTTGCACTCTTGGGTCTTTCATTCATCATGTTCAATGACATTCCAGAATACTGCGACAAAAGTGTTCCTGATTCTGTGTTCTGAAGTTTCGCCTGAGCCCCTTGTGCCAATGGAGGAGATGAAGACGGCGTTAGAGACCCACCCAGGGCAACATGCAGTGCTGGTTCCAGAACCTTCCAAAAAAACACGCCCCGTAAGTGTGGTCGAATACCGCAGGTTCTAAGAGATCCCATATAAATATATAGAACAAGTATGTAGACAGTCTCTTCTATTTGTTTAAACATTTCCTTCCAAGTCAGATAGCTAATATTCAGGAAACAGAGCTTGCCTTGCCAAATAAGACATGAGACTCACCTCGCCAACAGGTGCTCGAGGATGAAAATTAAGAGATTTTCTCTCCTCCAACTCAATGGAAGTATGAGGAACAGGGAACTGCTCCAAATCTTCCAATGGTATTAGAGGAGAATGCCCCCCAGTCTGGACTGTACCATTAAATTGCTGGTCCGCCAGAGAGATGCCGTTTCCAGCAGTTTCACGTTGCGTTCTTCCCCCTCGCATCAGAGCTCGCTCAATGAATTTCACAAGTTCAGGTTGTGACTCACGAAAATGCGAAATTTGAAGAATGTGGTTGCAGTACTGTGGCCACTCTGCCAGGCGCTCTTTAAATTGATCCAACGCGGTAGACCCAAAAGATAGCATCTGCATGAGTAAGCAGACGCAGATACAAGCACGGTAAGTAGCATAATTACAATCAATACGTAGATGGCTCATGAGAAATACCACAAAGACGCAATTTACAGGAGAAGACTGATACAGGCTATCAAGAGAACTTAGTCGAATTTCAGATCTCAGGGACATAAACTTCATTGTCAGATGTGTCAAGCTCCACCTTGGAATCCAATGGCTTGCGCAAGGCATCCAACACACATCGTAGTGCTTGCCCCAAGATGACAGACGAAACAAGCTGATGTTTGACAAGTGAACCTGTTGCAACAAAAAGAAAAAGTGAAAAACAAGAATGCCTCAGCTGTATGATAATCTCCTCTGCGACTTCAAAGAAAATCTACACAGAATGTTAAATCATAGTTGAGAAGATCTACCAGAGAAGTCAAAAGGCGTTTCTACTAAAGTAACTGCCAAATCTTGATCCTATAAACAAAGCGAATACAGGATCAAACTTAAATTACCAAAAAGCACTGCAGTTATTGTTAATTCTCTTTCAGGATATCTTGGAAAAAACTGATACTCTTCAAACAAGCTCTGAACCATGCAAGCCGAAATTGCCTTCTCCCTCCTGCAGGAATTTCAAAAGTTAAAAGCAACCTTCTTCAGATGATTGCAACACAAATTACTTGCCACGACCATTCCATGAAGGTGATGACAATCGTCCTCAGACACTGGCAAAGTTGCCTAGTAAAAGCAGTACACTCACACCTGCAAGACTGGGATTCTATGCACATTAAGACGTCTCCTAAATAGGTTGCAGGGCATAATCTAGAAACATTTAAAGCTGATCGGAGAACGAAAGGAATAGTCGTTCACATACGGACTAGAAGTAGGCGAGTTGAATCTCTTAAGCATATCCACAACGTCATCTATGGTTAGTTGTCCCACATAGATCCTCTGAAAGTAAGAATTCGCCTCCTCATCAACATATTCACTTCCTGCTTCTGACAAAACTTGCTGTTGATCTGAAGGAGACACGCTCATTAATCTCGGATTTGCACGTATGGCAGCCTCTCTGACAAGCTTAAAATCCTCAACTAACTGACCAGAATTTAACTGGCCTAAATTGGCATGAAGAACCTGCAGCCCAAATATGCGAGTACTCGTTAGTAGACCTTAGAAACAGCAGCACTTTAAGAACCCTCTAAATTGAGATCAAACCCGTCCTAACAATCACGTAAGAAAGATCAGAACTTGAACACCATTGTCAAGTCGGCCAAAAACAAGCTGCCGGGAAACAACTTGACTTCGTGAAAAAATGATCCAACAAAAACAGCGTTACATGACCTACCTTAAAAAAAATCTGTGTCGTTTCCAATACTAGACTAACAATCGGCCCTTGGCGTTGACCGGCAATTCCACCAGAACCAACCTGCCTGTCAATCCGTGCGTCCAAAAGAGTTCTCTCCCTCAAAAACTTCAAACAAGCCTGCAATTATTCAGATATCAAGATTAACCCTCTCATAAAAACTAGAAAGTGGCTGTATCCAGTATAAAAGGAAAACCTAAAGCGACCGATTAGTTGGTTCGATTAGCAGTGACATGATTCTTTCTGTCAGTGAAGAAAACAAACATCTCATACCTGGAAGAAAGAATCGTGATGGATTGTGAAGTTGTCTTGCAACCACTTCTCCAAGTTCAAGAAATCTCTTCTTGCAGCAATAGCTGCCAGCTCGACAGAAAACTGGAATGGCGTAGATTCAAGCACTCTGTCCAAGACCTGTGACCGTCAAAGAGTTCTCTTGTAGTTAAAAAAGTGACACAATATCCACGATACCACATCCTATCTTTCAAACGCACAAGACCTAATCAGATGAAATAAAGAAATCGACAATGACCTTAGTATTGAAGGAGAAGAACGTCTCTAATAATTACCTTGAGCTCGTGACAAACATCCAATATTCTTGAGATGGTACTGGGATCAGCAGCATGCATTTCCACCATAGTTCTCATAATCAAGTCTGCATTGAGCAACCATAGCTCCTGCACCACACTGCTAGTGGCATTGCTAGCCAGATACGATGGAAGTAGCAAAGGAAGCATCTCTGCCTGTATTATATTCCACTCTGTCTGCAAACCAATACATGACAAATGTAAGATAAGCATATTTTGACCCAAAAATTCACTTTTCATCTGGACCCAGTAGTACCTGTAGACCCGCAGATGAGAGAATCCTCATAAGAGAAAAACTTTCTGAATAAAAAGCAATCGAAGGGTAAGGGAACACGGGACCTTGATTTCTGCTAAACCGAAAATTAAGAGCTCCGGACATTGTTGAAGGGGGATTTCGAGTAGACTACGCACAGAGCTAAGATGACCCGACTCTGCTAATCTACAGAGGACTTCCAGCAAATCAAGAGACAGCCAAGCATAATTCGACGATGCAGCAGGCTGCCGATGAATCTGCGCAATTAAATTACAAGATATTAAGGAACCATTCGAAATCTCATGTAGATTGATGCAGTTTCTAATCAGCTGCAACTACAAGATCCAATACCTACGTCATCCCAATTTCAAAGTTACCAGTTCCACAAAATATATTTTGCACAAGAGATAACCCTTTCAAGACGTGCTACTCCAGTAAATACAAGATGTTCACCACATCAAAACCAAGAGGAGCATAAAATCTGAGACAAATGAAGTCCTATACTAGGAAAAAGATAATTCCAGCGACTCCTGACTGGATACGGTTCATGATTCTCTGTAAAAAGAGAAGGGAAGTTGAGTGCAGGACACAATGAGCCTAGGACAATATAGAGCGCAATTTAACAAGATTAAGTACCTGCTTCCTCAGACTATGCGCAAACGTGAAAACTTCAGGAGGGGCTGAAACTGCATGTATCAAGAAGGAAAGTTGACCCTCTCCATTTTGCCACGGATGCGCACATACAGCCTCTAGCGGAAATGGGTCCTGATCAAGATCAAGAAACAAGACATTGAGCTCGACCTCATGCAATGCAATTAGAGAAGAGAAAGATACGACCATAAAACATAATCAGGAAACCAATTCCATGATAAACAAATAACCAACACCACTAGATCTAAAACTTCATCTACAAGAACTTGGAAGCAATAAATTGCATAACGATCTTCTATTCACAAGCGGTTTAGACACCCTTTTCTTGCTTGGCAAATAGATAGCACACCTGACAAGCTTTGCTGTACATTCTCAATAAGAGAGAAAAAGATTTTTGATCAGGTAATAGAAAGCCATCATGATCGAGTTTCTCTATGACCAGTCTCCAGCTTAGATCAGGAGCCTGCTAGTCCAGAAGAAGTCACATAAACAAAATCGAGAATTCACATCACCAGAGCTTCATCATCCTCACTATTACAATATCCAATGCATTGCATTATATCCACCATAGAAACAAGAAACAGGGAACTAATGGATACCTACCTAAGCAGAGGGAAGAAACAGAACGAAAACTCAAAGAAAACTCTCAGTGGCAGAGACATACCAGCTGCTTAATAGAGTCCAAAAGCACGTCCACATCCCAAGTAGTCAACCAGTCTGAAGAGACTTGTTCACCATTACATAGTGCTGTGCAGAACGTGCTATGAATACCTTGCAGATCTTCTAGTCTATGATGGGTGCGGGCCACCATCCCAAGAATTTGGGCAACCTCAATTTCTGTGATGGAAGGGAACAAGCCAAGGATTCCTTTACAGTGATCGATATCTACAGTGCAGCTGTAACCCAAATCTTCCAGAACATCAGCGACCCTTGTAGCAGTAGACAACAATGAACACATCTCGGAGGTCGTATCTGTCACAATTCCACTGAAACTCCTGGAACAAATGCGATAGATCAGAAATCAAGAGCCAATTACATATTATCAATACACATGAACAATAAAGATATTTCATACACCAACAATGCTCAATCCTGCCTAAACATATGAGATCAGTCACCAATCAGCCTCCATAATAAGAGAAGCGCGCTGTGTCAGCATTAATGACAATAAGCATACCTTAAACAATTGACCTCGTTCACATTCTCTTGCAGTAGGGGAGTCAACAACAAAGACTCCTGGACTTTCGGCTGTAGAGATTGTAATGCCCTCATAAAAGAGTAAACATGCTTTGTTAGGCCCTCACTACGGTGGAGGAACTCAAGTATTTCTTCAATCAGTGATTCTGTTAGACCAGAGGTTGGATTCTCATAAATCTCCGAGATCTTTGCTTTGCAGAAAGATTGACCTGCATTTCACCCAATAACATAATTCTTCAATTCAACCGTCAATGCATTAGTGAACTCCAAAGTGATCTCAAAGACCAGAGTAAACAGTAAATACCCTAAACTGCTAGTTTCAGATAATATATACACGACCTCAACAATACCGATTAAATGCTATCAAGATTCACAATATATTACGAGATTCACAATATGTCCAAAACAAACAAGCTCTACAGGGATTTACTATGCTAGGGTGTCTGTTTTGATAGAAAAATATATCTTCGAATCCCCCCAAACAATATACCAAGTCGCATGGCTTCCGAAAACTATGTTCAAAAGAGCACGGTCTTAAGGCCAAATGAGGTGATTGTGTATAATTAAATGAAAAGTTTGCTCTACTAAGTTAGTAATGGACAGTGAACTAATGTGCACTTGCCGACCAGACATGCGCCGTTGTAATTATAGATAATCACACCCAGGGCACAATCCTTATAAAACTTGAAGAAAGAATAAGAAAAAGTCTATTCAACAAGAAAACTAGGAACTAAAAACCAATTATTCGAGGTATCAGTAAGTATAAAAATCTTTCGCAAGAACTACCAACTAACAGCTTACAGTTTAGAAGTAGTTTACTAACCCTCTTCTTGAAGATGCAGGTCTTCAGCATCTGTCAATGCAAGGCCAAGTCCAATTTGCTCGGGGATGGAGAACTTAAGTGCGGAGCATATATTTTCAAGAAATCCTTCAGAAAAGGACGAAGAGTGCCCCAGCGCTTCACAAAGTATAGAGCCCGAATTTGGCTGGTGAATGAGTGTCTTCAGTATTCTGGCCAGCAGGTCTAACTTGAGGGGAAGATTGTGCACTTCTCCTTGATGTAGATTGACTTGCTCCAAGCAATTTCTCAGTAAAATCAAGCTTCCATCCATCCCATACTCGGTGAACTGATCAACATATGTCCACTTCGTAATTAGACTCATGAAAAGATAAAAAATGTCATGCTAAATGCGATTCACAAGTAAAATTTACAAGACACGAATTGCAGACTAAGAATTATAACAAATTGGATTCAATTTGGTCTAAAAGAGCTGGACACGTGCATGAAGAACGCATAGTCACCGTCATTCTTGCTAATGACATTAACACTCAATGACAAAGTCAAAAACGATCATATCCGGAGTAACTACGTCAGCATAATTGAAGCGCTCCAATTCTCTAATATAACACTGAAAGATAGATACAGTATCTGTCAATCGCATCGTGAAAATTACCTGGCTAAGCTCCAACTCAATAGACTTAAAATTGTTCTTGTTCAGGCTGGCGATTGAGAAACCAATCTGACTTGCAAGGGGAGTTGCAAACGACATCATCGCGTATTGGTTGCTCTGCCACCCTTACCCTCAAATGCGTTCCAAGGTGCTCCGATCAATGCTGAACCAATCTAAAAGGCTTTTACTCTGTCCATAAGTGTTCGTATCAATCCAAGTTTCGGACCAAGCAGGGACATCACTCGTTACACCTGGCACACTTGATTTCCAAAACACTCTTCAGTATTAAAACCTCCATTGATATAAATCTGGCCAACCCCAACACAAAATGAACGAGAAGAACAGAGTGATAAAGTGCTCTCAAATACCTCATGAGGTCAAAATCAGTCTCCGATCATTCAAGAAGATATTGAGCAATTACCGACAACACCAATGCAAGAAGGCTCAAGCAGCAGAAAGCATAAGCATTCTAATTGAGCTGCAACAATTGAGCTACACTCTCACAATGATCATACAATGGGACACTCGCACAATGCCAGCGAAAACCACCTGCATTCTTACCCTTTACAAGAAATGCTCGAATTGCCAAATTCGCAGTCGCCGGCAATATTTCCGTTCGTGAATTCCTCGATAACATCACCTTCCCAACCTTAAACCCTACCACAGAAGCCGATCGCAGCTTGAACTAGCGCTCAAAACCTGCTGGAACCCTAACCCTTTCACCTTCCTCTGCCGAACTCAACACTCACGAAGTAGCAGGACCAGAAAGATCTTCCCTGCTTTTACCGCAATCGACAGCACTCCAATCACTTGAACACCAAAACCTTCGCGAAAACGGCAACCACACCAAAACCCCGGCACCGCATTTACCGACCGACCAACCAACGCTACCGACTGATCAAGCAAGGGAAGCTCACCCGCAATGCGTTGATTACAATCAGAATTTACCCGAGAACCTGAACAGAATCGAACCAGAAGAGGCGATTGAATGCAGGGAAGTTTATTGTAGTCGCAATGGAAGAGCAGAGGAGCAAGCGACGAGCGTGATGGCTATGGCGGGAGACGCACACGGCAAGTATGAACGACAGCCCATTTGACCTAATTTGATGGAACTTGAGAAGGACGCCCTGCACTGGACTTCAGCAATGACTCGGTAATAGCCCAAAACCCTCCGGATAAGAACAAACTGAACAAGGCCCCTGAATGATGTGTAATATGGAAATAGAGTGCTTCATTTTTTATTATTTTCATGTAAAGTTTTTTTTAATCCAGCGTGGCATATGGTTCCCAAGAGTGAGTTAAGGGTTTGAGATGAGTTAGAATATTTATGTCTGTAAATATTTTATATTAGGAAATTCAACAAAGAGATCTGTTAGGTAAACAAATTCAATATTAAATTCAAGAAAGAGGGTAGAAGATAGGCATATGGTTACCTATGGTTACATGAAACATGTCTTGCAAGTCAATGGAATTTGTCCATGTGTTTTAAGGGGAAGGAAAAAAAAAAGTCTTGCAAATGAAATTTATTAAAAATCTAATAGTTTGAGTTTTTTCAAGACTATGGCAAAGATATCTCATATCATAATATTATGGCATAGCAATAGACTCCTTTAAGAATAGATCTTATGACCATGTAGTGACATTCAATAGTCTTTGCTTTATGTACTTTATTTCACTCCAATAAGATAATTGCACCTAAGATATGCCATTTAATTGTGGGGACAATTTTTGTTATCTAATCTATTGGGAGGGTTGGGCAACTATCAATTTTCTTTTGTGAATATGCAGAAATAGAGTACAATTGATGCCACCAGATTCCCTCAAAACAAATAGGAAGTGATTTTCATAATGGTCATCTAAGTCACTTATTATAGCCATTTATAAATTCTAAAATGGAAATGATGTTAAGGCTACAAAATAATTACATTCTTTCCTTAGATTTTACCCAAAAAAATTCATGAATCTATTGTAGCCACTAAAACATTCTAAAGTCATCACTTACACATTTTAATAATATAATTCTATAAAGGCTTGTTGCTCCATCTATATATTCAAACAAGATTGATTTAAGCTTCTCACACAAGGTCAAAATTGAACGATTTCAAGAGTAGTAGAAATACTCAAACAAACACAAGATGGTAGCATCCTTTATTGTGACATGTTCATAAAACCCACCCCTTCATATTCTTGCCTACAATGCATAGCCTCTATTCATGAGAAACTATAGGCAAGGTTAAGTCCATCTATTCTCAGAACTAAGAAAATTCATAGTTTATTCATTCAATGTTGAAACTAAAAATACAATAAGAAAAATTTAGAATTTTGTTTGAACTACCAACAAGATTCAATAAAAAAAATTATAATTTAATAATAGAAACCATGCTCAAACCCCTATTTAGACAATTTTAGGTGTCATTACCTTATCTTAGTGGAAATTATTTTATTTTATTTGTCAAAAATAAAAGAATATGTCCTCTATAAATCCTAGAATTTTTAGATCTTCAAACTAGAATTGAAAATATTGTGAAATTTTATAAAATAAATGCAAAAGCCTCATTACAAACAAAACTTACGCTTAATTTTTTTTTAATATATTACCATCAGTGTTGAAAAGATCATAGTGACAACCAAATTTCTACATCATTTTAAAATTAGAAAATCAAGAGACATATAGCTATAAAACATGTTCTATAGTTCAAATTGTATAGAATATTCAATTGTAGGAATTCTCTAAAATATCAAATTAAAAACTAGATTTGATAAAAATTCATTTCAATAATTGACTTCAATTTTTTTTTTTTAATTTATTGCTAAAATTTAGATTAAAAAAAAAGCAAGCTAGATGTTTCCAAAATATACCAAAAGTTCATTTGCAGAATAAACATCTTATCTGTTTAAAAAACAAACAATACCTTTGTTTGGATTTTTCAACATCATTCATTGCAATCACATTCAAGCACCTAAAA
The DNA here is from genome assembly GCA_963969395.1 of Pseudoscleropodium purum. Lineage (NCBI taxonomy): Eukaryota > Viridiplantae > Streptophyta > Bryopsida > Hypnales > Brachytheciaceae > Pseudoscleropodium > Pseudoscleropodium purum. The sequence goes on from OZ017795.1 coordinate 38,050,268, forward strand.
ATACTTGTATAACTAATTGTATTTTTTCATATAGTGTTGTTCATATGAAATCATCTAGACGTTGTTTTGGTACCAAGGACATTTAAGAATTCAAAAAGTAGAATTAGAGTATTTGGTAGATGTATGTGGTTCAAAATTGAACAAGAAGGTATACTTAACAACAATTAAGGAGCATTTCTACCGATTTAAATAACTTTTTTTGCTAAAATAAAATACATTTCTTTCTTCATGAATTCCAAACATTCCTTGCTTCCATTTTAAATTAATGTTACAAATTTGAGTCATTATTTTTGGAATTATATTGAATTGATTATAAGTTTTCAAAAGAATTATAAATAATGTTTCAAATTCAACTTTAGTTTCTTTTAATATTTGTAACATCCTAGCATTTATGATATATTTAGGATCTTTAATAGGTATGAATATTTGAAGATATTTCCAAAATAATTTTGAATTGTACCTCAAAAGGTTGGGACTTCAAATTACTACAAAATTAAAGAAAAATCAATTAGAGATCTCAATAGACACTTGCTAATTTCTACAATTGAAATCTATATATTGAAATCCAACGGTGCTAGTATGTAAACATGAAAATGCAAACATGTGAACTTTGAGCATATATGTAAGTAGATATACTACAAGTGAACCATTGAAGGTACTTATTGTATAAACACCTATAATTTAGGTACTTATATTATAGTTACACTATAATCTTGAAAGGTTTTTGTAATAGACACCTATAACATAAATGTATAATCTTCTATGCTCACATGCTCATGCTTCTAGGCTCACATAATAACAACCCTCTATTGAAATTCATATTTCTATAAAGAATAATATTTTGTAAGCATATATTGGAAATGGTCTCATATAAAAAGGGCTTAATTCCAAAATGTCAAGTTGGTCATTGTAGAAATTATCCTTTTAGATACCATGTGAATCATTTTTTTTCATTCTAACGATGAATATTTGCACTTCTGTCCTACAAAGAAGAATTGTCTATCATCCAATAGACACTTAGCATTTGTGGTGTCTTTCTAGGGCCATTATCTACTCTAAATCAACTTCATTCACAACTTGTTCATGTTACATCCATTTGGCTACTAACATAAGGTAAGTGAGCCCATTACAAGCCAAATGGAAGTGAATCCATTGTAGGCAAAATATTATATTTGTAATGTACATTTAAGACTTTGAATGTATACTACTAATATAATTTTTTGCCCACAATATAACGGGCTCGCTCCCATTCGACCTCTAATGGGCTCACTTCCCTTTCCTTGTATGAAAGTATAACTCAAAACTGTAAAAATTGGTCCAAGGTGACCCTAAACTATTGGGTGATGGTGGTGAGGTCTCCAAACTGTGGTTGCGGGTTTGATACCTAGTGGCAACAAGTTTTTAACCTTGTGTAAAATCAACCTCTCTTCATGATGAAAAACCCTTGCAATGTGTTTCCTAAACACGCTTGTTTAAAAAAAACAAAAAAACAAACTAATTGTAAGAATGACACTAAGTTACCATAGTTTAGAACTTTGCTAACTCCAAACACTAACAAGGAGGAGGCAAGCTCTTTGAGGTCAGTCACACATTCTCATGAAAGAGGTCCTAAAACTCCATGTTGCTTAGAAGCATAGGTTGGTTACAACTATGAGACACAATCACATAAAAAAAACGCGCCAAGAAATATCATGTTCAAAAGATGTTCAAAAGGTGGGCATATTATTTCCTGTAATGATTTCCTCTTAATGCGTGAAATTCATGTTGTTGGTGATTATGGATTTTTCATTCATCAATCACATATTTCATCCATTTCTGGTTGGGTGTTTACATGGGACAAACCCTCCTCATTGTTGGGGATTCTATAAAAAAAAACTCAAACATTCCTCGTCAGACTTTGCCCTTTTTTAAAAAAAAAATTTCCTCTACATTGGTGATTGACCTTTCCATAAAAGATGTTGCAAGAAACAGTGTATTGCATCCCTTGTCTGAATTCACATTCATCAGTCTATTGCAATGATCAAGGTTGTGTGACGAGGTACAATTGACAAGGTAGGTGAATTCTTGTCACACACAAACCCTTGTCCCCTAATTTAAGCTTAGTTTGCATGAAAGGCTCGTGAACAACGAATTCCACTCCTGGTTCCTGAAATTTTGAGAAGTTTAATTTGCTGCCAATCCACAAAATAATGCTGCCAATTAACCGGGACAGGCATGTTGACTAGGTACATCACCACGCTTCCAACACCTGCTAACCTCCTCTCGTCAAATTAATTAATTCCATGGCCTGCCAACTTCATCACACCCATGTATGTGATGGATGACAACCCATTTCCTACTACCACTTAAGGAATTCAGCATAGCTGCTGGATGGGTGTATTCAGGGAAATATTTTTCCTGTGTAGGGAAATTGATTTAAGAAGGATTCAAATTTTTTTTTTACAATTTTTGGTCCAAATTGAAATTATTCTGAATTTTTTTCATGCACATTCTTTGCAACCTATTCTTGTTCTGTAGGCCACTATAATTTTGATCATAGGTTCATTACAAAATTGATGTAAATGATAATTATGTACATGTCGTGATCATTCTATGCTTTCAATATACACTTCTTGGACATTTCTGCAGGTCCTATAGGTCTTGCCGTACATGAGCTATAACGTAAATAGAGTAATAATTGGAAATAGAGCATCCTATACTATAAAAATGGGAGGGGGGTTGGAAATGGGTTGCTTGCTCTATGAGTTAAATTTCTGTAGAAATTGCTTGTTGATATTTTTAGCTACACCTAAGTTACAAGGCATAATAAAGGAGGCAACCCATTCTTGACCACTTACTCAATTTCTAGTATCTATAAGGTGGATTTCTTTAAAGGGTAAATTTTCTCATCTATAGAAATAGGCAGCAAAAAGTTTGCATAATTTTCCAGAGTTTTTTTCTACAACATAGAACTATTATGAATTTTTTAGGGAAAGATGGGCTTTTTTTGATACTTGTGAGGATATGGACCTTTCTCTTTCCAACCAAGGATTGATTGCAATATTGATAGTTTGATTAACTATACACTGAAACTCGCCTGCCACCCTAGTTTCCCATTAGTTCCCCCCCTCCTCTCTCAAAAAATTTGTGAGCCGTTGATTTTTTTTGAAAAAAAATGCTTACCCTCAAAATTGATGTTGATTTCTCAAAAAATCACAAGATGTTGATCTTGTGAAATTTAATCTGAGCCGTTCAAATATAAAATACAAATATTGAATATGAATATGAATACGGGTACAGGTACTGGATATGAGTACTAAATACACGTACTAAATATGTGTACTGAATACGGATATTGAATACGGGTATTAAATACAGGTATTAAATACAGGTATTAAATACAGGTACTAGATATGTGTACAAAATACGTGTATTGAATATGGATATTGAATACGTGTACTAGATATACGTACTAAATACGTGTATTGAATACGGATATTGAATATGGGTACTAAATACGGGTACTAGATATGCATAGTAAATATGGATATTGAATACGGATACTAGATATGCGTACTAAATACGTGTACTGAATACGGATATTGAATATGGGTACTAAATACGGGTACTAGATATGCATAGTAAATATGGATATTGAATACGGGTACTAGATATGCGTACTAAATACGTGTACTGAATACGGATATTGAATACGAGTATTGAATACAGATACAATATTAGATACGGGATCAATTGTCCCATATTGTTTGTCAAGAACTTTGATTCTGAAGATTACAAGAGGGGGTAAGATTAAAATTTTTTAATCAAATTCTAAATGATAGGTGGGGGTGGTAAAATAAAAAAATTTAAATAAAAATTGAGGGGGGGAGTGCATAGTGACACAAAGTGTCACTATACACCTTGAGTGCCTAATAACTACATTCACAATAACTAATCATAATGTGCCACAATTGTATCAAGAATTGTGCCATGATTAATTGTTACTCATTTCTTCTACATGGAAAGAAAATAGCCTACTTACATTACTAGAATGGGGTGTCAGTCAAAAATGGGTTGCCTCCCATAATTTCACTCACAAAAATGACAAGACATGACATAACATTCATGGTAACCTTCATACACTTTGCTCATCACATTGAGCCTCTACTTGTCCACTTGGTTACCGATATGTGTAGAATATTGTACACTACTTAAATCTATAGAGCCAAGGCAATGACAGAATGCATGCTATTGAATATTATGAAGCTAAAAAGCTTGTCCTAATTGTCCATTTGCAAGCAAAAATGATTGTTTTATCTTCAACCTTGTTACAAAGATACTACAGATCTAAAAGGTTTGATGAATGACTTTACTATATGTAGAAACAAAGAATGCACTTGGTGGTTCAATAATTGGTAACTACCTTGGTCATAGAGGGCCACATCTTTTTAGAGTAAAATGATATAACCTTCCAAGATACACAAACTTAAAAGTAACATTTGTTGTGTCATTTATATCATTTTCCTCTCTTAAGCAAGATGTGTCAATGCCTATGTAATTTATTTATTTTTTAGATTGCTTTTAAAAGAGTTTATTTGGGTTGTCCACAATCTAAGTTAGGATGTTTTTTTGAGCCTATTTCAAGTGATTTTTTTAATGCATTTCCAATAACATATAGTACTCTTTGGTTCTAATTCCACATCAATCAAAAGTTAATAATAAATTTGTGAGGTTGGTTTGTTGTATTGATTGAGGATGCTCTAAATGACATTGAAATTACTTTGACTGATTAGTAAAAATTAACAGCCTTAAAAAGGATATATAGTGTTGGAAACTTTGTCAACAAAACCATTACCGTATCCTAATTGCAATTATACTTCCCTCAGCACCAGCAATGCAAACCCAAAGAGTCCGTCTCTCCCGGAACCCTTCTCACGCAGATCCGACGTGGCAACCACCCTGCACGTCCCCACCCACCCCGTATGCCACATCGACACCACTGAGTCCCAGCCAATCGCGAGTTCTCTCTCTCCCCACCGTTGGATTGCACCATCTTCTTCCATGCAAGCTCCGTCCACTGCAAAGAATTCCAGAACTCACCATCGCCATTGCTCAGGCAGGCACGCACCCCGGCCAGCACGCAAGCTTCTCGCGCTCTCTGAACGTCCTTCTCCCGCGACGCGACGACGTCCCACCTCCCTCGTGCCGTCTCCCTCCCACATGAGAATCCCAATCGTCACCTCCATCAGCGGGCCGCATGGAAGAATTTACAACTGCGCGCGCGACGCGCGACTAGCCTGATGGTTCATGACACGGAATCACACGTATATATATTCATTGCGTGATGTAATTAATTAAGCATTGGAGATTCAAAGATTTTGTTTCTGTTTCCCTGCATGAATTGGAGTGGCGCAATATATGGATTGTGTCGCGGATCCGATTGTTGCATGTTCGGACTGTTTCTGATGGTGCCATGTGTTTTAATCGTATTGTTTACGGATGATTGTGGTGGACACTCCTCGTTCACTGTTTATTTAACGTAATGCAGTGGAGAGAGGATTGAGGTGAAGGGCAGCGTGAGGAATTGAGGTCGGGTACAGGAAGGAAACGCCCTTGGAATGTGCTTGGTTGCCGGTTTGGTTGGGTCTCCAGAGGTGCTTTAAGTGGGCCGGGAGTGTTTGGGGAGTGCATGATTTGGTCTGGATTTGAGGGTTTGGGGTTTCGATCGGGGTTTCTTGAGGTGTCGGGATTGAATTTTTGAGGATTTTATCGATCGTGTGCATGTTCTTTGGATTTGAAGTTCTGCTGTAGCCGTATTGGACAGGTATTGTTGTTGTACGTTGTCTATGTGTTGAGATATATTCTAAGTTAGTGATTCGTCCATTTGGTGATCTGCTCTCTGTTTCGCAGGCAGGGCGGGCATACATTTGGAAGATTTTATGTTTCATTGAAAGTTGTTTGTGAAGCAACGAAGGCAATTAATCATCTACTCGGTTGCAATTGCTGGAAATCAATCGTGGATTTGTCCGAGCGTTGCTTTGGCATTTGTTTGAGCGTGGACACGCAGACTTAGAGCCAGTTTGGCGTGCATCCCGAATTTGCTCTTGTCATTTGCGGATCCTGTACGTGAGCCGAAAACCATTGGAATTGAATTGTGTTCCATGATTACTTCGTGTTGCATTCAAGATTTTGAAGATTAATTACCACCCTAAGAGGACGCTGGAGAGCTCCTCTTGGGTGATAAATCATGGAAGTTACCCTTGGATGCGAAAATCGCCATAATACTTACAAAACATTCTCCTGTCACAGATCGATCGAACTGCATTGGTCTCAGATGAGCAGCTAATTTCGGGGTCTACTGCTGATTGTGGCGAAGTTGGACGCAAAAATGAACGGTGGAGAAGGCATACTGGACGCCACCTTAGTCCCTCTTGGATTGATAGTCCTGGTAGCATATCAAGTGTTCTGGCTATGGAGAGTGCGCTATTCGCCCCTGCGGACCGCTGTAGGAGTGAACCATCTTGCGAGACGACATTGGGTTGAGGGTATAATGAAGGTACAAGCCTATTCCTTTGAGTGGGTGTTGGGCGTTGGTGGTGTTCGTGGTGGGGAGGACATCAGTGTAATATGTCATAAAACACGCAATTCTTACTCCGAATTCTGATCAGGAACAATATTTGTCCATTCTTTGAAAATTTCAAGGTTGCTCGTCAGAAAAGTTGGTTGGGTACGGGGATGGGTGTTTGTACTTGCACTCGCTTAGATCGCGCTTAAATCCAGACACAGGAGTCACTTGCATCAGGATACAGTATAGGTCATCTTGCAGATGCCTCACATGCGTTCTTGAAATCATATTTCCCATTACTCCGAAAGGACCAAGAGGCGCAAATTGGATCTCAGGTTCTTCCTTAGCAGTTTTGAGGAGGGCATATGGGACCAATTCTTTGGTTCAATTTTATTTAATTTGACAAACATATGCAACGTTCTTCGATGATTCTGGCTCCATCTCAATAATTGATTTTTCGCAATGCGATCATCAAAATGGTTATTTTTAAACCACGAATAGTTTTGTTCATGGGATGAGCTAATTCTTGTCATGCTCTTGTCATTCTGAACTGGGCAAATTCTATCACGGCAGCGTTAGGAGTTGCTTAAAATAGTGCTTCTCAACAGAGGTGGATTTTGACATTCTCTTCAACCAAGACTTGAAATAGTGCTTCATACAGTTTCTTGCTCCATGCTTAAGAAAATTGTGGTGGCAACCAAGTATTAAATATGGAGAGCATGATTTTACATGATCTTGCCATTCTTTAGTGTCTTTCTTTTAGGCCCTTGATTGAACAGGATCCAATCGTCTATTTCTGGAAACACGAAATAAATATATGGAAATAAATTTTCTTATTTTCTCAAGCCTCGACATCTCATGTCTCATACTCTCATAACGAGGCTCTCCTTTCACGTTACCACGTCCATTTCACGAGGATTAATTAGCTCATGTTGAACGTTGGTTTGCTGCAGGACAACGACAAGAAGAATATTCTGGCTGTACAAACCCTGCGCAACAACATAATGGGTTCCACACTGATGGCCACTACGGCCATCCTGTTGTGCTCGGCCACAGCAGTTTTCATGAGCAGCGCCTATTTCAGCACCAAGCAGCCGCTTCTGGGTGGTAAGAACGCAAAGTTACTGAGCTTCAAGTACCTGACTCTCATATTCTGCTTCATTTTCTCCTTCTTCTCCTACTCCCAGTCCATTCGCTACATCAACCACGTCAACTTCCTCGTCAACATTCCTCTCCAGGAGGCCATGGCCATCCGAATCTCCCCCGAGTACGTCTCCAGCGTACTGGCCAAAGGGTGCAACTTCTACACCGCCGGCACACGAAGCTACTTCTTCGCTCTACCATTGCTGCTCTGGCTCTTCAGCCCCATTGCAGTCCTCTGCAGCTGCATTCTGCTCATCCCCGTGCTCTTCTTCCTCGACTCTTCCGACCTTGACAGCGACGATGAGTTTCTGCGAAAAAACTCCTTGACGAGGATCAGTGTGGCGCCCCCTCGTCCTTTGAATAATGGAGCTCCTGGGGTTCCGAATTTCAGAGGGTGTCATGAGCTCAGGAAAACTAATGATGGCAACATACTGCTTACTGCGTGCTCGGACCACTGGAGCAACTCCGACATGCGAATTCGAGCCACAGAGGAGCTTAGTCGATATTAGTCTTCTGCAAGAATCGCAGCATTGCTTGATAATTACTTCGGTATGGCTCTAATTTTGGTCCATTATTTAATTGCATAATTAATTCTTATTTAGCTTAGTTAGCAAAAGTGTGATTTGGATAAGAACAGAATTCAGACTCTGTAATGGTGACTAAGTTACCCGATTTGAGGATTCAACTTGATGAGGACAACCGCGGGACGGTACCGATCTTGATTTGGGTTCATGGCAGGGGAGAACGAACCCACGTATATCAATGAAATGACTTAGATTCTTATGAAAAGAAACAAGAAATAAGTTCTCAAGCTCTGGCATCCAGGCCAGTATGTCTACATTGGTAACATAGAGCATGGTACTGTTCAGACAGTCAAAGTAATTTCTTAGTACGGAAAATTCATGTGAATCAGGAGCTTGGTAAAATTTAGAAGAGGAATTACAAATTGGCCGTAGATGGCTAGAGAACCGTTGTTTGAGCAACCTCCGTATCGGCATTAAACAAGATTTGTTTTTGCCTTGTTTAGGAAGTTGTAACGCCTGATTTTGCAAGTTTAGTAATGTTCATTTTTTCATATGAATATCAGAGCCTGAATTTTGCTTAAAATGCGTGGCTAGCTTTGAACTCATAATACTATCTACCTAGGCTAATTGTGAAAGGAAACAGACAAAATAACTTGTCTTTGTGAGCAGCTAAAAATCCAACAAACGAGTTTTCAAGGTTAGAAAATATGATTTTGCAGATTTTTCAAAAATGCAACTAATTGATTTGCATGGTTTTCCTGGGTATTTCAAGAAGAGTTGTAGGTTATGAAACTTCAGACTAAATGTCATGAATTTGACATGACTTTCTTCTAAGCCACTCTATAGTTGGCAATGTTTCAAAACACACAATGCCAATATTCACTTATTCAAGAATAAAAAAAATACCATTTGGTATATTCAGTGAACCGAAATACATGGTGACTATATCTGAATTCACAAGCTGAAGGATTCATAACACCACAGGTACGTATGTTGGTACCAAATAAACAAAAAATTCACAAAAATATACCAGACAAAATTACATTTTTCGCAATTTCCTGTTCCTAAGAAATTAGAAGAATCCTATTACTTTACTGTGAATTAATCGTTTCAAATAAATACGAATAGCCGTAGCAATTGAATGGTCCTGAAGAGTTCAACAGAACAATGCTCCAAAGAGAGTGACACTATAATACTTCCAGAACTGCAACGAAAGGGTGTTCCTTGCATGCATGCGCTTCAGTGTGTTCCTTTAAATACTCCTTGCTATGCATTTCTGTCAATCTGAACACATGTTGCACCATCATTGTCAGAGATCAGCATCGAGACCTAAGACAGCAAATGGCGGGCTTTGCAGTAAACTTAAAGATAACACAAACAAGGTTTTCACTAAAACTAGATTCTTCCAAGAACTATTAATCACCAGTTTCCCAAATGGGCAAAAGTGTCCGCTTCCATAGCTATAGAAGTTGAAATAAATCAGTTAGGAAGCTTCAATGAAGATAACAAAATGTTCAAATAGAATAAAGAAACTCCACCCTACATTTGTGGATGATAGAATTATGTTTTGAAAGTTCCTATAATCGAATACAATATAAGCTTTTAAGGTGAACTTCCTATTTTTAGTTTAAGCACATCAGGCTAAGGGTTAAACATCAACATAATTGAATCATATCCGCGATTCCTGCAAAGGTCTCTGTACTATAACAATGACGATATGAATGTGTTTCTAGAATCATGGAGAAGCCTCCATATGATCACGGTGACCATGAAGATACTTGCCTATGAAACATGGAGAACATTCTCTTTACAAAGTTCCTGAAATATAAGTTTCCAAATATTATAATTTTACTGAATACCCGGTTATAGATTAAAATGCAACCTGGAATGAAGGAGGAAAGAAAAGAAGTAAATGTAGTTTAATCATGTGCTGCAGGTGGGGTACCTGCTCATGGTGCGGTCTTTGGCAAATCCAAGTTCGTCATCTACCAACAAGTCTGCATCTTCAAGGCGATTAATTCGGGTAGCAGTCTTGAGAGGAGCATCTGCTCGGGTTACGATTTTATCAAAGAGCTCTTTAGGTGTCCCCTCTGCTGAGCACATAAACCGTGCCCTGTGTTCATACATCACCTGTAAAAAAACCAGATTAACTCAGAAATGTTTCAAGCTTGCAAAGTGTCGATGAGCTTCTTGCATATTGCAAACTACTGATGATCTACCTTCATTATAATATATTAATTAGAAACTGTGATATAATGGACCATGAAGAAGTCCCTAGGCAAAGTTTACACTGAAGAAAAACTCCGGATGTAAGACCAAAGTGAAAGAAGAGAACGAAGAGTTCGTAGAGGATAATTCTACTAACTATGCCACATGACGAGTGCAACCCTTGGTGCATTCTTCCAGACTCTATGATATGGACTGATGACCACTAATGACACCACTGATCAACTCAGAGAAAGAAAGATTATTTCAGTCAACATTGATACTTGATGGAGGATTTGTAAAACCATCTGAAGTAAGGAATCCAATCCCACACGTTGAAATGTCACGCATTTACAATGTAGAAGATGCAATACTAATCGTTTAGGGTTGTTTATGCTCGTGACTGGGACCTTCCTACATCAAACTTCAATTATCCATAACTAAATTACACTCTCTCCAAATTGTTTTGTTTTGCTAAACATTCCAATCCTCTCAAAATGAGGACTAGACGTAACCCTAAACAACTAAAAATTAATTCTCATAATGGAAACCACTCAAACAGCAGAAAGTCACTCAGGAATGAGTTCCCTATCTTCTGTAACTGGTGTACTGATCTCAAGCAGGATTCAACCTTCGGAAAGTTTGGAGAGGTTACTTACATCTACTAGAGTAACAAACCGATACGCAGCAGATCGGTTGTGTGCACCGAATAAAGGGACATTGTCCAGAGCCAACGTGTGGAAGTTCTCTGCATCCATACACACAATTTTCAATCTACTTTCACTATTCAGCAGAGTAACCCTAAGATGCAATGACCACGTTACACATCCAGGATGTAGCGACTTCAAAATAGGCATTAAATTCTTGTTCGACACACAGGAAAATACTGAACATAACTGACAGAACTAAGTTGCAAATCGGCCCCTCTAGATTGCACACGTTGAAGCAAAAAACTTCAGATAACAAGCTTAAATTTGAACCAACATCATGTGCAACTAGGGGCGAGATAACAAGCTTAAAATACCTCCATTTCATTTATGAAACCTTATGATGCAATTGGGGTAACATGTGTCCAATCGACCTCAAAGAGGTAGTTTGAAACCTAGATGTCTCAAAAAACTCAGCATGACACATTCAAGCCATTTAAACTGTTCAGGTCGATAAAATCCTCCGATCCAATGCTCTATGCATAATTACTAAGCAGTTCACAAGGAGCACTTACTGAATAGTCCAAAGAAGTCTGCAGCGCCCAATGGCATCTCGCATAACTCGTGGAACTGGAAAAACGCACAGCCTGCACCTGCCAGAGGGACCTGTACACATGTTCACAGATGATGAGCACCAAGGACCTGAATACGACACAACATCCATACAATTCGAAAATACTGTAACCCCTTTAGGAAAGGGGAAGAGGAAAATTTTAATTATGAGAAAAACATTTATATGATAAAACACACCCTCGTGATTCAAATTGCAAAATGACAATCACCATCCCAATCACTACAAATTCCAGTCCTATAAATGTTTCCTTTAGGGTCCTTCTATCATACCTTTAATTTTCTACCCATGATAACCTCCACAGTCGTTGGCTTGGCTTCCTTTCCATCAAGCTCAGCAATAAACAATTTCAGCAGAGTTTCAGAGGACCCAGGACCCATGAAATAAAACCCGGTCTCAGCCTGTTCATTTAATAGAAAAAAACAGTAAAAGAAATGAGTTTCACGTTCTAGGAAACAGAAATACCCAATATGTGGACAGGATCAGATGTTTGCCTTTCAAACGAGAACCTTGACCTTCCTGATGGAAAATCTCAATAGTGGACAGGAAAGCTGATACATTAGATGACATAGCATTCAAATGGCAATGGGAAAACTAAGCTTACAGCGGTCAATCTTCGATAGTCCGTGGCTGATCCAATCTGATGGACCACACATCGCTCCTACAAAACCTCAATAAGGCAATTGGTCACTCATAAACCAGAGTAATGTTTAAAATAGAAAAAAGTCTAGCAGAGAGAAAATCTTCAGCAAATCTGACAAAAATGTAAACAAAAGCAGAAGCATATAAGTTAGCCAAAATTTGCTTGGTAGGGTTGCATACTTTGAGCTTCGCAATAAACGGCAAAAAAAGATCCCGTTGCAAGCCACCCTCATAAAGCTTATCAGGCGCCCTGTTTGAAGTTGATACCATGACCTGCAACAGAAACTCAGCATATCAGCATACAGCACCGAATTCCACAAAACTGCAGAATCCATGAGCACTTTCTTCTGCTTTATTATCTCATTCCACCTATAAAAAACCAACATTATATCCATTGTGCTTCTAATTAAAGGTAATCAAGGGGTAGACAGCCATCCGCCTCCTTTCATAATTTCTGTGCTAAAATCAGTTGAGATGAAATTAACCTTACTGTTCACTATTAAAAATTCGGAATTATACCCTGCCAACGTATCCGGAACTACTCGCCCTCATTGAAAAGAGTTCAACCTTAAGAGGCAGTAGTCTGTCTATCACAACGGATCATTAACAGTTTCAACGTCTCTAGAAAACAGACATCGACAGCTGAAGTTCGCAAAAACTCACAATTCCATTTCTGAAAAGATGGTCGAAAAGTCGGTTCAATATTAGAGCATCAGCAACATCTGTAACCTGCGCACCCCAACTAAGCCACCATCAATATCTAATAACTCAAGACCTGCAGATGAACAAATCCCACCCAGTGTATTGAAATAGCAACTAAACCAATTTTCCAGAGTAGAAAACAACCCTGAGGAAGTAACGATTCAAGAATATTGAGCAACTGGTCCTCGCGATTAGAAACAAACCATGAACTCGTCAATACAGAGCAAAATTGATTCTTCTGCGATTCCCTCGGCAACTTTCTCCAGTGGATCTTTCATGCCTCGACTCTTCTGCAAACACAGTTTATCACGTTTTGTGCAATCAGCATAATCATTTCAAAACTCAGAGAAACTAAGAATTCCACTGGAAAAGAGTTAATTTGATTCTTAACTCTCTAGTATGCCAAGCCAAAAGGCCTACATTATGTCACTAGTTTAAGAATCTCTCTTACATTAAAGATAGGAGACCTTGCTCTGAACCTCAAGCACCCAAGCAGAACCTCCTTCGTCCTACATTCAAATCAGTCACTCAGATTCACCATTCAATTCTCTACTAAACTCACAAACCAACAAGTCCTCAGAGGGCATCGAACCACAACTTACTTGCAATCGAGTATGAACACTCAACATAAAATCATGGAAGTGAATTCGTCTCTTTCTCCATGTCTCAGGCCTGTCAAGCGCACCATCGATTAGCACCCAGAAATCGCAGGCTGATTAAAAAAGGGAGTTATGTTCCTCCAAGTCAGCTAAGCCAAAAGTTTAGTAGACTTAGTTTAGTAGAAAAGCTAAATATAGTAGGAAACGAAAACTTACAACTGTTCGTAAAACATGTCCATGAGCATGGTCTTCCCTGTTCCGACACCTCCATACAAGTAAAGACCTCGTGGAGATCGGATTTTTGACGGGGACATAAAGTGCTTGAACAACCAACCTCCTCCGCTGCAAACCAAACCCACTTGGATCATATCAGTTCCTTCCTCATCTAACATAGAGGATACTAAGACGGCTATCCCGTCTCCTCAACTGACCCCAGCTACCAACAGCAACTCATTTATTTGTACACTTGGTTGGATTTCAACTAGCAAGTAGTGCAAGCATAACTATGGCCACTTATATTTGAATGGAAATGGGGTTGTCTACAGTCACCTTATAGTTAACCCACATCCACACAGAGCGATTGCATAAGAAATTCAAACGTACTGATAAAAATTTGATCTCACAAGCATTTGGCTGTTGGATGCATCCGAAGTGATCTCTCCACTTCAGAGTTGGTCCTTTCCACTTCAGAGTTGTGAGCTAACCTGTTGCGTTGTGAACTGCGAGGCGAAGCTTTATCCAACCCAATGTCATACGAGTCCCTCAACAAATTTTCATATAATTCCTGAAGCTCCATCAATGTCTTTTCCTGCTCCACCACACAGGCAATAATTTCTGTCACGAGGTGCATCGCGTTATCCACAGCGTCCTACAAGAACCCTACACTAACAATTCACTAATCGCAAGTGTCTCTAATCCTCCGTACAATATTCGGCATAATCCTCTTCATTGAAACATCTAATCGACAGTGGTCCTATAACCACATGCCACAATTCTACTGGACATAAGAAATTCATTTTAGGGGATAATAGGTCCAATTTTTTACTATTGTTATGAACACATGAGGCATTTCCAATGGGTACCATAACTTTCTGCATTCTCAAATTATTGCTCAACCCCTAAATGCCCCAAATACCCAAGGCCTTTCTAGGGCTTCTCGGAGCTTGCTCAAAATTGAACAAAAAGATTATGCATTCTTTGATAAGTTCTATAAAATTATTTTCAATTGAACCTGTCAATTCAATCTAGACAAGTAATGGATCACATAGGAAAAGAAAACACAGCAATATCACTTTTAGATTGAAAGATTATAAGGTTTTGATCAAGAGGGTGTTACAACTAGGGAAGTGCTTTGAAGTCTTTCAATCCTCTTTGAACATGTCAAATCCAAAATTGAGGTCATGAAAAAAAGACAAAACATGCATAACTAGAATTGATTTACAACTTCTCAAAATCTCCTCTACAATTTTTCTAAATGAATTTTCAATACAATTTCCCCCCAAAGACCCATTGTATTTGAGGCTCATCTCCAACAACCTCTAACGCTAAAAAATCAAGATTTGCAATGAACACCTTTGCACAAAATCTTCAATATAAAAGTCATTAACATTTTTTAATGTTTTTATAACAATTTTTTTCAAAATCAGACCTTTCATTTTTAAAATAGACTTTTAAGAATATTCAATTAAAAAAGAAAAAACCTTCACCAAAATTTTATTTAACCTCAAAGTCTACTCAACACCAAAATATGGTGCCTTACGCATTTCGGGGTTAATATTCTCTCCCTTCGAGAAAAAGACAATAAAACGGACCTGTGAGGTCAACACACTATTCCTTGTCATAGATTCCCACTTGATCTTCGTCAAATGAAGCAAAAAACAACTAGAAAGTGTTGTTGATTGGCATACCTTAAAAAGATAGCCCCAAGTACCTGAAATTCGTCACCAGACTTCAGTTCCCCAGCAGCAATTCGGCGCTCATATTCTGCTAGTGGACCCGTCTTAAACTCATCACCTACATCCCCACAAGCAAACAAGGGCAGAAAGAATTATATGAGTAAAAAATGAGCTCAAAAAGATGCTGAAGTACTGATGTCATTTCTGAATTAGCCTCTTTTTTTTATGTGCATACGATTGAATGAAGTAGATTGAAGTTGTCCGCTTAACAAAACTAGATTTTGGTTGCATGAGGTCACAGGTAATAACTGTGACCAAGTTTATCTGGTCCACATTTCAGACACAGCCACTTGCCTACCATAATTAGAAGTTAAGAATCCCAAATAACTTTCCTTGAAATTCGCAAGAACCGAAAGCGCTCCTCGCTCTAATTTTGAATAAAGCAATAGCAAATTTAGTGAGGAATCCAAAATTGGTTCGTCAAGCTGGGTGCCAAACCTGAGACTGAAGCATGGGCCGAAGAAGTAGCTAACCCCCGGATCGCAAAAGAAGAAGAAGAAGAAGAAGAAGAAGAGTCCAGCGCTTGCAAGCTGGGCCGCAAGGTAAACAACGAATCCGGGATGCACCGCTTGGCTACAAGCGAAGAAGACGAAGACGAAAACGACGCATTAGGAAGAATAAGCTCCGTAATTGGCACTACTGCTGCTTGTGCTTGTGGGCGCCCTCGAGCGCGCACCACGCGCGCCACCGCCCGCATCGTCCCTCATAAAACGCACACCAACAATTGGAATACTCGTTTCTCAATCGATCTCGCACCTGGAACCCTAAAATCAGAACAGAGGAGCATAAATTCAAGAAAACAGTTGTCAAAGGAAACCAAACAGCACCAAAGAGTATCAAAGGGGCATCAAGGACGTCCAAGAGCTTGGTAATCAATCGCGCGATACCTCTCTAATCTAATCTACATGCACAAGAAAGTTGCGAATAAAACACGAAAACTTCCATACCGAAAGAAGAAGCAAACGACCAGTAACTTACTCGATCAGTCAAGCTTCCGCGCTTCGACTTCAAGAATGCACACTCTGACTGTACGAATCCCCCAACAACTACCAGCAACCGAATAATCCCAACCACCAAACACGAATCCAGCAGCCCAACACCTCTCTCCTACGATTGATCGACCCCCTCCACGAATCCCAACTTCACACGATGCAATTACTCCCAACGACGGGAACCACGTGGTCCCACGCAATGTAGAGTTGGAGCTACGCAATTGGCAGGCGCTCCCGCCCGTCAGCAGCTGACGGGCTGCAGTGAACCCCACCCCCAAAACAATAAAAAATTGGAGTGATCACAGACTCCAACGCCTCCCTCATCAGCTGAGTGCGAAGTTGCGTCCCCAACTGAGGTTTCAAGGGACAAGCAGCAACTTGTGAGCTTGAGCTTGAAGTGCGTGCGCTGTTGTTGAGGAAGGTTGTGATGCGAAGACCCGAAGATGCGAAGCAGAGGACTGCGAGTGCAGCTCAGGAAGGGGACAAGAGGGAGAAGATGCTAAAGTAGTTCGAGACTTTGACTCCTTTGACGCTTTTGAGGCTTTGAGGGTCCGACTGGGGTAAGAGCATCCCCACCAGCATTTCTGTATCCCTATCTGGATACGTCCAGAGCCAGACAGACAGGGATACAGAAGCTGCCCCCCACCAGTCCTTCCGCAGGCAGCTTGCTTTCCCCAAACCGCAGTAAAATCAGTTATGAAGTTACTCGGCAACATGCCCAAGCTGTCATATAAGCATGATAAAAGAGCATCCCCGTTTACTGAACACATTGCTTTATACTAAAGAAAGAATAGGGTTTACCAGACAGCCACTTCCCTATCCAGAGGCCAATTTAGAGGATTGGGGACCCCCCTCCCCAAAATTATGTAGATAGAGCATGATGGTGGTGGTGGGGGGAGGTTTTCTTCCCTATCCGGATAAAACTCATCCGGATAGGGATACGGGAGCCCCCTAGTGGGGATGCTCTAAGAGCATCCCCACTTGTCGTGGATAATGGATGACTTGCAAAGAGAGGCTTTGCAAAGAGAGGCTGGGAAACCATCTCACCCGTTTGGCATTTTGGATGACTGGTTGAGCAGCCTACTGCTAAAGTCGCTCAAGGTTAGCAAAAGAGGGTGTTTTTGCAAACTGGGAGAGAGGCTAGGAGGTAGCTTGCAAAACAGGGTGTGACAAAATTCCCGATCGCTTTCCCGCGAGCTGCAGCACTTTCCCGCACTTGTTGCAGCACTTCTCCGCACTTGTTGCAGCACTTCTCCGACATTGCGACAAATTCTTGATTGATTTCCACGAGCTACGGCACTTCCCCACACTTACTGTGACGCTATTAATAATCATGTGCTCCAACCTCTTAATAGAGAATGGGTGGACCTCCTCCACCTTGGTTTGCAAACTAGATGGCCAAGAAGAGATGCCAACCATATCCAACCCAACCGAGCGGAGATGCTCTAAGAGCTCATTTCCATGGACGAACTGGACAGCTAGGAACCAAAAGTCCATGTAGTCTACATGGGAGTTGGACCTTCAACTAGATGTCCAGCCGGCCCTCTAGCCTTCGGTCCACGCAATAAAGAAATGTAGACTTGGAGGGCACGGAGGGTGGACCAGACCTCCCAATTTTAACTAAAAAACAATGTAAAGTTGTTATGAGATTGAGTTTTCATTGAATTCCGTAGATTTAGGCCACTTTTGTTTCAACATGTGTTCAAAAGATTTGGTATAGGACCTACATGTCTAGCTACAAGAGTTGAAGACCTAAATTTTAGGACAGACGGACCCCTCCAATTCTTAGACCTCCAACTTGTCCATAGAAACCGGCTCTAAACTGACAAAACGGAAGGACCCACGGATCGACTAGGGGCAGACCATGTAGGATATTAAGGGCCAACTCAACTTTTACTGTAGTTCAAATATCGAAATCGCACCTCCAAAGAATATCCAATTATCCACTAGGAATTTTATTTTATTTTATTTTAGACAATAGAGTTAATTCCTAAAGTCCCAAGGCCGTTTTTCTATCAAAAAAACACTCAAAACTGCCATTTTTGTTGCATTCATTCAAGAAAACAAAAAAAAATCATTTTTTTAGAATCTAATTGTAGGATATTGTACTTCACTTATCTTAGCTCATGTGGTAAAATTTTCATGAAGTTTAACCATATAGATTGGAAGATATTAGCATTCAAAGTTGAAAAAAAAAGTTTTTTTGAACACTCGCCTACAATTTCAGATGACTTTGACCGCAAATTGTGGAATTTTTTTGCACTACAGACTTTGAACTAAAAAAATTTATGTTGAAGAATTGAGTTGAAATTCTAGGGAAAAAAGTTTAAAAAAAAACACTTGATTTTCATTCTCTAAAAAAATGCTAAGTAGAAGTAGGTCCAAGATTGGAAAAAAAACGAAATTGTTAATAACTCCAAGATGGAATTGACAGAAAATAATCCCGATGGTGAGATTGTTTTAGCAACAAAACACAACATTCTCAAAAAAAATTGTGGAAAATCGTGAAAATTGCATTCAGAAATGAATCCTAAAAGTTATTTTTTCAAGAAGATGCTGAAATTGCCCAAAAAACAAGATTGTCCTTAACTTTCTCATTATTAGTCCAAATAGAAAGAATTAAAGCTTCACATGTAGACAAAAATGAAACATTTCAGAGGAAAACAAAACTAATTTTTTTTTTTTTTTTTTGTATTGCCCACCAAGTTCAGTTTAAGGTTTTCTATAGTATAACTTTTGCTCCTAGGCACCAATTGAAATAAAAATTATATTCCCACATAGATAACTAGTTTTTCTATCTTACAGGAAAGTTTCAAAACAATTCACCAAAAATTGAGGTCACAAGAACCTGCCCAAAATCTGATTTGTCACTTGAGGGGACAATGGGAATTTAGGGGTTAATCATAAAAGAAACTCCAAATTGAAATAGTGAAGGGTGCCAAAGGAAGGTATAACTAAAAATAGTACAAAAAAAACAATACACAAAACTCCATCTAAACTTAGTTTTGATGCTCCAAAGAGTTTTGTCCCATGTTTTTCTTGAAGTACAACTCCTAAGGTAATAAGGGCAGAAATTGTTCAATTAAGGTAAAAAAGACCCTTGTACAAAAATGGGTGGTTCCAAAAAAATTGAAAATTTCTTTGGAAGAAAGAGAAACGTAGAATACACTACTGGAAATTTTGGTTTTAATTTCTTTTGACTTGAAGTCAATAAAATATGATTTTTCAAAGTCAAAGGTGCCTAGGTTCCTATTAATGCTCACAAATGCAATCATAATCAATCGGAACATGTCATGGAATGAAGCTAGTGAGTTTATGAACCATTCTAAGCATGCCTTTGAATAGAATCACAAAATTCAAAAATCATCCATTGTACATTTTCATTCAATTCAAACCTAATTATAAATTGAAATTTATTGCAAGCACTAAACACTGTGAGGTTTCCTCACATAGTTTCAAGCTCAATTCAAAGTGCTATAATTTTTTCATCTGATGTTCAAATTCAATAAAAGTTGTTGCAAAATTTGCATTTTTTTTTCTAGTTTGTGTGGTAAATTTTTCAAATCAATCAAAGATTTACAAACTTTTTGTAAGCCAATCAAAGTTCACAAGTTCAATTTGAGTCCACCTAACTATATTTGATGATTGCTACTTTGGGGGCTTGTATCTCCTTTAAACAATGTTTGTTTTCCAAAAAAATTGTTTGATTATGTTCCCCTTGCAGTCTAGTTATTGTGGTTTTATTTTCATATCATTCTACATTGTTTTGAATGTTTGGGAGCAATTCAAAGTTTAAAATCCCCACATTTTGGATTATAGTGAACTTTGGCAACTTGTTTCTTCTTCATACAATGTTTGTTTCCAATTGAAAAAAATTAGAAAAGTTGTGCATACTAGTCTAGTTTGTGTTGTTAAAATTTCATATCAATCCAATAAAATAAGAGTGATTGAGAAGCATTTTAGTAAACAAAGGTTCAACCTCATATGTGTTTTTTGCATTTTTTCTTGCTATTTTTTGACATTTCGAAGTCATTTGGCAGACTTCACCAACTTCAAGGCTTTAGATGAGAAAAATGACACATGATGGTGAACCATGTCACTTGATTGATAGCCTAAAATCACACATATAAGATGGCAGTTTGTCACTATACAAAATCATTTTCATTTCTACATCCCCTATGCATTGTTTTAGACACTTCTATAAGGGTGGTTCTTAACGTCTGAACTATTTTCAAACCTCCTCCTGTAGACCTACATTGTCCACAGTTTACAATTAATTCTAATGTGATGAAAGTGATCTTTGTTGGAGTGATATAGTTGTTTACATCTAAAGTAAAGTAGAAGCATCAATGCCCAATGAGTTAAGTGATTTTGGAACATATTGTAAGTCGTATGAGGTGGTGGAAATTTTTTCTTTGTATAGAAAAGATAGGAACTATGGAGATTGTAATTTTTTCATAATTTTATTCCCAAAATCAAAATTATTTTGAATTTTGGATGCTGAAATATATTTGCAACCCATAGCCAATGTCTAAACTCTTCTAATTCCAATCATTCAGCAAGAAACTACTTTCTCCCTTACTACTTTTACTACTTTCTTGTTCACTAATTCAGGACATGTGTCATAACCTTGTTAGTTTCAACCTTGAAAAGGACAAAAAATACACATTCCAAGCTTGAATTCTAACATGGATTGGAAATAGTGCACCTTGTAGGTTGGATGTTGGTTGTGGTTGATAATTGGTGCCCCTACCTTATATTAATGGATGAAATGTACAAAATGCAAACAGAAATTAAATTAGTCATCTAGAAGAATGTACATTCATTTAAAAAATAGTGATGTTGGCCTTAGAATATGTAGCAAATTAGTAATTTCATACACGAAA
This sequence comes from Pseudoscleropodium purum, assembly GCA_963969395.1. NCBI lineage: Eukaryota > Viridiplantae > Streptophyta > Bryopsida > Hypnales > Brachytheciaceae > Pseudoscleropodium > Pseudoscleropodium purum. Next base: position 38,071,738 of record OZ017795.1, read on the forward strand.
AATGGAGGAATGCATTGCCTCAATAACATTCCTTCAAAAAAATTATCTTCCATATTACTTTTGAGCAAAATATTGCTCAAAAAAATCCCATTAATCTAAAGCATCTCCATTAAGGGGGATTATTTAATTTTGGATGAGCAAATGTAGAGAGTGATTTTCATTGGAGGCATGAAACTCTTTAATTACATATAGTAGATATTATTTAACCATTAAGATTCTAAGAGAGGAGATTTTGGATTGTTTTAGCAAAATAAATTATAAAATGAACATAATCTAGACATCAAAATCTTCATTTTTGCAAGTTTTCATTTCCTTCTCATCCCTATACCAACTCATTTGCAACTTTGCACAATAACCATGAAGCACCAAGTGACCACACTAATTGCATTGTTGATATATAGACAAAATTGCTTTTTCAAAATACTTCTAATGGACGTACTTCATTTATTTCTATAGCTCTTTTAATAAGCTCTTGAAAACATTCATATTTATCCAAATAGTGGATGTTGTCTCTCTTAGGGTTTAAAAATATATTCAAAGATCATAATACAATTTTAATTCCCATTATTATAGTAACTATTAGCAAAATGATAATTTAGTTTGAATCCATCAAAATGAATTAGAAAACATGCTCAAATTTGTGAATTGATATTAAATCATTGGATACAAACTTTTGTGATGCAATTCCAATGCTAAATGGTGAAACATCATTTCAAAGCTCAATATGACTAACGTATTTAAATTATACGTTTCAAATCTATTTCATTATTTTGTATACAAGGTTGTACATTGACTACAAGTATACAAATTTATATGCTTTTTGTAAATAAATGTGATTGCTATATATTTGCATGGTGAAAGATGAAAAAAACTGTAAATTTAGCCAAAAACTATAATAGTTTCTCATGACTTTACAAGTACCAAACTACCAATGAAAAAGAGAGGTTCTAAATTAATATTTTGGCTAAACACTTTTAAATACTTTTGGACATGACCTTGAAGTTAAACTACAACTACTAATCTAGATTTAGCCAATACAAAATTAAATAATATAAATTTGATATTTCTAATACAAAAATAAATAAAAAATAGAAATCTTGTTTTTCACATTATTTTAGGTATAATAAATAACTCATATAATATTATAGAATGCAATGTGTAAATAATATGAATTGTGATGTCAATTTTAAATAATTTGAATTCTTTCAATAGAAATGGAAAGTGTTAATTTATAACTTGAAATTAAAATTAACTTATCTTGAAAATGCATATATGAAAAATAATCAATTGTAGTATTATGTAATTTGGATTCTAAATTTCAAAGCATAAGATCTTCATTACTAAATTTTTATATTGTCTTTGGTTTAGAAGATAAATTAGAAATAAAACTTGTTTGGATTAATTATTTTTGTTTGAATCAAATACAAACTAAGATGGATTTATCTAGAACGACAATTGAATTTGACTAAAGTGCATTTAATTTTATGTAAAAAAAACATTAGGAATCAGCAACTACTAATTTGAGCTGAAATAAGGCAATCGGTTTAAGGATTATAGAATATATATTATATTTAAAGATTAAAGAAAGGATTCAATTTAAAAATTATGGATTTAAAAAAATTTTACACTAGAAATGGTCAAATCTTCATTGATAATTACAATGTTTTGTTCTCCCTATTTCTGAAATTGAAGTTTAAAGCCAATATATATTTTATACAATAATTTTTCTTTCAAAAAATTAGAATAAAAAACTTCCAGCTTTCAAATGAAAAATTTAGAATTTAAATATTTTTATTTTAAAAATTATTATTTTAAAAATAATCTTCAAAAATAGAACCAAATTCAAATTATGCTTGTTTTCTTAACTTCTTGTATTAATTTGAATCATAAATATATGCAAAAGGCTGAAATAAAATATACAATTAAAACTTCATAAGCAATGTATTTATATAAATTTTTATGCAAAATTGTGAAAAATATTTTAACCCCTAATTGCCCAAGCAATCATATACAGTCCATTTGAAATTTCAGGGTCAATTTAGTACGGTCAATTATTTCATTTGACCATTTTAAAAAAATTCGAGCAATTTTTAGGATTAACTATTGAAAACTTTCATTTTTCACTGAAAAAGGTATATATTTGATTGTTGAGAAGTCTCCAAAGCCATATATGTCCATTAATGGAAGAATAAAACTTGCTAATTTTACTTCATTTTCCAACTTTGAGCAATTTCACTTGATTTGAGATCTAAAAACTTATATTTATCCATTTGCTTTGAAAATGATCCCAATGGAAAGAATAAAGTGTTTTCATGATTTTCACCACTGAAAATTTTAAATAGAAAGTGTTGATTTAGAGTTATTTGTGATTTATACTTATAAAAAAAATTGCATCTCATCAAATGCAAGGTGGATTGTGTAATGAATTTAATAACTTTTTGTGTGAAATTAAGTTCTAGGAAAGTGCATTTGAATGTACTAACACAATTTGTAGTTGTTCATGTCACCTCCAATCCCCAAAAAAATTTATGTGCAAATTTTTGAAACATTGTGGGGAAGGATAACATACTAAAAATAGAAAATGCACATTTATCTTGTTATGATCTCACAATATTTATGCAATTGGTATATACACTAATAAGCAAGCTCTCTAAACATTGAGGGTTGCTATTATGTGAGCATAGGAGTGTGAGCCCATGAGCTTAGAATACTATACACCTATATTATAGGTGTATAAAATATAGAAACTGTCTATGATTTTAGAATATATATATTACAAATATCCATATTATAGGTGTTTTTGATATATACACCTTTTATAGAGTGTGGTATCTATATTATAGGTACCTACATTGTAGACTCCATGCTCACAAATTCACATTCTTAGACTCACATACTAGCACCGTTGTCTAAACATCCATACAATTAGATTTTTTTAAAAACAACAATTTGCTTCATTGGAGATAACTATAAGCCCACGGTTATTTTTCATAGTCAAAACCCACTTCAAAAGGCTTAAGCAATTAGGGGCTAACCCTTATATACTCAAAAGGGCTCCTCCTTGAAGTTCCAAAATAAATTTCTAAACTATTGTTTTTGAAATGAAAGTACAAAAAAATTCAAAATCATTTAAAAAAAATCTAGCCATAGGATCTTATTCACCACTATCAAATTAGTCTACTTTCAAAATTTTAAAAACTTTGACAATATAGATTTTGGAAATTCTTTAATTAAAATTCAATTTTTGAATTAAAAAATTTATTGTTTTTTGAACATAATGTCTTTTGGGCCCATATCTCAAAAATTTACAAAGAAAGAATTTCCTATTTTGGACCAAATGCCATATTTGGGTAGTTAAAAGTAAGCATGTTAAGTTTTACAAGCCAAGATAGAAGCAATGGCAAATTGTTTTCAAAGTCTTGCAATCAAGTGATGTACATTGGAAAAACAAAAATTTCACTTGACCAAGCCCATTTACTAAATGTTCCAACCAATGAATCCCTTATCAATTTGTATTCATAGAATCTTGAAGTATTTGACTATGAAAAATTACCCAATGCGGAGTTTTTATCCAAATCAAAAACAAATTGATTATAAATAAACAATTTGACAAGCTACTACATGAAAAAAATACGAAATTTTACAAAAAGAACTTCAGGGGAATCCGAACAACCTTTGAAGTTGGGCAATGTCCATATATTGGTTGATTGGGCATTTAGGGGGTAGAATGAAATATTGTATAATTAATGTGCTTGTAAAGTTAAAGCATTGATTTCAAAAGTATGTAGGGAAATAGTATTACTTTATAAGGAATTAACAATAAAATAAAAAGATTAGATTTGAAGACAAATAAAAGTGAAGTAGCACTAAAAATTGTAAATTAATTAAACTAGTGATATACAAAAGAAAAAATGTTTTTAAAAATCAACAAAATAGAGTCTAAAGGAACACCCAAAGTAATCTATATTGAGGTGAACAACAAGACCATAATGGAGATTGACATTAGGGTATAACCACCATTCTATTTCTTTTTTTCTTAGTATATATCTATAGTGAATGAGTTTGATCTCAATTTCAAATACTGCAATTTTACTTGGAATAGCTAGACTTCTAGCTACCTTTTCCAAAAATATGGAAGTTGAACCACCATTAATTAAAGTTGGTTGTGAAACAAATATTTCCAGCTTCTCATAGTTAAATCATGTGAAATGGAATTTAGTGATGTTATGGTTATAATTAACCAATCACATGGTGTATTTATTGCACTAATTACAGTAATGTTTCTAGTTGCCAAAATCTCAAGTTTGTACACCTATCAATTGAATGACTCCTTTTATAGCTAGCACACCTACCAATTTGTAAGATTGCAGGGAAGGTGGTTGCAGGGTTGTCTGCACTTTGGAGCTTATCAAAAGGAAGACAAGACTTGAGCTTTGATTGCATTAGCTCTTTTTTGGCTTAAAACATGCTGAAATTGAGTTTGCTTGTTTTCTAGCTTTAGATTCTACGTAACTGTTGTGTTCTTGTCCAACTAGTTTTGTATACTCTCACCGGTGGTGATTCCCAATGAAAGATTCAAAACTTCCATCTTGCAGTCAAGTGATACTAAGAGGGATTGATTGATGCTTTTGTTTTGCATAGTTAACATGTAGTTGGAATTTTTCTCTGAATGACATCGATAACAAGAGTAAATTGGCTAAAGACACCTTGCACACGTATTCTAATATACTACTTGTCTGTTCCAATGCATGGGTGTAGGTGAGGCCATTTACCTCTCGAAGATTTTGGGTGATCATTCATCTACGCTTACATCAAGTTTATTGTACAATGTTTTATGAATTAAGAGCCTTATGTTCATACTTGATTTGATTACCCATCTGTGTATTTGGGTACTGCTTCGTTTAGACAAGTGATTAGATGAAGCTACAAGATGTTTTTGAGGAAATGAAAATAATTTGATTTAGATCTTAGACTCGGTTGTTTCAATGGAAACTCTTGTGTTCTGGAATGTGTATGGTAGTAGAGACAACTGACAATGGATTTTCCTTATCAAATTGACAAGGTTTTTGAACTGCTTTTTGACATTTAAAATGTACTATTCTAATTTGGATTTGCTAAAAGACTATCTTGAAACATGATGCCCTAATGAGGGGGTGCTTTAGAAAAAGTGATTTTTTCTTATCCATTTAGAAATAGTGAGCTCCTAACTTCATGCTTTTAAGTAGTCATGAAAATCCATGATTTGGTAACAACATTCAAACTTCTTACTATCTAACTTTAGTAACCCTATTCTTCAAGGAGAGGTTATAAGCGAGCAAAGTGGTTGGCATTCTAAATTTTTAGCATTGGGATATTCAAATCCATTGCCTCCACCTTTGCTAGCGATGCAAGCATCACTAGCATCAATTTCTAACAAGGAAATACATGATTTCATCCAAAACTCTTATAATGTAGCTCTTCTTGACCAAGATGAAGATGGTGAGCATGCTCCATTGCTCCTAAGTACTCTTGACCTATCACAATGGACTTCTATTATGAATGTGGCTACTATAGACAAAAGCAAAGGCTTGGCATGATTGCAAGAAGCTCATGGTTTGTGCGGTAGATTATTGGAAGTGGACGAGCTTGAATTTGAGGAAGCATTGGGTAATACTCATCACATGGAAAATGCACTTTGGTTGGCCAATCCACATGAAGATTGGTCTGAGTTACCCCCTCCTACAGATATCACCAAATCTGATGAAACTTCTGACTCCCTTCATCCATTGCTTTCACACTTGAATATTGCACCAGTACATAAAACTGCCATTGAGGACTTTTCTGAGTGCATTCAAAGCATACAATTTGAAATTGATATGGCTTCTATGGAATCAGTTTGCAAAGGTCCTGCTATTCCCTTTTTACTACCTCAAGTGGTAGAAGAGCAATTAGCTTCTAAAGCCCATCGAACTTGGTACCTTAGCAACATAAATTTGCTAGCACCTATCATTGTTCCCATATGGAAGCTATGGGCCAATCTCTCTGATGAGGAAGTAAAAGTATGTGAGGACAAGGTGTTAAAGTGTGTTTGTTTGTTAAAAGATCCTCAGTTGATGCCAAATGCATATCTATAGGGAGATTGGGGAGGCGTTACCCCCCCGGATAAAGTTTTGGGGTTGTAATTTGACCTCCCACAACTTTTTGTTTTAAGAAAATTTGGGAGGGGGGTCAAGCTACAACCCCAAAGCTTTATTTAGGGGGTAATGCCTCCTCGATCTCCTTGTGATCTACTAGCTCTTTTTGACCATTACAAATGCACGACAACTAAGACTAACGTCCATGCAAAATAAGACTTATTGACATGTGCACTGTGAAGTCCCAAGTTTTCCTCACTGCTTTGGAATTGCCATCTCTCGTATATACATTGCTTGTATAGTCAAAATGCCAAAATTAGCTACCGTGGCAATATGCTTTGGTTTGATCATTCCATATGGTTTATGATCAATAATTTGAACCGCTTCTTTGATCAAAACACGTACCCAATCTTGGCAACAAAGTATGGTGCTTTTATTTAGTGGATCATGGATGCAGCATGAATTGTAGTGAAGGCACAAATTACATTCATTGCAATTCGACGTATGATGGAGGTTGCGGCTGTTGAGTTTGCTTCAAATCCGAGCTAGAAACTATTTGCAAAATATTATGATGCTCCAAGGGCACATAAGATTGAGTGTCTATTCAAGTCGGCTTCCTTCTCAACTGAGACCATGCCTAGCCCAGCACCACCTCAAAAAAAATGTGACTTTAAGATGAATGTGGTTCCCAGAGATTCTCAATCCCACCAACACTAGACTTCTAGTGGTAATGGACGTGGCCAATACCTTCAAAATAGAGGCCGTGGTAGGCCTCGATATGAGGGATGAGGAGGGTATAATAAGAATTACCGCTCACCTTCATTTTTGTCTAATCAACGTCACCAACATGATTCTAACTTATCAACCCCTGGAAGTATTTCCAGAGTTGGTTCAAAAATGGCAATTGTAGAATCGCCCCCACCAATAGTTGGCTCGTCCATCCAAATCAAGCCCTAGTTTCCATCTCTAAAAGGAAGAGTTTTCAACTGAGACGTTGATATGTGAGCCCTGATTGGGAAGTTGAGTTGGATTCTAGACTCTTTCAAACAAAGACCACCAAATGGGCTCCTGGTGATCGATATCCTAGAAAATCATAAGGTTGTGGTCAATTCTAGCCAAGTAACGTTTGCTTACTAGTATTGATTACATAGTACTACTCACATTCATGTTGGATACCACATGTTTGCTGTAAAATCTCATTGTTTGAAGAGAATTCTCATGGTTTTTTGGACAATACGAAAGTCCTCATCTAGCTTGGTCTTCAAAGTCAATCATGTATTGAGTTTAAGATTTAATTATAGCTGTCCAAGTTAAAGTTCAATATCTTTGATTGGTTATAAATAGAGTCTCAAATGAGGTCAATATTTGATATTATTTGACATTCTTGTATATTACATAGTGCCGCAAAAATTATGCATGTAGAAGGTGTTGACCGCATTTTGGTCTTAGATAGTTATGGAAGAAGTAAAGTGGAACGCATGTTGAAGAAGAAAAAAACACAGTTTATCAAGGTCACATACAATAGTAGAGCCTTGATATGGTTAAATCTTAGAAAAATATTCTTAAAACTACTTATGTTCTTTGGTTACTCTCATCTCTGTCCTATGATGGAAGAGATTGTTTTTGCTTGGTCCTATTTTGATAATATTTCCACAATGTTATACAAACCATCGGATATGTTCAAAAAATTCTCTTTCATACATTTTAGGATGACCAATGCAGTTGCATAAAATTAGCTAGACTTAAGCGATTTTGTGATCCATTGACAATCAATGAATCTTTTAGTTTCTACAAACCATTGTTGCATGTTCATACTACAGACCTTTCTCTCATCTAGCACAAGGGCTTGAAGGAAGTAGTTAGCCATGGGCTTAACCATATTCCACTGCACCCTACAAGCTTTGCATAGGCCATTAAAATGGCCTTTCAAGCTTTTTGATTAGATCATTTTGATCATAAAGCTTGATACCAATTTATTCCCAATTGAGGATGCAAAACAAAGATTATATGAAATTTGCTTGACCACTCTTAAAGTAGTTGCTATATCCAACAAGTATGGATTTAGACAATCTAGTCAATTCATATTTGACATACCAGCTGTACAAAACAAGACACAATGGCTTCTTAAACACTTATATTGCGTTGGCCTAGACAAGGCAACGAATAATGTCTGCTTCATATGTATCAAATATATATGGTTACAGACATACGAAAGGCTTATGGGTAATGATTTCTTTCCATGTAAGGAGGGATCAATTTGGTCCCTACCTTCTGGCATTCTTGATTCCATATCAAAGAATTAACACAAGTTCTTCCAAAATGCCCTCCATTATATCAATCATTTCCATATATTATGGCTACTTATAAACAACATAAAGCCAAATATTGTTGGCTTACAAATGCCTTCCACACAATTTTCTCTAATGTTGCAACATTACTCACTATCACATCTAATGTGGTACTTGACTCCTTCAAAGTATGGGCGAAATCCATTGATAATGGATACAATAATTTCTTATAGGTTGATACCAACTTATTCTAGATCATCAAATTTGTAATGACTACAACTTTTAATCTTTCAAAAAAAATTCATAATGTGTTTGTAGCCGATATCACTAGATGCTACGAATCAATACCATTACAAGGCCATGGCAATCTCTTTGAGGCTGTGTCATTTGTAATCAAGATTGCACACAAGCAAGCATCACTATTACATCCAAAATTAGTAATGCAAATGTGGGTAGGGTAGATGTGCCATTAACTGGACACTTCCTAATACTAGACACAAATCGAACACGCACCGCACAGTTCTCAAAACTTGGAACATTGTCGTTTACAAAGGGAACACGTTTGGATGAAGATATTAGGTACATGGATGAACTTCCATCACGATCGATGATCTTTTTGGATGAAAACAGACTTTGTATCATGGATGTAGAACTAAGCAATCCTAGATGAAACCCTTAGTAGAAACCCTATTTCGGGTGCAACAACCATTTTTAAATATTGAGATTACGGACAAAAAACTATGGAGTGCAAACATGCGTGTTTCCAAAAGAATGATCTATAGAGTTGTTAAGTTGCACAATTACAATACCCTTTTATACAAACAAGGTATTAAGCTGCAATTTATAACTTTCAAACTTTAGAACTCAACTTCTACATTTTCAACATTTAAACTCTAATCCTTTAGATCCTTTCTATTAATTTGCAATGGTTGCATGTACTATAGATGAGGCCTCTTGCCAAGAGAGTATGACAACATTCGCATACTAATGAAAATGTTCTCAAGAGGTTAAGGAGTGGATCAAGGATTAAACTACCAAGAATTGGTCATGTAGTACAACATCTTGAAAGACTTGAACTTGCAAAATCAAGATAAAGACAAACAAGAAGAGGGGTTAGTGGTCAGAAGGTGACATGCAATTAGCACTGGAGGCAATTGCAACTAAGAAGATGTCAATGAGGCAAGCTGTAAAGTATTATGGGATATCAACTTCAAGCATTCAAGATTGGAAGAAAGGCAAAACAACTTCCAAATCAATAGGCCATCAAACCTATCTAACACCACTAGAAGAGCTAGCACTTGTCCAATGGTGCTTTAGAATGCAACGAGTAGCCTTGTGTGTGAATCTAAATATGCTAAAGTTCACAATCAAAAGTATCTTGCAAAATTCTCCAAGAAAGCATCCATTTAGAGAAGAAGTTCCTAGTGCTAAATAGTAGGCTTCTTTTTAAACAAAAGCACCCAGATATTACCCTAGGGTGTGTAGATGGTTTGGAAGTTAGAAGAGCCTTAGGATTCACAAGGAAAACAACTCTAGACTTCTACAACCTTCTACAGTAAGTTTCTAGTGCCCATGACTACAATTCTAGTCACATATAGAATTCAAACAAAACACGGGTGAATTCAAGGGATGGAAATTCATCAATCAAAGTTGTTGCCAAAAAGGGAAGTAGGGCAGTGAGGTTTACCTGTGCAGACAGTAAGGAATGAATGTCCGTCATGACATATGTGAATGTTGCTAGTTTTCATATCCCAAACCTGTACATCTTGAAAAGAAAAACCAGGCCCAAAATTGATTACATTAGAAACTATAAAGCAAGGGCAACAATGACATTCCAAGAAAATGTCATTGCTACACGTTGCATATGCGAACACATCTTTTTTTTCCATGCCATTGCTTTGCAAGTGCAACTTCTAACATGTCATTATGCCACACCACCTCCACTATACCTATAGTCGCCATGGTTTGATCCTTTTTCTTCTACAATAACGATGCTTACTAGAAGCCGGTGCAAACATACTCATAGTAGCAAACTCAAGTCCTTTAGACTATAAAATGTATTTGAGTCCCTACCTTTACATAATGATTTAAAATGGATTATTTATCATATAGAGTACTTTCGTATTTCTAGCTTCATATCATACATCAAATGAATTTGAACTAAACAAATGAAATGAAGGTATTAAATAATTTAACATTTATTTCAATTGAAAATTTGAAGTGTTATTCAAGTTTGCAATTTAAATTTATTTTGACAAAATACTTAATATTCCCTTTGATGAATTTGCATGAATTTGGCTTCTATCCTAAGCCCTAAATCCTTAAATCAAAAATTGGATTCTAAAAACAATTTGAAAGAAATTTTATCATCTATTTCTTGAAATTTTTTTGTAGATCCTAACTACCAACAATAATATTCTTTACTCGATAAGATTTGTTTTGGGATGATTATATTAAAAAAAAACACTAGTTGTGTGAGTGGATTTGGGACTCTTTCCACCTTCCCCATTTTTTCCTTGGGGGAAAAATTTGTAGAGGGTGAATTTTATATAGCAAAGTATTCTACATTTTTTCTCCTCCCTATTTAATTTCTTCCACATTTTTTTCCTTGTATTAACAAATCCTTGAGCAAACCACTTACATAGTTCCACAAATTTATTTAGATGGATCTAGGACTCCTTCCACCTTCCCCTTTTTCCCCTTGGAATAGCAAAGCACTCCATATTTTTTTCCTCCTTGTTTATTTTTCTTCCCCATTTTTTTCTTTATGTTAGCAAACTACTTGCAAAATTACACAAATTTATTCACATGGACCTAGAACTCCTCCCACCTTCCCCATTTTTTTCCCTTAGAATAGCAAAGCACTCCATATTTTTCTCCTCCCTATTTATTTTTTATTTTTTGGAGAAAAAATGTTATTTTCCTATTTAATAGTTTCTTCATTAGTAGTCCACATTTGAAATTCAAATGTTAGTTGTCTTGATAATTATAAAATTAAGAATTAAGATAACGTATTTTTTATTATTTGTAGAACCTATTAATGAATTATTTTGATGAAATCAAGGAAGTACCAATAAAAATGAATTACATGTAGACAAGTAGGGCTCAACATTATTTTAGATACAAGTGAATTAAATATATGCAATTCTAACTTTCCAAATGCCCCATAATAATTGGTCTTTTCAGTAAAAAGTAATATGAAACAAATCATGCATGGTTGATTAGACATCGTGAGAAGTTTGAGGAATTGACAAAAACAAAATTTAATCGTGATTGACACTATTAATCAAGCTTCTTATGGTTTTTAGAACCTTTTATATATCCCATGAGGATTGGTCTCCCCAATATAAATAACACTACTAGTTAAGTTGCTTAAGGTTGTTAGAACCTTCTATATATCCTATAAGGATTGGTCTCCCTAATATAGACTAATATAAAAAGAGTCATACATGGTTGATTAGACACAATAAGAAGTTCAATGAATTGACAAGTACAATTATTTGAGATTGATATTACATAGAACTCCTCATTATTTTTAGAACCTTCCAAATATTCCACATAAGGATACAGTATAACAACATGAGCTACTTTTGTTATCACCCATGATTTTTGAAACCTTCTAAATATCCCATAATTATAAGGATGGATTGTTGCAACATGAGCTACTTTTGCTATCACCCATTTATTGCAAAGGCACTTGAAAAAAAAAAAAAAATTGTACAGCTTTTAAAACTCTAGAAGAAATTAATTTGTTGAACCCTATTGTATGCAAAACAAGATTAATCTTCCCATTGGCAAATGAATTCTCAAAACCATGAGAAAAGTTGTGTGAACACAAAAATTGATGCAAGTTGCAACATTGAGGCAAGGAAAATGAAGTTATATAGTCTTCTTCATCTTCACCTCATCAGCCATGGCCTTGAACAATGCAGGAAGTTGTTCTGTCAAATCTGAAACAAATGCACTAACAAATTAATTGGAATAACAATTGCAAGTATGGAATGCACATCACCTAAACAATCTTCAACCAGATGCAATTCTGAAACAAATGCTTAACAAACTTGAACCACAATTGCAAGACAATACTAAATGCACATCATTTAAAAAATCTTCAATTGGATTCACAAACTCAATTGCAAGTTTGTAGCACTAAAATGATTGAAGTGCTTTACATACCAACATGTGTACATTAGTAGCAAATCTAGACCATTCAGGAAATTATTGTACTTTCACTTATAATATATATGTCAATTTTTACATATGATTGAAATATTTTAAGATGTTTATTGAAAACAATGAATAAACAGGAAGAAATAATTTGTAGTTAAGATTTGAAAACATTTTAAAATAGAAGACACAAACAAACAAAAACAAGATTCCATTATAGTTGAGTCACCTATAACCAACCAAATAAGCAATTGTGGACAAGATGTGGGATACTTGAAGGAAAAGAAAAAATTCCTGCAAGTTCAAAGACAAAAATGACGGGGATTGCCCAAATTCCTTTAATATTATCGCCTGAAGTCAATTTACAGTGAATTTAGCAAGGCAAAACTTGCACTTGACTCATGTCTAACATATAGTCTTTGAAAAGTGCTCATAGAGAGAATAACTCATATTTAGTGAGTCATGGAAAAAGAAGACCATATGTCATGGCCTTTGGGTATGCATGTAGTACTTTAGCCAACATTAATCTCATCAACAACAATGGCACTCTACTAGACAAAAAAAAAATAGGGACAAGGACGGGAATGGGTGTTTTCACCTTAAACTTGTTAAGTTTCGTTTTGGGAATAAACACGTCTGAAAAAGAACCTGTTCAGACGTGGCCAAGGAAGAGTCCCGATACGTGGCAGCTCCAGAAGTCATGTCCACTTGTCTCGAACAAGGCGACTGCATGAATGCACAACCCTAGCCACTTGACATGCCTGCACTCCCAGTCACCCCATCTCTCACTACAAATCCCCACTCCATCTTGATGTCCTTGGACACCATCAATTTGTAAGTGAACTTGTCTGCATTCTTGGATCACTCACATTTGCGATCATTGAGACTTGGGATCATTCAGACTTGGGCTTCTTCTGAATTGGGGTTCTTCAGATTTGGTTTTCTTTGAATTCATTTGGCATTCTTCAGAATTAGCTTGTCGCTTCGTTCACGATTGAGGGAATACTTACAAGGGTCTTTGTGCTTTGATGTCGCTCCGTCTGGTTGCAGCTTGTCACTTGGGTGGACCAGCGAAGTGTCTATTAGTATCCCAAACACATAGGAGGTTGCACTTGTTTACAAGGAGTCCTGCGAATTTGGAGTTGTTTGGAGTTCGTGGTGCAGCAGCAGCAGGAGCGCAAGCGAATCGTGCTGAGCGTGTGAAGCAGCAGCATCGTTGCGTGGCCACCATGGAGAAGCAACGCGAGGCGCAGGTGCAGGACACGCACCCTGGAAAGGAGCATGAGATGAATCCCGTGCCGTCCTACGCGCGCCCTGCCTACAAGCCTTCAGGAAAGCTCGAGGTATGAATGAATAAATGGACTTTACAGAGGGTGCCATTCTCTCCAGTGCCAGAGAATGCACTGACAGAGGCGGTTAATATGCTTTGTTTGGCTTAAGGATGCATTGAAAAAGGCGGTTAATATGCTTGTTTTTTTCTTCTTGGTGGTGGTCATTGCAGGGGAAGGTTGCGTTGATAACAGGAGGGGATTCTGGGATTGGGCGAGCTGTGGGTCATCATTTTGCTTTAGAAGGAGCTACTGTGGCATTTACATTTTTGCCAGGACCTGAAAACAAGGACGCCGACGACACTATTGATATTCTGAAGAAAGCACAAACTGACAACGCTAAGGATCCTCTGAAAATTGGAGCGGATCTGGGATTTGACGAGAACTGCCAGAAGGTGACACGATCTGTACTTGTTCAAAATGCCTGCGACTCTTAGAACATCATTCTCCTATCAGAGCTCAATGTACTCTTTTCGAGGTTCCGTCTGTGAGTTGTACAAAGTTGTTTTGTTTTTTGTGTTTGTTTTGAGGCACTGGACACGTAGTACTTCGACATTGTGAATTCAGCACATCACCTGAATCTTTTTGATCTGTAGGTAATCAATGAAGTGGTGGAAAAGTACGGACGTATCGACATTCTGGTGAACAATGCTGGAGAGCAGCACACCGTAGAGAATATCGAGGACTTGCTACCGGAGCAGGTTGAGCGGACGTTCAGAACAAACATTTTCTCCATGTTCTACCTTACTCGGTATGGAGATCTCTTCATATTGTCAATTTTTCTTTGGTTGAAAAAGGGGAGACTTAATGTTGTCATGTTGCGTTCATTGTGAACCCTTTCACGAGCCGAAGAATATTCTCTTGATAGCTCTTGATTCAAGAGTAGTACTTAGCATTCTGTCGAATAACCTTCTTGGACCTTTTGACTCGATAGTTCGTAGAAAAATTGATTTCGTAGCGTGTCATTCTTCTACTGATGCCTTGAAAGTAAATTTAACACAATTGTTCCAATAGTGTGAAATTTTGGGACTTCAATGTAAACTCCCTATTGAAACATGTTACAAACATATTGGGTTATTGTTTTAACCTCTAGGTTGGTATAAACATTTGATAATTATTTTTTGAATTTGGGGGTCAAGTGAGATAGTGATTACTGCGCCCTGATTACAGTATAGATACTCTCGGATGTTGCTCGAACTAAGTTGGTTTATAATCGATCCCCTCTGAAAACAGATATGCTGTGCCATACATGAAAGAAGGAAGTACTATTGTCAATACCACTTCAGTGAATGCTTTCAAGGGTAATGCAACACTCTTGGATTACACTGCTACCAAAGGAGCCATTATAGCGTTCACCAGGGGTTTGTCTCTGCAGCTTGTGAAGCGGGGAATCCGTGTGAATGGTAATTTCTGCACATCTAACTAGTGTAGAACCCAAAAAATATGTTGTTTTCAATTCTGCTTGTAGCTGAAGTTGCATGCTTGATTGTATAAAACCCAAAGTGTCAGAAGTGATCACTTTCATAACAACGAGAGATGAAACGAATCAATAGGGGGTGTCAGTGTTGGAGGATGGTTCTTTCATTTTCAAGACAAAAGTTTTATACTGTCGCCAGTGAGATAAACCGTCCTAATTGTGCTACCAATTTAGTTGAGCCTATTTGTGCCACTAAATAGCAGGAGCGCACATTTCAAAAATTTGTTATGCACACTTTTGTTCACTTGTTGGCATAGGCTCAACTAAATTGGTCGCACAATTAGGATGGCTGACCTTGAAGGTGTTAGCACCGACCTCAAGGGGATGATTTTTTTAATTTTTTATTGAAAAGATGTAGCTTCATCTCCTTCTTTTTAGGGTTTCATTTCCACTATGGCAGGATTCACTCATGTTCGCTGGCAAGCCATTCTCCTAGCTTGACACTGACTATTAAGAAGCTTGTAAAGTATACCATGGGACAGAAAAAAGCATGGCCTACAGTAATGAATGGTAAAGACTTGCTTGGAAAATTGCCGTAGTTAACTTAACTACACTCTTCAAAGTGCAAATTTTATTTTTAGTTAACGATTTAGGGATTAATTGTTGTGAATTGTGAAAAATTGCAGCTGTAGCTCCAGGACCGGTTTGGACTCCTCTGATTCCCTCATCCTTTCCAGCTGAGAAGACTGAGAAATTTGGAAGCCAAGTCCCTATGGGTCGCGCCGGAGAGCCTTCTGAAATCGCTACTTCCTATGTATTCCTTGCATCTGAAGATTCATCTTACTTCACTGGCCAATGCTTACATCCGAATGGTACGTTGTAATTCAATTTGGTATGAAATTCGGATATGATTTCAATTAGCAATGGCTATTTTTTTCTTTTTTAATTGCTGGAACATGTTCAGTAGTTGCTCACTAGTGGTTGTCGACATGATTGTTTGCAGGTGGTTACGTCGTGAATGCCTAATTACCAAGGCTGCACAATTTTTTGACAGCGAGATTGTGTGCTCTGCTTTTGACAAATGTTGATATGAAGTTAGGTTGAACGTTTAGCTTCATAGTTTATACAACGTTGATCTCGACTGGAGAAAATGATTGTACAGGTTATAGGTTTGTATGTCTTAATTCGAGGGAGGAGATAGAAGCACGATGCTGTTACCCAGTTTTGTCCCTATATTATAATGGAAAAAGCAGCATTTTTCTGGACTGAATGGAAATGTTTTGAAGTTTTCATTGGTACAACTTTAGAAATAGACCAGCTATTGTGAAAGTTATGAGAAATAATATGTCGAGCCACAAGTCTTTTTCTTGTAATGCTCTCTGTTATCATGGGTTTCGCAGACTAGTCAAATGACCATGCAATTGACCCAGGGTAGGTTTTAACCTAGGTTGTCTTCTTAGTCGATTAAAATTTTACTAAATCTTTAATTCATCAATTTCTTCTTCATAGAAAAAGATCATAACAAGATCATCTTACAACTAAGTTTCAATATGTCTATTAGTGTAACTTGCACCAAGCCGTCTACACACATAATGCAGAAGACTTTGGAATCTCTTACCTTGGCTTTGGCAAGTTTTGAATCATCTTCAGCAGCATGTGACATGGTCATTCATTGGCATCAGTGCATTTGAACTCCTCACCTCTCACAGTCATTAGCACAATCACTTGAACGTACAAATTTTTATTTGTAACAAACTCATTTGCCCATCTTCCATCCTAACTATAAATAGAAATTGCCATATGAGCTACACTAAAGTTGTGGTGTTCTAAGCTATAACTGAGGTTAGAACATTTTGTGGTGCAAGCTATAACTTCAAGCAAATGAAATGTGGATTGGGGTGTCCCATCGGAGGTCTGGGCGGTGCCTTCCCAGTGGCAAGTGTTGTGACCAAATGCGAAAGGATTCATCATCTCTGATACGTGCTTTTTCTACAAAGAAAGTCCCTAGCTAGCTAGCTGAGCCCACCTGCTTGCACAAAGAACTACTGTAGTGTGCAAGAAACTCGCTTGCTGGTGGTGTCAGTGCAGGCTAGCGAAGTTAGGTCAGTCCACCAGCAAGGACACAAGGAAAACCAATGCCGCCTTCAATTTAGGACATTCAATGAGTAAGAGCATCTCCAGCAGTCCGCACCACACTAACACTCCAAATGATTTGGCACACCCAGGGATATGTAGCGACCAGGGTGCTTTTTTTGCATTTTTTACGAGGTGCCAAAGTGACGATATAAAATTTTGGCACTTTTTTTTCATTTTATGTGAGGTGCCAAAGTGGCAATATGGAATTTTATAGTGGTGCTTCAAATTTCAACAGTCATGCACATACTGGATATAAAATATCACATTGTTTCATCCAAGATTGTTTTTTGTTTGGAATTTTCTGGCAAAAAAATTCCACGTTTTGTTGCAAATTTTTAGCCAACTTATTTTTTTCTGGTGCAAACTAACACCAAAAAACAAAAAAACAAAAACTTGTAGTGTCCCAACCATTGCAATTGGTATTGTTTTTCAATATAAGCCACTTGAAGTATATGTCGCTACACTTCAACCTACAATGTATGATTTGTGACATGTTATTGATGAGAAGATGAACTTTCTACTTTAAACTTCAAAGTTTCAATCTCAAACTTCCCACTTTGGATGCGTGACCAATTCCAACTCTCCCAATGTGTTGGATTCCCATAGCTCATTAATGATGTACCTCAATAAGCAGGAGTTTTTGACATGTTCACTCTTATTTGGAGGCTGTTGGTAGGGGAATGGCAACAAATAGGGCCCTTCCACACACTCCATTCACAAATTAGTGTGTCCCTTTTAACGCACACTATTAGAAAAAATGCTCTAAGGGAAGTGACTAAGCCTATTATATGGGCTTGCCAAACAAGAGCAAGCCCATAGCATATTAGCTAGTGGCCAAGTGTACATCTTAATATCTTGTGAATGCACAACACTAATATAATTTTGCCTGCAATGGGCTTGCTTTCATTTGGCCTACAATGGGCTCACTTAACCCCTAAATGCCCGAGGCACCCAATTCTTGTGTCAACAATACTTTGAAGTTAAATAAAACTTAACCTAGGTGATATTTTTAGTAGTTTTTGTTTTAAAAAATTTGTTTTGAAGTTTAGCTTTAGCATCAAAAATCCAATTTTGAAAATTATAAATTACTAATTTTCTATTCAAGATTTTGTACAAGGGTGTTTAGTGCAATCTTGACTTTTTGTAGTGTTGATAGCCCTTGGAAATGAGCCTCAAACAAACTAGAACTCAAATAATAATTCACATTAGAAAATTCATTTTAAGAAATTGTAGAAGAGATTTTCAGAATCTATAAATTGATTAGAGTTATATATATTATGCCCTTTACCCTCATTTTTTTTGGTGATCAAATTTTTTCATTTAACATGTGAAAAAAGGGTTTAAAGACTTCAAATAGTTTTTGCAGTTTTAACACCCTCATAATCAAACATTATAATCTTTCAATCTATAAGTGATATTGTTGTGTTTTCTTTTCCTATGTGATTTCCAACATATCTAGTTTGAATTTTTTTAAGTTATGAATCCAAAAAAATTGATACAACTTATCAAAATTTTTTTTTTTGTTCAATTAAGAACAAATTCCTAGAAACTCATAAAAGGCCTTCAATTGGGCATTTAGGGGTTAAAGTAAGCTAGTCCATTCCTAATTCCATCATCCTACTTTTTATCCCAATTATATTAAAAAAATTCATCTAAATGCATTTGTTTTTCACAAAATTGTTGCATTAATTACACTACTACAAAAATTTGTGACCAAAACAATAGAAAATTATTGTTTGCATCTGTTGTTTTGGTTAAAATTACATTGAAATCTCTTATTTTGGATCTATTGATTTGGACAAGATATTATTTTTAACCCCTAAAATTATTTCACATTTAGAAGTCCAAAACTACTTTAAAATAGTGGTCTCCAAATTAAAGCATGGCAAAAATCTTCATCCATATTTATTCATCAACAAATCTAATTGTAGGATCTTTTAGTTAATTTGTTAGAGTATACCCTCCTAAATTTTCAAAATAAGAAACCTTATCAATTACAAGATTGAGTAGCCTGAATTTTTTTTTAAAGTATTTTCAACTCTTCTCAAATGGTTAGATTTCATATTTTAAACATTTTATTCCAAAATGTTTAGATCCTACAACTACAACTCTTTATAATATATTGAAGAAAATAGTTGGAAATACATATTAAAAAATTCCAAAAAGAAATTCACATTCATGCTTGAAAAAAATAGTAAGTAGAAAGAAATATATCATGGATTAAAATATTGAATTGTTAAGCATTTAGTTATGGAATTGAAAATGGTCAATCCCAATGGTTGTAATGTTGTAGTAAGCAATCTACAACCTTTGATTTGATATTTTTTTAGGGCATGGTTTCAGAAATCTTCTTAGTTAGACTTTGAAAAATCGTAGTTAATTCATATGATATCCAAAAATTATACAACAAAGTATTTTGAAAGTTTTTCTAAATTGACAAGAAGATCCCAAAACATTTATGATATAAATTTTATTAATGAAAGCTACTAGTGCTTGATAGAAATGGTTCAGAAATCCAATTTTCAAGTACTCTAAAACTACACTTTAAAATAGGTTGCAAAACTCAAATTTTTTTGGTGATAGGAATGTACGGAACTTTATTTACAACTCAATTTTTTTTTTAAATGTTATTTTAAACCTGAATTTGAAACAATTTGTCTAACAAGAAGATCATTTGGAGACAAAGGGAATACAATTAACCCTTAAAGGACCAAGCTGCATTTTTTTGGCAACATAACGAATTTGGGCAACTCACTATGAATGGAGTTTTAATTATTTTGTGGTGAAATTTTCACTAAACATGTACCCAAGGAGTAGCTTCAATGCCTGACAATTTTCATAACTTTTGACTACATGGTCAAAAAGTTATTTCATGATATGTGATTTTCTTTATTCTGCGGACAACTTGGGCAGCTCAAAAAACTTCTTTAAAAATCACTTCAAAAATATATAAAAATTTGAAATTGGTTCTTTAGGTTTATATAAGAGTGGGAGCTTTGAATCATTCCATTTTGATTAATGAGATGAAATTTATGAGGAGTTTTAGTTTGCAGGTAGGTATGGTTTTCAAAGAAGTTTTTTGAGCTACCCAAGTTGTCCGCAAAATAAAGAAAATCACATATCATGCAATAACTTTTTGACCATGTAGTCAAAAGTTATGAAAATTGTCAAGCCTTGAAGCTACTCCTCGGGCACATGTTTAGTGAAAATTATAGCACAAAATAATTAAAACTTGATTTGTAGTGAGCTACCCAAATTTGCTATGTTGCCAAAAAATGCAACTTAGTCCTTTAGGGGTTAAAGTAAGGTTCTCAAAGCATTGAAGCCCTAAAATTGCCCACCTCCTCAAATGTACATTATTTGAATATGTTTCTTTTTTGTGTACATTTGAGGAAGTGGCCAATTTCAGAGCCCTCTGCCATTTCAACTTAAAAAATTCATAACTAATTCCACAAAGCTCCCAAAAAATATGAAACAACTTGAATTAGATGCCAATTTCATTTATCTTTCAAGGAAAATTTACTGGAAATTTATCTTTCAAGAAGTTTCAGCTCTTAAATGGGCGATTCATGGACCTCCTACCTTAGCTTACAGGGTAACCTCAAGGGCCTGAAGTGGAGTTAAAAAAAACTGATCTTTGATTTTTATTTATTTTTTAAACAAACGAATGATCTTTGGTCTTTGAATTGCTCACGATCTTGTCAAGAGTAGAGACAAGAACTTGAGACAAAAACATGTCCATTTGAAAAATTTCAACATTCAATGCACATGCCATCTCCTTTAACTTATTTTTAACTTACCTGGAACCTGAAGCCATATGTACACAATCTCATAATCTTACAGCCTCAGTCACCCCCCATCATTCCAAAAGATCGATCTTTCAAAATTTAATGGCGTTTGGAGTTTAGTCATTGTTATATTTTTTGTTTTGTTTTCTGGTACTTCTTTATTTTAGTTTTATTTTGCCGGGGGCAGAGAGAGAGAGACACACACAGGAACATCATTTATTGGGTTCTGTTTTCATTGAATGGACAGAAATAATAATGCACATTGCACTTGACAGAACGAACAATCAATCATTTGCTTTACTTCACAGAAAATCTTGCTTCAAAACAAAACAAAACAAAGGATCATTGTATACAGTGTGAGTTACTGTACGGGGCAGTTGGAACATCATGTTCAATTCGTGAGATTGTTTGGTGTTATTATGTTATTTTTTTAAATTTTTTTTATATTATTGATCTCCTTCAACTGATGAAAAGTTTGAACTTACAAGAGGATGACATCATGACATCGATTGATCGGACATGACTCCAAAACTTACGGATGTCCGGAGCACTTCAGTTGTTGCAGAATGCACGTCATAAATAAACTCGGGAGTCCAAAGTTGCAACAACTTGGACACAGACTGTTCAACTGATTTATGTGTTGTACTTAAAAGTGGAACGGACTCTTGATTCATGCCGCCTCACAAAGTGCCCCACTCAGTCAGAGTTTTTTTTCATGTTTGTCGGTACTCTCAACTACAATATCTAATCACATAAGGTAACTCTGCCTATGACAGTCCAAATGGGAGCCAGCCCATCAGAGGCAAAATTGTACTAATGGTGTACATTCTAGTTCTTGAAATGTGCATCACTAGAAATTTTATACCTGTGATGGGCTGGCTCCCATTTGGACTATCATAGGCAGAGTTACCTTATTTTGAGTTAGATAAGTAAGTAGTGTTTGCACATATCTATATACTCTTAACTCTTTAATAGAGCATCTCCATTGATATTGGAGTGCAAACTAAAAGGTAGACATTCCCAATACCAACCGTTAACCTAATACCACTTAAGTGTTAGACATTTGTTGATTCTAAAATGAGAATTTATAACACAAGTACATGTCTAAACTTCACTTATTGTGAAGTTAAGCCATGTAGTATTATCATAGATTCTCACTCTAAAATCAATGAAAATCATCCATTTGGATGGTGTTAAGTTAGAGGTTGGTATTGGGTATGTCTACCTTAGTGGCTCAGTAAATAGTTTGGTGTGGTTGGGCGCTGGTGAGAGTCCCGCTAAAAACATAGTTTTAGGGTTTTTTTAATTTCAACTAGGCTCTTCAAATTGTGCTTGTAATACTTGAAGTTGCTAAAGCCCTCTTTTGTCTTTCTTACATGCATCCCTCTTCTGTGTTTAGTAGCTGCGTTTGAACCTACTTCTATATGTGTGATGCCATGTCACTCACTTGACAAAGATGTGTGTGCCAATATATGGGAATTCACAATTTATACTTTTCTTTTTCCATCCTTGGATGGGAGGGACCATGTTTAGAGATAGGGCAGAGTAGGCATTTCAATACTCCAAGTTCATTTGGTTGTATTTGTTTCTCCATTTGCCGATGGAGATGCTTTTAGGTTTGGGCACCTAGAAGTGGTTTGAGAACTATTTGGAATTAATGGAAATTATTGAAAATTTGTGATTGAAGAATTTGACGAGGTAGATTGTAAGTTGAGGTCACAAATTTTTTATATAGACTATGTTGTGGAGAAGTCCAATATTGAAAATCAATTTGTGTGTGGACTTTAATAGGTTTTATACATGATCATATTTAAAAGTTTGTGTATAATTGTGAAGAAGAAATAATGAGGAAAGATGTTTCAGATTACAACATGGTTATTTAATGTTTGGCAAGACCAATCATAGAGGTCTCAACATACTTGATGTTTGAACCCTTGAAATGTAGGTGAAAAGAACAAGCATGTGGCATTACATTGTGCCAAAAGAAGAAGAAAGAAAGAAATATATGTGTGAATCTCTATTTTGTTGTATAAATGTGTAATTGTTGTATGAGTTTTCTATAATTTTAAAAACAAAATTTTAGACTTGTGTAATCAATCATGTTGAAGTTCACTACAATGTATATTAGATTGAATATTACTTTTGCAGGATTAAAAATTTGAACCATAAGACATGAAGAGTTTGTGTTGTATAGTAATTAACTCTTAAAGGACATTCTAGGTCCTGGAAAGGCTATCCAAGATTGAATTTTAGAATCTTTATAACATGGGCATCATGAAGTCTACTCAAAAGGCCAATCAATGATGAGTTTCTACCCTCTTCAAGACAATAGGTTACTATTAAAAAATTCTAACAAACTTTTCAATGCAAGAATCACACATTCAAATTGTGATTTGGAATCCAAAACTTTACATAATAAATGCATTTTTTAATGACAAAGATAATTACATTAAGAAGTTGGTATGTAGTTAAGTAATGAAGATGTTATGGTAAAGATTCTCTAAAAACAAGCCCCTTAAGTTTAGGTGTGTCCTTTTAAAAAGATTTGAAGATTTGAACACTAGTAGAAAATAGTAAATGAATCAAGCTATCTGAAGCAACAATGTATGAGTCAACGCAAAACATGTTCAAATTAGCACAATAATGTAAATTCACATTGAATCATAATTCATATTGATTTGGATATTGTTTTCTCCTAGTGGAAGTGTGATTTTGTGTATAATGCAAGAATTGAACTCAATTGCTTATAATCACCAACTTGTAATAAAGATTAGTTCCATATCTTGTGAATTCAAAAGTTATTAGAAGCCTTCTAATTCTATTGGTATAGCAACTTGTATTTCATTAGTTTATATATAGTGCTAACATGACTTTTGTATATATTGACTCTAGTATGGATTTTCTTGCAACTCATTTGCTAGATTATGGTCCTCTTTGAAACAAAAAAATTGACCACATTTTTTTATTTTATTGTTTGGGGTTAGAGTAACATATTTGTTCATTTGTTATGGAAAAAAAACATTTTTAAAGATTTGTAATAATATTCCCATTTTGTAAAAAAAAATCTCAAACTTAATGTGGTAGTTTCTTTTGTATTGACTTGCTAAAAGAAATTACACTCGTAAAAGCTAAATTGTAGCATTTGAAGCATTATTAAAAATCAAGATTCAGCATGTTTGGACTAAGCAACACCTACCATCTCTTAGAAAATATTAGGAGCAATGAATAGTACACTACATAGATGTGAAGTTGTTCAAATGTTTACAATACAATTGAGCCTTCCTCGTCCAATGTGGTCAACAATACAATGGCAATTCATATTACTAGAAGGAAAGTGTGTTTTTTGGACATGTATAGTAACGTGTGCAAATGTCTAGTGAAACATTAGGCACGTGTACTATGAATGTGCAAAAAAATCCATTAAGATCAACGTGGAAAAAACATAAGAAAATTTGAAAAAACATGCTATGTTTTTAAAGAAACATTACAACAAATATGGTTAAAAAAAGTGCCCAAAGTGTGCCATGTAGTAGCCACATAAGCGCCACACAAGCAAGCAATGCCACATATGATTTTTTTCATCTAACTTGAAGATGAGGTGGAAATTGACATTGCAGTTGACGTCATGTTTTTAAAAATAAATTCATATTGTTTTTAGTGACATCAATTTAGACATCCATAAAAATTTGAAAATTGTTTTTAGCAACATCAATTTTGACCTCCAAACGTTTTTTGAGATGTTTCTTGAGACATTGATTTAGATGTTAGCTTAAATGCATGCCATATACAATACATTATATACCATACACTATATATTATACACAATATATTATACGAAATACACCATATTGGCAATAATATTGAATGACTTGAAAAGCCTTATTATAAATATTTTGACATGAGAAAGCAAGTTATTTATGCAAGAGGGGTGGTAGGAGGGAAGACAAACTATATGGGACATCTAAAACGTAATTTTTAATTATTAAAAACAAAATTTCAGATTTAAGTATTATGATGAATATAATGTTGTCTTGCTGAAACATTTGGACATTATAAAGGATATCTCAATTGACATCACAAATAACATCTACATGTGATACATGACATCTTAGTTGACGTCTTCTATGACAATGTTAAAATTCTAAGATGGCATTAAAGCATGTTGGCATGGCATGCCACATCATCTTCTTCAGGCGCCATACTACTCAAATGCCAATGCAAGTGTTTTTTTTTGGAAAAAAATGCTATGTGGTTTGCTTTCACCTATTTTTTTACATGTGGTCATTGTTTTACCTTAGCCCCCCAAAATTTCTAGAAATTCACTTGCAATAAAATCTCAAGCCCTTGCTAATGTGTGCAAGTCATTTTTAATCTTTCTATCATTCTTCTTGTCCCAGGTCAAATCCAAATTGTTGGTACCAATTAAAATTGTAAGCTCTAAGAATTTTCTCAATTTCTTTAAATGTATTATACATTTTGTGAAATCAAATATCTATTGTGATTTTCTTTGCAAGATATATTTCACATCACACTAATTTAAAAAAGCCTTCAACTATAGAAAATGAAGATTTGCAGTGGACACCTTTGCACAAAATGTTGAATTGAAAAATCATAATCATTCATCATCAAAATCAAATGTTCAATGATGAAGCAATACTTCAAGAAGACATCACTCTTAAAAATAACTAATTAAAATAGTAAGTACTTTAGATTTTTTTTACTTTAAAATACAACCAATAAAAATTTGGTTTTTTTCCCACATGCAACCATTGGACCTCACACCTAATTAATATGTGAATGCGTGGATAAAATTTCAAAATTCATGAGTGCTCATTCTATAAAATATCCACATTTGTTGTAGTGAAAACAATTTTCTCTACACATTGTGGAATTAGCTTGTTTGACTTCAAACATTTGTAATTTTAATTTTGTGTAGTATTAAGTTTTGAGGTATTAATCTTTATGGTATAGAATTTAGTTGAGAGTCTTAGAAGAAAAAAATGAATTCAAAAACTTTAAATTTTTATGCATTTGAAGATTATTCAATAGAAATAGGTATGAGGTAGAAATTTAATCCAAATTAATAGTATATTTAGAATGGAATTAACCCCTAAAGGACCACTATTCCCTAAAGCGACAAATTGGATTTTGGGCGGGTACCTATGAGCTCAAATTTTTTCGTTCTTTTTTGAAACTTTTTTTGAAGATACAAAAATAAATTAGCTTCTTAGGGAAAAAAGTTATACCCAAATAACCTCATAATAGGGGACAGGAGGCAACAAAAAAAATTTAAAAATTTAAATTTAAATTTTAAAAAAAATTCCTCATACACAATATTTTTGTGTACATGCACAACTTTGGTTCATTCCATTTGGATTTTTTATGTGAAAGTTACACACAATCTTGTTTTTTGAGCACTTAGAGCATTTCCTTCAAAAAAATAACTTACAAGATTCATTTCTAAATGCAGTTTTTTATAGTTTTTCAAAAAATAAAGGTCCATATGGTTTATCTTGCTTACTAGAACACTCTCACCATTGGAATTAGTGCATTTTAATTCTATTCTTGAGCTACTAATAATTCAGATTTTCCTTCTATCTCTTACTTATTTCTACTTAACAATTTTTAAAGAATAAAAATTAAGTTTTTTCTGAATATTCTGGATTTTTCCTAAACTCTCAACTCTATTTTATACCATAAAGATTTAAAGCGCAGAACTTTGTAGTGCAAAAAATTAAACTTAAAAATGTATGAAGCCAAAAAAATCTTGTCCCACAATGTGCTAAATAACTTGTTTTTTTCACTTGAAACGCTCATATCATGCAATATGGGTGGTCACAAATTCTGAAATTTTTTCCACACATTCTCATACTAGTTAGGTGTAAGATCCTATGGTTATATGTGGGCAAAAAAACAATTTTCAGAATCTTTTATCTTTCACCATAGAAATGGAAGTTTAAAGTGTTTTTCAACAAAGAAAAGGCTTTCACCCTTTAGGAGTTAAATTGTAGTCAACCCAATGGGGAGATTGTTTTAGTTCATGAGATAAACCAAACCAAACTATATTATTGGGAAAATTGTAGAAATTGCATTCACATATGCATCCCACAATTTATTTTTTGAAAATCATGCTCTAATTGCCCAAAGAGCTAGATGGACCAAAACTTCCTCATAGAAAATCCAAATGAAATGAATCCAAGCTTTGCATATATACAAAAGTTTAATCTGTGAGCTAAAAAATTTTAGAAAACAATAAACTTATATATTTTTGAATATGAAGTAGCTACCACCCATTCCTTGTTCTCAATTTATTTGGGCATAACTCTTGTTCTTGAGCACCAATCCAAAAGAAAAAAAAATTCCCCCATATATAATAAAATTATCAATGTTAAAAAAATAGGTTTACAAATTATGGAAAAAAAGAACCCATGGATACTTAACCAAGATTATATTTGTCTCCCCAAGGAATAGTGGCCCTTCAGCGCTTAAACTACCAATTACAATAGTCATCTCAAATTCAATGATATAAAACTTAAGAAAATTGTCCACTAGAAACGTTCTCTTCAACTAAATCTACTTAATTTGAATAGAAAGTTAGTTTCCTTCCACATATTCTATGTAGCTACTAATTCATGCCCAAAAGTAAAATTACATTTAAGTACTCTACATTACAAGACTCCTTCATTCTTATTTAAGCTATTTGTTATATACATGCACTGATTATGAAAATGCTATAGAAGTGCAACTTTAGCATCCCTCCATACATGTATTCATGAAATGTATAGGAAGGACTTGCTCTTTGCTTCTGGTTTCCATTTCTAGATGGCTTTTAACTTGACACCACTTCCTTTTTCCTGAAGTTACCTGCACTGGAAAAGCCCCTCATTGCCAATGTGATAGCATTGCATTTTTGTGGACATTTCAAAATACGCAACCATGTTCTCCATCATATTCCTTTCAACATTCTTGCAACAAACAACATCACCTTATTCTAACTATAATGTCAATACATTTTTTGATACGTACTCCTCAATTTAGCCTCCCCCAACTAAAACAACACCATCACCTTTATGTTCTTCAAAACGTGCTTGTCACATTGAAACAAAAGAAAAACCACGAGTTTTTACTAGTGTATATACATAGGATATATGGCCCATACAAGTAAGGGCATAACTTGCAACCAAATGTTGGCTCCTATATCAAACCTATTACCCAATCATTGCATTTGTTGACATTCACACTTTCAAACCATTAACGCCTATGCATTCATATCATTGCCACCCAAATTATAACATTTAGTTTGCTTGTACAAAATCAACTACCAACAATAAATTTTTGATGACCAATATATATTTTTTAAGTTATAAAAACTATATTTGTCTAGACCATCCAATTCTTCTCTCTAGTGAACACATCCAATACCCTATTTCACTCAATGTTACAATCTAAATGCACTTTTGAGCCTCCTCCATTTTATATTATTTAGAGGCTTGTTTTCCCTCTATTGCACATTCAACAAATTTTGTCTTCAATACAAAAGAGGACACTAACGTGATCTCCTAGAAGTCATTGTCACACCCTTTGCATCACCATCCATCTACAATATTGCAAAAATAATAGTCCAAAGTGTTCCATCTAATAAGCAAGTTATATCTTAATGTCATACATCACTATCTACTATCATTACAAAATCCCATGGTTTGGCATTCTCCTCTCTTCCAAGAAAATCCCCCTTCGTTGATCAATGGAAAACAAAACAGCTAAGCACTTGCTCTACTATCAATACCAAAAAAAGTTGAAAAGAAGTTCTCCTAAACCTTTGGTTGGTTCCCTTTCTAATCAAGCCATTAGAATTTTGATGGAGGGGGAATTTCCTATGGATTGCACTTCAAAACTCATTCTCAAATTACAAATGTGCATTGAATTTGGTAACTAGGGATGGGGGGTCTTGGGAATATAAAAAATTGGGTAATTGCTACTTGAAGACTAATGTACTACCTCTCAAAACCTCTCACTATCTACTCAAAAAACATAGCATAGACAATAGCTAGCAATATAATCTCCATTTTTATAATACCATAATCTCCATTTTCCAACACTATATAGCCAACATGTCAATGTTACCACCAAAAATTTCAAGAGCAGAAATAAAGTCAATATCCAAAGTTGAAATATCTAAATTATATTGCACTTAATTCTTAAATGACATTCACTTGGAGGGCAATCCAAAGAGGAATAAAAATATCCTTGAAGTGGAATATGGTACATGGTTTTTTTGGTGAATTTTTACTAATAAGCGGTGCAATTTTTTTATAGGGAATATTTGGAAAGATATTCTTCTTTTTTTAAGGGATGAAATTGCTAATTGACACCAAATCTTGGAATAGTATCACTCTATTTTGGATGAATGTGTACACTCTTTCAATTAATAAATGAATTTTCATCCATATATTATAGATTTCATTCATTTCCATGGATGCAAATAGTTTCATCACTCCAATGAAGATCACTTTCTACGTTGCCTAAAATAAATGAAAAAAGCCCTTGATATGCATGGATCTTGTTGCTTGCCCAAAGTTTGTGCAATTATAACATGCAAAAGTAAATAGTGCTTTGACTTTGCAATTGTAGTGTGGGCTTACATGCTCACTTGGTAGGCAAACTTGAACCTAAACAAGGAAGAAGACAAAATTGCTTCTATCAATTGTCTTGCTAGGGTGGGCAACAAAAAAGGGAGGAGCTCCATTTTCAACCAATATTGGTGGACAACAATTCCATTGGTAGAGACTAGTGGATCATGAGAGAATCTAATATGTGTCGACTTTTAATTGTATCCCTCTTCCATCCAGTGGGTCCACATAAAAGTAGAATTGATTTTTTTGCATGTAGCATCATGTGTGACTCTTTGCCCATCGCGTAAGCATGATAATAGGTCTTTAGGGTGTACTTACATGCTGCCTTGGTGGGCAATCATACCACTAGCGTCCAAATATTTTGCCCATTGATGGGCATGTGACTTAGCTATGGCGTGCCATTTGGGGAGGAGTTCCTACCGATGAATGGGCAAAATTGGCCAATGCTCAAGAATATTCAAACTCTCCACCAATATTAGTCAAGTATTTTCATTGGACAAAAAACATCACTAAAGATAGCACACTTGTAATAGGCGGTTGTTTTGGATTTCCCACTAGCAACAAAAGGTGAGTAGACGGGGCATGGATCTAGGCATGTATGGCAACGAAGTGATGATGGGATTGTGTAGGTCACCAATTGGCCTTTGGGGTACACATAAAAATGCTTAGTATGCCAGGTGGGCAATTCTCCATCCACTAGGTCTGGACAATACAATAGTGGTTTTGTCTACCCACCTAGTATGTATGGAGGCTCTTAAAGCCTCCTGCCATATGAGATTGGTGGGTAAAAGAAGCACTAGAGGATAAGAAGTGAACACTGATTGCCTACCTGGCTTCAGTGAGTAGAAAAGAAAGATTTCATGTTTCATCAAAATTGGTGAACACCTCCATTGGTGGAGATTGATCTATTTGAAGGGAATCATTACATGTGCTATTCCTACACAATTAATTTCTCCCCACCCACTAGGTCCACATATCACTACAATTGCCCACTTGGATACTAGAGCTCCCCCTGCTAATTTTGATCACAAGTCTCACATGGCAAGAGGCCCTTAATGTACACTAGTGCTTGGCAAGCCATCAATTCATTGTAGAAGTGGGTCCAATAGGTTGAAACATTCCAAAATAATCCAAAAATCACTTCTTTTTTTAGAAACCAAGTGCCAGGGACTTGGCGTGTTCGTTTAAGTTAACAAGAGAACAACTGAGATCAGGCGGCTCTCCACCCAATAGTTTTCAGTTGGTGCAGTGTCCCTTGGTCCAATGTTAACATCAAAGTGCAGCTCCTATTCTGTTGACCTCCTGGCGCATCCTTTGTCAGTAAGACAAGCATCGTTTTTCAGTAAGAGAAGCAGACTGTTTTGCCGCATTTTTGCAGTTGTGCACCAAGCTTTGCCGACCTGAATGGGCCCAGCCAGCAGGCACTCATCTGCACTCATTCACTCTGCTGGAATCCTCAAGCGTGGGCCGTTGGGGGAATGTCCTTCCATTCTCTGATTGCAAACGAGGCCAATTTAAATCTCCTGATAATGGGGGTGCCTGGCAGGGCACGCCAGGCCGCATGATGGTGCATGTAAGCTCATTGCATTGCGGCTCTGACTACCTTACCTGTCGGGCTTGCATTGCTAGCATGCACCTTTCTGTCTCGACTCTCGATCTCTCATCAGCTTTCAGTTCAGCTCTTACTGACAAAGCAGGTGATAGATTTGGCTGCGTAGGCGGACATTTATTAAGCACAGCATTGAATCACAAGACCAGAAGAGAATTTTTTGGGGAGGGGAACCGTGCTTGGAATCCAGACTTTTGTGTTTGGAGCAAAGGAAGTCGTTGATGATGTCGTGGTGAGTGACAAATTACTTTCTCGGAAGGATTTCAGGCGCAAAGAGCGGAAGCAACACTGGGTAGAAATCTTGCTGTGAAGCGTCTCTTTAGTAGATCGGAGCTTGTTGAATCTTCGGTTCCGAATTTCAATCTTGAGTTGCAAACATTTGCAGAGTTAGGAAGTGTGAAAGCATGGCCGCAGTTCCTTTTCCGGAAGAATCGAAAGCCAAGCCCTTCCCACTATGAACGTGATTCCAGGGTGTCCTCTGCATGTGCTCTCTGCAGAATGTTTCCATGAATCCAGTCTATTAGATTCCCCTATAAGATCTTCTGCCTAGATTTCGACAAAAGGATCTAGTCTGGGAGTTATAAATATAGTAATTCTAAAATGCTCATAGATTCCTCGATCACGGATTGAGAGTCTTCACACCATTGTACTCGGTAGTTGTCACATATGGGTGCGCGCGTAAGTTAGATCAATAGATGGGTTTCGCATTAGATGATTAATGCTACTGCTGGGAGTCTGGAGCGATTTAAGCCGTTGTTGAAGTTCACAGACTGCGACCAAGAACCAAGCGTGGCGCGCTTTGAAGACACATGTGGGAACGAGTGTTTTGTTGTGTTTGTTTGTTTGGACGCAAATGAAGAGTGTGCGATTGTGATTAGGGGAGTGTCAGTTCGGAGGGGCTAATTTATCATTCCGAATTGAATAGATTTGCTCGTCTTCACGTTGGTGTTGACTCCCAACATTAATGTCATGGGTTCGACATTAATGGCCTCTGCGGAACATCAAAGAGGATCGATCTGGAACAATTAATTCCTACCCAGCAGGCTCTTAGTTAGAGTCGATCCCAACGTTGACGTAGAAATCGACACTCCCGGGTTCTCAAACCTTCGACAATGCTTCGTGTTGTCCCCTAGATCTAAGGTAAAATTTCTAACTTCATATGCAGTTTGTTAGGTTTGCGTTGTGTGTGAAGCAGATTAGGCCACCTAAGAAGGTGGATTTCATATCACTGCTTCACAACCTTTCAAGGAATTGTACACCTTTGGGTGATAGCTTGCAAGTGGTGCATACGTTTCGTTCACACAATCTCCTCTGGTTTCTGTACAGATCTTCATAGGTGACTGGGTGGAGCGCATCGTTTGGTAACAAGGGTAGCTGGCTCCCAAGCTTACCCATGGAGTATTTGGGGCGATTAGGGTTAGGTAATGTTTTCACAGCAACGTCTGGGTGTCCTTGCAGTTTCGATTGTTCTCATTCGCCGAGTTGCATGTCCAGCATTCTTGTTAGGGCACAATATCGTAATTCTCCTTAGAATATAGAATCCCCTTCTTGCACTTGCCATGGCATCGTTTTGGTTGAAGCTCATGGAATTCTTGGCTTATCTGGATGCGTTTTTTCCTTACATGTATCATTTTCGTGTTATGTCAGTATGATGTGATGAAAGCATTCGCAGCTAGCCCTCATGTCTTTGTAGATCATGCCGTGTATAACAAGCTTTCGTTTCCAAATTGTGTGCAGTCCCACGAAAGAGCAAGAAGGACCACGAAAGATCTCCACAGAAAAGAAGGTACAAAATCAAACTTCTTGATGATTCAAGTGCTAAATTTCTAAACCCTATTTCACGCCAGAGGGATTCGCAGTTTCTCCTCAAATCAATTCCTGATGCACATCCACTTACAAAATTATATTAAGTCCAGACTTCTAAGCTGATATCATCTCGCAACCCAATTCATTCTTCCAGGTGTGACGAAGAATCCCGCTCTCTGAAAACAGACTTCATCTGCGCCATAGAATCCAATCTCTCATCCAAGAAAGTGTCGAAGTACCCTCGACCCGCATCAACCATTCTCGACATGGTCAAGCGTCCCTTGCCAACTCCAACGACGACAACAGAGTCATCAAACATTCCAGCAGGGCCGCGCTCCGCATCAGCATTGCAAGACGGTGCATCATTGCAAGACGACTTGGACTTCTTCACATACGAGCGGCATGTGCGAGCGCAAGCTCGAGCTCGTGAAGCTCTGTTCGGTGCTCCAGGGGGTCGCCATGCGTGGAAGACGCTCATCTTCTGGAAACGACGGACTACTCCTGCAAGATCAGTGAGCTTGGGACCAGGAGTGCCACTGGTGAGCGCTTCTTCCACGCCTCACAGAACGGGATTGCAAACACCTAATCGGAAAGCTTCCTTGCGACGCCATCACCAAGTTTCGGGGTGCAATTCGTCAGGGAGACTGACTCCTCTGTACTGTTGCGATCAGTTTGACTCCACCATGTCTATCCGTGCTTGGTATGAACCCATGTTGCGGCGCGGCAAGCTTGATTCCTTGCGCGATGAAGAGTTTTGCAATATGTCGCCGTATGTGCCACTGAGTGGGCGACGATCTTCCCACATTGCGTCGTCTCCTGGACCTTTGTACCTCGTCTAACCCTAAACCCTAAAGAAAAACCTGAACCCTAAACCCTACGGATTCTTGCGATTTTTATTTGATTCATGAAAAATTTATTGATCAAAGGGGAGGAGGCTTTGCATTGAGAAGGCCCTGACGTGAAACCGAGTGGACAGAGTCTCTTGCAGTGTAGTTGTTTGTTTCTGGGAAGTGTAAGCACGCTGCAGTAGACAGTACCTGGACTGACCCCAATTAAGGATGTTTATAATTTTGATTTGCTTAAACAAAAATTATTGAACGAAGGGGAGGAAGGCTTTGCAATGATAAAAGCTAGCTTGAGTAGGCCCTTACGTGAAACCGAGTGTACAGAGCCTCTTGTACTATAGAAAGACTGCTCAGAATAGCAACGACAAAAACTAAAACTCGGATACAGTGGTTTCTCTTCTGAGGATATGCTCATTAAGTTAGTTCAGGTACTATATTAGCTGCTGCAGTGTCCTCACATACAGTACCCTCAAAACAAACCACTACACAACAAGAGGCTCTGTCCACTCGCTATCTAATAAGGGCCTACTCGAGCTAGTGCAAAGCCTGGTCAGTACAAAAAATTGGAACAAATAAAAATTGTCAGCCTAAGTTTTTTCGTTGCTATGTAGGAAACCTAAGCCAAGATTATAGTCCCTGGTTTCTTTCTCTTCAGTAGAGAGATTGGGAGATTCCTTTTCTGCACGGGTATTTTCTCCGTGCATTAGTGTAAAAGACTTTGCCATTGGGAGTAGGAAGGCCACATAACCACAAAATAGTGGCATCGTTTGTATTGTCAAGCCTATGCGCAGGTTGAAAGTACCGACTCAGAGAGGAAGTAATCGTGTACAGAACCTTGGCTCCAAGAAACGCCAAGACGCGGTCTTCACTGTGACATTTCCCAATTCTTATACGGCGAGTTCATTATCTTCATGGTTAAGAATGGCATCTTGAGTATCAAATCGAGTATGGAAGGCAACAAGGTCACCTTTTAGGATACAAGAGAGTTACAGCCCGTGACCTTGCTCTCTGTGTGAGCTCTCCAATCGGCCAAACAGTGCATTCTCAGAAGGTTTGTGATTGAAACTGTGCAATTTCTTTTGGAGTTTCCTCTAGTTTTTCAATTGCAGGAGGTTGTTTACTTCATCTTCCCAAGCTGAACTTCTCGCATTGTTATTGGTAGAGAAAACTTTGATAATGAGGGTCTACTACGATTGAGAGACACTCACATTAGCAAGGGATCTTGAAGGAACAGCCTCGAGTCTCCTTGAATGACTCAGTCACAACTGACTGAGAAGAATAGAGAAGTTCTTGCAAAATAGATACATGCGCTTAGTTAGTGGCTTTACTGTACTTGAATTGTCCTCCAAAGTAAATATTTTCGGAGTTCATTTGGTTTGAGAATATAATGCTACCTGGACGGTTGCTCATTCCTGGATCGTGCGACGATTTGCAAGTTGAAGCTGGTGTGATTGAAGCTGTTTGCAAGAGTTCTAATCAATCTCAAGAGAACGGTAATATACTGTACATTTGTTGTTGAAATGTTTCTGTTGCATTTTGCTATTCGTGAATGGATTGATCGAGGACTGTGCTTCTAGAGTTGCTATTTTGAAATGAAATGAATGCAGTCTGCGATTTTGGGTGCACAGACAGCAGCAATGTGGGATTGTTTGTGCTTTGTTAAAGAAAAATTGCAAAGGTTTACAGTTTTTTTAAGTCTGTCAGTGATCCCTGAGGCCTTGTAGTCCTGTACTCTCTTCCACTCTATTAATCCACTAAGAACTTTGGTCTGGCCTTGAACCACAAGACTCGATTCATGTCGACCCTAGAAAGGTTTTCAGGACTGGAATTCTTCTTCTTTTGTTTTGCAAATTGTAAGATGGTTACCCTTGAATAAGTTCCATGTAGGAAGTAATTTATTTGAATAATTTATGTAACATTTTCTCAAGTTGAGCAAGATGAAATGGAAGTTAGTGCAAAGGGAATCATATTGCTGAGTTCAGTTTTCGAGGCAAATTTGTTTCTATTCCATTGGATAGTCAGAAAAGCGTTATATATATTGTAATGTTGTCCTTTCTACACTCTTGGATTTCCAAAAGTACAAATTGATGGATGAATTATTAGGACTTGGCATTAACCCTTTAGTGATCACGGTTGATTTGGGGGGCGATCGAAGTTTTTGAATACAAATTTAGAAAAGGGAAATTTTATCACTACTCCAAGGAAGTAATTCTAGATTAAAATGTAGAAATTGATGTTGTAAGCTTTCTCTATGAAAAAAACAAAAAAGTGAACATGATCTAAGAGTGCAATATGTTGTTAGTGATCTTCAAAGTGTGATGCAACGAAGTAGCCTTTAGTTGAAGCTGCATAATACATTATTGCCCATAACTTTTGAAACATGCTTCCACAATGCTTAGGATTGTTGGACGACATTTCTATCATTCTTAGGCGTCAATTTCAAATAGAATCACATGAGTTGTTGAATATATATGTGACTTAAAAGGTATGACTCAAGTCAACCCTCTTGTCTTTGGACAAGCACAACTACCTTGTTATTGCACAAAATTCTTGATAACTAGATTTATTTGGAGCGCATGCTAAAGCTCTATTTGTGTTCTATTTGGAGTGAGATTATGATTAGTTATATATGAATTCTCAAAGTTGAAACATGCCACTTTCCTAAGGTGTGCATGACTTACAAAAAGAGGGCTACATAATTTAATCATGAGATAAGCTTTTTTAAATATCCAAGTTTTGAGAGTGTCAAAGAAAGTTTTCTACCATTGTCACTCAATAGATCCATTGTAAAACAACCAATACTGAAAGTCAAGACAAGATGTTGGATTTAGATTTCTATCTTGTTGGGTTTTTAAATTCCAATTTCTTCCAATGAGGGCTAATCATTTTTGAAAAGTCAAGCTTTCACAAAATCCATTTAAAGGGACAAAATTTTGAGTATCTTAAGCACTCTCTATCTCTTCACGGCATTATCTCTTTGCCCCACATATCTTTTTTCTACCTTTTTCTTGTGCTATATGATAAATGAATCTTTGGGAATGTCGAGCTTCAACCTCCTCTATATCATGAAAATGAGTCTTTTTAGGAATAAGCTACCTTGAACATAAACAATGTTTTTTTTTCAATAATTCATCCATTTATCCAAAATGGGATTTAAAATCTACTTATCATATATGATTATTCATCAATTTGAAATGATTTCATTCAATTTTTGTTTTCTACATTCTCCACATTCTTGACTAGAATATCCATAGAAGAATTGTATAGTCATCAACAATGTTAGGGCATGCATGGAATAATGCACTTCTATTTTACATCAAAATTAGTACTTTTGAATTGGAAGATGTAAAAACTCAAGTATACAAGCTTTCTAGTGATTGCTTAATTGTATAGTATGTGGAATCATTGTTGTTTTAATGTGTGGTTTGAACAAAAGTGTGCAATGAGTTTATTTCAAAACTGGTAAACCATAGCTTGCAACTACCTAACATATCAATTGTAACATCGTAATTTTGAATGGTTGCCTAATTAGCATAAATTAAATTTTAGCCTTGCCTAACCTTATTATTGGACTTTGATTAAATATTAGGCACTTAAGTACCTAAGCTACTAGTGAAGTACAATATTTATGTTAAAAACCATACCAAAAAAATTGTTTGAACCTAAAAAAATTCATGTGGGGATAAATTAGTCAAAATGATATGAATAACATAACTTTAAACCATTGAAGACCACTTGAAGGGAAATATAAACACTTCAATTGGGCAAATTGTTCTCAAAATCATATGTACTTTTGATGTTGATTACTTTTAACTACCAAAAAGGAAGATATGGATAGAATTTCTAAAATATCTTTAAAAAATATTTCCAAATTTAAATTTATTACTCAGCTAAACTTCATATTATTAAGCAATGTATAGTAGGGTGATTTGGAGGAAAAAAATTTGAATTTGAAAAAATCACAAACTTGGAGAAAATAATTCATAGAAAGATAATTTTCAACCAATGTTAGAACTTCTTTTATGAAAGTTGATTGTTTGACATCTATTTTTATTGAATAATTGATTAATTGTTTCTTCTCTAATTTGCACATTTGTTGAATTTTATGCATCTAGCAACTTCAAATGATTGTGCCTCTAGCTTTTTAATCTCTAAAATTCCAAAGTCTCCTTGGAATTTTAGACACGCTTGGGTGTCTACAATTTTAACAAGATTCTTTTAAACTTTTACTAAATATAGGAAAACACATTAGCTTTATAAGAATATAATTTTTACTTCAATTAGTCACCAAGAGCAAATTAAAAGTTATACCACCTTAAGCTCCAAAAGCAATTTGATTGGACAAGAAAAAAATCCATAATTTTAATTTAATTTTAAAATTATTTTTCTCATAGATTATTAATTTATCTACATATGAAGCTTTCATTCAATCCATTTGGATTAGTGATGTGAAAGGTGTAGAGTCAAGTGTGGAATTTCTTGTTTTGCAAGCACTTATAGCATCCTCATTAAAAAATAACTTTAGGATTCATTTCTAAACTCAATTTTTACAATTTAAAAATATATTCTACATAATTTAGTGTGCTTGCTAGATTAGTTTCATTGATGGATTTAGGATTTAGGGTATAAGATGGAATTAAACAAAAAATTTAAGAATAAAAATCAAGTATTTTTATTAAAAAATTAATACTAACTCTCAATTCAATTCTTCAATATAAAATATTTTAATCTCAAACTCAATAGTGTAAAAACTTCAAGTTAAGATTCAAAGTTAAAAAATTTAGTCAAGTAAGGTGTAAAAATAACTTCACTTCAAACTCAAATATCCTACAAATTATGTAGTCAAAGTTTTTGAAATTTATTTTGCACATTTTTATACTAGTCAAGTGTGAGGTCACAAGGTTAGATATGCAAAAATAACAATTTTCATTTTTTTTGGCACTTTTGAATAAAAATGGCAATTTTAAGTGATTTTTGATGAAGAAAAGGTCTTCGGATCTTAGGGGTAAAGCAAGGAGTTTTTTGCTTGCTAATCATTACTATGTCCAATATTTATAAATAGAATTTTTTTAAATCCAAAATTATCTCTTGAATTGATTATGGATTAAGTATTAATTCTATATTAAAGATTTTTTTAATTATGAAGTTTTCCTCTAATGATCCAAGGGACCATTTTCTGATCAAAGCCCATCTTTTTTATCTTCTTGTTTTAAGATTTTATATTTTATATTTTCTTGAAAATAAAAACCATTTGTAGAAAATGCATTAATTATAAATCCAATGAAGTAGCTAGTTCCATTGAAGTCTAAGTTAAACTTTGCCTTATGGAATTTTTTGAAGTTGAGTGGTGTAGACAATATATGTGGTTACTTTAAGGATTATAGTTTTATATTCAAGTTGGATATACACTAAAATCTTCAACAAACTAATGGGATTGTTGCCACCTCATATAGGAGGCCAAATCAAGGAGTTCAAGAAAAAGATAAGTGTGCCCATTCTTGTGATTTTTCAAAAAGTACTCTCATCTTAGTGCCCACCATGCATTGTAAACTCCACTATGAATTGAAAAATAATTGGAATATTATGAAATTTTACATTAATAGTTTCAACTCTCTTATCTTTCATTGAAAACAAAAGAATCATCATTTCAATATATTCTTGTCAAAGTATGCTTCTCCAAAATGGTTTGCCCTAATTTTTGGGTGATTGCACAGTACAGTTGTCCCTCTGCCAAAGATATGAACTAATGAAAACTAATAAAAAACATACTAAAATTGGTAAAAAATTTATCCAAATTAGTAGTTAATGGAGCCAAATTGTCATTTACATAAAAATTCAAAGTTGGCCCATTTCAATCAAAAGGTCTTTTGATAGATTCTCAAATTAAAAATTAAAAAAATTCTTTTGGGCCTCATTCTAAAATGACATATTTGCAAGGATATTTCTTATATAGATCCTAAAACTCTCACTAAATGCCTAGTCTAAATACTTGAGCATAAGGGCATTGGATTTAGCTTTGTGAATTGTAAAAATAAAACTCTCAACTAGGCCAAAAAAGTACAACAATGCTAAAGTTAAACTTGTGAGAGTACAAACATTTAATACGTCAAATTAATAGATGAAAATCACTTTTTGTTATGCAATTATCAATGTATGCAAGATGTAAGACCCTGATTTATTTTAAAATTTTCTTAAGTCACAAAAACTATAAGAAAATTGACTCCAAACTTTAATCTTGTACAAAAATTCTATTGTGACTACGATTTTGTACAACCGTAGTGTGCTTTTACCTTTTTTACTAACCTAAGTAAAACATCAAATTTAAATGTATACTAAATCATAAAATCAAATACATTGAATTTTTTTTGACGGGCTCACTATCAATATGAAGTTATATCCTACAGTTATATTCAATCTAATCTAATTTTAAAAATAATAAACCAATTGTACAAGTTATTGGTAGTTTGGGCCCAATTTGAAGGTATACAACTTGCTCTTTGGACTCTTCGGGTATAACTCTAAAGCTCTAAATATGATTAATTTAAAAGATGATTATCTTTCATATTTATAGAAGTCATCTGTAAGAGTCATTTTAGAATTGGTAAAGTTGACTTGTGTAGCTAACCCCTAAATTTCAAACAATCCTAAGATTGTTGTTAGTTACTTTGGGAAAGTTGATGTAGTTGTTAAACATTTTAATTTTTTGAGGGTTTTTTACTATATTTTGGAAGCCTTTATAACCAACATCAAATATGTAGGAAAATTTTAAAACGTTCTGCTATGTGAGTCAAGCTTTATAAGATTTTTAGAAATTAAATGTTGAAAGGAGGCAACAAAGAATTCATATTTTTTATATAAAAATATTATTCGGTAATTAGATGCAATTATATGCAAGACTGTAATTCATTCCATTTGCATAAATGAGATATAAAGTATGAAGATTTTCATTACGAAAGTTCTGAAGCCTCTAAAAGGTTGCCAGTTTTGTATTGTTGTAGTGCAAATAGGGAAATTTTTTTTTAAAAGAACTTACTTTTTATTTTTTAAAATTTAAATCTAATGTGACACTAGTAATTCCACATCAATGCCATTTCAAATTGACTATTTTATTAATATTTTTTTTCAAAAAAAAATTATTTAAAAAAATTAATAATTTTTTAATTTTTTTTGTAATTGCACCACAGGGGTGTCGAAAATAAAAAACTGGCAACCCTTTGGAGGCCTCAGAACTTTTGTAATGTACATTGCTAGCAACTATTTTAACCTTTAGCTAAATATACTTATGATATTCATTTTTGAAATCAATTGTAAGAATCTTTAAATAAATAAATAAAAATTTAAATATATAGGTGCTTGCTAAAAGTTTTTGCTATTGAAACTGAAATTTTTGATTGTATTGTAAAGTTAATTAAATTATATTATAAAGTTATGTACAATTTAGTTTTGTCCATAATTAAATATTCTCATTTACAAAATGCCTTGTTGTCATGGTGTAAATGCATGCATTATGTAAAAATATATATAATTACATTATTTAAATAAATGTTGATATTTATAATATAATTAAGAAGATGACATCATTTGAAGTGAATTCAAGGTGATGCCTTCTCACTACCATAATAAGCAACTATAAAGAGAAGGATTCACTTAAAATTTCATTGTATTTGATGATTATGTCTTACTAAAGGGGGAGTTTTGAGTCTCGAAATGAAAAATCTCAACTAAAACATGAGTTTGAATTTTCTTTACTACAACTTTCAAATCAACCTCAACTACTGCTAGGTGTTTCATTGCTCTATGAGTGACCACAAGATGAAATTGGACCTTCTCGATTACCAAAACAACCTTGCATGAAAAAAAAGATGATACGAAAATTTTCAACATGACATTTGGGCTTTGGTGATTTTGTTGCAAGTTGAATATACTGAGCTTGGTAGTTGTGAAGTAACTTTTGAAGGATGTTTTGAATGTTTAAACGACAATCAAT
The DNA here is from genome assembly GCA_963969395.1 of Pseudoscleropodium purum. Lineage (NCBI taxonomy): Eukaryota > Viridiplantae > Streptophyta > Bryopsida > Hypnales > Brachytheciaceae > Pseudoscleropodium > Pseudoscleropodium purum. Next base: position 38,113,855 of record OZ017795.1, read on the forward strand.
GTTATTTCATGGTGAAGCTTATCGAGGGGAGTTGTTGTCATCAACAATGGTTAAAGAGGCCAATCAATCTTTTAATAAAGATAAGTTGTCCAATTATGTCACTAATATCGTCAAATGCATCTTCAAGATTTTACAAATGGAATAATATTCCGATTTGAATTGTGATTTTTTACTTCTATTAGACATATATTAGTTTTTAGTTCTTCATTCCATACTTGAAGTGTTTTTCTAAAATAATTTTGTGTTTGTGAAATTGTACAAGAAAAATATTCAAATAGTTTGCTTTCTAGTAACTTTGCGATAATTTATCTTCTAGCTAGAAATATAAAATTAATTTTATGGTCAATATACATGACCAATGGGTGTTAGAGGGAGCCACATAGTCAAGATATGGGTTGAAGTTCACTTGATTTGTATAGAAGATAAGGTGGAGAAAAAAGAGGATACTATTTATTGTCTCTCTTGTTGTTGCTTGTAAAGCACGAAAGTTTAAGAGGCCATAATGTGATGTATTTTGAAAATCTGAAAATAAAAATTGGAAAATTTATTTATCATAGTGTTTTGATTTCAAATTAATCTCACTTATTTAATTTGAAGTTATCAATCAAAAGTTGGTTAGTTTAAATGGAGGGAGGTCTGTTGCCTTCTATATAAAAAGGTAGAGACTTTGACCAACTATAAAAGACAAACAAATCTTTGGTTTGCAACGAAGTTTACAGAAAGTGTAATAAATTATATTGTATCTCTATAAAACTATCATTCATTTTATTTAAAATTTGTATGAGTGAGTTATAAGTAATGAAGTGAAAAAGGATCTATTGCCCCTTTTTTTCTCCAAGTCAAAATTTTGAATGGCTATAGAAGTTGGATAGAGTTTTAAAATGAGTTGAAATTTGGAAGAGAGGTAGAAAATTGTATTGGCTTTCTAGAAATTTATCACTCATTTCATTTGGGCTCTAGATGAAACAACAACATCAATTCAAAGCTCAATAATGAAGTAAAGGTTTGGAGTTTGGAGTTGAAAAGTTTGGAATTGAAAATTTTGGAGTTTGGAAACTTGGAATTGAAAAATTGGAGTGGAAAAGTTGGAGTTGAAAAGTTAGAGTTGAAAAGTTAGAGTTGAAAAGTTAGAGTTGAAAAGTTAGAGTTTGGAGAGTTGGAGGAAGCTTTGAAGACTTGTGTATTGTGATTTGTAGCTTATAGCTTGTCTTTTCTTATAAACTTGTTGTGGACGGCATAGGTGAAACCATTGCTTAGCCTCTTTTTGTATTGTAGATACAACAAAGTGGAGTTCATTGCCTATATAGTTGTATTTTTTTGTTGTTTCCATCTGTAAAGTTTAATTGTTGATCACTATGGATTTGAAGTTTAGAAGTCCATCCCTTAGACAATTTAGCTTGTGATCTAGTCATCTTATTTTATACATTCGAAGCTCGTGGTTTCTTAACCCTACCTTGGCCTATAAACCAACCTAGAGCCATACATGACAGGTCAACATGGAATAGTTCTATGGCAATGTAAAAGATTTGACAATCAAGTTTGAAAATTCGACACAACTACAAGTACTTTAGTTTTTTAGTTCCATTTTAATTTAGTTGGTGGATTTGTGGTGACAAGTTCATTCATCTTCATCTTTTTTATTACATTGTAGGTTGTTAGTAGGGTGAATTTGCAAGTGATAAGCTCACTTGTTTTTATCATCCTACAACTTTTTTCATTCTCAAGCCATTTTTTATTGTAGCTAAAATTCCTTTGATTTTCCAAGGCAATCACTCTCTATACAACATCATTTATAAATATTTAAATTTTATTGTCTTTTCAAAATTTGAAATTTGATATTTTGTCTCAATTCCATCCACATCAATTCATATTTTATTATATTTCCCTAATAAATTATTTATATTGAAACTGACGGCTATTAATGTGGTCATAAATCATTGATCATTCTTTTAATTATTATAATATTTCAATTTGTGAGGCCACTTTCAATTTATAATAATTCACATGTTAGAGTAGAAAATAAGATTCAATATATAGATCCCAAAAATTTGGCAATGTTTTGTTTCTTAGTTGGTTGCAATAGGAATACCCAATATGAGGTGATGATGGTGAAAATGACAAGTGAACTAAAGTCAAAAGAATTTCAGGGGTTAACTATTCTTATATTCTTTTAACTACAATAATTTTGGAAAGAAGAGTTTTCAAAATCAATATTCATTTAGTTTTTTGGAAATTGACACTAAAACTCTAATGAAACTAAATGGACAAATAAATAAAAGTCATGGTACTTAGAAGATATGTTTGAATTCATCTATTATCAAAACTTTTCACCACAAAGGTATGTATATCTTTGGCATTCATGGATATTATAGGGATAATATATGATGATTTGGTTTTCAAATATCCATTAGATACATGCATTGGTTAGGTTTCATTTGAAAAATAAACAAATTGAAAAAAAGTAAAATGATGTGAATAAGTATGACTTAGGGCGAGTCCCATTACACCTCTAACCACCTTCCATCTAAGATATCCATCCCCTATGAATTAGTAGAAAAATTTGTCAATCAGAATATATGTATCTAGGTAGAATTTACAACAAATTTACCACTTCATTCCCTTCCCAAACATGGGTATTGCTAGAATACATATTTTTTTTATTAAAACAACACCCATCTATATATGAGATACATATATACATATTGATTTAAAACAAACAATACTAGTTAAAATTAGTCTATAAAGGATTTTTTACTGGTGAAAAACTATTTGTTAATTAAAATATACACAATTCAAAATTTTGTAGGGCACCTATAATAGAGTCAAGGCCCTAAGAGCATGGCCACCCAAGCGTGTTGGGCATAGCGTCAACGCCTTTTGAAGGACCCTTGCAAAAGTAGTGCTTCATCGTTATGTACTATTCACATAGGGTGACTAGATCGAAGGTGGAGCTTTGGGCACCAAGCTTTGAGGTCTAGTCTAGTTCATATCATGTTTCCAGATGTTGACCAAACCTCTAAATAAAATATTCACTTTTTCCAAATGTTTGGAATTAAGTAATATGTAGCAACTAATGAACGAGGCAAGGCATAGAGACATGTCTTGAAATAGGTGAAACAAGTCTTAGAATAGAAAATACTTTTAGATAAATAGCAAGTTGGGTTGATGGAAAGAAGAGCGGACTTTCAAAGTTGCAAACCCAACAATCAAGGACGATACCGAAAGGAAAGGACTAGAGCTCCACATTGGAGATTGAGTCCAGCCACCTTATGCGAACAATCCCTTACTCTCTCAAGATAAACTTGAGCTACGGGCTCTCCAAAACATGACCTATCCATTCAACAATTCCATGTTTCTTCCTTGACACGGGACAATGGATTAAGGAGAATCCCTTTTAGTTAGACTTGGTGTAAACATGGTAACGAGTACGTGAAAGAGCCCCAACAACCGCCACATGACCGGAGATGTACAATGCATGCACATCTTAGTACGAAACTTTATAGAGGGAGCACATGGCCGGAGATGTACAATGCATGTACATCTTAGTACGAAACTTTTATAGAGGGAGCGCAGCCTAATAAGTAGCGAGCCTCACACAGCGTGGGAAGGTGGGCGACACACATTAACGGGGCCCTCTAAAACGCCCTCCCGGCAAATCCATCCGGGACGTCATTTCTGATGCGCCCGGGCGTCATTTCTGACGCGCTTGGGTGGCCATGCTCTGAGACCCAAAACGGCAAAGCAAAGGTCAACTTGGTGGCAAAATCAACCCAATCGAGACTGTAGTGGGGCATCCGTCCAAATGAAATGAAATGATTGCATCATTTCGTGGGGTCCTGCCAGGGTGCCACCTGGCCAAAGCACAAGCAACTGCGCGTGAACATTCCGAAAATAGCCTCACGTGGAACAGTAACATATTTAGTTATACTAATTTCATACTCCGCACAAGCCTAGGAGCCTGTCCAAAAAGTCGTCGGTAAAAAAGCGAACGAAATCTCAGGAACCACCAACGAAAGATGATCTCCGTTCGTTGCCTCGTCAACTGAGATTGAATTTCCCTTTCCCAGTGTCAACTTTCTGCGACTGGCTGCTCATCAAGCATTTCAGGTCAGTTTTTTGGTTTTGTTTTTGTTTTGTTTTTCATTTTTTTAATGAAGAGCCAAAGTGGCGATGTTTAATGTTGTAGTGGTGCTCCGAATTTCAACATTCATCTGCATATATTGGATAGAAAATGTCACATTAGTATATATCACATATCCATAGTTCTGTTTTTTTATCTACAATCTAGTAATTTCATCCAAGATTTTTTTTATGGCGATTTTCTAACCTTTTAGTATTATTTGTATTCTAAGGGTGTGGTGCAAGGTCCATTACTTCAGTGCAAATGGCCACCAAATTGCCAAAAAACACACATTGTTTCAAGTGGATACCTCCAAAACCATTGCTTTTTGCTATTGAATGTCCTTGGTTGCTACCACTAGACTGTTCAATTTTTCATTGATTTTCTTATTCTCAAGTGAGAAGAGGTTCCACTACACCAAAGAACGCAACATTTAGATATTGTATGTAAAAGTTAGGAAGGGTTAAAGTATTTTTTTTAGATATTTTATAATTTTTTTTTCAGCATATGTACACATTGATTTTGGAGATGTATAGAGAGTGATTGTGGTGGATCTAGGCAAGATGTGATTGGTGTGTACCTACCTTATTCCAAGGGAAGGAGTTGACTTGTAATTTTCATAGTGACCGTAGAATCTCAAGAGCTTATAGTTTATAGTCAAATTATTGTAACTAAATAATATTGTTAGCCAATGTTTTTTTTCTTGGGAGGGGACTTCTGATTCGCTTCCTCTAGATGCTAGATGCCCTTGATTGAATGTCTTCAAAAGAAGTGAAGGCATGATTATTATTGTTGTCACACCACATCACATGAAAAAGGAGAGATATTGATCTCAACATTGTCGGAAGTCAATTTTGAAATTCAGATTTTCAATTTACATTGCTTTGAAGACTCAAATATCTCAAAGAGAATTATGCCTTATTTTTTGAGATTCTAGGAAGGAAGAAATTACAAGAATATACAATGTTATGTAGTCCATAGGTAAATTATCTTCATAGAATCCGTAGAGGCATTGGCATTGTTTGCAAGGCTTTTGTTGTATGCTTTTGGTTTAATGCTTAAAGGGGTTTGAGTATAGTTGGCCCTCAGAAATAAAAGATGCATTTTTTTATACAAATTTGTATTTATATAGGAAGGAAGTTTGAAATGGTTTAAATTTTTTGTGAACTCAAAAAGTGTGGACATTTGTATAATGTAGAACTTATGGATTCTTCTAATAGCATGAAGAAAATTATTCAAAATTTTTTTATTCTCAAAAGAGCAAAAAATGGTGCAATTTCTTATATACATTGCCCCGGCAAGTACCACAAAGATAGTGGAGGGTAGCTCCAAATTCAATGCCAATTTTTTGTACACATTGACATGCCAATGAAGAATATTGTTGTCATGAAAATTTTGCACCATCCATTTTGTAAAATTCCTAAAAAACATTTAAATAAAAAGGGGTTAGAAAATAGAGTAAATTTGTTTTGTTTTGGTTAGAAGGATTGTGTAAATAAATTTGTGTTGATCACTTGTGAGGTTAGCAACCTTTGTTATGTGTAAAGTAACAAATATTCTTGAAATGAGACATTAATTCTTGTTGAAGTGACATTCATTCTAATTCCAAAAAAATACCAATAATGCTGTTTGGACATGGGTACAAAGAATATATTAAGCCTACTACAATAAGCTCCAAAAAACATTCATCATCAATCCATTGAATAGTAATTCACTTAACAAGTAATTTTTTAATTTTGGGAGTTGGAAACTTGGAATTTAGGTAGATTGACTAATTGGTATTTGAAATTAGATTGTCAATTTAAAACATTAGATTTCAATTGAAATTTAATCTATATCTAAAAGCATCCAAGAATGAATATATTAAACCATCTCTGTTATACATAAGCAATTATATGAGGATTCCTTTAGCATAATTTTTTGGTCAACATATAGAACTAAATTTTTTTTTAAATTTTTTGTTATATGTAAATCCAAAATTGACCTTGCAATCATATTTAGAAGGTGTAAATTTAGAAAAATATAGATGAATTGGTTTTATATTCATGGTCAATATCACTTTTCATTAAATTCTAGTAACAACTCAATGTCAATGTGAAACATTTAGATTCAATGTGTATCAATTATAGGAGTGCACATATATGTAGACAATGAACTCCTCTGTAAACACACTTGAGGGATCTCCCTAAGAAAAATGCAAGAATTTATAATTTACCATGGATGATTAAATTTTGAAAATTTTAAATTCAAAATTAGAATTAGGGAATAAATTAGTTATAAAAGATCACGCAATACAAAATCAACCACTATAACCTAAAAGACAAGTTTTTATATATATCTCCACATTACAGCAAAAATAAAGTCCCTACCAATGAAAAACTCATTGGTTGCCCACATTAGATGAATCATGCAAAAGTATGTGAATTGGGCTTTTGTTTTAGAATGTGGCCTTCAAATTTTTTAACCCCTAAAGGATCAAGGCCTTCTGTCTGCCAAAAAACACTAAAAATTGCCATTTCTATAGCAAAGAGTAAAAAAAAAAATTTATTGTTTTTTTTTTCACATCTAACCATAGGATCTTACACCTCACTAGTTTAAAAAAGTGTGGAAAAAATTTCAGAATTTTTCACCACACAAATTGCAAGATATTTGTGTGTAAAGTGGAAAAAACAAGTTTTTCAGCACATTGTGGGACTGGATTTTTTGACTTTGAACATTTTTAACTAAAATTTTTTGCACTATAGAGTCTTGAGCTTTAAATCTTTATAGTAGAGAATTGAGTTGAGAGTCTAGAGAGAAAAAAAAAAATTTTAATTTCATTCTTAAAAAAATTGTTAAGTAGAAGTAGGTAAGAAATAGAAGGAAAATCTAAAATATTCATATATTTTAGATGGAATTAAAATGCACTAATCCCAATAGTGAGATTGTTCTAGCAAGTAAACTAAACCCTGCAAAATAAAAAAATTTGAAAAATTTGAAAAATTGCATTCAGAAATGAATCCTACAAGTTATTTTTTTCAAAAAGATGATCTCACTACCTGAAAACAAGAATGTCCATAACTTTCTCATATCAAATCCAAATGAAATAAATCAAAGATTTTTGGATAGACAAAAATATAGTCTATGAGTGGAATTTTTTAAAAAGAATTCAAATTCAAATTTTTTTTTTTTTTTTGCTACTGGATTGCCTCCCGTCCCCTTGTTTGAGCTTATTTGGTCATAACTATTGTTCCCGGGCACCAATTGTGAAAAAAATTATACTCTCAAAAAGCTTATCAGTTTTTCTATCTTCAAAAAAGTGTAAAAAAAATCACAACAAAAATTCAGCCCGTAGGTACCTACCCAAAATCCCATTTGTCCCCCGAAGGGACGATAGTCCTTTAGGGGTTAAGTATGTCCTCTAAGTCCTTGTAATAAAGGATGCTACACCATAATATGCAAATACAAATGATCAAATATTGTATAAGATTAAGAACTAATATCCCATGGTGTGAATTGGGATTGTAACTTGGAAATCTCACATATTCTAATATCAATCAAACACCTATGCTTCAAAAAAATTTTAGTATAAATTGAATTGAATGTGTGCTAAGTGTGAATTAGATTTAATGTGAATAAAGATTATGCTTTGAATTTTAAGTAAGATATAGAAGTATTAGTATAATTCTAACATTCTTGAAATAATATCATTCATATTCCAAAATAATACTTTTATGTATAAAGATATTTTCTTGGCCCCTACAAAGTATTCTCTACCATCTTCTAGTCATTTTGATTGACTTCTTTGATAAGTAAAGTGTTAATTGTACCTAATTGTGAGTTTGTGATCCATTTCTTCAATTGAACCCTACATAATATTATTTAGAATATACATCATCTAATCCTCTAATGTATGATTTGCATGGCTACAAACTTTTGGAGATTACTTCACTCTTTTTAGCTAAATATGCACAATCAATCATCTTTCTTCCATATTTTTCATGTTTCATTGACGGATAAGGATGCAAATAGCATCACAAATCTAACTCAAGATCACTTTTTGCACTATCCAAAATAAAAATAATAATAATCCCAAGTTGTTGAAGCTAATTAAGAATGTTACAATCAACAACTTTGTAAATTGGCTAAAATTAGCTAAATTTTTATTCAAAATATCCTTGCGCTACTAGTACATTGTAAAAAGGGCCTTTAATGGAGATATTTTAGCCAAAATTGCAACAAGCAATAGAATTTGATAGCCAATTTGCAATGTCCTCCACATTAGAATTAGCATCTATTTGTTTAGTTTTGTGTTATAGTACATGCAATAATCCTTCTACAACTTGCAAAATCCTTTCTTCTTTATTTTTTTTAATTACTTACTCTCAAGGTAGCCAAAGTTGATACTTGTTTGTCTTGAAGGTAGCATCTTGCACTAAATTCCATAAACTAGTTCTGGGATCACGGGTTACAACCTAATACCTGGTTTCGTCAACGACTCCTGATTTATCGTTCACACTCCTCGTCTGCCCCCCAACGTCTGCCCCCCAACCCGGACGAACGACAAGTTTTCTCGTTGTGGTACCCCTGGTCAACACCACCACGACACGATGCAAGGTGCTTCTTAACCCAGGTTTACAGTACACACGGTCCACGGCACTGCGCATCTTTGATTTCCCCTGTCCGGTAGTTGATACCATATATTTTTCCATAAAAGAGGTATAAAATGCTCACTGGGCAACTCTGTGGACTCACATTCCTTTTTTCCACATTCCTTTTTTTCTAGCGAGTTCTTGTGCACTGCGGTGCACTCGTAATCACAAATCCGAGGAAACCGTCGTTGGGTTTCCATTCAAAGCTCGCTTGAATCAATTTCAGGTATTACTCACGCTCGTGTTCTCGTTCACCTGCACTCAATTTTGCCGATTTTCGTGGTTTTAGATTTATCACTTGATCGATGAGTGTCGTTGTTGGTACGGTTTGCGCTGCTGCTCGTGAATTTCGCAATGGGTAGAGCAGAGCAGAATGTGCAGTTTGATTGGAGTTAGAATGGATTTCTGAAGGGGTGGGTTGGATTGTGATTCCTCAGCAGTTGACGAGACTGCAGATTGGAAGTGCCGAGCGATGGCGAGCTACTGGCTGAGGATTGCGAACGTGACGGGGGCGGCCACCCGATTCCGAGTGAACGGGGACATGGTGCGCTTGACGAGGCTGGAGCTTATGGAAACGCTCCGGCTGGCGATGAATGACGAATGCGCGAATCGCCCCTACGATGCGCATTCTCGACAGTATTGTGAGGGGAAGCTTTGGCCTGTGATTCCGTGAAGGTTACGGAGACGGCGACGGCAATGGACTTTGGATTGTTGTTGGAGGTGTGCGGGTTTTGTTGCGCCGTCGGGTTGTGAGTCGCAGTGTTTGTGGGCGACGCTTCTTGTTAATCGGGTTGGGAATAAAGAGAACGGAATTCCCCTGTTTCTTGAAGGGAGCATTTAGTGGTGGGTTTTTCGTGGGTGTGTGCGTGTGTTCCTGTTTCTGAATCAAGTGGTTATAATGACAATTCTGCAGAGAAACTTGTGTATGGATTGTGAATGAAGAAAGAGAAGAGGCTAGAATTCCCCTGTTCCTTGATGGGAGCTTTAAGTGGAGTTTTTTGTGTGGGTGTGTGCGTGCGTTCCTGTTTCTGAATCAAGTGGTTATAATGACAATTCTGCAGAGAAACTTGTGAATGAGTTGTGATAAACGAGAAGAGACTGATTCCCCTGTTCCTCGATATGAACATTTCTTTTTGTGTGTGTCTGTGTTCCTGCTTTTAAATCAAATCGGTGTGTGTAATGGCAATTCTGCTGAGAAAATGAAGCAATTTTACACTGCTCGGCAACGATTATTTTTCAACAACAACAAATAATCGTCAACAGCTTCTGTGAGATTTCTTTGAGGATTTATTAGCAGGGAACTCAAAATCTGGAGCTCGCTCAGTTGTGGGATGCGGAGAGTAGTGTACGCTGAGTTGCGCATTTGGTGAAGGATTTCCTATTAAAATAATCTAATCTCAGATTTGAGTAATCTAATCTCAATCTGGATGTTATGCGTTGGGAAATACCCAGGTTCCACCTTGAATTAGCAGATGGGCCCCAGGTGGTATGATTGAGATTGAGATTTTGTGCGGTTTAATTTGAAGTTTGGAAATTGGAACCCTCAAGTAATGTTCGGAGAGAACCGCTGGTTAGTTCATTGTCAGCCGGTGCCTTTGGGAAAATAACTGGTCGGAGTGTGAAAATTGATGATCCAAAACTGGACAAAACATTGGTAGGATTAGCAACCAATTGGTGCCCGAAAATAAAAGGTGGATATTTAGTCGCCACTTTCATGAAACTCACAGATTTTTAGCTGTTCGTCATTTTGAATCCACAACTAATACCTGAGTTGCTAGAGGTGGGTATGTTTTTGGACAAGGCATATATTGCTCTAGTGTTGATTGTGGATAGCCAAGGCTTGCTCCATCATTGTATTTGTTCAATGTAATGAAATTTGAAGTTTGGTTTCGAAATCAACATGTCTTTGAATTGAAAGAAGAAGATGATAGTGTTTGCAAAGTGCCTTCTAGGGTGGTCTTGAATGGAGACTTTTATTTGATTTAAATGCAAACTTGTAAAGGAAGGAAGGATATTTTCAATTTCCTCTATTTTGATTTATCTTTGAAATCATTGAGATTTATAAAATAGCATGCCTTACAAGAAAATTAATGTCCAAATCAACAATTTTTGTCTGTATTGATATGCCCAAAGTTTTTTTTTGTTGATTTCAATGTTGTAGTTACTTTGGACACATCAATTTGGATGTGTTTTCTGGTAGCGATATATGAAATACTTCTTTTGATTCAAATTGTTAGGATTGCTTTACATCTAGAGGTTGGGCCAATTTACTATACTAGAGGCCAAGAATCTCCACTTGTGTTTGGATACAACGATGAAATTGGTTCCAACCCCTTTAGACCTAGAGTCTAGGCCAATTTGGTGCAATGAGTTTTTTATTTTAAAAAGGACATGGTCTGACCTAGCTTGAGCTTGCCGAATTGGGTGCACCAAAAATTAGAGGCCAATGTCACATTTCAATTAAAAAAAACATTTCTTTAAATATATTTTTTAAACAAATTAGCTCTGTTGGATTTTGGGCAATTGGCCTCTAGGTATAAAGTAGCCTTGAAAATTTCAGCCTTCTTCTCTTTCCCTTTTAGTTTTTAAAAATTGGCCAAGCTTTTTGGCCTCAAGACCTTTACACCTAGGAAAATGAGCCCCCATTATAATTTTATTACAAAGGATAGTTGAGGCCGGCCTCTAGCCCAAAAGAGGTTGAAATTTGGTGCAATCAACCTCCAAGAAAATTGGCACAACCTCTAAGTGTAAAGTGGCCCTTAGTACATTGAGGGAATTTTTTATGTAGAAAGGACAAATTTTGTGCAACGAAGTACTACCGGTAGTGGCTCATGATGTGTGCAAAATAAAATGCTTCTTATTGGACAATAAGACATTAGATACTTCATAAGGTACTTCTAGTCATTAGAGTCCTTGTACATTGAGGGAATTCTTTATATGGAAAGAACAAATTCGGTGCAACTAAGTGCTAGTGGCTCACGATGTTTGCATAATGGAATGCTTTTTATTGGACAATGAGACGTTGGGTACTTCCATGCAAATCTTTTGTACTTAGGCTACATTTTCTAGCCTTTAATAAATAGCTTTGCATATCAACTCTTAATGGGCACTTTGAAAGTTCAAATTTTCTCTAATGGTCCCTCATAACCCCAAGACAACAAAGGATTCAAACATTTTAAGGACCCATAGTCATCAATTTAGAATGTTATGACTTTCTATTGTCATTGCCAAGTCTAATGAGGTGCATGGCCATTACATATGCACACAAGCATTTATAGGTATAACCTTCTTGATGTCAACTTCATTGCATACACACTATTGAGTGTAGAAATAATTGAGTGAATTTGAGACAACATCAACTTAAATTAGTATTTCGGATTTGTAACCACCATCTAATTAGAGGGCCAATTTGATAGTAAAAAAATTTGGATAAGTCACAAGCAAGGCTACCTTAGTGACCCTACTAAAGTATCTTCCAAGAATCTAAAAAAATACTTTTTCAAATGTATATTCTATTACAAGAAAGGTTATTATGCTACACAACAATGCTACAAGGCCTTGCTAGATGAAGTGTCTAGAGTCTCACAATACTTCTATAGACAAGCTTTACTCATAGGCATGTGCAACTGACAAAATAGTAAAAAATTTTGTCAACCAAGTCACTTTTTCTTTTTTCCTTTTTTTTGACACAAACAGAGGAATCTTTCGCTGCAAGAGTGAAAAAGAACTTATGTTGCGACCAACGTTTCTATTTTACACAATAGACTACTAAGGAAGCCGACCCATTCCCAACTACGGACCCATTTCCTACCTCTAAACTACACTCTTTCCGATCAATAGGACATTAATGAGGGCATAATTTCCAATGTAGCTATAACACATTACGATTGGTTGTAGGATTTATTTATTTCATAAGTAACCTATGGTTGAAAATAGGAAAGCCTACACAACAGAAATGTGTGAAACAGAATCTTCATGAAAATAATTCTCAAAAATTCCGTTTCTCATGAAAAATTTGAAAAAAAATATGGAACATTGCTGATTTCTATTTCTTCACCCAAGAAAATTTTCTCCATGACCATATGCATACTGCACACAAGATAACTCTGCCTATGACAGTCTATATGGGAGCCAGCCCATCACAGGCATAAAATTTCTAGTGATGCACATTTCAAGAACCTTATGCTCACTTGCTTAACTGGCAAAAAAATGGGTCGCCTCCCTTATGTCTGACAAATTTAGGCCACCAGATTTGGGCAATGTAATATAAGCTTAGTACAAGCAAGTCCCTCCAAATTTAAGCCAATGCAGTGACACCACTTGATAGTTCCTGTTCCCCAAACCCCCTGGACAACATGCATCCAAACCATCCTGCAAGTTGGGCTGCCATCAAGTGGTATTGCAAGGGATTTCCAGACAGACAGCTGCTCGTTTAGGCAAAAGTTAACATGTACTGAAGCTTCATCAGTGTATGGTGTTTGAATTTGAATTTTTCCTTTCTCAAGCAGGGCATGGTTTGCACTTTGCAGTGTAAATTTTTTTTTATTCTGACATAAGGTAGGAGGTCTATAAATGGACCATCCAAGGGCTGGAACTGAATTTTGGGGAAGCTAAATATCTTCAAAAAAAATTCAGCAAATTTTTCTTGAAAGACAAATGGAATTGACATCTAACCCAAATCGTTTTATATTTTTTGAACCTTTGTGAAATTAGTGACAAATTTTTTAAGTTGGAAAAAAGTGATCATTTGTGGTCATCAAAAGCAACTACCTCCTAAAATGTGCATAGTTGGTGTAGTGAAGAGAGCAAAATGTACTTGTGAGTCATGATCACTTTTGATGCCCTCTTGGAGTTCGAGCCTCCTACCTTATTTCTCTTGTGGCGATCAAGTGCAAGTGCAAAATGCAGTGTTGTTGTTTTCTTCTAAAGTAGTTTGCTCTTAAAGCGACCTTTGAAGAATTGATTGCCTTTTGGAGGTAGCTAAAGTCCTTGAAACTATTTTCAGCCAATCTGTGTAGGAAGAAAAATGGAATTAGCATCTAGCCCAAGTTGTTCCATTATTTTTTCAACCATAGTAGAATTGATTATGAATTTTTGAAGTTGAAACATAGTGGTTACAAAAGTGATCCCTTCCTAAAATGTATATTGTTGGCACATTGAAGAAAGCAAAATTTACTGAAATTTTAGTGGTCACTTTTAGAGCACCCTACTTTAGAGAGTAGTGAATTCCTTTGATTCATTAAAGAATATTTGGAGGGATGTCTCATTAGAGGGTTTTTTTGGTGAGATGAGGTGAAATTTCACCAAAACGTCCTCCCCACTAATTAAGTATATGATGGAAGAGCTTACAATGGCATAACATTGTTTTACCACTGAGGCAAGGGGCCCTTTGGCATCTTTGAAAAGGGGGCCCCTACAATGAACAAAATTGTCTTATGTGGCTTCTCAACCAGCTCTAATCTTTGAATTACTTGTTAAGTACCTCATAGGTAACTACAGATGTATAATACCTTTGTAGCATGGGGAAGATCATTGCTTGGTTATATAATGTTATGGGCTCTCAAAATGTTTTTTGTGCACCTACAAAAACTACCATTGTTAATTGATTAATAAGAGATTTTCAACACAATTTAAATGTGTTTTGGTACAAGTAACACACTTATATAAAATAGGCTTTCCAAAAAATTTAGACAATTTTTTTATTTTTCAAAATTCAATAAAATTTATTAGTAGAAAAAAGAATTTAACTCCTAACTATTGTGGATTTTATCAAGATTTTATGATTTCAAAGATTCATTGTAAAATACCCCCACTAGATAAATTTAATAACAAATTTTAAATAAAATCAATCAATTAACAACTAAAGATTATATGTCCAATTCATTATCAATTATACTTTTATAGAATGCAATAAAACTAAAACTAAATAATATTTCAAATTTTTATTACAATCAAAGTTTTTGACATTCTTTTAATGATTATTTTGTAGCAAGCTTGAAATGTAAAATTCTAACTGTGATAAAATTTTCAAATCTAATTTTCTATTAGAGTAAAAGTTCTCTCTAATAATATATTTAAAGCGAGAAAGTTGAAGAAAACTTCAATTCAAAACTTCATAGAATATTTCTTCAAATGAATTTTCATAATTTGTATAGTGAAAATATCGAATAATTAGTATACTCCACATAAAAATTTGAATGGATGAAACAACAACTCCACGCAGATGAAATCATTTTTTCACCACCATCTTCTTTAGGGACATTTTAACCTCTAGGGAATGATATCATAATACAAATAATTTTTTTTCAAGATTCTTTAGTAAGGGAAATGAGAACTTGTTTTGTAGAAAAATTTGGTAAGAATTTCACAAATTTTGAAATTTTATATTATAAAATAATATTGACTAAAATATGACTCTAAACATTTACTAATTTCACAATTTACTCTTCAAATCATCACCAATGTTTTCTCTATGCATAATTTTTAGCCAATTAGCTACATCCAAAAAAAGTTGGCTATTTTTTGTTAATGAAATATTCTTCTTTTTCAATCAAAATAGTTAAGCTAATCCTTTCTTTTAAGACCAATAGCCAAATTTTACCCAGGTGTCACCTAATTCTGACACAGACATCACCAAGTATGATGTGTATTGAAGACACAGCTGGCTACTTCTCCGAAATAATAATAAAATCACTTTAAAAATTGTGGAATTTCTTAAAAAGTGTATACCGACGGCCTATAGGATAAGCTAGTGTTGAATTAGTGTTTTTGGATATAAATGTTTCCATGAGTGAGCCCATTTTCGAATGTTCAGCTTGTGCTTGTGCCAAGTGGCGAGTCATCATTTGATTTCCCTGAGATGCCCCACAACAGTCTCAATTTGGATGATTCTGCCACCAAGTTGACCTACTTTGGGGTCTCGGGTGCCTGGGGGGCAATGGGGGTCTTGGGGAGGCAATGGGGGTCTTGGGGGGGGGCATTGGGGGGGTCTTGGGGGGCATTAGAGGGTCTTGGGGGGCGTTGACTTCCATTATAGGCGACCCACAAAGTTTGGAATTCTTTACATTTTAATTAACAAATAGTTTTCCACCAGTAAGAAATTCCAGATACGATGCAGAGGACGGACCAGTGTTGATTGGCTTGTTTTTTTTGCTTTTGATCAGTATGTGTATGCGTCTGTATAAGGTAAGAGGTTCATAAAGCGCTCAGACCCTAAAATTGCCCACTTCTTGAAATGTACACTATTTGTACATGCTGCTTTTTCATTGTGTCAGCAATGTACAAATAATTTACATTTCAAGAAGTGGGCGATTTCAGAGCCCACTGCATTACAACTTCAAAAATTCATAACTAAATCCAGAAAGCTCCAAAAATTATGAAACAACTTGGATTAAATGCCAATTTCACTTGTCTTTCAAGGATAACTTACTGAAATATATTTCAATAAGTTTCACCTCCCCCAAATCAATTCTAGTTCGTAAATGGGCAATTTACGAATTGCTTACCTTATCTCATATGTCGATAAGTGTGCCTTGTGTTGTTGCTATGGTCAAAATAAAAGCAAAAGTCATTTTTTCATTTTTTCATTCATATAAACTTCAAAATTCAATAACCTTTCACACTGTGGATCCAAACATCACAAAACCAAGTTTGTGCATCCCTCCTCATCAAAGGCTTTCCAACAATATCAAGAACGTGACCGTAGGATGCACGGTCTAGGAGATCTCAATGTAATAAACAAAAAAAATCAAACAAATAAACAATTTGACTTAACTTTTAAAGGACCATTGTCTTTTCGAGGGACAAATGAAATTTGGACAAGTCCCTGCAGGCTGAAATTTTTTCCTTGATTTTTTGAAATTTTTTTTAAGGTAGAAAAATTTATTAGCTTTGTTGGAATATAATTTTTTAATTGGTGACCATGAACAAAATTAATACCCAAATAAGCTCAAAACAAGGGACAAGGGGCAACAAAAAGAATTTTAATTTTTTGTTTTTAAATTTTTTTCATCATAGATTATATTTTTGTGTACACGGAAAGCTTTGATTCATTCCATTTGGATTTTTATGAGAAAGTAATGGACAATCTTGTTTTTTAGACATTTAGAGCATCTTCTTGAAAGAATAATTTATTGGATTCATTTTTTAATGCAATTTTTACAATTTTTCAAAAAAAGAAGATCTACATGGTTAATCTTTCTTGCTAGAACAATCTCACCATTGGAATTAGTGCATTTTAATTCCATTTTGGAGATATGATTTTCCTTCTATCTCATACTTACTTCTACTTAACAATTTTTTAAAGAATACTATAAGGATTTAAAGCTTAGAACTTTGTAGTGCCAAAAATTAAAGTTAAAAATGTCCAAGTCAAAAAATCTAGTCCCGCAATGTGCTTAAAAAAGTATGTACTCAGATATTTTGCAATCTATGCGGACAAAAATTCTGAAATTTTTTCCACACACATTCATATTGGTTAGGTGTAATATCCTATGGTTGGATGTGAAGAAAAAAACCAATTAATTTTTTTTTACCTTTTGCTATAGAAATGGCAGATTTGAGTGTTTTTTGGCTGAAAAAAGGCCTTAGACCTTTGAGGTTTAAGGTATGAAAAAAAGATGTACTTTGATAATACTTTTATTTGGTAAATATGTTGTAAATCCTACCCATGTACATGTTGATATTGGCAAATTTTCACTAATTCTCACTAATTCATAGGTTATGAATATCTTTGATCAAAGGTGACATGGAGGTGTAATGAAGTTTGCTTTTAATCACACTTATCCTAATCATATTACTTATTTTCAAATTTTTCAAATTTTTCAAATGAAACCTAATCAATGCATGTATTAGTAATGGGCATTTGGAAACCAATTGGACATGAGTTATCCCTACAATATTCATGAATGCCAAAGATATACATACCTTTGTAGTGTAAAATTTTGACAATGGATGTCAAAATTCAAACATGTCTTCTATGTGTTATGACTAATGTTTATTTTGTCCACTCAATTTTATTCAAGTTCTAGTCTTAGTTTCCAAAGAATTTGTAGAATATTCATTTCGAAAACTCTTCTTCACAGAAAATAAATTGCATTTCAAAGAATAGAAGAATGATGAACACCTAAAATTCTTTTGACTTCATTTCACTTGTCATTTTCACCATCATCACCTCAGATTGAGCATTTCTAGTGCAACCAACTTAAAACCATAAACCATGAATGGAAAATGTCATGTGCATTCTTAGGCTAGATTCTCCACTAGAATTTCTAAGGTTCTTTGCTCGATTACGTAATTTTGCCCACATAATCGTGCATTACGCATTCTTCGTCCAAAATCCTTTTCTTCATCTTAGATTGTTCTATTTTTTAATTTTTATGTCTTAATCATCTCTTTAACTAGAAGAATTCTTTATCATCCAAAATTTTCAAGTTGAACAACATTTGACGTCTCCATGCATCCGAAACCTTAGCACACCACCAATCGACAAAACATCCTTGACACAGCAAATCCAACTGGAACCGTAAATGACAGTATATATATAAGACCCACAATTGACTCTGATTTGATCACTGGAAGCTTGAGGTGCATTGCCGGGAATGCAAACCCGTGTGAAGTTGATAATTCACGGATTTCAGGCGAATCCTAGCTTGGAATTTGGTGACAGTTGGTGCAATGTGATCACATCTTAATCTCCGGTACGTAGTTCTTCCAAGTCTTGTCTGAATTAAGCTAGAGACATACCCTCTTCGAATCGATCGATTGTTTGATTCCATCGGTGGCCATTGCATTTTGGTCATCATCAGTGACGACATCGAATTAATTGCCATTTGAATGAAGACAATCTGGACTACGTACACATCGGTCTGCTTCTTTGTGAAATTGATCCAGTGATCGATCGACGCCCTGAGGAGGAAATTCTTGATTAATCTGCTCAGAGGTGTGAGAAAAGAAGAGTGGTCGAGGATGTGGACTGGAGGAGATTGCAGGAAGTGGATCAACATTTCAATTACCTGTGCCAAATCCAGTATGTGTCATCGATCAGCAGTCTTTAATTAAAAACCGACTCAATCAGTTAGGTGGAATGCCTCAATTGATGTCCAAGTTGGTCACAAATATTAAACTGCGTTACAGATCCGTTGCAATTTGAAAATGGCGGTGTTGAATGCGCCTGCAGATGAAGTTAATTAGCGAAAGACGCTCATGAAATTCATTGCGCAGAATCGATATCGAAGTTGTCCTAGCTAGGCAGGGATATGGTGGATGCTGTGTGTGTCACTGCTGGCACACGAGACCTGGCAAGAGAGGCTTCATATTACTGCGCCTCTGAAAAAAGTCTCTAGAAGCTGTGTCTGAAGCAGTCCAGCTGCTGGTCATGCTCTTACTGTGGTTTTTGAAAGCATTGCATCATGCATAACCCGATTCTTTGACTCTGAATATTTGCTGTACACCGTCAGTGATAATTTTCACCATGGAGACATAATTTAAGTGACTTACTGAATATTGTCACTGGAAATCGATCATAAAGATTTCGTGAACACCCTTACTCACATCCGAAGGATTTTAGAAAACTCAATAATTGTGTCCGAAAAGCAGGGGAGAAACCACGTGTTTATAACTAGATCGAGTAGAAACAAACAATTCAAGAAGTATGGGATCAAATATCTATACAACAATTGCAAATGCTCATTTCGAATATACCCAATAGAATGCAAGTTATAATTTCAACAAAGGATGGCATCACTAGATGGTAGATATTGTGTAGAAATGATCCAAATTGTTATATGATTTTGAATTTCACAATGTATATATTTGTTATGATGATCAAGTACTCTTCACTACAATTTCAAGGCAATTTGAGGTTTGGAAATCTATCCACTTTTTAGTACATGTTCTAGAGCATCTTGAAGTTCATGAACTTTTTTGAACAAAATTCGTAAGATTATTGAACCCAACTTGTACAATAAGAATTTGGATATTTTATTTTCACGCAACACTCTGTTTTTGTTGTGCCACAGTTTTTTTTTCTATTCCACATCTTTGAATGAAAATTGTACTGTACATAGAAGCTACTAAAGCAGACTGAGTGTTTCTAATCCATGTTTTTGTTTCCCGGGATGTTTCCTTCCGTCTATAGTCTCAGTTCCAATCCATAGTCATGAAGTGGAATTCCTGAACCCATATTTTTGTATCATTAATTTCATCTCTGTATAGTACTGTACATAGAAACGTCGCTCAAAACTTTGGCTGTATAAACCACAAATCCTAACTGACACAAGTAAGAAACCATACTAAGTAACAAAATCGCTGTCAAAACTGGATGCAATGCTTGCAAATTTGAATCCCAAGCTACCGATCTTGCCAGAAGACGGATCGATCCATATGCGAAACTCGTTGCAGATGGCGAAGCACCTGCTCCGGTTGCAGATTCTCCCCCACCACCACCACTTTCTTTTCCCACTGGTCAGCAACAACGTTCCGCACGTCTGGGAAATTCTTCAATGCCTCCACAACTCGGTGCTCGCAGTTATCGCAACAGAGCTGCGGCGCGTAAAGCATCACTGTACATTCGACTGCTTCCCTTGGGTGCTGCTGTTCCACAATGTAAACGGGGTACCCGTACCCGCCGTGAGGAAATCCGTGAGGCCACCAGGGATCTTCCCGCCGATGGAAGATTTGCTCGTAAGGGATCAAGTGGCCGCCATATCCGGGACCTACTGGGTGTTGGTCACGATAATCTCGCCGGTAGAAGACGTCGTTGTAGAAGGGAGCCTCGTGGAAAAAAACTGGAGATCGGGGATCCGGGAAGGAAACGTACTGAGACTCACTCTGATTGTAACGCGCCATTGTGTTTGAACTCTACAAAACTGGAGCAATTTAACTGTTGATTGAATGCGAGCTTGGTTTCAGTTGAATGCTAAGACGCAGTGAAATTCACAGATGGAAAGTATGACTGAGGTTCTGAACTCGATCGACGTGAAATTTGCAGAAAGGAAAGTATGACGCAGGTTCTGAACTCGACGTGAAATTTACAGAATGGAAAGTATGACTCAGACTCTAAACGTGAATGAGACTCGATCTGAAATGGGCGATGGAGTTGTGTCGGGAGTTGATGGAAATGAATGCTGTTGGTTTTCGATCGAGCAACACGCACTGGTTTATATATATATTCGTTAGCAAACAAGGATCTTCGACTTTCGCGCGCTGCAAGCAACGTCCATGAGAAGCCACTGACTTCAAGACACAGATTCCATGGCGGTACGTGATCGAGAAGGTCCGCGGTGGGGGGCAGATTGGCAAGCTAGTGTAACATAACTTCAGTTAATTAGTATCACTGAATATTCCTGTTCTCCGTGGGGCGTATTTTCGAATATTCATGCGCACTTGCTTGTGTTTGGGGCAAGTGGGGAGCCATCATTTGATTTCCCTGAGATGCCCCCACAACAGTCTGTGATTTTGCCACCAAAGCTTACTTTGGCTTGGAGCCTTGACTGCCTCCCCGGTGGCGCCCCACAAAGTTTAGAATTCTTTACAATTTCATAAACAAAGAGATTTCCACCAGTAAAGAAATCCCTTGGAGCCGATAAGATGCAGAGGACGGACCAGTGTTGATTGGGTTGTTTGGTTTTGACTAGTATGTGTATGTGAAATATAGGGATTTGCAAAACCTTAGGGAGGATTTCTGTGCATAGGCATACTGGACTTAAGGTAGAACTGTCCAATACCACCATTTATCCAATTCCGCCACCTATAAGTTCCTCCCATTTCTGTCACTGGTCTCATCTATTACCATAATCTTACTAATTCAATATCATGATGGCAATGCACTGGAGAGCAGACACATCAACCCACGCTTCTCAACAATGGTCTGATCATGCTTCAAAAAGGGTCTACTTACAATTTTACATTTCAGCTTTGAAAAATCACAAAAAATTCAATTCTTGTCGGAATGTCTTCATTCTTTTTGCAATTGGCTTCTCTCAAACCATTCAATGTCTAAAAAATATGAGAGCTCATAAATAGGTTCTCCAAAGTACCTAGATTGCAAATCTATATGGTAATGGGTAGTTCTACCTTAGTGTAAGGTAACAACACCTAAAATCACACAAGTATTAAGCAATTCAGCATGGTTCTCACTATTATATTGAATCTTTTCTGTGGGGTCTTATTGGTAGTCTATAGGGGATTTTAGATTCTCTTAGAATGCATTTTTTTGACACAATATGAATAAACTATAAACTTTCAAAGTGCGAAAACTAGGTCTTTCTAAAACCAATCATAGAATCTCATGAATAGTGGAAGTACATTTTAGGCAAGAATCTAGATTTTGTGGTTTCAAAATGTGGTTGAAATTAGGTGTAGTCACCTTAAACATTTAGATGAATTTTACACAAAAGTTGGATGAAGTTAGATGAAGAGTAGATGATTTTTAGATGATGATTACATTAGTTGGAATGGTATGGATATTGTGATGACCAAATTATATTGATTTTATCTCAAATATTGTGAACTTTTGTATTATTATACTCCCTATACAACTTGACATTCAATTTTGATCAATTGATGAACACAAGTATATTCCGAGGATAGAAAATCTTTGTTTTTTCATCCATCTAAATATTTGTAGGTTTTTGTGTTCATTCTCTTACATTTGTTATATATATTTGCAACTTTCTTTGCAAATTTGTTATAGTTTAAGGGATATAAGTATGTATGACCTCAAAAACTAACTTTTTCAATTGAAAAAATGACCCTTCACAATTGACATCAATCAATAAATAAAATATTTTCTTAAATTACCATAATTAAAGTTTAATATTTCAATTCAATTTTTTTTTAAACTTGTGAAAATTACAAATATTAAATCTATAGTCAATGTTAGAACAAATTTCAAATATTATTGAAAAAAATTGGTTTAGTGTATGTTAATTGATCTAACCACATAGACATGATCTATAGATTATATTTTACACTTTCTTTTTGAAAGTCATCATTAAATTATAATTCTAAGTTGAATTTTATGATACATCTCTACAATTTTGGATATCTAGACTAATCCTTGTCTCTAAAGGGATTAGTGTGTTTCACAAATTTGAAAAAATCTATAATTAGTACAAAGTTTGTTGTATTCTTATTGTGATTTGTACTAATTGAATTTAATTAACTAGCACAATACAACAATATTTCAACTTACACTCCTTTTATAGATGATGTTTATATCATAGAGGAGTTACCTAGATTGGAATATGATACTTTGGTCAATGCATGGTTGCAGTGACAATGGGGAGAAAAATCTTGAATATTTGTGTGTTTGCAATGTCCCTTCTTTTGTTAGAACTGAATCATCAACAGTTGTGTAAAGTAACACAAACCCTAATTTTAATATATTATAAATGGCATGGCTTTGCTATATTAGTGTCATATACACTAATATATAGGACAAATTATTGTACACAAGTGCTTAAATAGATAAATTTGATCATTTAAATATATTCAATTTTTAATATTTAATTTTTATCATGTACATGATATTATTTGTTGTCTATACAAATGTAAAAAATTTCAAGTAGTTTTGTACAAAATTATAATTGTTGAAATTAATATAGCAAAAGATGAAAACATATTGGTTAATACAACCAAAAAATCTACTCAATTGAAAATTCTTGTGAAAATATAATGAGCAATAAAAATATAGTTTTTTAAATTCATAAAATAACTTTATTTTTACATCTTCAATCACTACTAGAAAATTCATGACCAAAACAACAGAATTTCAACTCAAATTTGTTGAATGATTCAATCATTTTAGAGGTGTTGTTTTGGACAAAATCAAACTAAATCTGTTGATTTTTTAAAGTTGTTTTAGACAAATAAAAATAATTTAATTTAATTCATATTTTATAATTTAAAATGAATTTTTTAAAATGAATTTTTTTTGGATGGTGCCCTTATAAAATAATTTATTTCCTAACTTTTGATTGGAGAATCGAAATCACAAACGGATTTTTAGAGGTCAAAGGTAGCTTGAATTAACAACTTTTTTCAATTCTATGTTTTTTGAAATTTTTTAATCTACTATGCGAGAATGGACTCCAAAGTTTACTGAATTGAAAAAAGACTGAATTTTACATGACTAATTTTTTTTTAAATCATTGTACTTAGATTCTCAAATATTCCAAAAATATTCCAAAAAAATTCCAAAAAGATTCTTGACGGATTTTTAAAAGATTTCAAATTCAACAAAAACTTGTTGATTTGATCATTACACTATTCAAATCAACAGAAAGAATTTGTCATTTTGTTGATTTTCACAAAAAGTTACAAAATGGTCATTCTATTGTCCCAAATAACATAAATTAGTTGAATTTCTATTGTTTTGGTTGTGCATTTCTAGTAGTGAATACTATTAGTTTTACATAAAATTATTTTTATCAAGATAAATTTAGCCAAATGTTATAGAATTGTTTGAATATGTAGAAAAAATTCACTACTAGAAAATTCATGACCAAGACAATAGAATTTCAACTCAAATCTGTTGAATGATTCAATCATTTTAGAGGTGTTGTTTTGGACAAAATCAAACTCAAATTTGTTGATTTTTTCTATTGTTTTCGACAAATTAAATTAAATTATTTTTATTTTTAAATTAAAATTTTATTTGGGGCGGTGCTTGTGGACAGGGCCACCTAGGCCACTCACCACACGGGCAATTGCCTCTTAGGGGATTTGAACATTGGACCTCATGTTTGGAGGTCCAAGGCTCCAACTACTAAACCACCTAAATATTTAAGTGACCACACAAGAACTAGAATTTTATATATTTAGTTTTTTCATTGTTTTTTCATGTATTTTGTATTTTTAGCGGACTTCATAGGTCAATTAGTCATAGTAGAACACATTAATTCAAAAAAATTGAAATTAAAATAAGCTGTAAATTCAAACTAACTTTCACCTCCAAAAATCCGTTTGTGATTTTGAGTCTGCAATCAAAAGTTATGGACAAAAATCAGAGAGGATGTTTGAAAATGTCAATATAAATGTTCCTAACTACCTCTCTCTGATTTTTGTCTATAACTTTTGATTGGAGAATATAAATCACAAACGGATTTTTGAAGGTAAAAGTTAGCTTGAATTTACAACTTTTCTCAGTTCTATGTTTTTTGAAATTTTTTATTCTACTATGCGAGAATGGATTCCAAAGTCTGCTAAATTGAAAAAAGACTTAATTTTACATGATTCATTTTTTTTTAAATCATTATACTTAGATTCTCAAATATTCCAAAAAGATTCCAAAGATTCCAAAAAAATTCTTAAAAGATTCCAAATTCAACAAAAACTTGTTGATTTGGTCATTGCATTGTTCAAATCAACAGAAAGAATTTGTCATTTTGTTGATTTTCACAGAAAGTTACAAAATGGTCAAAATGGTCGTGTATTTCTAGTAGTGTTAAAAGGGCAATTTTCGAGCATTTTTGGTGAAAATATTGTCATGGAATTTTTGGGTTTAAGGTTAGATCAATTGTTGCACTAATCTACATTTTTCAATAAAATTTGTAACCTCAAATTGAAAAAATTCTTCTTTAATTGATTGTAGACTGAATGTTTGTAATTTTTACAAGTCAAACATACTTGCATCCCTTGAAGTATAGAATATTTTGCTTTGGAGACTTTTAAAATTCTCTTTTGTACAAATATAAGAGAACTAGTAGAAGAATCTACAAACATTTTGAGGATAGTAAAAACTAAATTTATTAGTGCTTACAAGACAAGTTTGTGTGCATCCATTGTTCAAAATTTGAACTTTTGATCTTTGAAGGATTAAATTGTATAGCATTGAAGTATTTATTGAATTATAATCATAGAATTTCTAGATTTCTAGAATCTGTGCATTCTTGAAATCCATGAAATTTTAAAATCTATGAGTTAGATTTTAAAGATTATTATAACTTAAGAATCTATAAATTGAGAAAAAAAAAATTTGACTTTTATTATCTTTGAATGAAGGTAGGTTTGGAATTCAAAAATTTACATATTAGAGAGATTAGTAATTCAAAATCTACAAATCAATTAAATTTGAACTTCCAAAGTCTATGAATTTTATTGATAATTTGCACTAAAATTTGCAAAATAACATATGGTTTGACTTTCCTCTTGAGTCTCAGAATCCTTCATAAGGAAAGGAATTCAAATTCTATGTGATTTGGGGTGAAATGATGCATTTCACACTCATTAGAACTAAACAAATTCCTTATGAAGTGTATTGAAATTCACATAAAGCAAATACAAAAAATTTGGATTTGAAAATTGGAATACCAAAATAAAACTTATTAGTAGCAAACCAAGCAACAAAAATTATTGAGGCCTTGACAAATCATACTTAAGAAAGGAAAATCATGGTAATAACATCTAAAGTTCCAAACTTTGAGCAATCCATAATGAAATATATACCATTATTCTTTTTATACAATACCTTCAATCAAATTAAAAAATAATTTAAATGACTCAAATTTAACACTATCTCCTAAGAATTGTCAAACAACCTATTTTAATCCCCCCCTCAAAGTGAATGAATAGCAACCATCAGATGAGATTAAAAAAACCTGAGACCACCTTCCACTGCCGTACAATTTGAATTAATAAAAAAAATGTTGTTGAAGTCCCACTAGCCGCATGATTTGAAAAGAAAACATTAATTCTTTTTGAAAAGTCAACAATGGTGTGATTGGATGTAATATATGTATGTGGTAGTGACAATAGGACTTCCTTTATACTTCTTCATATAAATATGTAATATATAAATCAAATATTCAAATTAATTAATGTCGTTAATTTGTGAATTATACATTATGATTGACTTTGAAAAATGAAATTGGTTATAGAAAAACAATTGAAACTAAATTTACTGAAGGATTTAATTAAATTTTTGTACAATTCATTTCATAGAATGGGTTAAAATGAATTCATTTGAGAGAATGCATTCAAATGAATTCAATTGAGAGAATGAATTCAAATTAATTCATTTCAAAGAATGAATTAGATTTAATTCTTTTCAATGAATGGATTCAAATGAATACATTTGTGAGAATGAATTCCAATTAATTTTGTACAGGGAATGAATTCAAATTAATTCATTTGAAAGAATTTTAGCAACATGAAAAAGACATATTTTAGTAGAATGAGATTGAAGAAAAAAATGTTGATAAGATTAGGGTTTAGGATTGGATGTACAAGTCCTACATGAAATGAAAAAAATGAAAAATTGAATTTTTTAATGTAATTTAGGGTTTGTTGTGCGAAGAAAGCAAGTGAGTAGGAAGGAAGTGAATTTGGAGACAGAGTGTTTCAATGTAGGGAATTGGAAATGATTTTTGTTCAATGGCTACATGCCACATGTACAAAAATTATTCCTTGACTACCCTACTATTAGGCTTGTACATGGGTTTACACTATTACCTCAAAAGAGGCAATAACTGCCTCTATACTATCTACATTATGTTGATATACAATTAATAATGTGTACATATAAAACTTAAACAAGAATATCTTTTATTCACTATAAAAGAAGTACACCAATTCGATTATTCTATTAGTTTTTTTAAATGAATGCATTCAAAATTTTAGTAAAATTACCAAAATTTTGAATTTTTTTTATACATGTGATAATATAGTCGTGTAGTATATTGACTTGAAAACATGTGGTAAAATTTTTAGAAATTTCCACATTGTGGATTGCAAGATATAAGCATTCAAATTCACTAATATCATTTTTTTGGTCTTGGAAAAATACAGGGCAAGTGCATTTCACAAGCTCACTTTTCTATGAAAAAATGTCCATGAAAATGGTGGTGCTTCTTCAAGTTGATTTTTTAAAACAAGTTGACCACATGCTTGAAAATTTCACATCATTTGGAATTGTACAACATATAGGAAAAAATAATAAGTAGACAATAGTAAAGAATGATTCAAAATACTAAATAATTAAGAATTTAATTATAGAATTGAAAAATGCCAATCCCAATGGTTGCAATGTTGTAATAAAAAATCTATATCCTACAATTTTATTTTTTTTCAAATGTCATGAAATTTAGTGCATGTAAAAAATATTCCTCATCCTCACCTTCTATTAAAATTTGGGCCAAAAATTGTATGAAAATCTCTAGTCACATATACTTGCCCCAAATTGCTATGAAGCCAAAGAAATGCATGTTGATCCTTTAAGGGTTAAGGATATGATCTATCAATCACATTTTCTAATCTTTTGTTTAAAAGTCATCATTAAGTTATTGTTCTAAGTTGCATTTTATAATACATCTTCAAAATTTTAGAAATTTATACTACTCCTTACTTCACCTTGTATGTGTCTAGTCTCATAATAAACATAACAATCTACATGGGTCAATTGCTTTTGAAAATCTAGCCAAATTTTTAGGTGGTAATAATATTTGAAATGTATGATGTGTCAATTTAATGTGTTGTGAAATCTACCAATTGGGAATTTTATATGAGAGATTCATGGAGAATTCATGATAAAAAAAATCACACAAGAGATTCTAAACTTTTTATGAATCACAAGGGGAAAAACATGTTTACTCTACTTCAAGGGAAGCTAGAATGACTTTTCTTGTGCTTCTTATAACAATAATCTCAAGTTCCATTTTTCATCAATCAAAACTTAGAAGATAACCTTGAAATGAATAGCATTTTGTAATTACATATGAATAAAAAATATATATTTTATTTTTTTAGAGATGGCAAAACCAACATTTTTAGATTCAGTTTTTTCTTGTGAATATTTGAAATTATAAAAAAATTGAAGAAGTTTAAAAAAAATCATATCAAATATTGTATGCTAGGTTAAGATTTGCCAGATCCCATATAAAATCATTTCTTTTTGGATTGAAATCTTATTCATTAATTGGGTTTAAAACTTTTGAAATTTCATTTCACAAGATTTGGAATATTTCGTGACCTTTGGCATTTATACTAGTACTTAAGGTTTTACTAAATCTTTTGTAACTTTTAGTAGTAAGATCCTTACAGCTTTATAAGTTACCAAAAAATTTAGTTGAGTTTCAATCCCTTTCGATGAACATTGTCTCTCTTCATGGAGGGAGAAAAGGACTAAGCTTAGTAATCCTATGTATTCTATGGATTTTTTACATTTATAAAGCAATCATGTTTGTGTGTATATTATTTCTAATTTTTCATATTTCAAAGATTTTTTTTAATTGGGAATTCAGATAATTTTCATTAGTATTTTCTACAGTCTACAATATTCAATTATGTTGCATTATAATTTCTAAACTTTTTATTACATGCCATATTTAATTATTATTTTTAATTATTTTTTAACAAATGTGACCAAAGTGTAGGGTACAAAATAAGATTTGAAAATCTGAAATTTTCATTATAGATTATATTGTGATGTAAAATATGAAGGTGTAATTCAAAATAATGTACCATTTCATAATTAGAAAGTTAGTACACCATAGTTATAGACCTAAAGTTCAAATGGTGATAAAATGTTCAATTTTTGGAATTTTTCAAAATTTCAAATTGGACTAGAAACTAGAGTTGATGAACCTCATTTAATTAGTTGAATTCAAATTCAAAAATGTCATTTTTATGGAAAAAATTTATATCAATAACAACAAATAGCCCAAATACACTTGAAAGGCAACAATTTGTGATTTGTAAGTTATTGAAGCATCATCTTATACAAAAAAAATCATAAAAATCCTTGATGAGACAATTCATTAGATAGGATTTTAGCCAGGTGAGGGTCATTTTAGGCTTGTTTCCTTTGCTGTGAACCACATTAGATGAGATTTGGAGGCAATGGAGGGCCATTTTGGCTCTATTCTATTTGCTAGGAACTGCAATATGTAGTTAGAATAAAATAATATAAAAATAATAATAATTCAATAATATTTCTTTTAAATAATGAAAAATAGTTTTTTTATCAAAAGAAATATTTGTAAATTAATTAAAAATAAAATTTTGACATAGCACTCTTAAAACCATGTTAGATTACATAGTTGGCAATGTTCCCAGAGTTTTTAGAGCCCAAGAACTTACAATCCTTTAGAACCCCTGAATCTTTTTTAATGACAATACATTGTTAGATTTCTAAAATGATAAAATAAAAATAAAAATAAAAATTTAAAAATTGTTAATATTATTTGATGTGGTAGTTGTTGTGTTAGACAATTGCTATGACCGAGTTATCACAATTTGGAAACCTAGAGAACTCACAACCTTCTAAAAAAGTTGAAAAACATCTACTATCCAAGGCCATTTAAGAAACTCCCTAATAAAGGATGGATGAAAATTGTACTTTCATCTTTGCCAATTGTTTGTTTGAAGTCATCAAAATGCCAAGTTTTTACAACAATCGTAGTATAAGGTTAATAATCAATATTTGTATGATCCATTCTTTCGTGTGCACTTTTAAATTTGTTTACTAATGAGGCAAGGGTCCCTTTTGCATCCATGAAAAGGAGATCCTTCTAATGAACAAAATTGTCTAATATGGCTCCATACCCAACTCCAATCTTTAAAGTACTAGTAAATCCTTCCAGACTTAGGTATCTAGTAAAACATAATACTTTTGCAACATTAATATTTCCTTAAAGAGGTTATTATTTTTAGAGAAAGTTATTACCTTAGAAAGGTTCTACTACATCAACAAAATTCTTTCCCCTCCAAAATGGATAAAAATCATCATTCCTCTGTGGCTCTGTCATCCACACCACATTTCATTTTTTTGGTAGAAAGGCCATTTTTGTCCCCGATAGAATGTTGAAGGAGGTCACTTAACCCTTGAAGGACATTAAGGTCAAAAAGTGTTCAACATATTAAGGTCGAAAAATGTTCATTTGGTTCATTGTAGAAATAAAGAATGTACCTATTAATCCAAATGAATAATCAAAGTAGTTTGGTGACACCTTTGGTTGAAGGGGCTTGTGTCCTTTCAAAGCTTAAGGATTAATCCTTAAAGAGCTTTGGAAACTAAGCCTTTTGCGGCCAAGTAGTATATTATGAATTCAATCATATTTGATCATAAAAACATTGACCAAATACTTTTCACTATAAAGTAAATCAATAATCATGATAGTATGTAAATAACAATGTATACAATTCATATATACTAAACTATAATTGAAGAGTTATATAGCTAAATACAAGTCATATAGAGGGACCTAAAGGGCCAATAGAAGGAGGCCCACTTTGAGAATGAATAAGTTAGTCTTCCAGCTTCTCCAACACACCTTCATTGGCACTACATGCTACACTACAACTTATACATGGCTAATTCAGGTGCAGGTTTTGTGCATGCTACATAAACCATGTTGATATCTATGCATAGGCTACATTTAAAGATATCACATGTACCTCATAGAGACATTCCAAGGGAATAGAGGCCTTCCTCTCTAGGCAAATTCTAAAATACCTTCGTATAGTTCTTTGAATGATAGGAAGTCTCCCACAAGCTAGGTTGAAAGAAGAAAAAGGCAGGAGTAGTTTGATCTTTGCTAGTGTTTCAAGATTGTTTTGAATCAACAAGATTAGTACTAGTAGCTATCTTCGATCAGATGGCACTTGTCGATCATAGATGAGATCGTGAAATACACCACCTCAGCTAGTGTCAGTCTCTTTTATTATCATAGTGGATGTCTTCAAATGATTGTGGAGGTAGTATATGATCTCGAAACTGACTCATGGTGAAGACGATCACCCTTCCGGAGGACGTTGTGTGGCCATTTTGAGTTGCCTTGCAAAGAGGATGCAAGGTGAAAATGATTGGGGATAGAAATTACCTTTGTTATTTCTTTAGAAACTAATTTGTACATTCTTCCTAGTCAAGAGTCCTTACTTAGATCTCTTGTTTTTGTTTTATTTTTTCTCTTTTCCAAATTAGTTCTTGCTCTTTTTTGCTAGTTGGTTGCATTTCAATAAAGCAAACGAATCTAGTCATTTTTCATTTAGGAGATTTGGAACTATATTGCTTCTCACTTAAATTATCTAATGTTAATGTTAGTAGCCAAGTCGGACCCATGTTTTGTTGTTAGTGACTTTTTACTCACTCAACTCAAGTTTTGTCTCTATTTTAGGGAATGAAGAGTGACGGGTTTCATAGTAGTGATTTGGATCATCTATGTGAGAATGACAGGTCTAATTCAAAGCACTACATTGCACTAGAGATGTGATGTTCAAGTGTACAAAGCTCTTGAAGCTAGCTAGGGGTGGTTTAATTTTGATCTTGAAATGATTTCGTCATTTTAGCGAGTGTGACAATCATTCAATGATCTCATTGTCTCAGCTCTTAATTTCCTCATTCACTAAATAATCAAATTTTTGAACCTATTTGGAAGTCATTAGTTTTGAGGCAAGGTAAGTACCTTGGCTTTTTAAAAGAAAATGTAGCTCAAGAATATTATTTTTGTTTCTGAATTTTACATCTCCTACACTTAATGTAGGAGAGTTTTGCTATTGTGGCATGTTTCGATTGGTTAAGGGAGGCTTATTATGACAAATAATGCTCATTGCTTACTTGTGCAAATTTTCAATAAATAGGATATGAAGTAGAAATTTCATTGGTGTGCCAATGAGAAAAATCTAAGAGAAATCTCCATTACTATAAACCGGTATTAACTTAGTGAGTGTAAATCCATTTAACATAATCTAAATGCAAGAGGGTTTTGCTATTGTGGCATGCTTTAATTGGTTAAGCAATCAAAGAAGTTAAATGGTTTAATACTCCTAAATTAGGACTATGTCTAGTAATTGCAAAGTAGGCCAAGTCATTAAAAATAATTCAATGTCAGTACCAATTTGCCGTCCATAGTTCCGTAGGTCCTAACTGGTGATTATTTTTGATAACTTGGCTTGCTTTGCAATTACTTAGTCCATTCACTAACATATGTCACTATTGATCAAGCGCCAAGGAATTGTAAATCTTGTAGGAATTTCTCATTGCTTGTGTCCTAAAATTTGGTTTAGTTTGACAAAAGCTAGCTACTCTCTTCTTGTAGCTAGATCTTGGAGTTAGCACAATGATCACTACACATGCATTGCCAAGAAAAGACACCATAAAACCATTACAAGCTAGTTAGATCATTGGAATTGCCATATCAACTTGAAATATTCTTGATCTTGATGTAGGAAGTGTTGTCTTTGTCAATCGTAGGTGCATGCCATTACTCACAATGCTTGATTGAAGTTGTTTTTAATTACTCTGTCACTAAATGTTCTAGCATTGACAAGAGTAATCAAATATCAACTTTCTGACA
This sequence comes from Pseudoscleropodium purum, assembly GCA_963969395.1. NCBI lineage: Eukaryota > Viridiplantae > Streptophyta > Bryopsida > Hypnales > Brachytheciaceae > Pseudoscleropodium > Pseudoscleropodium purum. The sequence continues at coordinate 38,146,899 of OZ017795.1, forward strand.
TTGATAGTGAGTTTGCAGGTGAGCCAAAATATGGCATGTTAGGAGTTTTAACTCGAATAGGATCGAAGTTTGTTTTGCACCAGATGATATAAGAGAAAATTGAGGAATGCCGCCACAGTATGCATGGTGCGAAGTCTCAAAATCCAATTTTTGTAAGATCCTACATTTGGCTATAGGAAACTTGAGAAAGTAATCCATTGACTTGCACCCTTTTGTAGGTTACTTCAAAGGAAAGTAGAGAATGAATATCAATCTTTGATGAGGTAGAGAAGTCAAAAACATGATGGCAAGTCCTTTTTCCGGCAAGTATATAGTTAAATCTATAGATATAGCTTCATAGTTTTGCTCCAACCTATAAATTTCCAATGCAATGATTTTCCAATTAGTTAGTGTGCTATATATATTAGCTTATTATTAGAGGATTACTATTGTATATTGCAGTGTAAATGATTGTCTATAGTTGAATGCAATGAGTTCTATTATCATTTGATGCAATGCAAATTTTTTGAAATTTGTGTCAAACCTAATATAAATTTCATTGAAACAAACACAACTTTATAACAAAAACATTTCAATTCATGTTGGATTTGTATTACTTTGGGGTGGATACAAAACAGGTGAATGAAAATACTTTGCACATGTTCAAGTATGTGCCATGTCATATGAGCAAGGTTTGGGAATAGAAATTCTTTCCAAGATTTTTCCAAAGAGAGCCCATATGTGCTTTAAAGTATACCTATTTTCAATTCTTTGAAAATTGATAGTTTCTTCATCCAATGTCCAATTAATGCATAAGAAAATTTAGAATCCTCTTTTTACTTCCAACAACATTCAACATTAAAATAGGCAATTTAATAATAGGAACAATGTTCAATTGCTTATTAGGAAGCATTTAGGTGTAGTTACCACACTCACACCTAATGGAAAGTTTGTGATTCTAATATGTACCATTACTGTATAAGTTGAGACTGAAGTACTTTAGAGATTATATGTTATCTTATCAAATAGTAAGATGCAGTCAATTTACATATACTCCCTCTGTCTCAAAATTAATCCGTGGTTTCTAGTGGAAAACTGTGAGGACACCATGGATTTATTTTGAGATAGGAAGTAATCAATAGTGATTATATGCTCCACGACTGGATTATACTCACTAGGAATGGAGCATGAACCGAAAACTTGCTCCAAATTCTCAAGCTAATGCATAATGTTAAAGGCAGCGGTTGTGATTTAAGTGTTTGATTCCAATTAGAACACGAACAAGAGTCTCGATGCCAATAAATTGTAGCTCTTGTTTTATACAAGAATAGAGAAGCTCCATTTCTTCTACACATTCCATACTGTACCAAGACAGTGGTCGGGATCAGCAAAAAACATCAAGGCAGCAAAATGGAATTGCTACCTGAGAAATCTGCACCTTGAGGTAAACTGTGGGTGCGACAATTGAGTCTACGCACTGACAAGCCCTGCTTTACTCGTAATTATACACACCCACTCATAGCGCGCAGTCTGTAGTCTTCCGGAGATCAATCAATGCAAAGAGGAATACAAAGCTGCATCATGGTTTAATTTACAGCTTTGCCTTGGCTTTGCCTTTCCCATCTCCAACTGGAAGACCTTTGAATATGTCAACATACGATGGCAGTACTACAACAGTTAGTCATTGAGTTACAATTGATATAAAACTCTCCCCAACAGCGACAAGTAAAATCTGTGCTTTAAAACCTTTTTATTTGATTGTTTCCACACTCGGTGCAAAACAGAAAATCGTTTCGGTTCTAGCTCTTAGAGAAGCTTCGGCAGCTGGGAAAGAGTGAGCTGAACAGTAACCTAATCCTAAAGGTGATGATAATATAATTACATACCAAGGGCTTTTGCATTGACAATACTTGGGGCAGCAGCGGGTGCAGGCTTGTTCGCATCAAGGAAAGGCTCGACGTTGTTCGAGTTCGGCCACACTGGGTACCCCTTTAGCTTCGCCTGTAGAAACGAACATTCATGCAATCATGCCACTGTAGAACTGAGTTCTCTTGCTTGACAGGTTATGTATTTGATAACTGGTTTGAAGGCTGGGAGGCCAAAGTTGATTATTGGATATAAACCTCTCTAGATTAAATTAGGATCATCAGATCTTGAAAATCTATGGCTCTCTGAAAGTGTGAGGTTATGACTCTAGATCCTCATCCTCTTTTCCAACTTCAATGCGCCATGTGGCAATGAAGGCAGCAGGGAAGGATATGAGCTAGCACCCAAATTAGTAATATTGATCATAACCACACTTGCATGCAGCTAATAGATCATACACAAGAGAATGGGAATTCAAACAGTGGAAATAACAAGGGCGAACTCACCGCAACATTCTGAGCAGCAAGCGTTGCCATTCCTTCTCTCGTCCACTGTTCCCAGTCCATAGCCCCATATCAGTGTGCACAACTTGGTAAGATGACCCCCAGAGAAGATTAGAATTAATTGAATTCTACTGCCCTAGTATTTTGAACACAAGATGGTATTGGAAGACAAGTCAGATTACCTTTGAGGCGGAAGCAATGTGAGGAACAACCACAGCGTTTGGAAGGTCACCAAGGCCAGGCTTCATGTAAGGCTCATCCTGCAGACCAACCCAGTCATGTTTACTGTTTAGTCGACAAGTCACTCATCCATGGATCTGCTCAAGCTCAGGACCTAAATGCAGGACTAGGGCAATTAGCAGAGAATGCTGCGTAACCTTCACGTAATACCCCTGATGTTCAGATTTGCTACTTTTGCAGTAAAAGAAGAGCCGCCTACCTCGAATACATCGAGCCCAACACGGAACATGGGGTTGGCTTTGAGATGTTCCACCAACGCCACTTCATCTACGACAGGACCTCGGCTTGCGTTCACAAGAACTGCCTCCTGTTTCACCCAAATTCCACAGAAATTTCGCCCTTGATGTATCAGAACATGCACCCTTTTGCTAACTTGGATCTCTCAAAAACGTTCTCAAGAAGTCTTCTATACGATCAATACTTATAAAGAACTGGGAATATTTCCTCAAGCAAGTGAAGAACAGTCTCCTTAAATTCAAAGGAATGGCCTAAATAGGGTGCAACTCAAACACAAAAGTTAGGAAAGTAATATAAGAAAGTACCTTCTTCATAAGAGCCAGCCTCTCTTTGTTGATGAGGTGATATGTTGTCTTGTCCAGGATAGGATGCAAGCTCACCTAAATTCCAAAACCCCAAAGCGACAAATATCAAGGAATACGTCATCTAAATTTTTGCTGGAGAAACAGAAAAATCCAAGCTTGCACTTCATTAAGCATTACCATACTTCAGTAGCAGGTTAGGCACTTCTCCTTGCCGAAATGAATTTTCCCGTTTGCTTATCACGGGTGTTGGCATTCAGATGATGCCACATGGCACTTATTGGTTAAAAATAATTCATCATTTTGTCCCGAACCAGCTACCAATGCACGGTATGCAATTTAGCAGTAGATATCCTGAAACTAATATCCTCCTCATATCCAGTAGCAATTCATACCACGTCAGCTTTCTGCAAGACCTCCTCCGGACTGGATGCTCGGCTCCAATGTACAGGTTCCTCGCCCTGAGACTTCAGGAATTCGCCGTAGGCTGTCATAAAAAACACGCTCTTTTGAGTTTGATTCATGTGATGGTAAGTGATTCTACAAAATGAGGTAAGCAACTTTCTGTACAATGCTATATCTTCTGAAGTGTTTCGGTGAAGTTACCAGTAGGTGAGTCGAATAATAACTGTCGACATGACAATCCCACTATAAATACAAATGATTGTGGATCTCAAAATGCATGTCAAGGCTAACACACTGCACAAACCTGTAACGAATTTTTCTAGTCTTGTCGACTGATACAAGTCGTAGTAGATTACGTTCATCTTGAAGCCTTCGACCTACCAGGAAACAACGAGCAACTTCAGGCCATGTGCACCTCAAAGATATGCGGGTCAGAATGCGGGTTACAAAAGCATAGTTTCAGAATTCTCAAGACAGCAGCGTAACCTTCATGAAAGGAAAAGCGAACATCTTGGGACCAACTGCTAATTCAAGGAAGAATCAAGGTATCCAATATGCTCTGCTTCTTCGACAAAAAAAATTTACACAGATTCTCATATCTTGAATTCAAGAATACAAGTGTTCATACTTAGCCAACTATTACAGAGAAGTGCAGTTATTATTAACCATAGTGCAGCTACAGTGCATAGGGAAGTGCGGTCAACAGTGCTCGAGAATATAATGAAAGTGAAACATACCATCATACGTGCATAGGCAGTCCCGATTCTTCCGGCACCAATAATGCCCACCGTTTGTCCCTTCAGTAGATTTCCCACAAACCTGCAGGACAGCATTTGTCATGAACTCAAATTCACGCTTGTCAAATCCATATCCATAATAGAGGAATAAGATTTCATAATTTCAGAATGACCAATTTGACTGATCATAATGTGGAAGAATATAATCCTAACAGGATCAAGTTTTGTATCTCCAGGATAGGTGTTGGTACAAAATGATATTGAACAAAAGGAAGTTCCCATATGACAGACTCAATACACTAATAATGATATTTAATGTTACCTACATAAATTGATTTTAAGATGCTATAAGGTTTTACTTTTGATGGATATTTTTACCTCGAGCACAGATATCGATACCTTTCAAAGAGGAGGATCTCTATAAACAAAGGTGGCAAAATTATTCATAGAGAGAAAAAACTTATAGCATTTTAAAGTCAATAAGTGGAGGTAACACTAAAAATCATTGGCGCTAAAAGAAAATGAAGCCCAATCTGGGGCTCTTGGACATTAAAGGGATTAACAATGAACTCTAGAAAGTAAGAACATACAGAGTAGGAAGCCAGCCAACGTATTTGCCAGCACGCATGAAGTCATCGGCTTCAACAACACGCCGGGCTGCTGAAAGAGTCAGAGCTGCTGCCAATTCTGCTGTTGTCTCCGTGAGTACACCCTACAGAGCACACCCAGTAGAAAATCATACCTCTGATATCATGTGAAATCTTTACAACTTCTTTCCTGACATGCAGTGAAGATACAATCCATTACTGGAGAACGCCTTAAAGGCTCTGTTTTCAGCTGCCTCATCCAATTCATAAGCCTATTGACTATCTTGCATATCTTTCACAGTAAGACCCTCTTCATTCTATTTAGTATGGCCTAGAAGAACTTGTACTTGTTTAACACCACGCAGTATGTTTGATACTTGAGACGTCAAGGAAACCAGTAAAAGAATTTAGTACGATGTAAAACAGGAAGTAAAAGCCTAGAATAAAAAGAATGAAGATTACAATCAAGCAAAGAAACTAGTTCCCATTTACACACATGTTCTCAGAAGAATATGCATTTGGGAGCAGGATATACATACAGGAGTGTTGCCAACCGAAATGCCATGTCGAGTAGCTGCTTCCACATCCACGTTGTTGTAGCCTACGGCCATGTTGCTGAAGGCATGGCCACCAGCCTTCTTCAAGGCTCCGAAAAGGGTGTCACCCCAATCCTCTGTCAACTGCACACACAATCATTCACTTACCATCCACAAAGAAGTAACTGAAACCAATGAGAGGAAGAAACCTAAGGTACAAAGACGAGCATGGATGAAAAGTTTGCTACTAACTACGCCACATGGACGTAGATAGCAAATTCTACCCTAGGTGTCTCTTTTGCGTAGACTCTACGACACAACTGAGAAGGGAAAAAAGGTCTGTGAGAAGAAAGAAAAGAGATGAAGCATGACATTGACCCAAAACCAATGTAAAAAAAGAGTCTCTTAATGAAAATTCTAATAACTACCCTTATGGACATTGATAGCGAGTGTTACACTTGGTGTCTCCTTTCGGAGGTAGACTCCATTATTGGGACTAATGTCCAGTAGCCAATAAACTAATGAGATATAATAATGGTTCTCCATACAAAAATCCTAGTCTACCTGCCCAATGACACCGTCGCACTTCGTTCCAATGAGAGACACGATGTCATCCACGCTGAGTATGGTCTTGTTCTCTGTGCATATCTGCATTAGCAAACTGTATTAGAACCACCTGGTGATGGATGATTGAAAAGAGGCCAGATGAAGCTTGTCAAAACCTGGCATTCCAATACCACAGAACGACGTAACATTCAAAACTCAATCCAAAATAAGAACAAGGGAAGATCAAAACGAACAACTCAGTGCTTTTTAATTCGACATCACAAAAGCTCATGCGGTTTAGGCAATCTGAAACTTAACTGCCATGGAGGCAAAAATATTACTTATTCTAATGTATGGTTTTCTACCATTAACTCATGTACCAAGTCCTACCCTATACTAAACAACTGGCACTTGGAATACTTGAGGTGTCACATGGAGCTATGGGTGATGGGATGTAGTCCGTCTGAATTGCGAATTTACACACATAAGGCGCTACAGTTGGTGAGGCCCGAGTTAATGTACAAAAACATTTTCTGAAGATAGTATTTCTTATCCACATATAGGGGAAAAAGAATGGAAGTATGAAAGCTCTTTCATCTTCGCATACTTGAATCCATTTTCAATACACGCATGCAAAGATGATGTAAAACAGATAGCACAGTCCACTGTAGGCCACACTAAATAGAATTAAGACTGTGGCGTCTATAGCCTGCAGGCATTCAGATTCTAGTGTAACAGCCAAAAATAATGTGAAACAACTATTCTTAAGGATTCATGTAAGGATGGTCTATCCATGTTACAAAGAATGGACGAATATTCCACATTTCAGTTTCTTCGACTGCATTTTTAGTACTTAGTTTTGCATTTTCTTCTCTAAATTTTCAGCATCCTGTATATTTCAGCTGCAACCACTCCAATGTAATTGAAAAAACGGAACAGCTGAGGAATCCGGAACCTCCGCTGCCAGATGTCTCTACGAGAGACATCTTGAATCGGAGACATCCAAGGGGGCCTGGGTATACTGCAGGGGGAGGTGTCAATTCTACACTCTACCCTACAAAATGTTGGAAAAACTTTCAAAATGGCACTGCGCTAAAAAGAGAATTCTTCGTAGCTATTGATAAAATTCACTTACAGAGCCTCTGCAAAGCGAATTCGAAACCCCACAAAAAATTCATGCCAGAACGTTCAAAACAACGCAAGCCCAAGAAGCTCAGCCACTCCAGCAAAACCAAAAGGACAGTCCTCGAATCACAGCAAACTCCATAGTCAAATTCCCACGCAAAAAAATTCGTAAACCACACGGAATCCACACAAATTTCGGGAAGAATAGAATGGAAATTACTTCAACTCGGCATCCGACGCTGGTGAGCGCTTTGATCCACTGCGTGCCGGGCATGGGCTTGGTGCTGACGACGCGCAACGACCCGCCCGCATTGTGCACCTGCACTGCCAGTTGTCTTGAAGCCATCGCTACACAAAAATTGCAATTGCAGCTGCGCCGAAATCGACAGCCTTCTGAATTAGCGAGAATTGGTGAAGTAGAGGAAGCTCAAGGAAGGACATGGCTGAGACGGAGGCTTGGGGAGCGGGGACGACGACGATGAGAGGGGATGAAAGTCGATTTGTCGTCGGGTTTGGGGATGAATGTGGAGGGGAACATGTGCCTGGGATATAAAGAAGGCGAGGAGAGGTGGGGAGAGCCTTATCTGGGATTCAGGGCTGGGGACTGGGCTGAGACGGGGGTGGTGCACGTGTTTTTATTGCAATGGGGGGCTTAACGCCAAAGAGTCCCTAGCATTTTGGGGTTTGAAAATATCATTTCTTCTTGAAGTATTGAAGTGTTAAAGGTCTAAATATCACTAAGGTATTAAGTATAGAAATCTCAACTATGTGTTGTAAGGTAACTGCACTTGAATTGAACCACTCTTCAAAATTGACCCCTATTTTTGAAGGAAAAATAAACAGGGAGGATACCCAAAATGGTGCGAGTGACAAAGACAAATGCAAATCTCAACATGTTGTAAGGTAACTGCACCTAAATTAAACCACCCTTCAAAATTGACCCCTATGTTTGAAGGGAAAATAAACAAGGAGGATATCCAAAATGGTGCAAATGACAAAGACAAATGCAAGATGAATCTTGAGTAGTGTACAATTCTATTAATAATATTGTGTAGGTGGCAACTTTATAAGTGGTCAATTTTAGGTGCATTTTTTGTTGTTTTAACTTCTTCCTCTTGTCATTTCTTAGTGTGCATCAAATTCATTTTGGCATCACCTAATTGACACTTTTAGCATCCTACACCTTGCATCTTTGAAAATTTGAAACTAGTTCACAATGCATCCAAAAATTATGGAACCACTTGCAATTTGATTCCTAGTCCTCTTGCAATGTGCCAAAATTGTTTTTCATTTCCTAAAGCATGTTGGTTATGTTACCCAAATTATTTGTGTGAATTTAGGAGTAGTTATTGTAGATGGCATGAACCAAATTTGGAGTCATTTGGCCACATAGATTGCAAGATTGTAATGTTTTAGTGTTGAAAAAAGATGATGAAATTTTCCTATCAACATATTAGTGGTGAAATTAGATTTCTAAACCTACTTAAATGAAAAAACATTAAACTATAAAGTGCTTTGAAACTAGTATACAAAGACATTGTCAAAAAAAATATCATCCAAATGACTTGTCATATGTGCAAAATGGCTTTGAAATGTCAAAGAGTAACAAAAAAGTTGCAAGAAATACATTTAAAGTTGATTCTCTTTCTTCTAAAATGCTTCTTAGACATTCATAACTCTTTGGATTAATATGAAATTTTAACCACATAAACTAGACTAGAATGTGAAACTTATCTAAAAAATGATATGGAAATGGACATTGAATGAAGAAGAAACATGCTACTAAAGTACACAGTAATCCAGAAATGTTCAAATTTTGGACTTCAAATGTTACCTACACATTCAAAACAACTTGAATGGAGATGAAAACTTTACTACAATAATTAAACTTGAAAGGGAAATCTAATTGAAGAAGTTTTTATTGAAAATAAACATTAGATGAAAGAGATACAAGCCCTCAAAGTTGCAACCATCAAAATGCACTTGGGTGGATTGGAATTGATTCTGTGAACTTTGGATGGTCCCCCCAAATTAGTACATTTGGTTAGAAATTTTTACTACACAAACTAGAAGAGAGAGAATGTAGATTTTCCAACAAGTTTTATTAAATTTGAACATTGGATATAAAAGTCCTAATACTTTGAATTGGAATTCCAAAATATAGGAGGTTAATATTCATTGTTTTTAGCCTTGTATCCAAGAAATCTTGGAAGGACATTATGAACTAAAAAGGTCTGATGGATGACTTCATTGTTAACACCTTAATTTTCCAATGTTTAAAATCTAAACAATGAACAAAGAGGTTCTAAGGTCTTTTTTCACCACAAAACTTCTCATTCATCCAAACCAATGCTTGATGTTCTTAAAACTTAATATATAATGAATTTGAGGTAATTAATATATATTTTTAAAGATATAAGCAAAAATATGCAAGAATTCAAAAAGGATTCAAGTGCTAAGGAGTTAACTATAGAAACAAAAGGGGGGAGTTACAATTGATCAAAACATTGTAGTATTCCCTAAGCTTGTTGTATTACAAGAAAAATGGGACTCTAATCAACATAAATTTAATGCATTTCTATTGATTAGAAATTTAGAACATTTTTCTTTTAAGCTCTATTGATATGGCAATTATCTAAATATCAATCAACATAATTGTATTGATTTGACCAAAATAAAAATTTGTTCAATTGATTCAGTAATTTTTTAAACATCATTTTTATTTTTCCACATTTTTGAAGTAGTAGGGTAGGGTTTGTAAGAAATAATCATTTAAAAGTAAGCAAATAAATAAATAAAATGAATAAGAAAATTTTTCAAATTCAACAAAAAAATAAATGACCAAGATGTTGTAAAATATGAAAATGTTCAATGTTAGCAAAATAATCCAAAACAAAGTCCAATGACCATCTACCATCCAGAAAATGTACAATGCTATACTTATTTCATTGACATCCAATGATAGTGAATGAAGGAGAAGTCATTTTTATAATGAAATTCAAGGTCCATTATGAATCTCCAAAGGGTCTGGAATAATTTGAAAATGAGAGTTTGATTGCTCATTGTCAAAACATAGAAATTGTGTACACAGTAGAATTCTAGACCTCATTCTAGCACAGTAGAATAACTATTTTTTCATCCAAGAAGGTATTTAAATTTTCAATGAATCCTCCGAAGAATTTGAAAGGTAATCAGATTTCCCCTCATTAGAGAAAATTCACCTACTCTAGAGGGTTGTGAGTTCCCTAGGGTTCTTAGCTCATTGAAACTCATGGTAGCTATTGCATGACATGGCAGAACGGTAGCCATGTCATATTTTAAATATTTAAAAAAATATATATATATCATTTTAAAATTTCTTAAGAATTTTAATTCTAATTCTAAAAAGAAAATATTTTTACAGCCTGGCATTCTTTAATTGCGAGGAAACAAGCCGTGAAATGGCCCTCATCCCCCCCCCCCCCCCCCCAAACTCTTCTAATGAAAAATGCACCTATTAGCCTAATAACCAAAGTATTTTGGTGTTTGCTTTGGTCATGGGGGGACCATGTCCTACCACGGTTAATGTTGTCAACTTTTTTTTGCAATACATTCGGCTATTTTCATATCCATTGACTAATATAGAATTTTGGATGGACTAATAGGCTCTAGCCATGGTTATAGCCTTGTATTGCAAAAAATCTTTGTTCATTGTTGTAAACCTAATAGTAACCCAATTCTGTCAAAATGCATTATGTTCATCTATTATAGAATGTCAATTTTGGACTATCCAAGATATCTTATTGTTGTTGAGGCCCAAAAGTGTCCACTGGATGACTTTCCAAATCATTGTAGAAATGAAAAATGCACTTATTGGTCCTAAAATCAAATCATTTCTGGCAAAATACCTTGGTGATAGGTCTTTTCTTTTCAAGATTAAAATGTCTTAGATTGGCAATCTTCAATGATGTGCTCTCCTATATTTTGATGAAATTTGGTCATGGTTGATTTCACAACAACTTACCTTAATTCCTAAGCACTCCAAAGTCCATATTTTAAATGATGAACAAAATGTGTGAAGACAATGTTTACTCCCAAAACTTCTCATTCAATTTATCCAAACTGATGCACGAATCATTAAAAAACCATCGTGCTTTTATGAACAAATTGATGAAATTGAAACAAATAATATATACTTACAAAAATAAAAATAGAAAGTACAAAAGTTCACAAAAGGATTTTTGGGTTACCAAATTAATTTGGACAAATATAATTTTTTATCTTTAGTTACTAAGACATAGCTACTTGTGCACCTAAAAATGACTCAATAGGAGCAATGCTACCTACAAATCAAAACATGAGATTAATTATTGGCAATTGTTGGATGAAAAATGAACAATTAACCAAGAATTGCCTATAGTAAGATCAATATAAAAAAATTACAATAAATAATAGTACTTCTTCCAAAACATTTCTAGTATTGAATCTTGTAGAGTATTCTATCTTCATTATGTTGCTATATTACACAATCTTCATTGAAGCTTCTTCAAAATATTCATCATCTATTGGATGGATGTTTGAGCAATTAAAGATTAATGCTTGGACTTGGAGCTTTAGATTTTCTTTGCCGTAGAAAGTAAACAATTTTTTTCAAGGGGTAGTAATTTCTCCAAGTATTACTTTTCCTTTTACAATTAGTAAGTTGACATAGCAAATGATGGAGGGTTTTTTTTTCACATTGTAAGACTTGTAATGAGTCAAAAGACTTTGAAAATATAGGGACATTAGATACTCTTGGAGATATTATACCATTTGAAGCTACATTTGTGACAAAAGTTGACACCTTAGCCCTTCCTAAAGCTCTCTCCATTGGATCAAGTACAAATCATTTTTAATTTTTTTCATTCTTGAGTATGAGGCTCTATTGTAATTGGCTACTCAAAAGGAATACAATACAGTCCTTACCCTTTTTGAAAGGTGGATAATGCTTGAATTTGGGTTACGGAATGGAAAAGTTGATGCATACATTAGGGGCAGTCAACCATTTTCACCAATTTAAGCAATTATGGATATGTGGAGTGTGTGTCTCTGGACAACAAAAAAAAATTTGTATATAGAAATAGAGTTTGAAAGGATGTAGAATTTTTCAGAATTTTTTAATTCAAAATAAAATTATTAAGAATTGTTTAGGTGAGTTGTACTGATACAATTTGGTTTGGTCATATAGACCTTTCTATTTCCAACCATGGGCTAGTTGCAAAATTGACCAATGGCTGATTGCAATATTGAGAGTCTTGCAATCAATCATAATAAGTCACATCTACTCTAAAACCATGCCACAACTTTATAGAAAGAGAGTAGTCTATAGATTCGAAATAGAAGGGCGATCATAAATGGGTTGGTTTTTATACTTTTTTTCTTGTACTTTTAAAAGAATAATTGTCCCCTACATAGTTATATTGGTATTGGTAGCCTTTAATCCATCCACACACTTTGTATGTAGAACTCAAATGGTATATCCTATGGGTATTTTGGTTTAGAGTGATTCACAATTTTGCATACAAATGTTATACATTTGAAAGAGCATGACCATAAGGAGGTCCTATGCATGCACATGTGAGAAAAAGGTTAAAAGAATTTGAATACTTTTTGTAGATTTGGCACCATAGTAAAGACAATGTATACACATTTTCCTTTCATTTAGGGGCTTTTGTGCATATAATCAATTTTGAAAATTGTTAAGAAGTGTCCAAATCAATTATAAATTTTGCAATGCTCAAAGATTGATGTAATGAATCTCTACCTAAAATTTCTAAGTGTTTAAAGCATTCTAATTCTAATTAGAAATTTGTGAATTCAAAACAAAGGTACACCTCATGTGCCACAAGAAGTAAAATGTAGTGTGGACCACTCACTTTGGGTTTAAGTTACGGTAACTGACCCATTTTTGACCAGAGACCTATTCTTGTTATTTAGGTTACTTTCTTTCCAATTAGTATGAAAAAAACAATGATTAATTATGGCACAATTTTTAATGCAATCATAGTGCATTACTATTGGTTGCAAGACTCTAATATTACAACTAGCCTTGGTCAATTTTGCAATTAGCTTGTGGTTGGAAATAGGAAGACCTATATGACCAAAATAGGTCGAACAAAATCTTCAACTAAAAAAATCTTCATAGTAATTATGTTTTGATAAATAAAATTTTGAAAAATTATGGAATCTTTCTAAACTCTATTTTCGTACACAGAAAATTCCCCACTCAAGTAACAAGCGATCGAGATATGTGTAATTGCTTAAGATGTTCGAAAATGGAAATGGGTCGACTACCTTAAGAGAATTTTTTTACAATTGTCCCCACCAAGTGTTGGAAAAAGCACTTTCCCCTTCTGTGGAAAGCTCGTAGCTTGACACCTTTGAGTGGACGCCGTCAAACTTCCGTCGTCTCCCTTGAGATTCCATTCCCAGGCTCACTCTCCCGCAACTGATAGTGTCACACCCCACTCTGTTTTTCCCGATGGCTCCAATTGCTACAAAGCACCTCCAATTCCTGTTTCAAGCTCTTCCATGACTTCTTGTCTCTGCTTTCCTAACGATTTTGGGTTTCTTAGCTTGCTCAGAATTCTAAATTGAGCTAAGATGGCCATGGCGATGGAGTTCCGATCCGGCGATTCTCGTTGCTGCACCTCCCCCTTCAAGACTACCACTACAATCTTGCACCGCCATGATGCTAACCTTCGTTTTTCCCGAAGTCGGAGCTTTCGAAGCTCATCTGTATGTCCGGATGCAGCACTGGCCATGTCAAATTGCATTCCTCAGCCAATTTCAAGGTTCAGCTCTTCTCGTCGTACGACGATCGTGTGCAGCGCGACGAAGGACAATGACAGAGTCAGTGAGAACGAGCGAGGGTTTGAGAAGAAAATTGAAGCATTCGGGGAGGCGCTCTCGTCGGGGTTTCCCTTCTGGATAATGGTAGCGTGCGCTGGGGGGTTGACGAAGCCATCGGCGTTCACATGGATCCAAGGACAAGTGCAGATTGTCGGCTTGAGCATCACGATGTTAGGAATGGGGATGACAATCTCCCTGGATGATTTGAAAGGCGCTCTGGCGATGCCGAAGGAGCTTGTGGCGGGGGTGTTGTTGCAGTACACGGTGATGCCAACTGCAGGGGCGTTGATTAGTTGGATGTTGAAGCTGCCGGCGCATTACGCCGCAGGGCTCATCTTGGTGGCGTGCTGTCCTGGTGGAACCTCCAGCAATGTGGTCACGTATCTGGCGAAAGGGAACGTGGCTTTGTCTGTGCTCATGACGGCGGCGAGCACGTTCCTGGCTGTTGTTATGACGCCGATGCTAACGTCGCGCTTGGTAGGGCAGTATGTTGCTGTGGACGCGGGATCGCTCTTCTTCTCCACATTGCAGGTTGGCATTGTTCGTTTGAAATCTCAAGATTAGGTCATTGGGATCAATTTATTGTTAAATTGCTAGGGATTCAAATTTACCCTTAAGGATCCACATCAATCCATTCCAGAGAATCAAAATTAGGTCGTTGGTGCAAATTACTGTTAAATTACTAGAAATTCTAATTTTACACTGAAGAAACCACATCAATCCAGTCTAGAGTATCACATTGGCTCAAGTACTGTCAAATTGCTAGAAATTCGAATTTTATGCTGAAAAAAATCACATCAATCCATTCAAGAGAATCCTTGTGCATGCCAATCTTCTGAAATGACATGAAGAAGAATCCCTGACGTCTTGTTTTGCTAAGTTGAGCTCATTTTGAAGTGAGAGATTCATAAGCCAATGAGCCAATGGCTGCGCATGTCACAGCTTGAATTGTGCTTGATTTGCTCTGTTTTGGCATGACTTTGCTCGTGGAACATTTACTACTCACGATTGTTTTGATCGTTTGTACTTGTAAGAAAATGTAAGTTGTAATGCTGCTAAATGTAGCCAATTTTGGGACCATTGCTTGCAGGTCGTGTTGCTTCCCGTGACAGTGGGTGTCTTGTTAGCACAATATTTTCCAGGATTGGTGCGACGATTGATCCCGTTGGCTCCTTCCGTCGCTGTGCTCGTCGTCTCGGCGATCTGCGCGGGTGCCGTTTCGCAGAGTGCAGCGACCATTCGTCAGTCGGGTGGTCAAGTGCTGGCTGCAGCGATCGCCCTCCATGTGGCTGGTTTCTTGTTTGGCTACCTCCTGTCGCATACTCTCGGGTTTGAAGAATCCACGTCGCGCACGATCTCTATCGAAGTCGGGATGCAGAATTCGGTTCTGGGCGTCGTGCTTGCGAGCAGGCATTTGGGGAGTCCGTTAGCGGCAGTCCCGTGCGCTGTATCCAGTTTTTGCCACCCCATTATCGGCAGTGCCCTTGCAAGGTTCTGGCGTACTCGTACCGCTAAGCTGCCAACCGTTGACGATGCCGTTTCATCGTAGAGATCTTTATTTTTATTAATTCCACACTCATTCACGTCTTGCTACTTGAAGGAAGTTTTCGGTACCTGGGACTCGAAGGCACAATGTATATGTCCGTAGCACGTAAGAAAGATTCTATGATACTCCTTTGTTTGCCCTTTTATTTTAACTTACAGACTTACAATATTTCATTTGTTGTTAAAGTAATAGTATTATTTTGGGAAATTTTAACAGGTAGTTTAAGTTCCTGGATGATCGTATTGAGAGCCGTCCGGTTCTGTTTGTATTGATGACTCTCGATGTGGTGGTTGTTATGTAGATTGGACGATGTTCTCTGTGCAAGATGGAATGTTGGTGGGTGAGGTGGACAAAGTTTTCATGCGAACGATTAAATATGTAATTGTGTAATGAGTTATCAAGCAGAAGAGGGATGTATTCTCGTGTTGACAACAGAATGTAAACGATTTTCCAAAGTATGTTTTGGAGTTTTGTAGAAGCGGCGGACTTGTTTTGGATTGGAACTCTATCTTCAACTTTTCTATCGCTCTTGATTTCTTGTGAATTGAAGGAAACGTGCACACCATTGCCATTCAGTTGCATGTTAGATTTAATACCATTGCTCGCCTTAGAAATCGTGTGAGAGCTAAGACTTCTTATACCGGTAGTTTTTTCTCTGCCACAGCACTACTGGTTTTCTTGCTTCAATGTAGTTTTGTCCAACCTGTATGTTGAATGCTCAACAATTAAACTGGGTTTTGGCAGAAACGAACTCCTTGTGCCGGTGTATACTGTTTCTTTGGAGATGAACCCACCGTAAACGCTATTATCACATCGGCGGCTAACAAGGGTAGTAAGCTCGAACTTGGAAACCCTGTAATTTAATACATGCGTATCCCATGTTACTTGTTCATGATTATTAGAAGCATTAATCGAAAACTTAGCTCAACTATATTGCTTCATGCTCATATGATCAAGGCCTCGATCAAACTGAATGTGATTTGTACTGGACGAAGTGAGGAAGTCACGAGTGTTAATTAAGTATTTACAACAATATTTGCTTTCCGTGGGGTATGTAAGGCGACCAAATCTTATCTCGATTATGGAGGACTCGACCAGCAGTGTATTTGTAATTAAGAACTCAGGGACCCCTGTTGTGTAAATTTTTCTCCCAAATCGGGCAACTTGCGTGGTCTAGTAAGTTGTTCCAGCCTTATCACGTACAAATCCAATTCTTTCTGCTCTGTAGGATCTGTGCTATAAGTTATTTATGGGTGCCTTTGAAGAGCATGTCGAAGCAGGAATCCAAGATCTTTGGGTTTGAAGAAAGAAAATCCTGGTTTCATCCTGCGGGACCTCTATCGTGCAGACTAGTCCCATACCCTACATACCCTACAGTACATGTCTGCCAACTTTGTACCTATAATCAATTCAAATTAGTGTTTCGAAGTGCCGTTTTGCATGATAGCAATGACTGAGTATTATGAAATCCTGTGTAGCAATTTGAAAACTATTTTTTTGGGTCACCTGGGTGTCTGAAATTTACGGTGCCGAATTATCATTCAATTTGAAGGGGCAAACTTAACAAAGTCACTGTATGATAGAAGTTATTTGGGAAAACACCGACCCCCTCAAACTGAGGTCCAATCGCCAGTACCCGTGTCGAGTCTCTGACCACTGGCACGCTGTCCAAGTTCTATAGGTCGAATCTAGGGCTTCTTAACTGTTCCAATCTACAGTGGAGGTAAGTCGGAAAGTACTACGGTTTCAACCTTGTGACGAGCCTTGCAGGATATTTTATCGCCGCTTGGGCTGCTGCCACCGAGGCACTGGTCTTTACCAGTTCGGTTCTATAAGACTGATCAGCGCTCCTTTCCTCGTTGCTGTGTTCTACAATCCAGGTCACTTTTCGAACCCCAGCTTCGTCTCTTAGTTCGCCGATATTATACTGCCTCGCTGCTTACAGTACTAAATCTGTACTAGTCCGCCTTTACTGAGGTTTGAAAGTCTCTGCATTAGATTGCATGTCAAACTGCAGTCTGTGCGTCTCTGACAACCTCGTTTGCTAGTGTAGAGGTTTTCACACGCCTCTGTTCTGCTCTCTTTTATTTCTCTTGAGGGAACGTTAGTCTAAAACTTGCAAGTCTCTGGGAGCTTCTGAGGAGACTAGTCTATTGCGGCGTCACAAGAGCTTGGTTGTTGTCATGGCTTCTCTTCTTCAATGTGAGCACCTGCGTGAAATTCCGAGGGTCCTGTCAGTGGCCACCATCCCAAGGAGCTCGGGGTATTCCACGCCAATTTCGAGTCACGTCTGCCTCAGTATGCCAGACCCTGATCTTCCTGCGTCAACGGCTACCACGGTCTCTTCCTCCTCAGTGTATTCCACTTCGTACATTCAAAGCAGGAGCGAAACTTATAACTCTGATGCGGACTATTTCGAGGACGAGGCTTCGAAAGACTTTTGGAGCGAGTTTGAATTTTCAGGGCTTGCTATGAATCAGCGAGGAGTTGATGAGGTCAACCAAGAAGTCGAAGACGATCAGATGGGGCGTCCTGTATTGGCCAGTCGGAAGCGACACAAAGGACTCCTGGGTGGGGTTACAGAGTTTGACCCCACTGTTTAAAATATTGTGGTCACAGGAGAGATTTGTGTATTTATGTTGGTTAACTTTTCCATCTATGGCCAGCTTCGACCTTCGTCAGATCCGAGTAAGAGGTTCCTCCTTACACAATCTGTTTGTGCTTAGATGTACACACGAAATTGCTGAAGGTCGTAGGATAATTAGATTATTAGTACAGTAGGTGAGGAGTACATCTGATGATGATCCTTGTTGTAATCTCTTACAGGGGAAAGATTTCAGGGGTCCCCATGATTTCCACTTTACTCCCCGGTACACGCCGGGGGAAAGCATACCTCCAGTCATCAGAAAGCAGAATTGGAGACGAACCAAGAACTCTGAATTCTTTGAGGAGTTTGGTGACGTCTGGCATTTGGTTGGAAGATTTTGGAGAGGAGAGCCTGTTCGTAGTTGAGTTGTTCTGGACTGGCGGCAACTAGTGGGATGTCTGGTTGTGTGCAGCCTTGTTGAAGTGCGACACATCCAAAATTTCCATGCATGCGAACACTAGTAGAGAGCCCACCCCAGAGATATTCTAGAAAATGTTGCCGCTTAACAGTTGACAGGGTTTATGGCAAAAACTGCGGCCCTAAGAGCTTCACAAGTAGCAGGGCTTAATGAGACTAGGTTTTCTAAGTTACCTCCCGGCTATTTTTCTACTTGCTTTTTCCCCGTAAGGGTCAGAAATCTCGAGATGCAACCAAGACCTTCCATTTGAAGAACAGAAGCCCATTACATTTTGAGTCCATATCCTAAATGTTAGACAAGTTTGAGGCATGGCGTCCTTGTCCACCGGCAGGCAAAATTCAAGCATCTCAAGATTGCAGACCTTTACGGAAAAGAGACTAAAGAGTTGCACAATAAGACAACTAGGATCAGTGGCGTACGCGGAAGAGAATTCTTCAGGGTTGCCGATACTTACTGTTCTTTGACTGGAGTGCACTGTAGGCCTCTTTTTCAAGTTTCTTCCAGTAGATTGAAATCTGGCAACAGGAATTGCAACTAAGTGCTTTTCTTCTACAGAGTTGCAAGTTTCCGGACCTGGAAGCCCGCCCTCAGACTGTGCCGTAAGCTTAATTCCCGAACAAGAGTTGCAACTTTGCCACGAGCTGTGTAATGCAAACGTTCAAGTCATTAGTGATTCCACCATCTCTCGATCGGAGAGACTCTTGCAGCTGGGTCTGAATCTCGGAAGACGAACAGGCAATTTTCGGGGCCTGGTTGTGGGATGGATGTGGAAGGAGATGGGTATGGAGATGGGTCGTGATTAGCACAAGCTCAACACGGACGCGTAAAAGGCAACCGCGTTGAAGAAGAGGAACAACTTGGGCACCACCAGGAATGCGGCGACAGCAATCCCTTTGAACGTCAATATAGTTCAATTGGCGAATTTTTGTTCAAATGGCCGCGGTGGACCCGCAAGCAAGGAAGAAAAGGAAAATGAGTTATGGAGCCACGAGAGGAATGGGGGTGGAAATCCTAGCTTAGCACAGCGCAAACTACTTGTGGATGAAGTGCAATTTGCATATTGATTTGCATATTTATCGGCACAAAAAGGTAATGTAAATGTTAAAATGGCACATGGAATATTACCAATTGAACTGAATTGACACTATTTCATGATGGAGACAAGGGCATTGGTGACATTCGCAATGAGCATGGCCACAATGCCACAAGATTAATTCCTTGGATGCACACTTGTTGGAGATTTTTTTTCTATTATCCCTAAGAGCCCCATGGGATCAAAAGTGTCTTTGCATAGTCTAGAAGTCTAATTTGAAGTGTTGTAACTTTTGCATCTAGTGTCTAAATTCAATAAAACTTGTTGGGAAATCTATGCTCTCTTTTTTAGTTTGTGTGGTAAAATTTTCAGATCAATTTAAATTGTAGTGATTTTTTGGAAGTCATTTGAAGTTCATGGGTTCAATTTGAGTTCAACAAACTACATTTTGATGGCTACAACTTCAGGGGCTTGTATCTCCTTCATACAATGTTTGTTTTCAATAAAAATTTGTTGTGTTGTGTTCCCCTTGAAGTCTAGTTATTGTGGTAAAATTTTCATGTCAATCCAAGTTGTTTTGAATGTTTGGGAGCAATTCAAAGTTCAAAATCCGTACATTTTTAGATTACAATTAACTTTAGTGGTTTGTTTCTTATTCATATAGTGTCCGTTTGCAACTTCTTTTGCTATTTTAAAAAAAAAAGTCACAATGAGTCAATGAAGTGATATTTTCTTTCACCAATGTATTTGTATGCTAGTTTTGAATCACTTTACAATTAAAGTTTTTTCATTTGAGTAGGTTTAAAAATTGAATTTCACCTCTAAATGTGTTGCTAGGAAAATTTCAGCATCCTTTTCAACACTAGAACATTGTAATCTTGCCATCTATATGGCCAAATGACTCCAAATTTGACTCACATCATCTACAACACATACACTACAAGATTGTATGGCATAACCTTTAAACAACACTAAAGTTGGAAAATGTTTGATGGATGACTTGATTGTTCACTACAGAAATAAAGAATGTACCAATTCATTCAATAATCAAAACATTTTGATGATTACTTTGGTCATTGTGGACCATGTCCTTCAAAGGTTAAATTTTTATACTTTAGTGACATTTAGACCTATAACACTTCAAGAGCAATGATGTTTTTAAATCTCAAAAAGCCATGAACCTTTATTGGGTTAACATCCTTCAAACATAATAAGTTCACCATAAAAGTTATTTAGAAAAACACACACTCAAGTTGATGTCCAATTAACTAAAGGCCATCAACACCCATGTTGAATCTCTAACCATTTTGAAGTTGAGGACATGCTACCCAAGTTCTATACATCAAATCTAGTTTTTTTCTTTAACTTTTCCAATCTAGAATAGAGATACTTATATAAGCCCTATTCAAACTTGAACATCCAATGGTAGTGGACAAGATGAAAAGCATTTTCATTGGTTGAGCATAGGGGTTTGTCCACTAAGGCATTCACATCGGAGGGACAACCACTTGACAATAAGTCCATGTCATCAAGCACTCCCGCCAAAATTGAAGGTAAAGTCATAGTTGTATCGGACAACTTTGGGGTCACTTCGGCAGATGATTCCAAACTTGTTTAGAAGACAAAACGCTTCACCTCGAGCTTCGCCACGGCGCCTTCAAGCTTCTTCACAAGGTGCGATTTCGAAGCAGAATTTTTCTTCTTTCCCGTTTTCGCAAGAAATGCAGTGTATCAAGGAGCCCGATCGTGAAGACGCTTATTCGCTCATTAGCTACGCCAATTTGCCAAATCCCGGCTGAAATTGGGCAAACCCTGCTGTCCGGCTGTGTGAAGACTTCAGCGGTCAGATTCGAGAAGATTATGGCGAATTTTAGTCCTGTGGCGTTGCAAGAGCCCTGGGGTGACAGGATTTCGTGATTGTTTGCTGTCGATTAGCTCTGTTCTTTCGATTGGTTGGGGTGGGTTGGGTGCAAGTTAGTCATTCACACTGCTTCCATTTTCCAGCTTGCAGTCTCCATCTTCTTACACCTCACTCACTTAGTCTGATTTCAAAGAGATTATACGCTTGCTGCAAGCCCCCTTCATCTGTCTGCCGCCACATGGACGACAATGATGCATTTTCACTACCAGTAGTATCAGATTCTGATTATATTGACAAATTCATCTTCGTTAATGTATTGCATTTTGGTAATTTTGCCGCAGTCTCTTCAGTTTTGCGGGAGCAATCAATTCCTTAACCTTCATGAATCCTAGTCATTCCTTTTCTCCCCGCTGGAGGATTAAGATTTTGTTTCCTACGGACAATTATAATGATTTCAAATCTTCAGTTTCATTTTGAGGTCTTGTTAGGCGCTAACAGGTTCGAAGATTGAATGTGATAGTGGCTAGAAATTGATGAAATTGTTGGTTTCCTATGGGTGTGGATCATCGGCTGTTGTATGGTCGCCCTGTTTTGAATGCGAATCGGTCCGTCTTGTTGGAAAGAGTCAGCTTGTCAGTTTTTTTGAAGATGAGATGCATTCAGACGCTCTCCAGACTGCGTGTTTTTCTCTGAGGACCTAAATATTGTGAAAAACGATTGCAGACATCCTTGTTGAGAGCGGATTCTCTTGAGGAGGAAGAATCACTTCAAAGGTTTCTTAAAGGTGTGCGCCCTCCCCTAATTTCTAAGTCAGTTGGTAGCAATTGCAGTTCGTTTCCATTCATGAAGTTAGGGTTTCATCATAGAAGTGGATTCAATACTTCCAGGTGCTCCTACTTTGCCTACAGATTACTGTCGCATAGTCGGAGGTTTCAACCCTGAACATCATTATATCGATTGGATATTTTCAAATTGAGGAGACATCAAGTTATTGTGAGCATTGATAGGTAGCGTCAGCATTAAGTTGATTTGGAATGTCTTCAGAGATTCAGATGTTGTCACTTAGGACAGATCTAATTTTGAGGGAAAATTACGTCGAAATTCTATGTTACTTGATACCGCAGTGAAGTTTATTTTGATTTCGTTTTCATTTCAGGATTCAGGGTGTCTGATGTCGAAACTGGTAGCTTCATCGCTTTAGTTGCCAAAAATTATAATTTGACAACATTGCGGTTCGTGTGTAACAAATTTGCTCGGACTTTACGTAATTGTGACTGTTATCGTGTTGCTTTTGCTAACTGATATCGCTGTAATTCTAGGTGTTGATGATTTATTTCAATTGGCGGAGGGTAGTTATATTTATCAAACCATTTTTGGCCTCCTGGATTACTGAATTGAGTGAGTCCCGGAGTTAGGGACGAGGAGCGCCCACCCTCATGCCCATTACCTATCTCATTAGAGACTTGCATTGGAGTTCTGTCTCGTGCAGCGATGGTGGATGCGGCGGTGGATAGCTTGGTGCTGGCCTTGCACAATGTGGAGGCAGTGAAGTTCGGCGAATTCAAGTTGAAGAGCGGCATCATTTCCCCAATTTACATCGACTTGCGAGTGATAGTCTCCTACCCGAAGCTCTTGCAACAAGTTTCGGAATCTGTTTGGGCCACCGTCTCAGGCGTGGAGCAGGATGTGATCTGCGGGGTGCCTTACACGGCGCTGCCCATTGCGACCGCCATTTCGCTCAAGCACAATGTGCCGATGGTGATGCGGCGCAAGGAGGTAAAGGATTACGGTACGAAGAAGGCGATTGAAGGTTTCTTCACACCCGGGCAGAAGTGCTTGATCATCGAGGATCTGGTGACTAGCGGGGCGTCGGTGTTGGAAACCGTGGAGCCTCTGGTGGCAGCCGGGTTGAAGGTGACGGACGTGGTGGTGTTGATTGACAGGGAGCAAGGCGGGCCACAGACTTTGTCCAAGCACGGGCTGAAGTTGCACGCGGCGCTGAAACTGACGCGGATTGTGGAGGTTCTTGTGCGCCATGGCAAATTGACACAAGAGGTCGCGGACTCTGTAGGGAAGTTTTTGGCTGCGAATCAGACGACGGTGAGCATGCCGCTCGTTGCGCTAACCCCTGCGAAGGTGAGACGGTTGCCATTCGGAGAGAGGGCGGGCTTGACGAAAAATCCTACCGGAAAGAAGCTCTTCGAGATTATGGAAAGGAAACAGAGCAATTTGTCGGTGGCAGCTGATGTGAACACAGCTCGGGAGCTTCTAGCACTTGCAGATGCCGTAGGACAAGACATTTGCGTGCTGAAAACGCACGTCGACATCTTCCCCGACTTTTCCCCGGAGTTCAGCCGCCAGCTTCGTGAAATTGCTGACAAGCATGACTTTCTGATTTTTGAGGACCGGAAGTTTGCAGACATTGGGAACACGGTGACCATGCAATACGAAGGTGGCATTTACAAGATAGTGGAGTGGGCAGATATCACAAATGCGCACATTGTCCCTGGTGTAGGCATTGTGGATGGTTTGAAGTTGAAGGGGCTTCCAAAGGGTCGTGGACTTTTGCTTCTTGCAGAGATGAGCTCGAAAGGAACCCTCGCCAAGGGGGAGTACACCCAGGCGGCTGCTCAGATTGCTGCAGATCATCCCGAATTTGTTATTGGATTCATCTCAACCAACCCCGCTGCATGGGTGGGAGGGCCAGGCAGCCCTGCGTTGATTCATATGACTCCTGGCGTTCAAATGAGTGCTGGTGGGGATGCTCTCGGCCAACAGTACAACACGCCTAGCTCGGTAATTGGGGAGAGAGGCAGTGATATTATTATTGTGGGACGTGGTATTATCAAGTCTGCAGACCCTGCTGCTGCTGCAAAGGAGTATCGCAAGGCGGGATGGGCAGCGTACGAGCAAAGTCTGTAAGCTCAGAATTGTTTGCATTGCCACATTACTCTCAGTGTCAGCAAGTTTTGTTCTATCGAATTCTCTGCAAGGCTGGATTGTTAAGATAGTTGGGACATTGGGAATACAAGTGGTTGTTTGCAACGTGAGTATTCAAGAAGAAAGAGGAATTGTTTCTAATGCACTGCGGGACAATGTTTTTTAGGTCACATTGCAGCATTGGGCTTCGTTCTGAATTGACATTCTGTGAGAGCGTGTGTTGTAATTTTGGAGAATAATAAAGTAACACATGAAGAATTTTCTACGTGCAATGTATCAAACTTTATATGCACTTCTATTGTGAAACTGTTAACTTAGGAGCTCAGCTTTGGTGATTGCAATGGTGACTCAACAAAATCATCAAGTGTGCAGATTTACAATCTTTCTGCGGTCATCTTCCTCGGTTGCATTCCTTTTCCAACCAACCAACGTTCCTTTCTCGTCGTGCTTCTCTCCTTTCGGTTCCTTCCGTTCATTGTCGTCCCGGTTAAGTTAAGGTCGAGCTGGGCAATGAGAAGCCAACAACACTGGCTAGATGTAAGTTAAAGAGCATGTGAGGTGGCAAGCGTAATTCGCAGCAGGTGGGCGACACTTTGTTTTGCTTTTGTCAGATGTTGGAATTTGAGTTTTGGAATAGCGCTTTTGCTTTCCGGAGGTTCCCTCTCCGCTGTAACGGAAGTAGACGCTTCGTCCTTGCTGCCAGTTTCTGAACTCTTCATAATGACAAAGTAATGCTTGAGAGCCGGGAGGCTCTCAAGCATTATCACATCCAAGGCCAAGTTCTATTCAAACAAGAACATCCATATATGTATTTTTTGGTTGAACTACGGAGTATGGACTTGCAATTTAAAGGATTATGCACCTGTAATAGTTACCTCAAACACCATACTTGGCATTCTGTTTACTATTCTGTAGTTTAATTCTCATTTGTGTTGCCTAACAATATCTTTTGCCGAGAAGATAATCTCCACGCAGTGAGCTCTCCGCAGATCAACCAGCCTCGATCGTTATGACACATATACGGTCTAACGGTCGTGATCTGAACGAGATTTACAATAGCAATTATCAGTTACTCAAACTAGGAAATTGAATATCAGAATCGTGGGAACGGGCTTTCTTTTATACCGAGTAATTTTCATGTTCAGGCGGGGTACCTTCGCTAATCTTCACCTTTGCTTATCACCGGTATTGAGGGCGGTTCAGGCAAGGTCATTACGAAATCTCTCACACGTACTTACATGCTAAATGGTTTTCTTTGGACCACGTCTTATTTTTTTTAGTCCTTGTGTCTAGATCTCTATTGTGTTTGCTAGAAAAATCGCTTACTTCGATCACCTCATTGGATCGGAGCACAAAAAAATACCATTATATTCTTCGACTCAGCCTCGGTTGGCAAAAAGGAACGAGATTAGTGCAAGTACAAAAGTGGGACAGGATCAAAGACAAAATACCACTCAGTGCTCCAAAAATGCCCCCAAACTTTGCATATATGTCCCAGTTCAAGTACAACTTGTTCCCATCGGCTGTTCTCATCAAACTGCAACGTGTTCCCATCAGCAGTTCCAAAAACTAGGACCCATGTATCAGTTTCACAGCTCGCTGTCAAAAATTAGGACCCAATGTCTGCTGTGCTGTTCCGTGTGGGTTAAGTCATTCCATAGAGTACGTTGAATGCTTACGTTAACCACTGCTTTGGTACAGCTTTGAGTTCACATAAGTTTTACGAACAGTACTAAATTCCCGACCTGCAATCGTAAGATATAATTGCAAGAGTTAGTATGCGGGTTAGTATGTTGGAAAGTACGTGCACCCATATTCATCACTAACCCAAAATGCAACACCTACATTTGGATCAACAAGCGATACCCTAAACCTAGATATTGATGACACAAGATGTACTTCCACAATCAGAACATGAGAATCTAGGAGAGCCTAGTGTTGATTTCGGTACACCTGCAAATAACACTTTGAAATTTCATAGCTTATTTTGTGATTCATGTGCATGGTGTCCAAATAATGCACGGTACAGTTCATTCGAATCCTCTATCACTTGCCAATAAAATGCAATAAAAATAAGGTTTGTTTAATAGTAGTAAGCATGCTCAGTTCAGTTGCTATTAGTGTCAAAATATGGGTACACTTGCCTTATCACCTCTTGCGCATGTCAATGCGAGACTCATATTTCTTGCCTGGATGTTGAGCAAGGCCACTTGAATCTCTCCCTGAGTTTCTCCTTCGAATACGAAAGCTTGGGACCTCCTTCGAATGTCGAAACTTAGTCCGCACTTCTGCTTCAATCACAGACTTTGCACGTCACGGTTGCTGAAGAAGACGAGTTACGTAACAGGTAGCCCAGCCTTTTCTGAAACCCAACTCCGTTTCCTTTGCCTTTTCCTTTTCCTTTCACTTGGATTGTAGTCTATGATTTCAACCACAGTGTGCGAATGCCGGCAACTATTCCTCAGCTTCTGACAGAGAAGCGGTCACCATGTCCCAGCTACATGAATTCAAAGCTGCGGCAGTGCTGCTTTTAATTTCCTCAAGTGGCTCGTCAAGCTCCAACACAGACACAGGAGGAGTGTAACCTTCAACACCACTGTGAGGTGAGAGTAGTCACTTGGCATTTTGCGCTCCATATTCCTTCACTTGATTTGATTGCATTATCAAAGGCAACCCATATTTATGACAAGATGTTGACATCTGAGTGTTGATACTGCTTCCGAATTTTTGGAGTGAAGTAGTATTGTTGAATCGCGGAACAAATTCTTTTGCAGTGTGCATTTTGTGGTGCACCAAAGGAATCCAAAAGTGCGTTGACCCAATTTTGTAGTGCAAATATGGAATTTCACAGCTTGAGTATGTAACCTGGTATGCAATGGAGCCTGAAATTCCTTACTCAAGCTGTGCATGAAATTCTGCAGTTGCAATATGAAATTGGGTCTGTGGACTTTCAGGGATTTCATGCGACACTCGGAAACCTTCTAACTACCTAGAATTTTGGTGTCTTCTTCATTCTGATGCAGGAACAATTGTGATGCATGCTACTCTACAATTTGAAGAATCTCACGGATCATGGTGTAGGGTTTGAAGATTCAATCCCTGAGTTAACTTACTACATAGATTTTGTCTGGTACTTACGTTGAAGTCCTGGTAACTAGGTGTCAAATTTGTTGAACAATCTTCTTCAAATATTGTGGAATAATTACATACACCTATGCCATGGTATCCTATTGACCTATCCCAAAGTAGTTCCTCTTCTTCAACGCCTTTGCCTTATATGCAGCCTTACTAATGGTCATCCTCATGAGGGCCTTCATCCTCACCTATGGCACCATGTGCGAGTGGGGTGCCATCTTTCTATCACAATCAGTGCCTATGGTGCTTAGCCTTGTAGCATTCTATGTAGCCTACATGGTGAATGTATAAAACAAAAGTTTAGAATACATTTTGAATTGGATAACATTCAAAACAATGAAAACATTCCCAAAAGTATAAGAAATTTTTCTTCAAAATAAAACATGGTTATGCCAAGGTTCTATATCCTCAACTTTAAAACTATATTAATATAATATTAAATAAAAATTAGATATAGTATTGACAAGATATCATTAACTGTTTGTCTTCAAGAATTGGAAATATATATTTACAACTTCCAATCTTTTGTAAGTGTATTGTAATGATTTGCATCTTTCAATCAATATTCACTTTAGCTTTTAGACTTTTAACTTAGAGCAAATAGAATCTTGTATTCTAAATAGACAACTCATTTGCATTGATTCGATAATTAACCCTTTTCAATCTAAATTTTCTTTTTGGAAATTTTTGCATATGCCTCTTAATATCCTTGTACATATATATTTTGTATACCCATTTTATTAGATTGAGTTGGTCACAAAACAAAAGGCTACTTTAAATGAATCAATTTCATTCTTTTAGATGATGAGAACAAAAGACTACTCATGGATTCATCAATGATATCAATCTAAATATAAGGAAAGTTCCTAAATAATATCAACTAAGACAAAATGTCAACTTCTATTTGTGAATGAAAATTGAACCAACTAAACACCTAAAATAGGAAGTGCTGAAATTGCACTTAAAATGATTCAAATAAGTACTTGAGGAAAGTTGGAATTACGAAAATTTCTGATTTAATGTTAAATACTTAAATTTCATTGAGAGTAAAACAAAGATTTAAAATTTTACTTTGCATGTATTTTTTGAACAATGTATAAATAAACTATAAATTTTTAAATTACTAAAAATGACCATGTATCTAAAATCACCTTAGACTCCATATTTAAAATCTTATATTTTACAAAATAATCTAGATAGAATAATTTACAAACAAGTGATAATTAGTTAATTACTAGTATACTTACCTTAGTAGAATGATGACAGTAGTGTGGTGTTAGTAGTTATTTTGGGTAATGAATAGGTTCATTTATGATATTAAAAAAGTGCCAATCTTTTTAACAAGAGACATATTGACAAAGTGTCTTTTAATATAATATTTTGCTTGATTATTAATTTTGATGCTATTAGAATGAGGCAAATAGATTTAAGATTCATTTACAACACAATCATAGTTTTTTATAATTTTTCTGATTGGAAATTATAATTAACTCATTGTGATTCCAAAAATTTTGCAACCACTTGCATTTTGTTCTATAGGAATTGCTATTGGGCAAAAGAAGTTCATCATTTTGTCTTGCCAACCTATTGGTTCAATTACCTTATCAAATTTCTCAATCCTTGTCACACTTCTATGATTAATGAATTTATAATATAATGCCATGATATTAATGTGCAAATAATAATAGTACTCGCATCTTTCTATTTTTTATGTTGTGTAATGGGTGTATGATGTTGCCTTTCATTTTAGAAACTTAGGTCGGTATCCATGTCCTCCACTCACCCATTATTCAAAGTTTCTTTCAACTCCAAAGAAAGACAACATCTAGAGGGAGGTTGATGAACATTCTTAAGAACTTACATTGAAGAAGAGATTATGGTCTATTCCATCATAATAAGACTAGATTGATCACTTGATGCTTTATGATTTTTGTGCAAGGTTCTAAAACGGTCCTTGTTGAGGAGGCAAGAAAAAAAGTTTTTTAATAAATGAAGAGTTTTTGTCTAAATTCTTCTCAATACAAATGTAAATTGCCTCCAAATCTACTTTCATGCTCTTAGGGCATTTGTATGATACTATGTCTAACTAGCTTTTGAATCACAATACACCAATTTACATTGTTCTTTAAGATTTTAAGATTTTAAAAATATTACTCATAGAATTGGAACCTATTATTTTATCAAAAAAACATTGAAATAGATTATCATATCATTTATTGAAGAAAATTTGAAATATTAGAAATTGGACCCTTTTAAATATTTTAATAAACCATTTAGTAAAATTCAATGCATTATCATTGTGCATCAAAACACTTTAGAATTTATAAACAATAAAAAAATAGAAGAATTTAACAAGTGTTTTGAACTTTATTTTCCTATAGTCACAAATATGTGGTTCTAAACTCACTATATATTGCTAGATCAATTTAGATTTATTTTAAAACTAAACTAAAATATTTACCTTAGATTTACACATACATAAATATAATAGTTAGTCTTTTGCATTTTGTAATTATTACACCCTAAACATTTTAATTTGGGTTTCAAAATTGAAATTTTTGTTAATGAAAACTAAAGAGCATAAAGTATACAAAATACTTAATCTTGAAAACTACTTGATTGTAGCTTACAATTGTCTCCATTGGGCTCTCTTAATTAGAAATTAAAATGATTATGGAAAAAATTTATATTACTCTCCAACAATTTGGTAATGTTTACATCTTAGTACATGTATACCAAATTTTTTGAATATCCATGATGCTCCAATTCTCTAAAAATTACCTTCTTTGGTGTAAATTTCTTGTGATTTGAGGTCTACATTTAATTTGACATTGACATTGGCTAGTGTTGAAATTTAGAATTCATTTCTTTTACTATTGACTCAAAATCTCTTATTCAAGATCAACAAAAATACTAGTAGAACAATGTTCAAACACTATAAATTAAAATATTCATGAAAAACATGGAAAGATACAAACTTATCATTTGAAAACCACTCAAAATGTTACAATGACAATGACAATTAAAAACTAAGAATGTACTACCAAACTTAAAACCATCAATAAGAGTATATAGTAGATGAATCAATTACTTGAAATGTGATTGGAAACCCCATCATAACATTCAATCAAAACAAGTGCAAATTTGCAATTGCATACATAAAAAATAAAGACTAAAGTCTTCATTTGAAATTCATGGTCAATTTAATTGTTGAGTGAACAGATGACTTCAATTTTAGGAAACTCTTAAGTAATGGTTGCACCTTTCAGGTTCAAATTCTAAATTTCTATTCAAATCGATCACTCATCTGAGAGACCAAAACCAAAATGTTGTTTTCCATGTAATCAAAAATGGCTCACAACTGAATTTGGTAGTCATTGGTAAATCCACCACATTACAAAATTCCCTGCCTAATAATTTCAGCGTCTTTGACAGAACCATAAGCAGGTTCTCATGTCGCCAGGGACTTCACTGCAGCAGTTCAAGGACACTTCAAAACGAAGGAGCTCAAAATTTGAAAAGAATTCATAAGAGCACAGCAAAATATTGAAAAGAATTCAGCAGACTAAGAACAAAAGAATATGTGCACCATCCAAAATATCAATAACAATGTTTGTTTCCAAGGTTCCAATCACCAAATAACTATGAAGACTTCAACAAAAGCAAGACCCTATATTTACATAATTCCAGACTAAAACTACTTTCAAGGACTGAAGGGAGTACCAACCGTAGGAGGCTCAAAAGAATTAAGCTTAGGGATGTGAACCACTCTGAAACTTGCTTGCAGATACCTAGCTAGGCTCAAGATCCAATTCCAAATCCAAGATACAGGTAATTTCTCCACAAAGATTTCTGGGTTGACATCATTCTAATACAAGTGGTAATGTTGATCAATATGAGATAAGGATGAACCAATTCAATCTACATGAGGGAGTCACCATGGGGCACGGAATTAAACTAAGTAGTCATACAGCATACAGATTGGGAGTTATGGATGACTTCACTATTAACTGTAGAAACAAAGAATGCACCTATGGGTCCAATAATCACGGAGGTGAAATCTTTCCAAGGTAAAAGAAATAAGTACCTGAGGATTGGTATAGAAAAGCAACTAGAGTCATATCAACACCTACATACATAAGAGAACCAAATCTTTAGTTGGCAGCAGATTGGGATCACTTTCAGCAGATAATGAAATACAGGGTATCATACAAGATGCTTTCATTTGTTCTCCAACTCAATCATCATGGTAACCCAGCTTCAACGTTGCACCCAGCTGGTATGCAATGGTGGGGCATTCTGAGAAATGCTGAGTGCCACAGGATTTCTGCTTGGAGAACCTTCTTTGTTTCTTTCTGTTGCCACACGATCCAGGTCAAACACGAAGTTAGCAGTTAAAGTTAGCGGTCAAACATGAAGTTAGCGATGAACCATGAAATAAGCTACATTAGTTTTAAGTCAAATTACTCTTGCAATATCAGATTTAAGATGTTCTACATTTCATTGTCTGTTTTCATCCACTTTCCACTACATTCTAGACTACAGTGAACTGGATGAGCACGAGGGAGGGAATCCATTCACCCATTCACAAGGCCAGTGTCATAAGAAATAAGATAATACATATAAGTGATATCGCACCCTACTACGTCAAACTTCAGAAATTCGTCAATTATTGATTTAAAATCTGAATAATACTTACTTGGATGGTTGGAATATTACCAATGTAGGGACCAAATTAACATCCAAAGGAAAAATCCATACCCACAAAATCAACGAAAGGAAAAGCGTACCGAGGATGTACTGTCCTCCGGGACCCACAAATGAACCCACCCACTAAAAGAATATATAACAAGGGAAGGAGTGACGCTATGTAAGCAAAAAACTCAGAGCTTTGAATAAGCTCCAAGTCGGTCAAGTGAACCACCACTAAATAAATAAATAAAATGAACATGTTTTCGACATTGAAGAAGCTGCCAGGGAGCATACCCACCACCGGCATTGGTGTCGATCCATTCGCTTCGCAATAGATCCTATTCAGAACTAGCCAGCAACGGTGCAAAACTGCAAGACAAGCCATACTTCCGCTGCCGGGTGTTGCCAAGCTTCAACCGCCTGCTGTTCTATCAGGGGTGCGAGGATTGTATAAAACTAGGACTCGAAGTTGTACAAACTCTGCGTGAGACCTAGCTCCAGCATATAATTATGCATCACCGTTGTTTCCATACAAGGCCATGCAATACACGAGCAAGGAAAGGGAAGGGAAGGGAAGGGGGTTGGATACTAGCAGATAAAATGAATTAATCCAGAAGTACTATTCGTACACGTTTGGTATCAGGAAATGAAACCCTGTGTCCCGATCGTGTCCCTGTCGGAACTAAAGTATCCATGAGCTGACAATTAAGGACAGTAGAGGGATATGATTTGTATAGTTAAAATGTATTGAGGAGACTTCATTTATACAGTCAGGACATATGACAAGCCAACAACAAGCCGTATGCTTCAAAGCGCGAGAAGCACTGGTTTCGGGGATAAAGTAACAACTAAGTGATAAAAGGGTTTTAATCACCAGAGCTAGAGAGAAGCTACTGAATAATTTCGGCATAATTTATCAGGTGGGTACATACTCGGCAAACGACGCAGCCAGGAGAGCTGCTCCAATGCCGGAGCCATCTTTGGAGAGGTCGATCGAAACGTTCTTGGCCGCCTCGCCGAGGAGCTCCATCACCGCTTCTTGCATATAATTCCGGAACTCTACGTAGTGCTCGTACAAACCCCCGTCCATGGCGACCACCGTCTTCCCGCTGCCGGAAGTCACAGGAAGCTCGTCATGGACCCCATTCACATCGTTCTGTTCCAACACGTTGGTTCGCCGGATCAAACCATTGGTCGAACTTCCGTCCCTTCCGATTTTCTTCAAGATGCCCACAATGCCGGCAGCGGCCAGCCTGGCCCCCCGCTGGCACACGATGTCACAAACAGCAAGGACAATCTTGCGAATTCCCAACGTTGTGTTCTGAATCTGCAACAAGCCAAACATTCATGTTACTGAGCTGCAAATGAAAATCACTCAGCTTCCAGAAGGCAAGCCAGACACCTGAAAGGTAATTGTAAACAAGGTATTCAGTCACGCATGTACCCCATATACTCTTTTCAGAACTTCTGTAATCGTTTTGAGGTCGCTACTGTCGTCATGATGCATCTTAGACATATCCGGTGTCCTGAAAGAACCGCAAACTTCAGTTCAATTGTCACAAACACGAACACATCCAAAACTCAGTAATACTCCGTTCTCAATGATGACAACGGCGAACGAATTCGATCTCAAGACGAATGACGAGAGTGTTCTAGAACACGCACTGAAGGGTGAAAGCCTCCAAAAGCTTATGTGGGACATGGGGACCGAAGATGCCAGCTTCTTGTGCCATTCTGACAAGCACACGCCTCACACAATCACCCAAGTACATCCCAGAGATCATCTTTTCGAAGCCCTGAAACCAAAACGCACAGCATTCATTCATGATCAGCTTCTTAAATTCGTTCCGAATGAGATACATGAGCAGATATAGCGGGCAGCACATGCATCGTATCAAATGCTGTATAGAAACTTTACATATTCTCCTGGGTGCAGACTCTCGTTGTCCAAAGACTCGTCGACATACGTCCGAGGCAAGTGCGATGACCAAAAATTTCCCCACTCCATGTTGATCACCTATACAATGAAGTCGTTGAATACATGCAAGAAAGTTAATACATCAATCACGGCGCATGCTGCCACTATTCCAATTCACCGGATATGTGATATCACACGAGCAAATCTAAACTCATTGCCTTAAAAACCTAAAAGTTCAGGGTTCGTGATAAAATAAGAACTAAAGCATCCCGGATGCAAGAGCTGTCGGAATGCAAGCTGGCAGTGCTCCTCACCATCTGGCCAGACTTAGGAAGCTCGCCACCCCACTTCGATATAGACTCCGCTCGCTCCACGTAGGCGGCATTGGTGCCTGTACCCAATATGACAGCTATCATGACATCGTTATTCCAGTAGCGGCCACCAGCTAGAGTTCCTACAGTGTCGTTGACCTGCATAAATCACCCATGATATATACACGTCAGTAAGATAGTCCAGATGCTTCAAACCACCTCCGATCGATAGCTAGACTCCCCACTTCAATTCCTACTAATTAACAGCCTTCTCAAAGCATTCACTACCGATGAAAACCGACATCAACTCACTTGTCCTTATTGCAGCTAGTTCGCCTTAACATCTGATTACAAAAAAGCTTAATAAGCCTACAGTCAAAAAGTACATAACTCTGAGCTTAAGTGAGGAACTTAGCCTCGAAGACCGTGCCCAATTTTCCTTTTATCTTTCAAGTTTGATGATTAAAGATACACAAGTTAGGGGAACTTAAAATTGTGCTCAAATATTCTTGGAAGTTACATAATAGGGGTCTAATGATGTACAGTACCACTCAGTCCAAGATGGGAACTGCATGCGTGAAGAAACGACGAAACAGGTTTGAAAAGAATGGGATTACCAAAGCAGCAACCCTCATCTTGTGCCCTCGTCGTTCGATAGAACCTTGAAGAGCTGAAACCACATCCTGGCCAACCTGCAAAGTCGAGCGAACAACTTCTTCATTGTAATTGTACTAAAAATCATAACCTACATCCTTTAGCCCTCTCAGCATCTCAAATTCGTATATCCTTGCGGAAACAAAGTACCACCAACACCTTCAGAGCCTGTGAACTATACGAAGAGGCAATTTGAAATTACAGAAAATGCAGACAAAATTAAACAAAGCAATGAAGGTAAGCCCAATGAAATGTTAGCTGCCTTCGTTCCTCTCACCCAAATAAAGACTGTATTGGTAGACTTCTTGCATTAAGTTTCAACATAGATGCTTTACCAAATTCAACGAACAGGTTGCAAAACTTACCGCATCGTTTACTTTGAAACCCTTGGTCCACTGCAAGAGAGTGCCACAGTTAACAGCCGTTTGCTTCACAGGGAATGAAAAGGTAAACCCTATTTCTCGCGACTGGCCCGTGTGCAGCCTAAAGTCGTCGCCTTCCCTGGTCACAAAGCTCAACAACTCTTTGGCAATGAAATCGAACAACTGCTCACTTGTTCCAAGCATCAGATTAGCAGGAATGGCAACTTCCTCGTACTCTTGCTTAATTACCCTATCCCCCAGCCCGCCCAATTGGACGCGGATCACCCGGAAGTTGGTACCACCCAAGTCCACGGCATAGAAAAGACCTTTCTCGCGCCTGTCCAACCACCCAATACTTTCAGAAAATCGTACGAAAATCAAAAAATGTATACTTATCGAAAGGACATCAAGAAGTCAATTGAGCATTCTATCTCAATTGTCTCCACAATAAACCCCTAAGACCAGTTAGGTTTAATTCATATCAAACTCAAATTCAAACTGCGATTGCACACAACAAACTAAATTAAACTTATCAAAGCTACAAGTGCAGATCACCGAAGACAATTGGTCACAAAAGAGTGCACGTCAAACCAGCGTAAATTTATAACGTCAACCGGCCAATTTTCCAAACACAAAGCCCTGCCGTTCTCTGAATCCAAAACCCCGTCTTCACTGGTTGGTAGCAGTCCAAAAGAAACGGTACGACTAATGACCGTGGGCCAGCTGAGGCAATGCCTAAAACAATACTGTTTTGAAAACGGGCTCTAAAATTGACCTCGGCAACTGCTACCTCCACAAATACTTTGTATTCAGGAACCTCGATTAGCGCGATTATACAATTCTAACCCCAGAACTTCAAAAAGTAATGTGTTATATACGATTAATTCATTACCGTGGTGAGGTGAACTACGAGAACAAATTAAATATACGTCTAACAATGATATCAACTTACGCTAACAAATCAATAGAAAATCGGACAGGAAACCAGAAATCGAGTCAATCCATAGACTCTCCGTCACAGGAAGCTGCAACAGCCGATTAGTCCGCTGCTGCAAACAAAACAAAATAAAACAAAGCATAGAACCTACCAATTTGCCGGCACAATCTCTGCCAAATAAAGGGAAGAAAATCCTGTCCAACTCCCTACATTGCCTAAATTATGATCTGAATCACGACGCTCGAGCACTACCTGCCTCACTGCCAAAGAGTTCCGTCATATTCTGACCCTAAAGCTAAACTTCCAAAACACCTCGACAAGTACAGATCTCGAGAGAACACGCTTCGAAACTTGAACTCGGGAGGAATTCCGAAGAGCGGGAAACAGAAACAACTACGTGATTGCGTATTGAGTGAAGAGCATTAAAAAAAAAACGAAAAAGAAAAATAGAATAGATTAAGCAAAAGGGCAGTGAGAGAGTTCTCCAAAGGAAGGCAAGCAAGAGCGCACCCGTCCGGCAAGTGGTCAATGAACGTCGGCAGCATCTTCAGTTTGCTTCCGCCTTCGGAAACGAGCCCGGCGTGCATCTCGACCGCCATGGCATCCACCACCTGCCGCAAGCGCCCCAGCGGCGTGTCACACGCCTCCTGAAACTCCATCAGAATTTGGCGCGCCGTGTGCTTCTGTGATCGCACTTTCAGTCGCTTCGCCACCACCACAGCTGCAGCAACGCACGTCGCAGCTGCGCATGCAATATACACCCCGGCCATTGCCTTGGACAGCACCATCGCTTCCTGCTTGCTGCTCTCCTCTCCCACCACCTCCTCCACCACTTCTTCCTCTCACACTCCAACCCTCCAAAACGTTTCCTAATCCTACAGATCGCTCACAACAACCTCATAACCAATCCCTCCCCTCTACCAAAGCGCTGCAACCACCACCACCACGTACCTCTTGCAACACAGGCTTCTCTTAATTACAAAAACTTCTTCCCTTCCAAATTCTTCCCCTGCGAATCTCGACTCCGCTACAAGATCTAGACAGCGCCATGGTCAGTTGGTTGAACTTGACTTACATTCCGATCATCCTCGGGTTCCTACACGGCGATCTTCCAAGCTCGTGGTAGCTAGCAACAAACATGTTTGACAAGCTCGTGCGAGCAACAAACATGTTTGACAAGGAAATAAAAAAGACTTCAACTATCTGCTCTCGGTGAAGGAGGACCGAAGGTCATCGGGGTGGATGACTTAAATGGATGAAGGATGGATGTGGTCTGAAGGGGGCAGACAGGTGGCACGCGCTGGCGCACTCATAGGTAACTCTTGTCTCCTACTGGTACGGTATTTTGATTTTGAAGCTGTCAATTTCATTTGGGGACTAGACTGTACAATGGACTAACTGGAGTTGAAGTGAGGCTCTTCATTATCCAAAACTGAGGAGTGAGGATGGATTAGGATCAGGATGTGTCAAAGTCCAAATGATAAGTTTTGTGATGAGTATAAATGAAACTTTTTGACAATATAATTTTCACAAAAAAATGAGGCTTAAAATTGTAAATTTTCCAAAATTAACAATGATCTAATTTAAAACAATCTAAAATTAGAGTCTCAATTGCTAATTACTTGTTGAACTTCAATTTAATTCACCTAATAATGATCTAAAAATTATTATTATTAAATTTAGAAAAAAATAGATAATTATAGTAATGGTTTAAATATGTTTTGACCATCTAATATAGAAGGCCTATTTTCTTTTTCTTTTTGATATTTTTACAACCTTCTAAATATAAAGCTTCTTGATGGTGGATTCCAATTCCCATGGATCAATCAAATTCTCTACTTTTGTGCATGTCGAGACAAAAATATTCATTCCATAAAGGTCTCATATTCCTTTCTAGCTACATATTTTGGCTTCTATATAATTATGTGTTTGTATTTTAATACTATTATATTTGATTACATTATTGTATTTAAATACAACTCTATTCCGTAGTGATTGAATGTATATATTAATACAAAGTCATATATTAGTATATAATAATAGATTTTTAAATGTCCATATGTTGTTAGGTAGACAAAGACCCTCAATTTGCACCACAATTCAATAAGACACTTAATTTGCACTATTGTTGACTGTGTATTGGCAATGCACATTTCAAACTTTTGAATGTATTGTATTCATACATAGTAGGCAAATATAGGGTCTTCTACCTTATATGGATACATCAACGTCTTCGAGTATGAATTGACTTTGATTTAAAAACTTTTTTTTCTCTTCAAATTTGCATAAATGATACATTTCTTTGTAACTTACAATAGTCTACTCTAAAAGTGTCCATGCTCTAAAAGCAATCATGACACAAAGGTACTTTTTGCTTCCTTCAATGTACCAATAATGTACATTTGAGGAGGTGGTCACTTTTGATGACCACTAGGTTTCAACTTCAAAAATTTATAATTGATTCCATGAAGGTCCCAAAAATATGAAACAACTTGGATTAGATGCCAATTTCCTTTTTCTTCCTACAAAACTTTACTGAAATTTTTTTTTAGGAGTTTAGCTTCCCTGAAAAGGCAATCAGCTCTTAAATAGACCGAGAAATGGACGCTTAATGAGCAAAGAGTACCTTACTACAGTTTCTGCAAATTGCAATTTCTGCCCTGAGGTTCTTTTTTCTTTTAATCTTTACCAAGTGTCCTTGCATCGTAACTAAGCGTCCCTTGTAAGTTGGAAGCCAGCAACTTCGTTTATTTCAATTTATTTCCTTTGCCCTTGGAGTACAGTTGCGAATTTTACCTCCGTCCATGTGCTTGGACTTTTTTGACACAATTGCCAGTGACAATTGTGGGCAGAGTTATGGGGTTGTTCTGTATCCAACATGTGCACACTGGCTACATAACAGTACTGGCCAGCACGTAGTTTGTACTGCGTACCCTTTGGAGAGCTGGTTGAAAATGAACATGCCCAGCTCACTGTCCTCTCCAATTTAGGCAAAATTAATTAATTAATTTAAAAAAAAAAAATAGAAACATTTCATTGATGAATGGAAAGAGTCCAATTTAGGCAAATTTTGACTGATGGTGTAACTTAACCAGGATTCAGTTTTGGTGCAGGTGAAGTTGAGATGGGCCCCAACTCACAAGGATCTAGCAAAGGGTCCCTCATTTGGGTACGGAGCAGCATTTTTGTTTTTTTTCTGAACAACAGTCTTAGTCCAATTGTTGAGAGCATGTCATTCATAATATTGTTAACCAATACTTGGGGGTTCTTTTTTGCTTCCACAGGAAGTGGGAGCCTTTAGCATGGCAACTTCCTAGACAACCAATGACTCTCATACAATTTCCCACTCATCCAATGACACTAGTGTTGCAACTTCCCACTCATTCAATGACATTGGCATTCCAACTTTTCGGCCAGCCAATGATTCTTTAAAGACTATGAGTTTATAATTAAACTCACTCCTAGGCATATGGGGAGGCATTGTCTCTCTTTGTAAAAGGGGGAATGATTTAGGCTCGTTAACAATGCTACATTGTAATGTTCAAGAAGCTTTGGGAGTTTCCCCAGTCATTTGCCTCCTCTTCGTAAGAGTTAGTTTTTTTTTCCAAAGAGCAATGGTTGCATCTTCTCCTTATCAAAAATCTCTTGGTTTATTTCCTTAGTATCAAATTCTCACCGAGCACTTTCCTTCAACTTCAAATTTACAATGGCTACAATCCACTACTTTCAAAGATCTACTACTTGTGAAATTGAATTTCAAATTTCTTAGACATAGACAATAGAAA
Organism: Pseudoscleropodium purum; assembly: GCA_963969395.1. Classification (NCBI taxonomy): domain Eukaryota; kingdom Viridiplantae; phylum Streptophyta; class Bryopsida; order Hypnales; family Brachytheciaceae; genus Pseudoscleropodium; species Pseudoscleropodium purum. Next base: position 38,187,071 of record OZ017795.1, read on the forward strand.
AGAGGCTAGCCGCCACTACCTATTCCAAATATTCCAAGCCCCTTAATAGCCAATCCTAAAGTGATATCTACCTTGTCCAAGAACATGCTTGCTTCCAATAACCTAGGTATTATTCTTGGATTTGAAATGACAAGCTACTATAATCTATCAATGTCATGAAAGCAGTAGCTACATATCCACCTTTTATATTTATACACCATTTGATTGTTCGCTCTATTAATTTTTTGTCTTTTCTTTGATCTTCCATTTTCACATTTTCCAACCAATTATTTTCCCAAAAGCACTAGACATAAAATAAGTAAGGATTTTTTTTAATTTATCAAAAATGAAGAGAACCAACAAAATAAACTATAGAATTCAATTCCATAATTGCCTATATGTCTCTTGTAAAGAAATATCTTCTATTTTCTAAGCGGCACTATCGTACCTACACCTAAAATGAATTGAGTAAGCTCTGTAGCATAACTAATGTGTTGAAGAAAATGTAACATTTTTTGCACATTTCTAAAGGACTATAATTCAAACTATGAGTGGTTCCATACTTTTTGGATGGATTGTGGATTAGTTACAAATTTTTAGAGATTCAAGGTGTAGGGTGTCAAAAGTGTCATGTAGGTGATGCAAAAATAAATTCAATGCACGTGAAGAAATAATAGTAAAGAGAAGGTAAAACAACACAAAGTCCATCCCAATTTGACTACTTGTAGAGTCGTCACCTCCACAATTCTATTAATAGAGATGCACACTACTCAAGATTCATAATTTAACATTTATCCTTGTCATGCATACCATTTGGAGAATCCTCCCAATTTATTTTTCCTTCAAAATAGAGGTCAATTCTAAAGAGTGGTCCATTTTAGATGTAATTACCTTAGAACATTCTCACTCACTAGACACAAAAACACAATGTTACAAACAAGCTACATTGATACCAAAATATTGGAACTCACAATGTATGGTGGAGTTAAGTTATTAGTAGAACCACCACAACAAACTCCTCATTCACATGGGTGTAAAGTAGATGGTTGTAAAAGTGACCCTTTAAAGGCTGATCTGCCTTTTCCATAGGTTTTCATGAACAGAATTATTTTTAGCTCATTTTTCAGAGAAAGAAAAATGGATGCCGAACGTAACACAAGTGGTTTCATATTTTTCGAAGCATTTTTGAATTAGTTATGAATTTTCAAAGATTTCTGTAGTAGGTACCTATTTGTGCCCATAGGTCTTCCAAAATCTGTCCCCTTGCAACTTCTAAAGCAATTTCTGAACCATGGAGGAAATGATTGGCTCTTAGAATATAATAAATAAAATTTTCTTGATTCATTCAATAGCAATAGTGGTCCATTTAAAGATCAGCTCCCATCCATTTTACAACTAGCTATGGGACGGTTGCAAGGAGAGGGTCGCTTTTACAACCATCTACCTTAACTTAAAACTTACACAAAATAGTGAAATTAGGTTGACCCATGCTAATTTCTTGACAATCCACACTATATAAATATTCTCTACTATTGTACAATGATGCATTAATCCAAAGCCATGTGTATGACATAGATTAGTGCACCAATTCAAGGCACGGTTCACATAGTTGCATGCCCCTCTATGAGTACAAACATTGATCTATGAGGTAATTAATTTGAAATAAGGCAACCTAATTGGGAAGGCAACCTAATTTCACTATTTTGTGTAGTGTCCTTCCTCGTCTTCTTTCCAAGCCATGATGATGACAGTGCCCAAAACTTTTAGAACATTTGGTCAATTATTGACTTGAGGGCTCTATAATGATGCACTTAGTCCCCATAAAGTAACGTAAAATGAACCAATTGAAACAAAATTATCAAAAGAAATTGAATAAAATAATGCTTGAATGTATTAGCTAAGCTTAACTCCAAAACGATCTTGGAATTTCTTGAATAGGCATGCTACATCAAAGAGGCAAATAAGATTCTAATTTTAGAATTAGATGCCAATGTGTAGCCGAAGATGTAACCAAATGGATTGTAGGTATAGTCTTCAAGGATTGCATAAAAAAATTTGGTAACCTAAATGTTTGGCAAACCACAATAGATTCATAAATTAGTTTCTGTACATGCTTCCCGAAACACACCTTCGCCAGATGTTTGGATACTTTGATGAGTGCTACAAGACAAATATGTCACTAATTGAGATGTTGCTTGTTGTACTAGGTAGGGAGCAACCCGTAGACCACACATATAAAACCCCCCAACATTGAGACAAAATACAACTAGTATCGTAGTTCGAAAGTGCAACATGTTGAGTGGTGACTGTACATGAATTTAGGCTTCGATAATTTATCAAAAAAAATGGTGTGTGTTAGAAGATGATCCGAATGATGAGAATTTAGAGGCTTGCCCTCTAAAGGTACTAAACAAATTTGGCACAAATTAGACGGTTCATTTCAATTCAGGGCCATTTTGGTGTTCAAAATGAGGGTGACCCGGTGAAGAGAAGGGTGCCCTCAACGGGAAGCATTCATGGCATGAGAAAATAATGCAAGTTCAATGACCTATTGGCAAGCCAATTGGCACAATGGCACCATACAAAACACCCAATAGAGCAAAAGGAATAACCGTTTATGCTCCTCCATTGTCGAGGTAACGAGCAGCAAGGCGTGCTACAAGCAACTATGGGCAATGCATAATAATGCATATCAAACCTAAATCCCATTGCACAAGATTCCTAATATAGTCTGCATGTACACTTATAACAACACACAACAACAATTTGAAGCAATTGCCATTGCATTCAAAAGTCTTCACAAAAATTTGTTTGCCAAAATTATAGAGTATTGACAAAGACAAGGCCCAATTCTTCAACTTCAAGCAATGGATATTGTCTTGAGAAGCTAACAAGGTGGAAATCAAAGCATTCAAATGACAAAAAGAAGAGGCAGCTACGGATCCATGAGCCAAGACCCTATGTACAAGGACATGAGCCAAGACAAGTAAGACATAGGTTTGACACTAAAGTTGCCGTCGAGGTGGCTTGCAGTGTCATCCTCGTAGCAAAAAGACGCAATGATGCCTGCATAGGCTCCTCACATCTCATGCGTTGAACTTGCAACATCATTTCACTTCAAAACTTTTGCAGCATACTTGGGAATTGTGTGAACCTTCAAGTAATACAAGTCTTCACACATATAAGCCTCCTCGCAACTTGGGCAATATTGGATTTGCTTCCACCCGAAAATTATACACTTAGCATGCAGCTTCAAGTGCTTTGCAGAGTAGTGGAGGTTGCGATCACTAAGGTTGAAAGACGCACTAGTTCGCTCAAGACACTCTTCACTATCACACAACCAATTTGCAAGTGTATAATGGAATTCTATTCGAGACATCACCCACTTCTACCCAGAACTAACTACATGGATCTTATATATTACATATGCATTCTCCAAGCTGGTATTGAGTATGAACAATAGCAAGTGGTGCCACCACTTGTAGGACCGCAATTGTGTGGTATATTCCATGCAACACCGGTCTATTAAATTGACCCCTCACATCATTTCCTAGTACTCAAGTAATATAGGAGAAGTATGGAAAGCCTTTCGCCCTTCAGGTTTTGTCCACCTATAGCACGATGTGCCTTGTGCTATTGGATCTACTAATATACTAATAAAGGAAGCAGGAATGCAGTCAAACCAAATGATAGTGGACATACAACGGGAGCAATGCATTTGGACAATGAGTCCAACGCATTCCCCATGTACATGTGCATATGCCACCAAGTTTGGAGGCATGTCCACTCGGTTGGGCAGTACAGTGTCTGTTGCAAGGGTACCTTGCCTAAAGAACTCATCGAAAAGCATTGGTGACGTGAAATAACGATCAGTCACAACAACATGACCTAGTCCTTTTAGATCTTGCACCAAGTCTCTTACAACTTTCAACCCTAGATTCATTTCGACGATCTTATCCTTTCGCCTAGTATACACTTGCAAATTATAAACATACCTAGATTTATTATTCGCAAGGCACCAAACTTTGATATCATACTTGACTGGCTTTGAAGGAATATATTGTTTTATATTGCACCTTCTATTGTGGTGAGGGATCGTAATTTTGTCCACACAAATGTGGCATTCACAATTGTATAATTCCTTACAAGTTTTCACAAAGGATTCTATGAGCCAATGCACCTTTGCTATTTTGTCATAGCAGTCATCTGCCTTATCTACCACTAATGCTGAATTATCAACCAAGTGGATGTTTTGGCAAATCTGTTCGAAACGTGTTCTATACATGGTTGCCCTCACAATGGGGCAGCTGAAGAACTTCCTCTTGTCCTAGTACAAGTGAATATTTGGTAACTTCTTCAGATCCATATAAATACAAATTCCTAACCAACACCGTATCTCTCTAGATGATACATCCTCCCAATTTGCTCCTCCATTAGTTTTCTAAAGGTTATTGAATCTAGATTGTTTGGCATAATGATTTGTTTGATCACAAATCATCTTCAAGGTTTGGGTGGGCCAATACGGTTCAAAGAACTTATGCAATGCCTCAGGATGACGACTTAGGCAACGGATTGGATCTGGGGTTGGGCTTGTGAAAAAAAATGATTTGGGAGAAGAATCATACTAAAATCCTTCCAATGGGGTGGAGCATAACGATGCTCAAATTCTAAAGCATCAAATTCCAAATCAAGGGCATCAATATTACTATCTTCTATGATTTCGGGATCACTATCCTCATCGGACAAGACCCAATCAGAGATACTTGAATCATTGTTTCCTAGCCAATCGCCAAAAGCGGCCTCCTAGTCTAAATCTTCATCATCTACTCCATCACTCTCGTCTCCTCCATCCTCAAGATAACTTGGCAAATGTAATGTAAAGGTTGAATCTTGTGTGGAAGCAACATCGTCAATTTTGCGATCTAGAACACAAACAAGAACAATATCCACATCTCCTTTACTGACAGGGTAGCATACGGCCTTCTCAATTGCTTGGGTTCCAATTACGCCACCAAAGTCAACTTTGTACATGATTGCCTTCATGATGGCGTGCTCAAATTCTCGCACCACCTTTCCTAGCAACATGTTGGCCTCGCCGATCGTGGGGCTCAATCCTAGAATGGATTGAGGCACCCAAACATGGGTTATGAGACTTAAACCGTTGCTAAGTGCTCCAACAAAAGGATTGCCCTCCATGTCTACGATATGCATACAATCCTCCCATCAAAGCAAGAATTATACCAATCAAGGTTGTCCCTCCCACATCTATTGTTGGTGAATTCCCCAGCATGTACTATGGGGTGTTTGCCTTCACAGATGACTCGAAGGCACTCTGTACTATCACAACTTGATCCAAGCGTCTCCTTGCAATCAACATTTATTTCTCTATCATCCTCCAACTATGTAACTTCAAGTGAATGATGTTGTTCCCCATCCACCTCACCTGAAACCAATCTCTCCAATGCATGTCGTTCGTTTTGCATTCGAAACAACAAATTCATTGATATGCTTCCTCTCAAACGTCGAGGTGATTCTTGTCTGTCTACGTGAATTTCCGGTTGCATCCAACCTGGTGGTGTCCCATTGTCAATTGCCATAGGGATTAGTGAGTTTGAACTCGTACCCTTCTTTCCCTTCTACCCACCATGTTCTTTCCCCCCCTTAGCCACAATTGTATCGTCCTCCGAATTCCCAAATTGTTCCCCATCAAAGTCCCCTGCCTTGCTCCTTCCCTTACCATGTCCTCGCCAACATCCCTGGCTACCATTCCCATCGATTCTACAAGGCGAGGGATCCATGCCTCTCCCCTCCTTGACCTCTTTACGAAGCCTACCCCTCCACACCCCTCTTTCGTCATTCTCTTGTTCAACTTTCCTTTCATTGAACACTTTGTCTTCGGCATGTTTCATGCAAAACTTCCGCCTTCGAGTCCATTGAGATGTAATTACAGCGTTTGGTAGATTGCAAGCTGTTGGGTGAATTTGATTGCCTTTGGCCTCGTGTGTTCTTGGTAGCATTCCGATTAGAAACAACTCTAATTTCCTTCAATTTGTTGGCGGGCGCACAAGAGGAAACAAAACATTCAACAGGCTTGTAGCTACAACCCCATTGGGGACATAGGGGTGAATTTGGCCCTTCCCCTTGCAATCCTGAGGTATGTGTCATCGTTGTCTATAGGTGCTCTTGCTCCTATTACTTCACTCATCGCTTGCAGGCCGAGCTTCATTATAGCAGCCTCCCTTGTGCCACCAACTGAGCAACCTCTTTTGCAGATTGTACCATGTTGTTCATCTTCGTCCGACTGAATGTCTCACGTAGTAGTGAATAGTTGGTCTGGAAAATCTCACCTCTTTGTCCACCCTAAATTGTAGGCAACGTTGCTATAAAACATAATTCGCCAATGTCTTCCTGTTAGCACTTTAGGCAACACTAGTATCTTAGAGCATCGCGGGAGTGATAGCAAGTGTTGATTGTTCAAATAGTTCAAGACTCTTTCTTGCTGATTCTGATTTGCTTCAATCTCTACAAGCCAAGCATCAATTATACACACTTATTCCACTCGAGATGGTGTGATTCCAAAAGTTGGGTTGCTACCTAAATTCACCATCACGAAGCTCTAATTTTTGCAGAGGTACACACATTGTAGTGCAATTTCAATGAAACTAAATAGTGGGCTTACAAAATAATGCAAGAACAAAGCTATCACTCACCCTACTACTTGATTTCCTTACAAGCACACAATCAAAATTTGGAGTGAGTGATCTTGACCTCTCTGTTGTCACCACCAATTCTTGTCAATTGTCACCATCGTTCGAACGTTCAACCTACTCCCCCCAAATTCTACTCTCTTTGCCAAGTAGTCCTTGCAAGAATTTGCTCCTTCTAAAATTCCACTCTTTACTGTTGAGTAGTCCTGGCAAGAATCCTAAGCCCCTCCATGGCAACTGCTTACAATCTGCCAGTCCAAATCCTAAACCCTTCTCCTCACAAATTATGATGTTAGACAAAATTGATTCTAAATTGTTCTATGCATGTGAGCGAGCCGAGCGTACATGAAAATAAGGATTTCTTTAGTAACGGGAACGAGTGTGTCCCAAAGGACAAACTTTGGGACAGCAATGGTTTTTCTCCGGGTCGCAAGCCCTTGACCCATACTGCACCATCCAAGTTGGCAAGTGCTTGTGAAGCCTTGAATAGGAATCCTATCTCACTAATAGGTGTACAAAATACATGACACATCATTCATGGGATCTACAAAGTAGGTGTTCTTCAGCATTCAAAGCCTCACAATTTTGTAGTTAACATTTCTCACTAATTCATCGCTAATTTTTCAGTATTCAGCCGAGAAGATTGCTCAAGGACAGATTGTCTTCAAAGTCGTTTTGGGATTAATGACTATTTTATGGAAGGCTTTGTTAGATTTTAGTCATGCAACACAACTAAAGGTGCAATTAGTTACTAGACATCAACCTCAACATGCACATAATATCTGGCAGAAATTTGATAGCATTTGGACTATCTATTCAGCATGAACTTGTAAGAATGGGAACCATATCATTTGGACCAAGAATCCTCCCCCTCCTAGCACCTTTTTGTAGCTCATTTCAGTTTTCTTTTTTGTCTGCGCTCATTTCTCTTCATTGGCTTGGCTGTTTTTGCATGGTGATTTTTTTAATGCAATGGTTTTTCATTTCTTAAAAAAAAAGGGGTAATAGCTGAGCTGGTTGAGAAGCAAAGTTAACTTATAAACTTGTATCTTAACTTCAGTTAATGGGGCTGCACGTCACTCCACTGCATGATCCAGAAACCATGGCTTTCCACCTCGCATGAAACCCTAAAATAAGCTGCTTTTAGGGTTAGGGCAGAAAACCAGCCATTGAAACCATGTGACTGCTGGGTCATTTATAGGTTGCTCCTTCGGTTGGAGACCAGCTTTCAAACAAGATCAGCAGCTGCATGATGTGAACTAAATTAGCAGTTTTCAGTTACAGCATGCACGTTGCAGGGGATGGACATTTTTAGGTTTAGCCTCACTGTTAGGGCTCCTTTGCCATTTCCAGTAATGAAAAGTGCTTCTCAGGCCATTACGTGATTTGGGTGGCAACAGAGTTCACTGTAAAGTGTGTGCAATGAGGGACCAGGAGATACCAGGATGAGAGAATTTGAAGAAAACACAGGGACAAAACTCCTTGAAGCAACAAAACTAAGGGTTTCTGATGGAGTTTGGTGTTGTGTTTCCTTTGTATTGTACTATTTTTAGTATAGTCTTCCTCTGACTACCCACATACAAACTGGGGTTTACTTTTACAATGAACTCTAATATTTGGGGAGAACTGCCTGTAAGTTCATTGTTAAGGTAAAACAGCCCATTACGGACTGAATGAGGAGTTTGCCCTTGTGTTATTGGTGAAATTTTCTAATTTTTTTTCGTACATATAGACAATTGTCAAAAATAGGGAGAGCAATTGAAATTATATTTTTTCAACAAAGTATGAATTTGTTACAAATTTTTAAAGTGTTCTATCCATCATGGTCTCTAGACTCCCCCCAAACCAACAAAAATTGTATCTGTAATGCTCATGAAACTCACCTAATGTAGTCCCAATAATTTTTAACATGAAAGCCCTAAAGGAGTCATTTTCTACAATGAATTAATACTGAAAAGTTGAAAGTTCCTATTATGGTCATCAATCACTCCATTCTAGTTAGCTAAGATATTGATTGTGGTTCAAATTTTCATTAGTTAGAAGAAAACCTTAACCCCTAAAGGACCAAGGTGCATTTTTTGACAACATAATTATTTTGAGCAGGTGCATGTGAGTGGTGATTTCCATATTTTTGGCCCAAATTTTAATAGAACTTGTGGACAAGGAATATCTTTCATGTACACTAAATTTCATGACATTTGGAAATATGAGTTAAAAGTTATGGCCTAATATGTAATTTTCTACATTTATATATACATATAAAGACTTTAATCATTTCATTTTGATCAATGAGTCAAAAGTTATGAGGTGTTTTAGTTTACAGGCAGTTATGGATTCTCTACTCCAAAATAAACCTTGAAGTTCTTTGTTGAATTCAATTTTCAATATTTTTGAAAAAAAATAAAAATATTAAGTGAAGATTGTTTATTATAACATCACATCCATTGGGATTGGCATTTTTCAATTCTATAACTGAGTATTATCAATTTAGTGTTTTGATTCATTTTCTACTTTTTTCTACTTATTATTTTTTTCCTATATGTTGTACAATTCCAAATTATCTGAAATTTTTCAAGCATGTAGCCAACTTGCCTTGAAGAATAAATCCAAAGAGTTGCAACCATTTGGGACATTTTTTCATACAAATGTGACCTTGTAAAGTGCAACTACCTGGTTTTTGCAGGGCCAATACGGTGAAAATTTTCGAAATTTTTTTCACATGTTCTCAAATTATCATTATACAAGATCCTATAGTTGGATGTGTCCAAAAATGTTTAAATTTTTTTTTGATACTTATCCTAAAAATAGCAGTTTTTAAGCGTTTTTGGTGAAAACACAGTAAAGGAACTTTAGGGGTTAATGGGGTCATTTCTAGGAGTCCCCAATGGGTCTTCAGTCAGTAATGGGCTATTTTACCTTAGTAGGTGAACAAAATTGGGAAGAAAAACTAGTGGTAATTTGAAAACATATTAAAAAACTGGTAAAAAATCTATAAAATTTCTATTTAGAGTAAAAAAATAGGGAAAAAACAAACCAGACTTATTACTTGAGAAAAAACAGTCCAATATTGAAATTGAAGGAAAATAGCTTGTAAAACTCAAAAAATACCCTGAATGCTACTTTGGGTATTGGAACATTGGTGTGAACAGGGTAGGCTGTGATAAAAAGACCCTGATAGCCATCTCAATGCTTGTAGAAATTCTTTCACATCGAAACCGAGCAATCACTGGCTCCATCCAGGATGTCATTGACAAGGAGTATATGTCATAAGTTGCTGGAAATTGAATCATGGGCAAGAGGCCAATTTGTCACTGGGCCTTGTGGATGCATAGATTGGCACAAATTGCTCAATATTTCCTGTATGAGGTAGTTTGCTCATAAAGCATCCCTGTTGGCCTTTCTGATGGGATTCAGATGCCTGGAAGTATTTTTCCTTATTTTTCTGCTTGAAGAGAAACTGATGCAGAATCTAACAGAAGTGGTTTCATAATTTTTAGAGCATTTGTGAATTACTTATGAATTTTCAAAAAATTCTACCATAGACACCTATTCCTAATTTATAGGCATTACAAAACTCACACATGTGTAGTCTGAGAAATGATATGGATTGATCAAAAACAAACCTTGTGACATGCAAAAAGTACTACACAAGTTTTTTGTAATTTTGTAAAGGTCGCCTCTTGTAATCATTTTTTATCTCACATTTTTCAAAAAGTGGTATGTGAGATAAAAAATGGGTCGGTTCTTGTAATCATTAGAGGAATTGGGGTTGTTGTTTACGGGCCATTTCCATTGCTATTCCCCCAATTGCCAAGGAACAACCGTCATCAATTTTTTTTGAAGAATTTTAAAATGAAAAAAAAATTACTAACGTGACAGTTGTTATGCTACGTTAAGCAGTATGTGTAGCAAGTTCCTAGGGCCTGAAAACTTGAAGGAACTTGCAGCCCTCTAATGCAATTGGAAATCTTCTAACGCTCTAATCTATATAGGGTGGGTTTCTCTAGTGAGAAAATTTTCCCATATACAGAAATAGAGTTTGGAAGGTTTTTATATTTTTTTAAATTTTCATTTTTCAAAACACAATTGTTGTAAAATTTTTAGCTAAAGATTTTGTTCAACCCAAACTAGTCACATAGACTTTTCTATTTCCAACCAAGGTTTGGTTGCAATATTGAAAGTCTTGTATCCAATCATTATGTATTACAATTGTGCCAGGAACCGCAACATAATTAATCATTACTCATCTCTTCTACACAAAAAGAAAGCAACCTACATTGCCAAAATGGGAAGTGATCAGGAATGGGTTGCCTCTCATAAGCCTCTTAGACTTATTAGATTGCAAATTTTATCCTTGATGCTCTGGTTAGGATGTAGAACTTGTAATAAAGAACCAATATATTCTTTTCCCCAAGAAATTATCAAGTCTCCATGTGACAACAAGGTAATTATTGCACCTCCTCCATAATTAGATAGATTGTGGTGGTAAGCACCCCACCAAGGCAACAATGCTTGAAGTTGAATTCACAACCATCTTGCATGGTGTGCCAAGGTCAAAGCCACTTGAACCAAAGCTGGAGGTGCCTTTAGAAGAGTGAAGCTTGAAAAATATTGTCAAGAAAAAATTTTACCTTGAAAAGGCTAGAACCAACTTGACTGTGCAAGCAAACTTCAAAATCCTCCACTTTGTATATCCTCCATTTTGTCGTTATATATGAGTGAATTTTTATTTGTTTTTCAAAGATTAAATCACATGTCTAATGTCTATGCCATAAATAAATAGATTTCTCTTGGTGAAAATTTCAAATTATTATGAACTCAAAAAAATTCACATCAATTACAGAAACATGCACAAAAAACTTGAAAATTTCAATAAAAAAGCATATAATAGTATAGGACATTATAGTACATACAAAAGAAATTTTCCTTGCCACTCTATATTTAAATATCTAGTTCAAGGTCTTTTATTTCTAACACCAATAAAATGTTCACTTTTAGGAATTATTAAGAAAAAAGTAGAAAAAGTAGAAACTACACTTTAAAAGCTTCATTTTGTTAGTTTTTGGCTTAGAAATAAAAGAAACCATTTTGAATGTCAAAATCAAGTTTTGACGGGAGAAAACCTCAAAGGACACACACACTTTTATATATATATATAATAAGTAATTTTTTATATATTATAAACTAGAATTAAAAAAAATTGCACACCAAGAAAATCTCAAAATCTTCATTTATTTCTATAAAAGATTTGAAAGTCAAGGTTTTTATCTTCTACTATAAAATAAGGTTAGTGATACTATTTTGGCTATGAATCTATTTGTGGCAATTTATAGAAAGTCCTATAGAGGCCATACAAGAAGTCCAAATGCACTACTTTAGTATAAGGTAGTGGCACCTTAAATTGATGAGTAGCTAAAACAAATGCCTATTTTTTGCCTAATAGTAAACCAAATTTGCTTGTGAAATTTTTGAGTAGAACTTGAATAGATTATAAAATTGGCTACTTGAGGGAATTTCTATTCATACATCACTCTTTGTTGCTTTGAGGTTCCAACCATGGGATATAGGGCATCACACTTCAAAATTTCTTAACACATTCATCCTTTGTTGTAAAAATGAGTGATATAATTGTTCTCTATCACACTTTCCTATGTTTGAAGATAAAATTTAAACTAAAATCTACCACCTCAAGGGGACACATCCAAAATTGTATTACAATCAAAGTTATTTACCTTGAACCTTGAGAATCCCTAGTATGAAGGCAAATGTAGATTTGGAATTTTTATGGAAAAATAAATTATAGTATGAGTAGAATCTATACATTAAATCTTCATTTTTTGCAAGTTTTTTTCTCTTTCAATTTTTGTTTGTACATGACCTCATTTATGTTCTAATCACCTAGTGACTATGCTAATCACATTATTAAAGATTCAACAAAATTTGCTTTTTCAACGTACTTAGATAAACTTCATTAGCTCTAGTAGTGAGCTCTTGAAAAGATTGGTAATTTACCCAATGTATATCAACACTCTTAAAAGTTAATCTTAGAACATTGGACTAGTCATCATTGAAATCAACCTTTGGAATACCGTATAAACCATATGTTTAAAAAATCCAAGAGTACTCATTGGAGGTCAAATTGCAATGAAAGACCTTGCTTTTTACAAAAAGTTCCCAAGTGGAACATGTACACTTTTGTCTTAGGACGGTTTTAATCCTAGAGGCCGCCTAATTTGTTGTATAAGAGGCCCAAAGTCTTCACTTGTGATTGAACGAAAGGTTGACATTGGTCTGAACCCCTTTACACCTAGAGGCCAAGCCAATTTCATGAAGTGTATTTTTTTTCTTCCAAAAGAGACATGATCAAACATAGCCCGGGCTCAATGAATTGAATGCACCAAGAATGAATGGCCAATTCTTAGCCTTGGGATGGGGACAATGTCAAATTTTAATTTATTTTTTCTTAAATACTATTTTTTTTCAGCCAATCAGATCTGTTGAATTTTGTGCAATCAACCTCAAGGAGAATTACGCCAGCCTCTAAGTGTAAAGCAAAGCAGCCCTTTTATAAGAAGAATCCTCTATCATCCATCGGACACTTTTAGACCAGCCGCCGCGTCATTGTGGACTTAAATTTCTACTCAGACTGACTGAATTGATGCTGGGACAATCTGCTGTTGCTTGACAAGGGTCCACTGGAGCACGAAACTGAGGCCATTGGGTAGAGCAGTGAACGTGCATTGTCAAGCTTGCAAATTGGCCAACCATGAAACTGAATCATCAACCATCGCAATTTGTACCGTACTGTATTGGTCCTTCAACAAACACTTTTTGATGGAAGTTGTCCCTGCAACAACGGAACAAAAAATTAAGGGAGTGGACTCATTTCCAACCATTTTAAACAATTAACGGGCATGTGGAGTGTAGATTTCCTGAGTGTAGAAATTTTTCTTAATGTAGAAATAGAATTTGGAAGGGTTATATAACTTTTCATAATTATTTAATTTAAAATATAATTATCATAAATTTTTTAGCCGAACTGTGTTATATGACCTATACTAGTCATATAGAATTTTCTATTTCCAACCATGGATTGGTTGCCAAATCAATTACCGATTGGTTGCAATATTGAGAGCTTGACAACCAATAATAGTGTGTCACAACTACTTCAAAACCGCACCACAACTTTACAGAAAGAGATCAATCTATAGGTTGAAAATACGTGAGAGGTGATCAAAGATGGGTCGACTACAATAATGAAGGTTACAATTAAAATTATTTTAAAGTCCTTTGCCAATTAATATTTACTTATGGCTAAGCAGATGTGACTATGGTGAATTGGCACATTTAGGCTGAGGTATCACAACGCTTTGAAGGATGATGATGAATGATGGATTTGGTGAATTTGGTAAAGACACTAGCTACATGATTGGATACCTCACATATGCCTCTTCAAATGTGTAAACATCTTATTGAATGACTTTCATTCTTTGATAAAGTTGTAAACACATGTGAGATTGTATTAGAGATTTGTTTGTTGACTTTGTAGCTAAGACCATCATAAATAAAGAGTTTTTTTTGAGGTAATTAATCAACTATGCCACAAAGATATAGGTAGTAAAAGCTATCATATTTAAATATAGGCATTTCCTTCAACACTACATCTAAACATCAAGGGTAGTAGCCAATTTCAAATACACCTATATTTAAGATTTTGAATTGAGGCATTGTGTCTTAAAAAATGTGCTAAGATGGATGTAATTGTCTCATTTTTCAACAAGATCCTATAAAAATTAAGGAATTCTAATATTATAAGCAAATTATTGAACAATTGACTTTTAAGAAAAATGGAGGCTCCATGAATGCCAAAATTGTAAAAGTATTATAATATTATTTTTTCCTTACAAGTAGAAATTTGGTCTTTTACAACACTTCATTTGTATTTTTTGTTTTTCAATAGAATCAACTTGGAGAATGGGGCTTTTCATAAGCCTAGATGTGTGTAATGGGAGTTTTGACTGGAATGGGGTGTTGTACCTTAGTACCAGAAGCACAAAATTCTTGCAGTCCTCTACAAAAGTGCTTTTGTGTTTTAGTATCCTCTCAATGTTAGTGCCTTGTACCTTTAGAAGACCTTTTCATTAGAGGACAGAAGATATTTGTTCACGTTTTGAAAAAAAATGCAAAGAAGTTGATCATTGCAATCTGAATGCATAAGCTCTGAAGATTTGTGGCATGGGTTGAAATACTGATAGTCCAAGTTTTGAGGCAACTTGTCACTCTCATTGGCCCGTCAGACCAAGGCTGTAAGTCTATAACCTATAATTTATAACCAATAATCCTTCCACTCAATGTAAAGAGCAGGACGCTCAGCTTTAAGAAACAACTTGGAATCATGTCCCATAACCCAAAGCAGCAATAGCAATGTAATGCAATAATGTGAATCAATAGCAATAATTTAGTGCGATAACCAATAGCAACAATAGCAATTTAGTTTTTGGATGAGCTGCAACTGAATGAAATCGATAAACCGGAATTGTTTGCACTCACAACCCCAATCTTCAGCATGCAATTGGGTTGACAAGGATTTGTGCACAGCACCTTGCCAAAATTTCAGATGCTATCCTGAGCATATTCTCTGTAGCTCTCAATATCTTAAAATCTCGCTTCTTTCAAGCAACAGAATGGAGTACTTCACCTTGCTTGCCTTTTGCTGGTTTTTTCCAAATCCACAGGTTCCATCACTTGTGATTTGTGACATTTAGGACACAAAATGAGCTGGAAGATGAACTTGTGGTTGGCGCCCTTCTTCATTCCTTTCTCCACAACCGCAGATTGGGAATCATATCATTGGGAGATTTTTCGAGTGAAAGGCGAATTCAGCGAATTAGAAAAGCTAAATCTATGCACTTCACGTCAAGGATCCAATTGTACATGAACATGAACATGTTGAAGTTGCAGCGGCGTTTGGTGAGGTTTCGGTGAGAGGGCAGCAGTCTGAAAGGACACCGAGTGCATTTTGCCAGCAGTTTCCACTTTATGCTCAGCTGCCTCAGCAGCAGGTTTTCTCTGAGCGATACAACCTGCAGGCAAGGGATCCCGTTGTGGCACTCCCTGCAATATACATGAATATGAGTATTCCTCCTCGAAGTGCAAAGCTCAATAAAAACCCTGGTCGTCAGCACTAGCGAAGATCCAAATTAGATGGAGAATAGACATAGGACAGGTTAAAGCTCATAAACTCATTAGAATTGATATGCTAACTGGCACTGCATATCAACTAACCACCACAGCTAATTAGACTCTCATAAAGAATAAAGGCATCGAAAATGCAATGCATCCGACAAAAGAACAAAGTATCCAAGATTGGTAAGCTGCTTATACAAGAAAAATGTAAAAACCATCAGTCTTTCATATTTAAAATCCTCATTTGACTGGAAATAGGTCCTCTACGTTACTGCCAAGTAGTTCACCGGTCTAGATCAGAAGACGCACATTCGAAAATCATAGGGAACATCGACGGACTGATAAACCAGTGTGATTTCACTACGGCCTCTAGAAGTAGTAGAAGCCACAAAATCCCAACTCCTTCGAGTGCAAACGAATTCGCAACTCACAACAACAGGACTGAAGGACAAATGGATTGCAAACTAATGATCGACTCTTTCTCTTTGCCTGCTCTTGTCCCAAACATAGCATTTTCTCGCTTTACTCTCCATCCTTTCAGCTCCTTCCGTGACGTGTGCATCACTGGTGCCGCAAAGAGTGAAAAAATTGCACTTCTATAGCCAGGAAATCTTCACGGCAGCAGATGACAAGCATACAATCGACCTCCAAAGTCGTCCCGAAAAATCATAGTCTTCCTCTTCACTGTTCACTGTCATGATAGATTAGCCGACGAATCCGTGAGATCTGTTGAAGTGCAATCGACGTGCAAAATTGTGGCGTTGGCGTCGGGGTCATCATAACATTCTTCAAAGGAGCTGCAAACAGCTTGGATCGAAATGCTAATTCGAAGCAGAATCCAGGCATCGAAGATGCTGTCATTCTCGCATTACCTTCGTGGCGCAGGTACGCACATCTTGAAGTCAAGAATGAAATAAATTGGTACTCAGCCCACTACTGAACGCAAGTGCGATTAACCGAGCCGACCGCAGTAAAGCCACAAAGACAGGGTGGGCGGTGAAAATA
Source organism: Pseudoscleropodium purum (assembly GCA_963969395.1). Lineage (NCBI taxonomy): Eukaryota > Viridiplantae > Streptophyta > Bryopsida > Hypnales > Brachytheciaceae > Pseudoscleropodium > Pseudoscleropodium purum. Next base: position 38,203,948 of record OZ017795.1, read on the forward strand.
GCTCCAGAATGTCACGATGTCCCTAGTTCAGCATTCACTCCTGTCAACTCCCTCGATGAGCACACAGACTTCAACATAATCCTGAGTCCAACCACGTAAGATCGATCGAGCCGCTTTTCCAATTACGCGTACCCGTCCAGTCATGTCCACTGAAAACGTGCATCATCGGTGGAGGCCTGAATTAATACACTCTGGGAGATAGCCTACCTTCCACATTCGCGAAGGGTAGCTAGGTCGAATCCTGTGAGATCGATGATGAAGGAGTTGAGGTCACTGGTCATGTACAGCCAGAATGTATGGCGCATAGAATGGATTCAGCTAATTTCACAGAGTCTTCAGCTTCTTCCTCCCGGTGAGAAGAGCCACGAGCTTCTTTATCTTGGTGACAATTAGTGATCCAGCTGGTTGCGGCGAGGGAACAGCAGCTTCCGGCAACGAGCGCAGTCGCAGCGCATTCAGGAGAGAGCCGAAGTAGAGCGCCAGCGCGGTCATGACGAACGTGATCACATTGTACGGCATGCTGAAATCGGGTGTCGCAAGCAGCATCAACAGGTTGTCCGAATGCATCTGACTGGAATCATCCTGCAACCCCCTGCCGGAGAATGTGAAGAGAGCCGATGGCAGGTCGAATCCCCGATTGGCATCCGGCGGGTGTTCGTCGATGCGCAAGTAGCCCTTGTCAAACTCCACACTAAGGAGCACCAGGCTGGCGTTCCGTGGGATAGTGACTCCGAGTTCCAGAACGGCAGGGGACTTCCGGTCATCAGCCGGCGACAGCTTCAACCTCACGCCCTTCGAGTTCTTCACCTGCTGTCCATCCACCACCACCTTCAGCGTGTGCATGTACAAGCGGACGTACCATGGCACAATCTGAAACGTGGTCACGTCGACACTATCCCCCTCATGGCTAAAACCACTCAAGCGCTCTTGATTAGCGTTAACAACAGAGACAATGGCTCCCCGGCCATTCCCCCGCCCTGTTAAGAACTGCGTTGCACGAAACGGCCCTTGGCGTGGAGACCATGAAAGAAACGTTCGCCACGACATTCCCACGTCTAGTGGAGATCGTTGGCTATGGTCTCGTACATCGTAATCCAGGCTCAAAGCCGCAGACAGCTTCGACACTGCCTCGGGAGGTGAATTCAGCTGGAAGATGCTATTGAAATTCACATCAAACTCCTCGTGGTTCCCCATTTTGCTTCGAGTCTTCAGCTCTTCCACGAGGCTCTCTTCAAGATCGATCTGCACATTGCTGGAGGTGGCGAGAGGACACCTTCCAACTACCGGCTTCCCAAACAACGTCGAGAGAGACCAATTCGGACGGCGAGTATCTGACGACTTCAAGACCACAGTTAGGGTTTGCGCCAACCTCAGAGAGCCTAGTGATCCATCAACGTCATTTCCTGCCGTCACATGCACACGTAGCGAATAGTAGTGGCCATTATGGATTCGCGGTCTCTCAAGAAGCGTGGACAACCCCGCTCTATCTCGACAGGGAAGGAGCTTCAACCACGGGGTCAAATTCTCCGTGCAAACAGCTTCCCGGGGAAGTGCTCCCTGGCGCACAGCACCACTCGTACCTCCCACCATCGCCGGATCCTCCAAGAAATTGATCGAAGCGCAGAACAGACCGGACAACGCATGCGTCAAGTTGCGCCACAACATGTCGACATCGTGGTGGTTGGATCGACGAAATTGCGCCCATAGCTCAACACCTCCAGGCTTCACATGAGCATTCCCAATACTACTCGCCCTCCCATCCAATACTCCCCACTGCCGGTGCTCCCACCGCCCCTGCGTGAACGAAAGCTCCATCTCCTGGATTCGTAAGCTCTCCACAATCTGGAAAATCGCCTTCGGAAAGAGCTTGTGGTGGTGGTGACCACGGTGGTTGCCTTCATCCCCGAGGGAGCTCACGAACTGGAAATGGGCCAAGACTTTGCCATCGGGAAGTGGACGCAACAGCAAACGCTCCTGAAAATCCTCCGATCGGGATGAACTGCCAATCCGCCATAACAAACAGAAAAACACAAGCCAAAGGCATGGATTGCATCGTCCCACACCCGCCATCGGAGGAGACTACTTAGCAGCACTCAGAAATGGAGTCCATTCATTTCTCCAATTGCTTCCACAATGCAAACTGGTTGCGGAGCTCGGCCATTTGTATCGTGAATCGCAAATCGCTTCGTAAATTTCGATTCCAGGAGATTGGAAAGCCCGCAAGTACTAAACCCTAATGAGGGCTAGTGTTGCAAAGGACTAAGCACGCAACTCTGGCTTCATGCAGGCAACTCCAATGAGCACCCAAGTGTGCCACTTTTTCCAGTTCTACAATGTCCTATGGTAAAATTTAATCAATTGTCAATGGAAAAAAACGGGGTCACTAAGGTGGAGGCACCAATAACTGATCATTTAAGCAATTTGGGAGCAGATTCTGTGTGGTATGAATTGGTGGCTATTTTTTCCATGTAGGAAGCTAAGAAATATTGAGATTGCTAAATTTTCAGATTTATATTTCAAAATTTGAAATTACAGTGCATTTTGGGAGGCATAAAAATTCTTGACCCATAAGTAATGTCTAGAGTCTGATCATACAAGATAGTACTTTTTTTCTCACTACTTCAAATAATGTGGCATGACCTTATTAGTTCCAACCTTGAAAAGGACAAAAAAATCAAATTTCAAGCTTCAAAACCAACTAAGGTTGGAAATTGCACACCCTCTTGGTTGGGTTTTGGAAGTAGTTGGTTATTGGTGCCTCCACCTTAGTGACCTTATATGAAATCTAAGCCAAGTTGTTTCATAATTCTCCAAAATTAAGGTAATGACTTATTTTGTGAATTTTTAAAGGGTGAAATTTTAGGTAATTTACACTACATGCCAATAGATTTCTTTTACCAAATCTTATTGAATTTCACTAAATTCCAAAAATTTACAAATTTATTTTACTTTAAAGGAAAATTTACTCAAACACATGATAGAATACACACAAATAAGATCAACATCTAAAGTAATTGCAACTTATTGCACCTTCTTCTTTAGTACGACCTACAAATTCTTATCTAAAATGTATAATTTCTCTTCATGAGAGCCTATAATAAATTCTACATAAATCTATTTGTAGAGCTTTGAAAATTCATGATTTATCCATATGATATTCAATAAATGTATTCTAAGTGAATTCCAAATTCCCTTTGACTAACAACAATGACCAACAAAAAAATTATAGTTTAATATTAGGAACAATAGTCAAATCTTTGTTTTGATAATTTAGATGTTGCTACCTTACTTAGAAAGATGCTAAGCAAATTTAACCTTGTAAAGATGTTGTGAACCTAAAAGGTTGGATGGATTTTATTATTAATTATAAAATCAAAGAATATACCTATTGGTCCAATAATTGGAATATTTTGGTGACTACTTTAGTCATGGGGGTTGCATCCTTGTAGAATTAATTCAATAACACTAATGAGGCCACAAAATGTCTTTTAGATGACTTCATGTGAGACTATAGGATTAAAAAAAACATTTTTTGTCTAATTTTTTTATAGAAGTTACTTGAGTATATTTTCAATGAATAGTATTGCAAATTCCTTTGTTATGGTATTAATGACTTTTCAAAAAAGAAGATATTTATTCCACAAATACTTGTTGTAGTGTATTTTAGCCATTTCTTGTTATTACTCTTGATGTGAGCTTTAATGATGAAAATGATATTTTTCAAATTTAAGTCCAACTAATGAAATGAAGATTATCAAGTACAATTTCTACTCTAATTGAAAATTTTGAAAAATTCATAAATTTCAATAATTTATAGCAATATAAACTTTGGGCTTATAACCATAGTTTGTTGATTTTTTAATTTTAGAGTTACATGGTAACTTTGATTTACACCACAATGTTATACAATACACTACTATTCAGATTTCTAGAGTATATTCTATACTTGATAAGAATTTTCTTCACTTTTTCCTTAAAAAATATCACAGTCTTCTCAAATTTTCCCCCCCAAAAATTGAAAACTTTATAACATAGAGTAAAAATATTCTTTCATCTCTGAAAAATAAATACTCTATATAAATTTTTCATTTGTATCTAATTGCAAAATGGTATAGATAGTGAGGTTTGAAATCAATGGTCATAGACAAGGCTTTTTTTCATTTTTTATGAGGTGCCAAAGTGTTGATATAAAATGTTATCCCCTAAAGGTCCAAACTGAGTTTTTTGGCAACATAGCAATTTGGGGTAGCTCACTAGGAATGGAGTTTTTAGTTTTTTTGCTTAAATTCTCACACAACATGTGCCCAAGGAGTAGCTTTAAGGCCCAAAAATTTTCATAACTTTTGACTACATGATTCAAAAGTTATTGCATGATATATAATTTTCAATGCTCGGCGGGCAGCCCAAAAATTTCTTAAAAAATTACTTTTTTCAAAAATAAAAATTTGAAATTGATTTTCTAGATTTATATATATGTAAATAGCTTTGAATCGTTCCATTTTGATTTACAAGATGAAAGTTATGAGGTGTTCTAGTTTGCGGGTAGTCATGGATTCTCTACTCAAAAATAAACTTTGGAGTCCTTTATTTAACTCAATTTTAAATATTTTTTGAAAAAAATCAAAAGATATAATGTAGATTTTTTATTACTACATTACCATCATTGGGATTGGAATTTTTCAATTCCATAATTCAATTCTTAACAATTTAGTGTTTTGAATCACTTTGTACTTCTTTCTATTTACTTTTTTTTTTCTCTATATGTTGTGCAATTCCAAATGATCTAAAAATTCTTAAGCATGTAGCCAACTTGCTTTGAAGAGTGAATCCAAAGAGTAACCATTATTTTGGACATTTTTTCATGAAAATGTGACCTTCTGAAGTGCAGCTGCCCATAGTTTCACAAGGTGGAAAATTCTGAAATTTTTTCCACGTCTTTTCAAACTAGTTTACTACAAGATCCTACGGTTACATATGTCCCAAAACGTTTTTCATCTAAAATTTGATGCTTGTATCAGAAATGGCAGTTTTGGAGCACTTTTGGTGAAAAACATAGTCTCCGACCTTTAGGAGTTATAGTGGTGCTCCAAATTTCAACAATCATCCATATTTATTGGATAGAAAATATCACATCACATTAGCACACATCACATGTTCATAATTACATTTTCATCCACAATCTGGTGATTCAGCCAAAATTGTTTTTTAATCCAAAATTTTCTGGCAAAAAATTTCACGTTTAATTACCATTCTTTAGCTAAATTATTTTTTCCTGGTGCAAACTGGCACCAGAAAGGAAAAACAAAACAAAACGCTGTCGTTCCAGGGTCATTCCCGCTGCTCCCGTCCTTGTCCCGTCGAATTTGAAAGTCCCGCCACCAGAGCGAGAGCCAGTGCTAAATCCACCCATTTCTTAGATACCAGAAACATCAACAGTCGGATAGCTAGATGTAGCAATCTACATCTAGGTCTCCCTCCAACCCACCGCAGTCTCCGTCGTCCTCTCAAGCTTGTGAAGGACGTTTCCCAACGAAGCACCATCTCCACATTCAAGCTTTCTAACGCCGGAGAACAATCAATGTCTACTGGAGTGGGCCGGCACTACCAAATTGAGCGTTACTTAATCACATTGCCATCATCGTCATCATCAACATCAAATCATCAATGCTGCAATTCATTCTGAGCTGAGGGAGCTTGGAAACGCACTACTTCGCGGCATGAAGATCGATTGTTGATGGTGTGGGAAGGATTTTGTGAATTTCTTTTATGACTCGCGTTACTGGTGGGAGTGATCACTCTTTGAGTGAAGGGTGCTAGGGTTGGCCGCCACGACCATGCCGACGTATCGAGTTGCCGGGATCACGGTGGAATTCCCTTACAATGCCTACGACTGCCAGCTCGTGTACATGGAGCGCGTCATTTCGTCTCTTCAGCAGGTATGCGTGATAACCTGAAGTGTGTGCTATTATGGTGAGTTTGAACGTTCAGTGCCGTTGTTGTCTGTGCCGGTCGTGCAATTTTCTTTACGATTCTTTGCGACTGCCAGCTTGTGTAAAGGAAACAGCACCTTAAGCGAGAATTGCATCGCTGAGCACAGGTACTGTATGGTAAAATTTGATGGATTCTTGCTCGCAATTTGAAGATGGTTCCAATGCGCCAAAGAATGTGTGATTTGGATCTTATATGCAAAAGTTATATGGGTCAAAGTTTCACTGGTTGATGACCTGAAACAAGCAACAGTTCACTAAATCAGTATGTGCTTATTGTGTAAGAATTTAAGGTTTCACATAAGTGTCACAATTGGGTACTCCATTTTGCATTGAACGCTTCATTTCGAATCTTTAGCATATGCATGAAACCCTAAACCCCTGAAGCAGGTTGATGTAATTTAGGTAATCAGACCTAGAAGCGACACTTGAAGCACTTAGTTCCTACTCTTAGACTGACTAAATTTTTCAAGGTTGTTCCAATGCACCAGAGTATGGCAAAATTGGATGCTGTAAGCAAGTTCTGATGTTAAGGGATCTAAATCCTCAAATTCAATATGTACTCAGTGTCCAAGATTTTATAGTGTCACATTTAGGTGCGTGTGGCAATTAGGTACCCCTACCTGAGAAGATTCGGGGCTGCCGTAGTCACCATTTGCATGGTCTGGTGATGTCAGGGACGAAATGCGTTGCTGGAAAGTCCAACAGGAACCGGGAAAACGCTGTGCTTGCTGTGCGCGACGTTGGCTTGGCGTCAGAGCCTGGCACCTCTTCCAGCTGCCAGTCAATCCTCGCAACCATCTTCCCAACGAATTTCGGCGAATTCCTCTGAACGGGCTACTTTGAGTCTCAGTCAAATCGATTCTGATGGCGTAGTCCTGCCGCCGAGGTTGCCTACAATAGTGTACTCCTCTCGTACCCATAGTCAGCTGCAGCAAGTGATCCGAGAGCTGAAAGCCACGGTGTACAGGTTGGTGCATTTCAGTGAATATTTTCAAGCTTTGTTGTATATCATCAAAACTCCTGTTAATCGCTTATTCTACTGGAGTAGTTTATTCCATCGTAATTTGTGGCAAGACGATATCTTTGTAATGTGAGTTGAAAAATTCTGTTCGATGAACTTCAAAGAGGTGTAGATTTGGTTACTGTCAAACTGCATTATAGTTTGTTGCACTGTAAATCGGGAAAAGACGCGACGTCTTTGTAGTGTGAGTTAATAATTTCAGATGAACTTTAAAGCGGTGGAGATTTGTTTTTTGTAAACTAGTTTGGCGTGGTTTCTGGTGTCACTTCACAGGCCCAAAATGGTGGTGCTGGGTTCAAGGGAGCAAATGTGCATCCACCGTGATGTTCAAAACTTACGTGGAAGGGCTCAAAATCATGCCTGTCGCTCTCTCACCAAGGGTCGAAACTGCACTCACAACAATCGTGTTGCAGGTGTGTGGCTTTCTTTCAGTCTTGTTTTAGGATGGAAACCTGGGCGTTGACTGCGGATTCATTGGTTAATATGTCTTTGAAGATTGAGTATGTTCTCTAAGTCAGGCTGCATTTCACTCAAGGTTGAATTCCGAAACGGTTGCAGATTACGCAAAAAGTCATCCACATCTTGGAGAGGAGCCCATAGACATTGAGGACTTGGTGAAGATTGGAAAAACTGAAGGCCCGTAAGTGAGTGTATGCGTTCTTACTCTGTTTGGTGGTGCAATTGTAAAGGGTGTGGGACTTGTCGTTTAGATGGTGAAGCGGGCCCTGGCCGTTCCAGTTGATTATCAACCTGCATGCTTTGTCGACAAGATCTGGCAAATTGAGAGCACTTGGTGCGTTATCATGTGGTGGTTTCAATTGACTTGCCTTGGTGTTGGCCTGGAGCAGATGCCCATACTTTCTCTCTCGTGAGCTTCACAATACTGCGGACATACTCTTTGTGCCCTACAACTATCTCATCGAAAAAGAAATGAGGCGCTCTCTAACAGGGGTCTCATGGGGCAGGACGATCCTCATATTTGATGAGGCTCACAATTTGGCAAGTTACTGGTGCATTTCTTTACTTTGCAATATTCAGGTTCTCGATTTAGCTTTATTTTGATTGGGATGGTAGAGACGAGACTCGTGACAGATCGCTTAGCTCTCAGACTAAGATGCATATTTCATTGCATGATGACTTCACAGGCGATCTGTCATGAGGCACATTATGAGCTTTTCTGAAGGCTGCGTATTACTGCGTGCATATTGATGTATTTGGAGTGGGTGCAGGAAGGAATTTGCGCTGATGCAGCTTCATTCGATTTGCCTGCAGCCCATTTGGCAACATGTATTCAAGAGGCAAAGTCCTGTGTAGATTTAGCACTAGCACGTCGCGGAAATGACAATGCAGCGGATACTTCTATAGACCCCGACAATTTTGCAGTTTTGAAAGGTATCAGTACATCCTTACGTTAGATACTAGCGAGAATATTATTTGGTTGTTCATAACGATACGGGCATTCAATTATATGGATATTGGAAAAAATAGGAGCTGAGGAGGATCGAAAGCTAATTTTTGTGATGTATATCTAATTTCTTACGTATTGGAGATGCAGCACTTTTGTTGGAGCTGGAGAAAAGGATCAACGAAATTCCAATTGGATCTGAATTAGGATTTACTCGCCCAGGGCCTTATATATATGAATTTTTGGCGGAGATGAAAATCACTTACGAAACAGTTTCGATGCTTATTGACACTATCGATCAAGCTACCGCCCTTCTTGAAGATGGTAAGTTGCTAACTGCAATATGCCTCGGTAATACTTTTTGCAGTATGTTATTAGTGATAAACTGTGTTCACGTTACATTGTTGTAAAGTTGCCGGTTTCGCGTCAGCACGGTTGGGTTCACAACGCTGAAGGATTTCAGTCATTGTAAGCATATTCGATTTGCTAGGATTTTCTTTCGTCTGAGTTCCTTCCTCTTAAGAAATTACGAGAACTTCAGTGCTCGAATCTTTGCGTAACAGAAGCGAATGAAGGAGCGGGAGGTGGAAAATCAAAAGCAGGTGGGTCTGGGTCTATGTATCGACTTTCGACATTTCGGGATGCACTGCGCATCATTTTCAGAGATAATAATGTATCACATGCTGGTTCTTACAAGGTGAGCCCAACTTTTTACAATCTTTTTCTTGGAGAAATTGACTTACTTGGGCCCTTTACGAGGAGCATGGTTAAGGAAGCTGCTGTTTATATATGATTAGAAGGTCTCCTGATCTATGTATGTGATCCATGTATGTGAAGAGCACTGGACTGTTCTTATTTTGAATACTAATTCTGTTATATTCAGGCGGAATTATAATAGCTGAGATTCTTCTAGTTCTCTTGGTAATTAACATGATATTATGCAGTAACTCGTGAGAGCGCATCATGTTTCCAGGTTCACATCCATGAGCAAAGTGGTAGGGATGGGGACAAGGGTGGTGGAAGAGGTAATTTGTTTACTTAGGTAACATAGTATTGCTATCAGTGAACAAACATAGATACTCAGAAGTTGGTTAGTGTAAAAGATTTGTACCTGGTAGTTTCCGTCTTTGTCTTGTTGGTTGTTTTTCTGGTTTTATGAGTTTCATTCAAACATCTGCGAGGGTACCGTCATGATGAATATCTGTGCATTGCAAATGTATCGCAGCACTTAGATATCCTGGTTTGTCTTCTTCAGGTGCAAAAAAGGGGCGCATGTTGAGCTGGTGGTGTTTCAATCCTGGTTTAGCAATGGAGGAGTTTTCGAAGATGGGCGTGCGCTCTATCATATTGACTTCAGGAACATTAGCTCCTCTGGACTCATTTGCCATTGAATTAAACCTGTAAGAGCCATTTCATGCTTGTGCTTTGCAGATCAGGAAGCAGTCCCTACGAAGTTCATCGAATATGCTGCATAATATCTGTCTGAGCTTTCACTGGTCACATTGCAGGCCATTTGATGTGCGACTAGAAAACCCCCACGTCATTGACTCAAGTCAAGTGTGGGTCGGAGTTGTTTCTTGTGGTCCTTCTGGACGACCCCTGAATTCATCTTATCGGACCCGTGACTCCATCGAATATAAACTGGAGCTTGGAAATACAATTGGTATGACTTGTTTGTGCAAAAAAAATACACCTGTCTTACTTTCTAGACATCAAAGAAATTAACAGAGTTGGAAGGTTTCATTGCTGTTTCTTCATGAAGTGATACATGTGCATACAATTAGACTCAGAACCAGAGACATTGCGATAACATATCGGTCTCTTTTCCTTCGCAGTAAATTTTGCACGTATTGTGCCCGATGGTCTTCTTGTCTTCTTCCCATCCTACTATCTCCTCAACTCTTGTATTGAAGCTTGGCAAACAGTGGTAAGTGTTCACCCGTAATAAACTTTTAATACACGACAAGACTTTCCGTTCTCTCGTTTATATTTGGTATCGTTTGTAAGCTTGAAGTGAAACGAAGGCTGATTAGGGGGAATATTTTATGCAGACGTCTGGGTCAGCAGCCACAGCAGCCTCGGTTTGGGAACGAATCTGTAGGAACAAGCAACCTGTCGTTGAGCCCAGAGAATCCGCTCTTTTCAACCAAGCAAATGAGGTATACCTTCTTTGGAGGTAGCCGTTGGATTTAGACGTAGTGTTCTTGAAATTTTCTGCTGTGTTTACATGACTCTATGCTACTTTGTCGACTTTCAATTTCTGTATGCGTCTGCCACGATCTGGCAAATGAGGATGAACTGGGCTGGCTTGTATTAAGCTATGTGCATCCAAAATCTCCAACTAAAATGTACAACATTCATTTCAAGTGACAATTCTAGGTGCACATTTCTAATGTTAAATATTCTTTTTCAGGATTTTGTAGCTAAAATCAACGACACCACCTCTACAGGGGCAATATTCTTTGCTGTTTGTCGAGGGAAGGTACTTCCTTCATCCACTTGTTTCTCCAACACCAACTAGTTAGTTTTTCTCATAGGATTACCTGTATTTTTTTCATAAGTATTACCTTTTTTTTATTTCACTTACGACTGCATTTCAATTCTTGGAAATTCTTAGAAATCTTTTGTATGGTATTTTACATACATAGTAAGGTCAACTACGGTAACTCGTCTGTTCACTTGTAGGTGAGCGAAGGGCTTGATTTTGCAGACCGAGCAGGACGGGCTGTTGTTGTGACTGGAATACCTTTTGCCATGAAGATGGATCCCAAGGTCTTGCTATTTGCTGACTTTTTAACTCTCTCTCTCTCTCTCTCTCTCTCTCTCTCTCTCTCTCTCAACGAATGCTCATACTCTATCTCTTCAATTAGGACGGATCTCTTTGTCAGAAATTAGATTAGTCGTCATGGTGCTTATCAAATAAGCCCTATTTGATGTGGCAGGTGAGACTGAAAAGGGAATACCTTGATGAGCTGGCTCGTCTACCAGGTAGAAGGCATAAGGTGAATATTCCATCCTTCGCATGTAATGAAACCCTGTTGCTTCGGAAATTGACCGACTTCGCTGAAAAAATATCCGATTTGCTGAATTTTTTTCATTTAAACAGTTTGAGGATGACAGGCATTGTTTAAATATCTGAATGTTGCTTCTATAATTATACAGATATCATATTCTTTGCTGTTGATCTGACAGATTTGAGGTTGGGAGGCTGGGTTTGGTGGGGAATCGTAGTGCATTTACAGTATGTCAAGCATGCACTAAATTGCCTTGTTGAGGTACACAATTACAGGTTTTAACAGGGGAAGAGTGGTACGTCCAGCAAGCATCCCGGGCAGTCAACCAGGCAATTGGGCGAGTAATCCGTCACCGCAATGATTATGGAGCTATCATTCTCTGCGATGAAAGGTTCTTTCTTGTTCTCTACCTCTCTGAATGGTTATTTGCTTCCACTTTGCATCTATGAAGGCACTTTGACATTTGTACAGCATATATCATCTTTCACGGTAAGCAACTCTAAGACTGATGTGCAGGTTCGGCCAATCAGGACCACAAAATCAAATGTCACTTTGGCTTAGACCCTACATCAAGGTCAGCCAGTGGTTTTTTTCTCATATGTGTCCACAAGGTTCCCCTGCATCTTTTTCCATTCATTTTTTGGGATCCAATGCATTGTCACAACCCTGTTGGTTGAAAATGTGAGTTGAATTTACTTGATAAATAGTATTGTTTGTATTCTTCTGCTCATTAACGACAGAGTGATTGCTTTTTGGATGATGCAGACCCATCATAAATTTGGAGATGCAGCTTTCAGTCTGACACGATTCTTCAAAGATAAAGATACTGGAGCTGGAACTCTTAAACCATCAATCGCAGTTGGTATTTCTACAGGTTGGTTTTGTCACTTCGATGCTGGTGTCTTCTGAGTTCGTTCATATTAGGAATATGTACCCAACGTAACTCTTTTTAAGCCAAAGATGCAATTAGAATATTACTATTGTGTTTTACAGGTGGTGTCGAGTACTCAAGGACAGCCCAACAAACAACATCTTCCACTGTTATCAATTTCAGTGCTGCCACCAATCCTCTTCGTTTCTTGCAAGCGTCAGGGCTTCAAAGTTGCAAAAACGGAGTAGTGATAGAGAAAAATGATGGAAGCACCGATGGAACGAAGAGCTTCATGCCTACAGTGAGCGTCTCTTCTTCTTGGAATTCTGAAATTCTTTGATGAGCAATTGTGATAGTGTCCATAAGTTGTATTCTTTGGTTAGTAACAGGATTTCAGGAATATTAGACTGTTTCAAGGAACTCTTAGACTGCATTATAAAGAAAATCTTTGCCATAATTCATGGAGAGGTCTCCCTATTGGTCATATATGTATGACCACTGACTGCAGGGAGATCTGACCATGATTCGTGGCAAAGGTTGTCTTTATGATGCTCTCTAAAAGTTCTTAAAAAAGTCTAATTTTACTGAAAATACTGTTTAGGTGCTTTTTAGATAATATCTTAACATTTCAATGGAAAGATTTACTCATTTCTTGAACTTTGGAGCTCTTGTAGGGATCAGTTTTCGCCCCACGTCATCCGGAGGTCTCCATACCTTCAGCACCTCGTGAATCTCTGTCAGCACTTCTTGCAGCTGATCGATTGTCAAAAAGCAGTCACGTGCTGAAAGATGTGGCCATCACTGCTGCCAATTGTGCTGTTGGGAGTACTGCTGGGTTGGTTCATTTGTCCGGCAGCGCTGGAGCCAGCAAAGGAGGAATCACTGGACAGAGGATTCTTGGTCCAAGTCCTACTGCAAGGCTCAATGAACCTCAATGTTGGTTTATATTTTCAACTTTTTGTCCTCCTCATTAAGTAGCCAAATAATGAGTATGCCACATCAATCTATTACACATTCCTGAATTATTCGTATGACTTAATTCCTTTCTGGATTTCGACTCTTCTTTCTCAGAAACCTGTGGTGAATATCCTGATTATTTGTTTGAATTATGTCCCCATTTTTCTAACTTCAGATAGACGATATTATTTCTCATCAAATTGTGTTGATCGACTTATCTAAATTTATCATCTGTATAACAATGTCGAGGGTTGTGGTGTGAAGCATCATGTCGACCAGCAGATACCTCTTCGAGCAGTATGACATCGTATCTGAAAGATCTTGGCCCGTGTCCTTGCGTTCGTCCCAAATCGAACAGCCGTCGTGAAGAAGAAATGGAGTCTGCTGCCAAGCCAGAAGAGATTTTGCCTTCTAATCAGAAGGACACGGCACCCAAAGACGAAAAGAGTAGAAGAGCTGCAAACTTCTTGAAGGAGGTATTGTAATAACGTCTGGTCATTCATCACAACAGACCACCCACCCCACCCCACCCCACCCCTATTAGATTGACAAGTTATTAATGATACGTTAAGGCGCATCAAATTCATATAATCCCTGTGCTGAGTTTCTGTTAATCTAACGCAATGGTGTGAACTTAATGTTAGGTTGATGCCAACGACACTCACATTATACTGGCGACTATTGAGTGAACATTAAGTCAACACTAAGTTGACATTAATTCTACGTTATCTTAATATTGATCTAATTTTCAATTAGACTAACATTAATCTACCTTAACATCTTTGTGAATCTTATAGGGGATCTTTTGAGATGTCTGCCAAGTTCTCTTGAAAGCACTTAAGTGGAATTTTGTTCTCTTGCCTAATGTTATGGACTCTTTTTACCTGCTGAGCAGGTAAGGGGTCGTCTCAGCTCCGGAGAGTACAAGGGATTCCTGGAATGTATGAAAGGTCTGAAGAACCAAACTATGAACATGGACAAGCTTCTACAGTTAGTTGGAAATTATTTCTCTGCTCCAGAACGCCTTTATCTACTGCGGAGGTTCGATGGCACCTTCCGTCTTCATCGTCTGTTGATGTTTATGCTTTGTCCTTGTGCCTTAAATCGCTCCTTCAGATTATAACTCACTCACTGTTCGCTTTACTCCTGAATCTAGGATCGTGTGTGAGGTCAATATATGACCGAAGCTGCATTACTTTTGAAGTATTGAATCTCCTACATCGGAACTGAAGTAATGTGCTGTTCTTTTTAGTTTTGGAGAATTTGTACCAAGCCACCACCGTGCTACTTACGAGGATCTTTTGGCAGCTAAACATGCAGCTCGTGGAGTGTTACTAGGTTTTTGTCCATACCTTTCTCCAGAGCCTTGAGATTAATAACTCCAGAATCCTCCATTAACCCCGAAACCCAAAGTTAGTGTAGAAAACTTATTTTGTGGAAGCTAATAGTCAGTAATTGTAACTCTGAAATAATATTTCTATTGTCCACATATGCAGGGTATGGTTTCTACTTTCTTTTGGCACATTTTATGATCTTGAAGCTTCCTAAATGATTTATTTGAAAGCAGACACTCTTGGCCATTTGGGCACTTAATTTCCTTCAAATTTTCAGAGTCTGCAAAACTCAAGTATCGCATTATCATTTATTGAACATGAGATAACGGGTGAATGTGGCGGATTACAGACAACCTCTCAGGTCAAGGTACTAGCAGACCAAATGTCTTTAGTTTCCTGAGCAGAAGCCGGAATCCTCCACCTCCTCTTTCTCCCACTGAGGGCCGCCCAGTCAAAGAGGCTAGAACGACTTCCAAGACAGGTGAGGTGCTTTGTAAACTTGATTGTTCAAGCGCATGCTGTGTTTGCCGACAATCGAACGTCATGAGCTAATTGTTTTGGTTGTTCATATTGCTGCAGTAGTAGGTCGTGGAAAGCTGTGACAAAGGCATTAAGCTATTTTACGCACTCGCAGTTTGAGGAGCCATGCTTTAGCACTACTGGAGGTATGTATTCATGTGCTGAAAGCATCCGACAGAAATTACTATTCGCTTAATAAGACAAGATTGTGCACATTGAGTGATTATTTGCATAATTTTGGTTGTCTTTGCTCACCAATATAAGTCGTTTAACTCTTCTCTTGTGTAACCCTTTTGATATTGAATTTTGATTACAGCTTAGGATTATCGGTAGGCGAGATGGAATCAAGAATGGCATATTGTTAGCAGTCTCCAGCTCTGTGGAAGGTTGAGAACTTCATTTTGGTAGTTGAAAGGCTTATACCAAGTTATTTGGTGCTTTTCATCATTTTTCATGAAAACCATTTTTTTCTTAGTTGTATATAATATGTGTTCCTGGCTTTGGGCTCATCATAAACCAATAGATGAGAAGATCACATGTGGCCAGGCTGGGGATTATACATCAATTCTTACGAGCGATGATGCTCAACCTCCAATGGACTTTATGTATTTTTAGCAGTTCTTAGTAGGTTGTAAGGGAACTTTTGTATTGCCCAAATTTATTTATTTTTTGACCACATGCTACGTTAATCCCTGATTCTGGTGATATAAAATTTGGCTTCATCTGAATTATATTTTTCCTAGCATGATGAATTGAATAGTTCATTCTAAATCTATGGTCTTTTTGGTTAATGATGTGGAATTGGGACATGGGAATATTTTGGCTTCTTCCTGACATCCTTTGCAGTGAACTTGTTATTGAGATTGTGTAACCCTTAAAGGATGAAGGGGTGTCCACAAAAATCATTAGTTTCTTTAGAAGACCTTCCCTTTTGACAACAAAATTTTGTGTATGAATAGTTAAACTTTTGCCCTACTACAAGAATATCTTGTCATCCATTGGATGCTAAACATCCTTGGTGACATTTAAGGGTCAAGCAAATTCCATAAAGAAAATCTATATTATTGGTGTGCTCTAAAAACAATGTTCTCCAAAAGAATGTAGCCTATCATAGGATGTCTTAGTATTGTATGTCCCCCACATGTGTGCACTTGATTTGAGTAGAAAGATATGCATAATATATTAGGGCACCTTCAAAAATTTGAAGAAAAGTTATTATGAAGTTTGTGTTACAATTTCTTTCTTGATTGGCACTTGAATGGAATGTGAAATATTAGGAATTTTTCAAACCTTCAAAAAATATTGCACCTTTCATCCATTAATTGTTCATAACATTCACTAAAATCATCTATATTTTTCAATGAAAATCATCCATAGATTGGGAGGGAGAATTAAAATTACAAGTGCAAGACTAACTTGAAGTTGCAAGTGCACAACATTAGGACACCCTACTATAATTTCTCTAGTCCACACAAAGCATAAGGTGGCATATCTTTCATAGTTGACACAAAGAATGATCCCTTACTATAAACCTATATTCTTGAATTTTCAACATTGTATTTTAGAAGCCCAATGCACTCTTATATAATATGTGAATGTAGTTTGTCATTCATGAAAAAATAATTGTACCAAAACCCCATATCAATACCTTATATCAACACCTTGAACTAGAACCTCGTATCAACTCCTCATATTAGCATCTTGTATTAAAACTAATACCAACATTCATATAAGTACTAGAGTATTAGAAAGATTTCATTGAAAAATAGAAAGGGAGAAATGAGAGATAGTGACGTAGTGAAAGGTTGGAGAGTGAGAGAATACCAATTTTCAATTAAATTCACATGTATAATTTTTGGAAACTCTCCTTCCCCTTAACATCTTTATATTTTGACATAGGGAACTCAATTTCCCATACTATTTGATATAAAATATTTTAGTCAAATTCTATAATCATATTTATATTCGAATCCATATTTTGTATTCATATGTTGTTCCTTATAGTTTGTATCCATTTTGGATGTCCAAAATCATCCATTTGACAAATATCAATGGCTCTGGATTTTTTAGAGGATCGACAACTTTTGGTGGGGTTTTTCTTTTTTATGCAAGATCAACACCTCTAGATTTTTTTTTAAAGGGGGGAAGGAGATAAATTGAAATAGAGTAGCTTTTTAGGGGATAGTCAAGTAGATTGGTTGGAGGAGACCAAATATATTTATAAGTCCAGTAGTACTAAATATTCTTCTAATAGTATATGAGTTGTAAATTCTTAATTAGTTTTAGTCTTGTGAAGGATAAGATTATAGTATGTGCATTCATAAGGATTCGTGTATGATTTCTTTTCATTTGATATTGTTTAACCCTTGAAGGACACAGCCCCCCATGACCAAGGTAGTCATCAAAATGCTTAATTATTCAATCAATTGCTACATTCTTTGTTTCTTTAGTGAACAATCAAGTCATCTATAGGACATTTTTTGACCTCAGCGTTGTTTAATGGTTAAATTGTAGGCTTTGGTTGCCAACAATAGTAGGAAGTGCAAAATCATCTTGAGAAGTGCAATCCTTTTGTACCCCAACAAAAATTCCTATTTGTTGGTGCTCTTGCACAAAACAATCCTAAGGTGCATATGTAGTGTTTTAAGTTTTCTTATTATGGAGTCATAGGCATTATTAATAAGGCATAATCCTAGAGGTACACCTAAACACAAAGAGTAAGTTTCTACATTCTAACCTCCTTAACATAATTGCTTGGAACATAGTGATATTAATCCCTTAAGAATAGGATGAATTTGAATTCGAACAACAAATAAATGCACACATATCCCAAGTATAGAAAATCTTGGGTTTTTCATTCATCTAAATTTTTGTAGATTTTTGTATTACCAAATCCAATGGTTAAGTTCATTTCTTGTTAAATAATTAATTTATGTTGATAGTTATGATTCAATAGATGCTTCCAAATAAGAAGATTCATTTTTTTCTATACAATATTTTTTTAATAGTATTACCAAAAATTTGTAGTCTATTTTAGAAATAT
This sequence comes from Pseudoscleropodium purum, assembly GCA_963969395.1. Classification (NCBI taxonomy): domain Eukaryota; kingdom Viridiplantae; phylum Streptophyta; class Bryopsida; order Hypnales; family Brachytheciaceae; genus Pseudoscleropodium; species Pseudoscleropodium purum. The sequence goes on from OZ017795.1 coordinate 38,222,102, forward strand.
TCTTTTTGCCAACCTTGAATACCAAGTACAATAGCTACATTTGTAGAGTATAAATTTTAATACCTATTCTTTGCAAATTATTATTATAAAGTTCATAGGGTACAAATATGTTTGACTTTAAAAAATTATTTTCTTAAGTTCAAAAAAAAGAACCTTACAAAAAACTTGAATAAATAAATAAAATAAAAATCTAAGAGTGTAAGAGTATAAGAGTCTAAGATAGGAACTCCACTACATTAAAAATTGTGTTTAGTGTTACTTATACTAATTGATTTTAGAATGTTATAATCTCTTACTCTTGATGAATATTTTTATCAAATATAATTATAGAATTCCTCTTCTTTGAATAATATTCATACCTCTGCTCTTGATTCTTGGTAAAAATATTCATCTTTTGTAAAAAAATTATAGCCTTGAGTAAGTAGTTAGTATGGATGATACTAAGTATAATTTTAATGTAATGCTAAGAACCTTCTTTAAGAAGGACAAATTTAGAACTTTGCTCCAAATATTTACATAAAAAAAAAAACATGAATAAATCATTTACTATGGGTGATAATATTTGAAATTTTTGAATTCATTCTTGGAATCACATATCCAAAATTTGGCAAGAAAGGTCATAAAATGCAAATTTGATGATCCAAAAGAGAGGGTCGTGTTTTACATCCTTGCATTGATATGCATAAAAAAATAAAAATAAACTCATCCCCATAGAAAACTCATTGTACTAAGGTAAAAACACCCAAAAATGTCAAAATAAACAATTGAGTATACTTAGCTGGAGGCACCTTCTTCAAGAATTATTTTTGTGGTAATAGCAATTGAAAATCATGAATTAAAAAAAATAGAATTTTTGGATAAGACATTTAATCTCTATGAATTTTCAAAGTAGAACTCCCTTGGCTTTTGAAACTATCACATAGCTTAAGTGTGAAACATGAATCTAAAATAAACAATGAACCAATTGCAATTAAACCTATAAAGTTGTGGACACTAAGTGTCCATTTGGATGATTTCACCTAAGACTATAGTATGGAAGAAATAAATGCATCTGTCGAATTTTTTTAAGGTACTTAGTATATTTCACTGAATAGTATTGCAAATTTTCCCATTATGGTATTATTGACTTTTCTACAAATCACCCTTGTAATGTATTTAAACCATTTATTGCTATTACTCTTGATACAAATTTTAGCCATAAAAATGTTATTTTTTAAAATTTTAGTCCAACTGATGTAATGAAGCTTATCAAGTGCAATTTGTACTCTAATTGGAAATTTTGAAAAATTTGTAAACTTCAATATTTTATAGCAACATGACCTTTGGAACTATAAACATGGTTTGTTGATTTTTTTCATTTTAGAATGATAAGGTAACTTTGATTTTATTATAATATAATATACACTATTGCCATGTACCATTGCTACAACCAGAATAAAAGATAAAGTAATTTTCAAATTTTACTTCTTCATTTCTGTTTACGAAAAATGAAAAGGCTTTGTTGTAGAGGTTTTATTCTTGATATGAATAAAAAGCTTTATGTACAAAAGAGTTCAAGGGCTTTGTTTCTTGTCTTTTGGACATGCAATGTGAAATTTATGTTTTTTCAAAAATAAAAGATAATTTAATAGAATTTTTAATTTAAAAATAATTCAAAAATCCATAAGTTTCACACCATAGGTACAAACACCACAAAACAAAGTCTCTGATCCCTTTTGATGGAGAACTTTCCAAGTTTTCAACCAAGAATATAGTTGGAGAACTTACACTCTCTTTTGATCTCAACATATCAATCAAACAAACAAACAAAATTATGATATAGATCTACAGAAAAAAATTCAGATTTTTTCACTATATTTTGTATTTGATATAAATTATCTTTATTTTTTCTTAAAAAAACTACAATAATTTCAAATTCTCTCCCAAAAAACTGAAAATTTTAAGACTTGTAATAGACATATGATTTCATTCCTAAAAAATAAATATAAGAAATTTCATTCACATCTAGATACAAAATGGCAACAAACAAAGTAATGGACTATAAGGCTTTATATCAATGGTTGTGGGCTTGTCTTTCCAAGGTTAACCCCTAAAGGTCCAAACTACGTTTTTTTGGTAACATAGCGATTTGGGGTAGGTCACTACAACTAGAGTTTTTAGTTTTTTTTGCTGAAATTTTCACACAACATGTGCCCAAGGAGTAGCTTTAAGGCTCAACAATTTTCATAACTTTTGACTACATGATTCAAAAGTTGTTGCGTGGTATGTAATTTTCAATGCTTAGTGGGCAATCCAAAAATTTATTAAAAAATCATTTTTTCTGAAAATAAAAATTTGAAGTTGAATTTCTAGACTTATATATATGTGGAAAGCTTTGAATCATTCCATTTTGCTTTACAAGATGAAAGTTATGAGGTGCTCTAGTTTGTGGGTAGTCATGGATTCCCTACTCAAAAATAAACTTTAGAGTCCTTTATTTAACTCAATTTTTAATATTTTTTGAAAAAAATAAAAATAAATGATGTAAATGGTTTAATACTACATTAGAACCATTAGTATTGGAATTTTTCAATTCCATAATTAAATTATTAACAATTTAGTGTTTTGAATCACTTTGTACTTCTTTCTATTTATTATTTTTTTCCTATATGTTGTACAATTCAAAATGATCTACAAATTTTCAAGCATGTAGCCAACTTGCCTTGAAGAATGAATCCAAATAGTAACCATCATTTTGGACATTTTTTCATACAAATGTGACCTTGTAAAGTGTAGCTTCCCATATTTTTAGAGGATCAAAAAAATGTTTTTTGTCACTTAAAATGTTAATATCTTTCTATCTACAAGGTGGAAAATTCTGAAATTTTTTCACATGTTTTCAAACTAGTGTACTATAAGCTACTATGGTTATATGTGCCAAAAATGGTTTTCATCAAAAATTTGATGCTTGTATCAAAAATGGCAGTTTTGGAGCATTTTTGGTGAAAACATAGTCTCCAACCTTTAGGGGTTAAGTAGAGAAGCAATTTAAAGTAAATCACTCCATTTTCATTTGTTGCATTTTTTTGTCATCCTACTTTTGGCCAAAATTCCTTCACAAGAGCATCCAAATCCATTCATTTGTTGACAAAATCATTGCATTAATTCCTAAAGTTCTTTGATTATGTTTTCACCATAAACGCTCCAAAACTGCCATTTCTAATACAAGTACCAAATTTTAGAAAAAGCAAACATTTTTGGCACATATAACCATAGTAGCTTATAGTACACTAGTTTGAAAACATGTGAAAAAAATTCAGAAATTTCCATCATGTGAATTGCAAGATATTAGTGTTTGAATTGATAGAAAATCATTTTGGAGGACTTGCAAAAAATTAGGCACTTGAGCTACACTTCACAAGGTCACATTTATACAAAAAAATGTCCAAAATGGTGGTGCTTCTTTGGATTTCTTCTTCAAGGCAAATTGTGTTACATGTTTGAAAAAATTCAAATCATTTGGAATTGTACAACATATAGGAAAAAATTAGTAAGTCAAAAGAAGAGAGTGATTCAAAATACTAAATTGTTAAGATTTTAGTTATGGAATTAAAAAATGCCAATCCCAATGGTTGTAATGTTGTAATAAATTATCTATATTCTATGGTTTTATTACTTTCAAAAAATATTGGAAATTGATTTAAATAAAGACTTCAAAGTTTATTTTAGATTAGTGAATCTACAATTGCCCACAACTAAAACTCCCCATATCTTTCATTTCATTCATCAAAATGGATTGATTTATAGAATGACTATCAATATTATTCATTGAAAGCATAGAATAATTACAATTTATAAATTGAAAGTCACAATTATCACTCACATCAATTTTGTAACCAACCGATGGTCAAAAATATAATGACCTATATAACAAGAATAGGCTTCATGAAATCTTTGAGGAAAAAATATATGGTCATTTTGTTTGTAAGGAAAAAAATGAAAAAAAATAAAAAATGAAAACCCTTCTTAAATCTATTTCACTACATGGAAATTTTTTTTCCCTCATCAAACCTATTCTACAAATATGATCCATTCTTTAAGTGGTTGGAAATGAGTCTTAACCCATGAGTGCCCAGAGCAAATTTAGTGAAATTCAGATGTTTTCGACTTCAATCCACTCAAGCTTTCTCCTAAGAAGAAATTCACATAATCCAACCATATCAATTGGTAGTCAAGAGAGACCAGGAGGTGTGGAGAAAATGACACCTCCTTTGACCGTACTACTCAAAAAATTATAGTAGTCAAACAAAAATGTTTTTCAAAATGGAAAGGCCAGATTTTGGCCTCTAGGGTGCTCATAGGCTTCTATAAAATGTTCATGAATCCACTCGCTAAGTGGTTTTGTAATTTCAAGGTATAGGAGATCACCCATTTCTGATGAGCATCCCATTTTCATAGCTTAGGGTGGTCTATTTCTGAAGCATATAATGCTCTATTTCCAAGCAATTGGATAGGAGAAACTAATGACTTTTGAGGCATTCAATGTTGCATTGTTAAATTTGGATTGTAGCTTGTAGTACTCTATTTCAGTAATAAAGTACTACCAGATTTCAAGCATGTTGTTGGTTGGAAATAGCATGTCCAATATCAAAGTATGAGGGCAAACATAATCTTTCCACTTAACCCTTAGAGTTCCTTGACTATGTTTTCGCCAAAAACACTCCAAAACTGCCATTTCTTGGACAAGTTTCAAAATTTAGAAAAAAGATAAATTTTGGATACATGTAATTTTAGGATCTTGTAGTAAAATAGTTTGAGAAGATGTGAAAAAAATTTCAAAATTTTCCACCATATAGGTTGCAAGATATTAGCATTTGAAGTGACAAAAATCATTTTTTTGTCCCTACAAAAAATTGGGTAGTTGAACTTCACAAGGTCAAATTTGTATGAAAAAATGCTCAAAATGATTGCAACTCTTTGAATTCATTCTTCAAGGCATGTTGGATACATGCTTGAAAAATTTCAGATCATTTGGAATTGTACAACATATAGGAAAATAATAGTAAGTAGGTAGTAGTAGACAATGATTCAAAATACTAAATTATTAAGAATTGAAATATGGAATTGAAAAATGTCAATCCCAATGGTTGAAATTCTGTAATAAACAATTTACATCCTAGAATTTTATTTTTTTCAAAAACATTGAAAATTGGATAAGATAAAGGATTTCAAAGTCTATTTTAGAGTAGGAAATCCATAATTGCCTGCAAACAAAAAATTCTCATAACTTTTGACTTGTTGATCAAATTGGAATGATTCAAAGCTTTCCTTGTATATATAAGTCTAGAAAACGAATTTCAAATTTTGATTGTTGAAAAAAATGATTTTTTCAGATCTGCCCGGACTGCCGGAGTTGAGAAACAAACTACATATTAGGCTATAACTTTTGACTCCTATTTCCAAATGTCATGAAATTTGTTGCATATGAAAGATATTCCTCGTTTATACCCTCTACTACAATTTCAGCCTTAAATATGCAAATTTCTGGTTACAATGGCCTGCCCAAATTTTCTATACAGCCAAAAAATGCAGTCCAGTTTTTCAGGGGTTAAAATTTATAGAAATTTTGTTTTTTTTATAATTCTCATCTCCAGAAATATGGAATCCTTGTCAAATGTATTTTTTGGACATGGAAAAATTTATCCATGGATTTTCCTGATGTCGTACAAGGTCCAATTTGCTTAAGTGATAAAAAAATGAGTGATCATCCTGTTAGACGACTTCAAAAATTCACAAAAATTACAATTTCAATTAAAAAATTGTAATTCTACTTGAATTTGATTCCTAAAAAACACACACACATTTCATAAAAAGTGTGCCTCTCGTTGGAGTTGGCACCAAGATATTCAGATAGGCTAGAATAGTTTGCATGATATTAGGTTGACACTTTGTCTTACTTTACACAAATCCCCAAGAGGCCTAGATGGTTTGTTTGAATTCTACAATCGAGGAGAAAGCTCACAAACCCATTGGGATCAGCACATTGAGGCACATGGGCACATGCACAGTATATGATAATCAATTGTACATTTCCAAATTTACGTATTGAAGGTGACCATGTGGAGTTTGACAAATTCTATGGATAAGTTATTGTAATTTAACTTGATTTAATTTATTGCACAGATTTCCAGAGCATTACCAGATTCAACCATGTTTGTTTTGTTTTGTTTATGAAGCAAATGACACGGAATTTCGTTGCAATCATGGTAAGAAACAAAGATTCAACCCTGTAGTCAAATTTCCATTTCTGTACAATTTTTTGGTTTTTTTCATTTTTTGACACAAAGTAAAAGAATGTCTTTATTTTAATTTGCAAGGAATGTCAATACAATATCACCCAATACTGTATTGGGCATGATTGACACTCAGGATACAAATCAGTCAATACAAAAGGACTGACAGGGAAAGAAAGTCTTGAGAGCATGTATTGATGATGGATGCAAAATGTGGAAGGGACACGCAAAGTAGTCCTTAAAAGGAAAGCAACTCTTCTAGCCCTTAAAGGACGCAGTCCCCTATGACCAAGGTAGTCACCGAAATGCTCTCATTATTGAACCAATCAGTGTATTCTTTGATTCTACATGGAACAATCAAATCATCTATCGGACATTTTTCCGGCCTTAACGTTGTTTAACCCCTAAATGCCCAAACGGTAGGGTTTGGGGCAACATAGTGATTTTGGGTAGTTCACTACAAATGAAAGTTACAAGGAGTTTTAGTTTGCAAGTAGTTAGAAATTCTCTATTGTAAAATAAACTTTGAAGTCCTTTATCTAACTTCTAAAGGACCAAACTGCATTTTTTGGCAACATAGACATTTTGGGCAAGTACATGTGACTAGAGATTTTCATGTTTTAGGCCCAAATTCTAATAGAAGGTGTGACCAAGGAATATTTTTCATGTGCACTAAATTTCAAGACACTTGAAAATATGAGTCAAAATGGCCTAATATGTAGTTTGTTTCTCAACTCAAGAAGTCCAAGTAGATTTGAAAAAATCATTTTTTTTTCAAAAAAACAAATTTGAAATTGGTTTTCTAGATATAGATATATATACATAGAGAGCTTTGAATCATTCTATTTTGATCAATGAATCAAAAGTTATGAGGTGCTTTAGTTCACGGGCAATTATGGATTCTCAATTTCAAAATAAACTTTTAAGTCAAAAATTGAACTCAATTTTTAATATTTTTAGAAAAAATGAAACATTAGGTGAAGATTGTTTATTACAACATGATTATGACCACTAGGATTGGCATTTTTCAATTCTTTAACTAAACTCTCAACAATTTAGTATTTTGAATCATTCTCTACTTCTTTCTACTTACTATTTTTTCCTATATATTCTACAATTCCAAATGATCTAAAATTTTTCAAACATGTAACCAACTTGCTTTGAAGAATGAATTCAAGTAAGCACCACTATTTTGGGCATATTTTCATATAAATGTGACCTTGTAAAGTATAGTTGCTATGTTTCTTATAGGGCCCCCCAAAGGATTTTATATCAATTCAAATGCTAATATTTTGCAATCTATACATGGAGGATTTTTAAAACTTTTCTACATCTTCTTGAACTAGTATACTACCAAATCCTAAGGTTATATGTGTCTAAAAACTTTTAGTTTTAATTTTGGTGAAAACATAGTGCCAAACATTTAGAAGTTAAATTTTTCTACAAAGATTCAGATTCAAGATTAGAGCGTTTTAGAAGACAATGGCCATTGCCTACACCATGCATCCATATGCAAATCCTAAGCCCCCCCTTTCCCCATTGCATTTGCAAATAGAAGGTCATTGGTAGAATTTGAGACCGAGCCTCTACCAATACAATAGTGAGATTTTGCATGATATGGACAAAGCCTTCACCTACTTCTTTTTTGCAACCAATGTCACCTTCCTTTTTCATTTATATCCTACATAGTCCATGTTTGATAGTGAGAGCATGTACTATAATTGTCTTCCACTTCTCTCAATGCTATTTTTGATTCATTTGTTATGTTTTTTGAATTTTTTGCTTGTAAAAATTGATACTTACGTGAGGCTTTATGCTAGGATGGTTGTCATACTACCAAAATTCAGCCCCACTAATGTTATATGCCATAAAAATTCAAGACAATTTTCAATACTTACAAAGAAGACAAAATGGACAATGGTATTTTTGGCAACAATCAACAAGAGTGAAAATTCTATGATGCTCTAGATGAGTAGTATCACCAAACTATGCAAATCATAAAGCATATCTCAGCTACAACTATAGATAATGTACAAAGTGAGATTAATTCAATCCTAGATGTGGAGAAAGCACCAACTCGAACAACTATTTCCACACCACCATCAAAAGGTAAACAAAATTCTCATGACACAGCCATTGATATCTTTGAGAAAACAATATAAACTAGCTTAGGTTTGATGAAAAACTTTAAAAGAGAAAAGGAACTGCTAGAAAGAGTAGACAACCAATTTGATTATTTGATCAAGGAGCTTTAGAGTATGCTTTTCTTTGTCTAAGCTAGGATCATTGTCATCATACTTATAGTTTTTAATTCAATGTTTGAATTTCTAGCCAAATGACTTTTGTAAAAATTCTCAATTAGTAGTAGATGAACTCTAGTTGAATCAACAAACATGTTCTTTATTTTCTCTTATTGCTTTGTCTTTGTTTCTTTACATGCATGATTCTTCTCATTTTCAATTTCTTCTTATTCTCTTGATTCTATAAATGGAGTTTTTTTGCCTTGTGGATTTTTTTCCGGAGTTCCCTCATTTCCCTCAATGATGGTTCTAGAAGTGAAGCATATCTATTTCTTGCATTTTTCCTAATGTTATATTGGCTTTAGCTTGCAACTTTTTCTTTGCTTTTTTAGCCCAATCCATAGAGAATTTATTATTTTCTAGAATGTACAAATTGTGAAGACATAAGGACAATGTAACAATGTTAGGCACATTTTAGAGTGGCAAGTTGATTTTTTTCAATAGAATGCGCCATCTATCTTTTAAAATTCGAAATGCTCTTAGTACAACTATATGAGTGCTTGATTGGATAAAATTCGAATGTGCTTTCTTTCTAGGCAATCATTCTCTTTTGAATGGTGAGTAAAACCAAGACCTCATAGGATATAAAACATCACCAATGAATTTTTTTAAGGTAAAAATGCACCTCTCATAATCTTCTTTCCAATTTCTAATTTTTGAAATAAGCCCCAATCATGAACCTATCTAGCCCATCCAAGACTATAGTCCTAGAATTTACAATCGGCATCTATAATTCCTTGTACATAGTCAACATAAATAATACCCCCTTTAGCAATAATATGATACAAGGTCATGAAATGGTGCTATAATAGGGATGTGGCTACTATCTATTGTCTTTGGAATAAGTGGAATGCCATATAGTGCTTCAAAACCCTTTGCTATTTGTTTCAATCAAGCAAGAGTTGTTTTTTATAAAAACAGTGGTCTCAAATAAATCCTAATAGCTTCACAACAATCCCTCACAATGATAGAAGTTGTACTCAATTTTATCAACCAAATAAATCACCAACCATTTGCAATGAATTACTTGTTGCTAATGGAGATTGAAAGAGTTATTTCAATCTTCCACTTCAAAAGTTCCTTGTAATAATATTTGTATGGAGTTTTCAGAGAAAAGCTTCAAGCTTTTCACAATGTCAAAGTTTTCTTAATTCAAAAAACTACTATATAGGGATGCAAATTTTCTAAGAGAATATTTGACAATATATTCTCCCTTTCTAAGTAGGGGTTGTCACACCTTCTTCTCCCCATTCCCAATCTTCAAAGAATGTAGATGTGCTACTCTCTCCTTGAATTGCAAATTGCTCATTCTTTGAAAATTGAGAAGTTTTGAAGTCAAATTTCTCCATTCTCTCCATTTTTCACTCTTAACTCTCAAAAGGAGGGTCACGTCTTCTTCTTTCAGGAGAATGGCTCCTATTGACTCCTCTTTCCACTCCATACCATTTCATTCTTCATAGAAGTTTCATTTGCAGAGATGGTGTGACAACCACTAATGGTTGAAATCACCAATTGCTAAAAATCTTCACAAAGTATCTCTCCATTTTGGATGACAATACACATCTCTGAATGAGCGTGCAATGCTTGACAAGCCCACAGTCTCAGCACAAACTGAAACAATTGTGACTACCCTACCTCCACCACGGCATCCAACAAACACGCAGACCCAAATCCACAAATCCACCGAAGACGAGAAGGCCACCTAAAAACACAATTCAAACAAAGAGAAAACCAGAATTGAAACAGAGACGAGAAGTAATCAAACAGGAGTTTCCTGAAATTGTTCATGAAATTGCACATAATGTATGTGCACGCAAAGCTTCAACTCAGAGGCAGTCTTCCAAAAAACTCCAGAAACCCGAAAACGAGTCCCTGCATTACCCATGGCCGGCCTGATGCAAAAGCTGCACCGGCACTCAGCACTACAAAGCATCACGTCGTGCTCTAATAACCCAGCTCTCGGGTTTCAGTAGTGTATGCTACAAATGAAGGCTATCGTCACTCTCAATTCAAAAAAGGGAGCCTTCGTGGGACGCAAAATTGTCAACTAATGTACAACACTGCTCAGACTACTGGTCTTGTGCAGTGATCAGACCTCCAGGAGCACAATAGCACTCTTGGAAGCACGCTCTAGTAGTCGTAGACGTATTGCCGGAAGTAGCCGTCCTCAGGATGGTCGGGCAAGGGCGGGTAGTGGTAGCGAGGCGCGTAGTTCTGGCTCGGACGATACTCGCCAGGCATGTAAGCCACGGGACTGGGCGTGTAGTATTGTGAGGGTGTGTAATATGGCGAGGGCGTGTAATATGGAGAGGGCGCGTAATTTGGCGAAGGCATGTAATACGGCGGCGAAGGGCCCCAATGCGTAAACGGCCTGAACGTGTAGATGGACTGCGCCTCCCTCAGCTTCTTCTCCGCCTCCTCCTTCTCTTTCTTCTTCTTCTCCTCCTCCTCCTCCTTCTTCTTCTCGTCGTCCTTCTTCGGCTTCTCCTTGGCGTCCAGCTCCACGAACTTGGCCTTGCGGTTAATTTTCCTCGCCTTGCGCAGCACCTCGTGCTCGTCCAGCCCCGACGGAGAGGACGCCACCACCACCACTTTGCTCTGCAGACGCTCCGCGCGCACGTCGAACACGCCGGGCACCTCCCGAATCTCCTCGATCACCTTCTCCTCGCATTTCAGGCAACACAGCTTCACCTTCAGCTGGTACTTGGGGAGCTTGTCCACAGCCACCGCCGCCTGCCACTCGTGGCTCTTCCTCATCCACTCCGGCACGTCCTTGGACTCCTTGGCGTAAATCGGGTAGTACGAAGGCTCCGCCATGTCTCACAACACTCGAATTCTCTTCCCCGCAGCAGCGAATTGAAGCTCACCCAAATGCCGAAATTCTCCCCAACCCAACAAATTCTTGCTACCTCATTCGAAAGCTGAAAACACACACTCGACGATTTCGAAGCACAGCACAGAAAATTCTTGCTCTGGAACTTAATTCTCCCTCCAATCGGACACACCGGGCCGGGACGAGAAGAATCTAGATTGAGAACACTCCAATTCGAAACAAGAAAGAGAAGAGACCCGCAATGGCTGAGGAAAAATTGAAGGAGGTATGAAAGCAACGGTCAGATTCTGCAAAATTTGAATCGAAACTCCTGCAGAATGCTCTGAATGTTGGAGTGAGTTAACTCCGTGAGTCTCCGAAACAGAATGTGAGACTGGAATGGTGCCTTCAAGGGCGGACACTGGTTATATTCGCCTCAGTCCCAGCAGTAACCCGTATGTCATGACGTAAGGTCAAGGCCCCTGGACGCGGAGTTCCGGGAGCAGCTGTCAGGGGTTTCTTAACTACGGCTTGACGACACGCTCTGCAGACTTTCAGCTCCGTTCTACCCTGCTTTGCGATTGGAGGGGTGTCAGAGACTCCCAAGCTAGGCGTGTGCTCTAATACACGGGCAACTGATCCCCAAGTTTCCGGAAGGTTTCACACCTGAAATCTTCATTTTGAGAAGACTGACACTATGTACTTGAATCCTGTATTTAATGAAGGACAATCACCGAGGTGGAGGGAATTCTATAGAAAAAAAATCCAGATTGATGAGGGTAAAGCCTAACAAAGAATTTTTTCTTTTCCAGAATTCTTCAAAAGAAGGAGATTACCTAATGTAAACAACCATCTAGAAGTGGATAAAATATGTGATAGATTATCCCCTAAATTTTCTTGACTATGTTTTCCCTAGAAATACTCAAAAATTGCCATTTTTAGTACAAGTACCAAATTTTTGAAAAAATATAAAATTTTGACATGTGTAACGATAGGATCTCGCAATATGCTGACTTGAGAATATGTGGTAAGAATTTCAGAAATTTTAATCTTTTAGATTGTGAGATATTAGCACTAGAATTCATTGAAATCATTTTTTGGGCCTTGCAAGAAACAAGTTAGGTGCACTTTACAAACTCACTTTTCTATGAAAAAATGACCAAAATGGTGGTGCTTCTTTGGATTCTTTTTACTAGACAAGTTGGCTACGTGCTTGAAAATTTATAGATCATTTGGAATTGTATAGCATGTAAGAAAAAAATGATAAGTAGGTAGTAGTAGAGAATGATTCAAAATACTAAATTATTAAGAATTTAATTATAAATTTGAAAAATGCCAATTCCAATGGTTGAAATGTTGTAATAATCCTTTGATTTTTCTTTTTTTTCAAAAATGATTGAAAATTAGATAAGATAAAAGATTTCAAAGTTTATTTTAAAGTAGGGAATCCATAATTGCCTGCAAATAAAAAAAATTCTTATAACTTTTTACACATTGATCAAATTGGAATGATTCAAAGTTTTACATAATTCTAGAAAATTAATTTCAAATTTTTGTTTTTGAAAAAAGTGATTTTTTTTTATTTGCCAAAACTACCATGTTGTGAAAAAATAAGATATTAGTCTATAACTTCTAACTCCTATTTCCAAATGTCATGAAATTTAGTGCATATGAAAGATATTCCTCGTCCACACTTCCTATTAAAATTTGAGCTTCAAATATAAAAATTCTCATTCATAGTAGTATGCCCAAATTTTCTATATGTCCCCAAAATGCATGTTGATCCTTAAGGGATTAATGAAGAATCCGTGATCACCAATTACACCAATTACATGGATTTCATGTACTAAGAAGAGATGACGAGAAATAATCTTCCTGCATAATGAAAGGGACATTTTTTTAGCAAGGAGGTAAAGATCATCAAATGTACATGATTCGTAGTGTCAATTTTTGGGTGTGATGTTGGCATGGGTATATTTACATTTGAAGGGGAGGTGACGTGCATATGTACTTTCTACGTGGTTGTAGGCCTACTCGCTTTGCCATTGCACTCATGTATTCATGAAAAAATTGAATTAAACGAGCCAATAATTATCTAATGCACATAATTTGTAGTGCCAAATTTTTGTGTGTGATGTTGGCATGGGTATATTTACATTTAAAGGAGGAGATGATGTACATGTGTACTTTCTATGTTGTTGTAGGCCTACTAGCTTTGCCATTGCACTTGTGTATCTATAAAGAAATTGAACCAAATGAGCCAATATTTATTTGAATTTCTTTATGAATACATAGTTATTCATTGATATGCTTTAATTATTCTTATACTGTATCTTGAAATGGTTCAAAATTTGAAGTGCATAGGAATAACTTACCTAAATCTATCATTTCTGAATCTGGTTAAGTGAAAAAATATCTATTCTTTTGCAATTAGCTACACATGATGGTGAATGGGGCAAAGCAATAGGAATTTTTTTAGCAATCAATTTTACTTAGAAGCAATACTGATAAATTTGAAGGAATATTAGACAATATATTCTTCTATTTCTAGTGGTTGAAATTATTGATTTGTTGTATATTCTATGAACAATATTGTTCCTTTTGGATGAATGTATATTTTTTTGGATAAATCACCTATGTTCCATCCATTTGCATTTTGCACGTTTTATCAATTTATTTACCAAAGATGTAAACAACTACATTACTCCTATGTAGGAATTTTCTTTTATTGAAGTATAGTCTTTCTACACCACCTATAATAAATGAAAAAAAATTCATAGAGCTAATAAAGATAGTCGCAACTTCTTCACACCTAGTTCAATTCTTGGAGAATTGATAGGTGGCAATTTTTGAGTGGCATTCCTTGGCCTATAGATCTCCCATTCTCTAACTTCAAAGAATCTTATTTCTTCTCTTCAACATGTGAAGAAATCTCATTCCATTTTCCAACTTTGGAGAATTTTTTATCTTCTACTCCTCCATTTCACCCCTATGTCAAACATGCACTCATATACATGCTCTTCACCATAGTCTCAACTTTTTAATTGGGCCCCTATTTCAAGCAAAATTATCCGTTGTTTGCAATTTCCATTCTCTACGCTTGCCACAGTGAAAGGGGGCCAAGGAAGATTGATCCGTCTATTGCCCCACAAGAGGGTAAATGTCAAAATTGCCCCCTATTTTGTGTCACTTAAATTTTATATTTCTTCACATCCCTAAGCTAATTTGGAGTCTTGGATTGCAAATATGAATTTAGAATTTACAAAATTTATCATATGTGGTAAATAAAAAATTTCAGTGTTTTTTACAAGGGTAAAACACGAGGCAATAGAGGGGTCAATCCTCCTTGGCCACCGAAAGGGGTGTTACACCTTCTTCAGGTGAAACAGCTTTCCATTGATTCCTCGTTTCTCTCCCCAACTTCTCCGACTTCATAGAACTTTACTTTTTGGAGAAGGTGTCACTACCCTTACTTAATGTTATCTTCCCTATGGGAACATCCCCCCAGCCTCCTTCTTCTTCTTCCCAGAAGCTTCGTCACATTTCCGATTGCGGTGTGTCTGGATTGTCTGTATGACGTGGACTTCCATTTCGACATGGATTGCCAGGGGCAGAGTAGGGGCGCTTTTTTAATTTACAGGGAAATTAAATTATGTTTCCTGTTGTGGGGAATGTGGGGGCCATTGGCAGAAAATTATAATATGCTGGGGTGCTTGCAGGAAATTCAGTTGTATTGTGTGGGGACCCTTGCATGAAATTATCTTTTGTGGGGGTACTATGTAGGAAATTGTATTAAATTTATGTGGGGGCCCTTTGCAGGAAATTCTATTTTTCATGTTATGGGGGCGTGCGGGGTAATGGGCAGAAACCGATCTTCACTACTGTAAGTCGCAAGAGGCTAAACCCGTCCCATGAAGGATGAAAATGCACGATTTTTTTATCCCAGGGAAAACGTCGAAATTTTTATTTTTCACCAAAAAGAATTTACAAATTTTGAATTCGTATTTGCAATTAGAGGACCCAAATTAGCTTGGAGGGGTGTAGAACATACCTTAGGCACGGCTCAAAATAAGGGGCTTTTTTTAACTTTTATTCCTATTGAATCCCAAAATTACCCTGTTGAGCCCACTTTGTAGGCTGGATTTAGTGTCTTGCCTAGTGGGTAGCCAAAGTCATCACACTCCTTAGATTCATTGAGATGGATGAAACTCATTGAATATGGATGATAACTCATTTACTTATCCAAATGCACTTATCTTTGGTGTGGTTTGTTTATTATAGTGAAATCTTTGGAATTGTGCATCCCTTGATCACATTCTCTTGGTACCATTGGAAAGCCTTCACCAAGGAGGGGTGTATGTGCTTTGATTTGTGGCATTTTGATTTACAAGAGACATTTTAAGTCATTGAGTTTTGAAGTTTTTATGAATAAAAAAATTACTTTTACTTTTTTTTTGGTTGTGACAAGGCATAAAGTATACTAGTGAATCCGATGAAAGGGAGTGAGTAGTGTTGCTTGCAATTAGCAAGAATGAGCTGGTGAAAATTGAATTTGACCTCAAATGTTTTCTAGTGTAGAAGTCCTAGCTTGAATTTGTATTAGACACAAGTGTTGAGGAGTTAGAAGTGCCTTTTCATTAAGGGAAAAAAAATTGCCCTCATTTGTAAAAAGTAGTAGTTTTCTCATGCATAGGAAAATAAATTTTTGTAATGAAATGTTCTCCCATACACAAATTAATAAGAATAGTGTGACGATGAAGCTATGTCCTAGGTAAACAACAATATTAGTTGATAGTGGATAGTAAGGAAATGAAACAAAGTAAATATTGAATCAATGATATACAAGCAAAATTAGAAATTAGAATTTAACTTGAATTGATTCTAAAACTTTAAAATTAGCCCCCCTCCATTTGAATAGTTGAACAAGGACGGGTCCCAACTAATCAGAACTTCCCTTTGACCAAATCCTAGTGGCATGGTGTAGTATGAATGTAATTGTAGATAGGATTTGGAAATTTGGATTCTAAAACCATAGTTAATGAAAGAGTTGGACAAAGCTATATACCATATAGATTAGTTCCAAAAATAATTAGGGAAACTTAGAATAGGGTCTAAAATTTTAAAATTGTACAACTATTTTTGAAAATCTAAAAGAAATTTCATTGTTGCTAGTTCTAAATATCCAAAAATCATTCTTGAGAAAATTTAGAAAAAAGAAAACATTTGTGCATAAATAGAAAAAAATAATCCAAGATTAAGAATGTCAAAGAATTTTAAAAAGCAAAGTGCCAAAAGTCAAGAAATCCAAATCAAGCTGCCAAATTGTCGAACTTCAAAAACTAACTGTTTTGGTAGCAAGGTGCTGAAATTGACCTATGTTTGCAGTAGTTAAGTTTGTCAAGTGGCATACATAGAATAAACCAATCCTTTCAATTAACATTTTTTTTAATATAGTTTAGAAAATATTTAAATGGTTAAAAGTTCTTCTATTCATAGATTTAAAAGTTACCTTGGTATTTAAAGGTCCTCCTATCTATAAATTAAAATTTTCTCATTGTTTAAAACAGTCTACCATTGTAGGAATAATCCCTAAAGGACCGAGCTTAGGGGGTTGGCAACATAGTGATTTTGGGGCAATTTACTACAATTGGAATTTTTTTTTCTTTAAAATTTTCATACAACATGAAGACTAGGTTTTCTTTTTAAGGCACAAAAAATTTCATAACTTTTGACTATATGGTTAAAAAATTATTGTATAATATGTAAGGTTTTTCTGGCCTAGTAGTCTAGGCAGATGAGATCAAATCTTTTTTTTAAAAACGAAAAATTAAAATTAGTCATCTAGATTTATATATATGTAAGAAGCTTTGAAATATTCCATTTTGATCAATGTGATAAAAATTATGAGGAGTTTTAGTTTGTAGGCAATTATGGATTTTTTATTCTAAAATAACTTTGAAGTCTTTTATTTAACTCAAGTTTCAATATTTTTTTCAAAATAATAAAATCATAGAATGTAGATTGCTTGTTACAACATTACAAACATTGGAATTGGCATTTTTCAACTCCATAAGTAAATAATTCTTAACAATTTTGTATTTTGAATCATTCTCTACATCTTTCTGCTTACTATTTTTTTTCTGATGTTGTACAATTCCAAATGATCCGAAAGTTTTCAAGTATGAAGCCAACTTGCCTTAAAGAATGACTTCAAGGAAGCACGACCATTTTGGACATTTTTTAAACAAATGTGATCTTGTAAAGTACAAGAACTTGTTTTTTGCAAGACCAGAAAAAGGATTTTCTATCATTTCAAATGCTCATATCTTGCAATCTATACAAGGTGGATTTTTGAAATTTTTCTACATCTTTTCAAAACAATATACTACAAAATCCTGCAATTATATGTGTCCAAAAATGTTTTTTTTCTAAAATTTGGTACTTGTATTAGATATGACAATTTTCAAGCATTTTTTTTTCCTAAAAACATAGGCAAGGAACTTTAGGGGTTAACCTTAAAATGCTACATAAGCCCAAAAGTGGCCTATGGATAACTTCAAGATTATTGTAGAAATTAAGACTACATCTATTGGTCCACAAATTATATCATTTTTGGCAAAGTACTTTGGAGATATGTCTTGTCGTTTTAGGGTTGAAGTACTCTTGGAGGTAATAGTCATCTCACATAGAAGATGAAAAGAAGTCATGTATAAATAAAGCTTCCATAAAATCAAATTACAAATGAAGTGGTAATAAAATTAAAATTCAATAGTAGATTGGATGAAAATAGAAGTGAAAGTATTACAATAAATATTAATAAGTGCAATAGTATATTTCATTGTATGAATTGGGATCCTCGGTCACAATTTTAATTACAACTTTTGTTGAAAAGACACCACTCAAATATCAACTAAGTTGCACTTTATAAAACATCTTCACATATGAGTAATTTAGACCACCCTCTAGTCTTTTTCATCCATAGTATTGAAGTTGAAATATTGTACCTAATAACTTGACTAATTTAGATTTGACAAAATATTATATAACTTCCATTCATTACAATGGAGGTTTGTCTATTTCTTTGAATTTATGTAGTTAAAATCTTTTAATGTTTAGTTTAATCCATTGTTGGACATAGGCACATAGTAATTTAAAATACTCAAGTATATAGGGTATAAAAGTAAAAGCAAAAATGAAACAATCATGTACACTTTGATCTATGTGGGACACAAAGGTAAAAGTTGTAAATAAATAATACATGGTAATAATATAACAACAACACTAACTTTGCATGCAACACTACTTTTAGATCCTCTACAATGGTATGAATTAGTGTAGCTTGATTCAAATACTAGCATGTAATAAAGCTATTTTCAATTATAAATGTGGTGATTATGAAAAAAATATCAAATAACCACCCAAATCTACATTCATTTATTGAACCATAACAATGTTATTCTACTTTGATTTTTTGGGGGTGATTTTTGACAATTTCATCCACAAAGAAATTACGAGAAACAATTAGATAATATTTTGCAAACTAATGCAATATCTTTTCCAGCACATAATTAAGTGAAAATTTGATACAAATAAAATTTCTAATTTGTAAAGGAAAATTACTCATAGGCAATAGGGAGAATCATAGATGGAAGGGGAGTCAGTAAGTTTGATGACAATGCAATGTAATAGTGTAGGTTTTGTGGTGTAAAGACTTTTAGGAAACTCTCCAAACAATTTTGTACTCACCTTCAAGCCAAAGTAACATTTCATTGAGCTTGTTGAAGGGTTGAGTTCTTACTATAACTCCCCCTAATAATATAATATGGTTAGCTAATAATGAATTCTCCAAAGTGACTTAACAAATATCATTTTTTCTAAATTATATGCATTTTGCAAACTTTCCAATATAGTATTGAGTATAATATTGTTGAAAAGTTTCATCAACGAGGCCTTTTGTAGTAATCTACAAATCAAGACTTAAAGTTTTTAGATAAAAAGTTCCATTAGCAAGTTCAAACAACAAAACTTGTTTGATATATAGTTTTTTAAATCCAAATTTTCTAATTAATTTTTCTAAAGAATTTTTGTAAGAGATTTCAAATCGAAGCATCTAAGGCCCGTTCACCTATTCTCCCTACCACACTCTTTAATATGTAAAGATGTTAAAAGTTAACTACAATATTTTAGAGTATAATTTTACAAGTATCTTTTGTACAATTTTTATTTAGATATTAAATTTATGTGCATTTATCCAAGAAACTATAATTTTGCATGAAATTTTTTAATTTTTGATATTCTAATATATGATAGTTTAACCCCTAAAGTTCCTTGTCTATATTTTCACCGGAATGCTCAAAAACTGCCATTTTTAGGACAAGTACCAAAAAAAAATTTAAAACATTTTTGGACACATCCAATTGTATGATCTTGTATTATGATAATTTGAGAAGATGTGGAAAAATTTCAGAAACTTTCACTATATAGATTGCAAGATATTAGTGTTTCAATTGACAAAAAGCCTTTTTTTGGCCTTGCAAAAAATCGGGCAGCTGCACTTCACAAGGTTACATTTGTATGAAAAAATGTCCAAAATAGTTGCAACTCTTTGGATTCATTCTTCAAGGTAAGTTGGCTAAGTGCTTGAAAATTTTGAGAACATTTGAAATTGTATAAGATGTAGGAATAATTTAGTAAATAGAAAGAAGTAGAAAATTAATCAAAATATTGAATTGTTAATAATTTAATTATGGAATTAAAAAATGCCAATCCCAATAGTTGTAATGCTGTAGTAAACAATTTTGAATTTTCACCTAATATTTTTATTTTTTTCCAAAAATATTGAAATTGAATTCAATGAAGAACTTCAAATTTAATTTTGGAGTAGAGAATCTATAACCACCCATAAACTAAAATACCTCATAACTTTTGATTCATTGATCAAAATAGAATGATTCAAAGCTTTCTATGTATATATAAAACTTAAAAATTAATTTCAAATTTTTGTTACTGAAACAAGTGATTTTTTTCAAATCTGCCTAGATTGCTCGAGTTGAAAAATAAATTACATATTAGGCTATAACTTTTGACTCATATTTTCAAATGTCCTAAAATTTAATACACATGAAAGATATCCCTCGTCTACATCTTCTATTAAGATTTGAGACAAAAATATGGAAATTTCCACTCACATGCATTTGCCCCATAAAATTATGTTGCCAAAAATCTTACCTTAGTCCTTTAAGGGTTAATATATTGTACAAATGTATGAAGGTTGAAACTTTTTTCAAGTTTTTCAATTGATTTTTCAAAATTTGATAGGTATTCAATATTGATTGAATTCTTAAAAATGAGTATTATAGATCCAACAACCCCTTGTAGGCAACTAGTACTCTTCATTAGGTGTTTTCTGAAAGGTCTAAAGGGTTGTCTAGACTTGTTTTTGGTGTTGTCCCCTGAGTAGTTCGGAAACAACCGTTGTCAGAAGAAAAAAATTTGAATTTAAAAAAAAAAAAAATTTAATGCAAAAAAAGGTGAATCTTTTTTAAATTAAAATAATAATAATAATAATAATAATAATAATAATAATAATAAGTGACATGGCAGTCGTTGTGCCATATCACAAAGTTGATGTAGGGCAGTGGGAACCCATTTGAGTGTAGGAAAACTCAGAGCCCTCTTGAGGGCTAAAATCTCATCTAATGATTGCAACTTATTGATGACTATTGGTGGTTAACTTGGCCCCATGCCCTTAGTTGCATTCAAAAAATTCAAAGAATATCCAAATCTAGATTTCTACCATTTATTTAATTTAGATTAATGTCATATATTTGTATCTGTTCTTTTTTGGTGAGAATGAATTTTAAATGTTGTATATCAATGACTTAATAAAAAAAACAATGTGACAATGGTTTAACACAATGCATTGTATTTTCGTCAGTGCTTTCTAATATAGGTACAAAATTGATTATTGTGATCTATTTGTGCAATATGTTTAACCCTTAAAGTTCCACGACTTTGTTTTCCGTGAAACCACTCAAAAACTGCCATTTTCGGTACAAGTACCAAATTTTTGGAAAAAAAACTTTTTTTGACACATATAATTGTAGGATCTTATAGAACATTGATTTGAAAAGATGTAGAAAAAATTTCTGAACTTCCATTGTGTGGATTGCAAGATTTTAACATTCGAATTGACAAAATTCCTTTTTTTAACCCTGTGAAAAATTGGGCAGCTGCACTTTACAAGCTCACTTTTCTAGGAAAAAATGTTCAAAATGGTGGTGCTTCTTTGGATTTGTTTTTCTAAACAAGTTGTTTACATGCTTAAAAATTTACAAGACATTTGGAATTGTCCAACATATAGGAAAAAAATAGTAAGTAGAAAGAGATAGAGAATGATTCAAAATACTAAATTGTTAAGAATTTAATTATAGAATTGAAAAATGTCAATCCCAATGGTTGTAATTTTCTTATAAACAATGTACATCCTATGATTTTATTTTTTTCAAAAAATATTCAAAATTGAGTGAAATTAACAACTTCAAAGTTTATTTTACAGTACAAAATCTATAACTGCCCACAAACTAAAATTCCTCATAATTTTTGACTCATTGATTGAAATGGAATGATTCAAAGCTTTCCACACATGTATTAATATAGAAAGTCAATTTCAAGTTTTTATTTTTGAAAAAAGTGAATTTTTCAAATCTGCCCGGACTGCCTGAGTTGAGAAACAAACAACATATTGGCCCATAACTTTTGATTCCTATTTCCAAATGTCATGAAATTTGTTGCATATGAAAGATATTTGTTGTCTACACCTTCTATTAAAATTTCAGCCTAAAATATAGAAATTCTGGTCACAATGACCCGCCCAAAAATTCTATACAACAAAAAAAATGCAGTCCAGTCCTTTAGGGGTTAAAATGACTTGTTTCATGTCACATTGTTCCATATATTAAATAAAGCACCTCTAATATTTGTGCATTTGAATTTTCATGAGAGATAGATATGATGTGATTTGTTGAATAATATTAATCATTGAACACATTCAATTTTTAAGACACTTAAATGACATTGTTGGGCATTGGGCATGCAATCACACTTCCACCCTTACCAAGTCTTGATGACTAGTGTGAATCATTTGATTGCCAAAGACTTCTAAAAATTCTCTTTGTGCATTAATCTTCAACCCTCATAGAGAGTTTGTGAGTCAAATTCAATACATATGTTCATTGAGATACAAAAGAACAAATACAATATAGAATGTTCAAGCTTTAGTAAGATATTCTTAATTCTTTTATAACCAAACACAAGGAGGTACTATAGTTAGAGGCCCTATTCCAAAAAATTTACTACCACTAATAAATGTAAAGTTTGAAGCCATTTTTTTATTTTACAACAATAGAATTTGTATTTCTCAACCAAATCAAAGTAGCTAGGAATCTCTAATGTCCTAATATGAATTCATATATTCCAAGTTTGATCATAAGATGGTAATATCAAGTGCCAAGGTCAAAATTGTGGAGTTGTGCTATAAGGTTTTACAAACGAATATGAGCAAAGGCTAGCACTAGACTACATCTAGTCTTGTCAAATTTTGACCATAGGAAAAAACAAAGGAATTTTTTAATCTACCTTGGGTGATAAAATTTGGAAATTTTAAATTCATATTAGCAATCATGGACTTCAAGTTTGACTATAGAGCTCACCAAGTTTGTATAAAATTACTTGCTTCACAATAGGGAACAAATTTATTACATTCATTTGTTGGATGAGAAATTTGGAGTTGCCACATTGTAGATACCACAATACAAGTTTGTCTTTTGCAAGTGCTTACAAGGTAGGTGCTTTGCAAGTATGTAGGGGGAAGTTGTGATCAATAGTTTTTTTTGGAGGGGGGCGAAATTTCACACTCTCTGACAAATTTGAATATATTAGACTCTATCCCACAATACAAGTTTGTCTTTTGCAAGTGCTTACATCGCAAGTGCTTTGCAATTGTACAGGGATTGTGATCCAATGGGATTGTGTAAAGGACAAAATTTCGCAATCTCTACCAACTTTGAAGCTGTCAAACTCTATCCCTTTAGAATTGTACTAGTGCTATGAAAGTTTGTGGCAAGTACTATTCCCCCAAAAATTAGCCAATTATCATTGGCTCTGGAATTCCAAGGCCTATTCAATATCCAAAATAGGAGGGCACCTTTCACACTTCCCTTTCCACAATTGCATCCCCCAACATTACCAAATACCACCAAATGTGGTCTACTAGAAGCCCTACATTTAGCCCCTCCCCATGATACATTCTCCCAATCTAAATAAGTTGTTCATCACTAAACGGAATGCATTTGTACTTCATGTACAAGCAACCAGCCCCACTAAACTTCACTACTATATCCCTTTAGAATTGTGCCAATGTTGTAAAGGCTTTGTAGCAAATACTATTCCGAAAAAAAAACCTATTGATCATAATTGACCCCAAAATTCCAAGGCCTAGACATACTCACTGCCCAAAATAGGGACACCTCTTGCTTTTCCCACCCACAATTGCATCCCCGGAAAAATACCACCAGATATGGTCTCGCCCCGGAAGCTCTGAATTTAGGCCACCCCTTGCACATTTTCCAAGTCTAGCTAGATAAGTCACTTTCCCCATTCAAGGGAATGCAGTCTTGGTGTCCAAGCAACCAGCCCCACTAAACTTCCCCACCAAGGTGCTCATCTTTGAGCTCAGTCTTCGTTTTTTGTTTTTCCTCACCAAGTCTCTGCACTTTCCAAGTCGGGTCCCTCGTCAGACTTCCTCGCCAAGACTCTGCAGTCAAAGCTTCCATGTTGGGTCGTTTAGGCTCTCTAGGATAACGGGCCAGTCCAAGAGCCCATTGTGGACTAAATACCCATAGCGGACATCTAGGAATGATCCCATTGTGGTTTTGTTTTTTCCAGAGAATGAGACTTAAGCCATAATCAATGCGTTAACTAACCGGAATGGAGTAGTTAGCGACCACACTAAGAACTTTCAGCTTTTCAGTGTTGGTTCATTGTATAATATCACTTTTTTAGGGCTTCCATGTTAGAAAATTATTGTGACTTGCTTTAGATGAGTTTGATAAACATCATGGATTCAATTTTTGTTGGTCTTGGGGTAGTCTAGAGAATCTTTTAGGTGAAACACTTCAAAAATTCAAAACATATGCATATTTTATTGAAAAAATATAATTTCAATTGCAGTTGCCATTTTTGACACTTGTCTATACATAAAAAAAAATTAAAAAATTTCAGCAATGACATGAAGGCGAACTCCCCATTCTGTCTGGAATGTGTTGTTTTACCTTATTTGGATCATTCTTAAGTAAGAAGGAGCAGTGTAATGAGGTAATAAGAAGATTGGGTCAGAACTTAATACACTAAATTACTGTAGTGTACAATGTCACCTTTATTCAAATCTAACACTATCAAGGTAAAACCAAAATGTGAAATTTTTAGGTTAGTAGTACAAGGAAGTTATAGACCATGTAGCATTTTAGCAATTTGGTCCATTGCAAAAGAAATATATTATCACCAACTATTTTGTCCTCCAAAATAGAATAGCTTTTGAGCAATTTAACACAAAAAACAATTGTTGAATCTAGAAGGGTTTTTAACCAATTTTTTAAAGTAGTGTAAGAGTCAACAATTTTGAATTTCACTAGAAATTATTTCTTCAATTTTAATATTCAACTCATTTTTATTTTTAATCACAAAATATTACATTAACTCTTTCTAAAAATCCTATGCCTAATTTTTTGCCATATATATAAACTTTGATACCACCTCAAGGTATCACTCATACTACCATATGTCAATACACAGATATAGGCATAATATTGCAAATTTTTCACTTTTGCCAATGAATGTAAAATTTACTAACACAATCTTTTGTTGGAGTTTACTCTATTGTTGTGCCTTGATTTTCAAGAGTTGTGATTAACCAAAGGATTATCAATGCCTACACAAGTTTAATATCAAGTTCACCCTTTGGAAAAAACACCCACACACTATGTGCCTAAAACTATATCCCTTTTTGAATCTAAGAATAAACTCAAGTTTTTCTATATGATCATCTCATGATAAGTAATAAATTTTTATGTTTACCCTTAAGGAAATACAATAGTAAACCCACATTCCCTCAATTTGTTGAAGAAATGTTGTTGAAAAGATATGCAAACAATTAAGAATCCATCCCTCAATTTGATGAAGAATCTTGTAATCACTATTGGAGATGAATGAGGGCCTCCTACTATACTAGCATAGTAGGCAAAAAAGCACTAGAAGACAAGAAGAGTTTATCATGCTAGGGTGTGTGAGTGGAAAAACAAGATTTCATGTTTCATAGAAATTAGTGGACATCCTCGTTGGTTGAAGTAGTCAATCTTGAGGAAATCAATATGTTTTGAATTTTTATTGTATCCCTTTCCACCCACCAGGTTTACATGATGTCACAATGCAATTATTCACTTGAACCTTGTAGCTCCCTTCGTAGACTTTGCCCACTTAATAGAGCATAGAAAAAGGCCTAAGTGTCCCACAACTAGCTTCTCAATGTATTTCATGTAAATTAAAATAATGTCTAAAAATGAATTGAAAATTTATATTTGAGTATTTGATAGTTCTATAAATTTCCTATCATTTACAAAAGAAGATTTGTTGCTAATGGTAGTGTTGACGTCTAAAAGATGTTGATTTTTTGGGTTCTTTGGATGACTTTAGATGGGGCTATAGGATGAAAAGAAAGACTTTTGTACATTTTTTTTTGGGAAGTTGCTTGAATGCATTTCCAATGAATAGTACTTTAATATGGTATTATTGACTTTTCTAAAGAAGAATATGCTTAATCCCTAAATGACAAGATGTTCAAATTTTGAACAACAAATGAAATGGGCAAACACATCCCCAATACATAAAAATGCGTTTCTTCATCCATCAATTTTGTAGATTTATATGCTAGTTTTTCAACATTTGTACAATATGAATTTGAAGACATTACCTTGCAAACATTCTATAAATCAAAAGGTATTGATAAGTGTGGCCTCATGATTAAAATTAAAATTTATAACATGATTCTTCAAAAACAACTTGAATAAGAAAGTAAAATACAATTAAATTTTCAAAAATCACTATGATTAGAATTGAACACTTTGAACTTAAAGAAAAAAATTCTTGTGAAAATTACAAATATTCAATCTACAATTGATTTTAGAAGGATTTAAAAAAATTTGGCTTCAAATTTTATTGAATTTTTTAGTTTGTATACTAATTGATTGAATGGTATAATTATGATTTATGAATCATGTTTTACAACTACTTTTTGAGAGTTATCATTAAGTTATTCGTCTAAGTTTATTGTTTCTTACTTTTGATGTAAATTTTCGCTATAAAATAATAATAATTTTTTAATTTGAAGTCAATTAGTGTTATGAAGTTTATCAAATTTATTTTTTTTACTCAATTTTTTTTATTAAATTTTTTAATTGTATTGCATTTAGAATTTTAGAATGACAAGGTTCTTTCTCATACCATGATGTTCTAGACTAAGAAAGATATATAAGCAAAAATTTCAGATTTTTTTTAGCATATTTTGTATTTGATATCTATTTTTTTTTCTTAAAGAATTAGGACTCTACTTCTCTTTGTGCTACATGTGCTGATTCACTCAAGGTTACAACCTTTTATTATTTAAAATATTAGAGATATGATTCAAAAAGATTATATTTTTTGGATGCATTTTCTATGTTTTGTAGATTTTCACATAGATATCAAAGCCTTGAAAGAATGGTCATTATTACCCACCTTGAAGAATGGAGTGAACCTCCTACTTGTAAGGCACTTCCGCATATGTACCCTCATTAAGGAGACAACGTCAACTAACATCTTGTGTAAGATACACAATGCAATGTCTATCTGTGCATTATCACAAAGAGTTTAAAAGAGGATTCATCATACTACTACATGACATTCACATACTAACATGAGACATCTATGTGGCTTAGCAACAAAACCTCTAGTAAAGCCTCAACCTTGAGAAGCAACAACCTTGCATGTGGCATCAATGAGTCATAGATAGTGCACAACTTATGGTCATAAAAAAACAAAATTGAAAGAGGTAGATGTGTAAATCATGGATCTTGAGTCAAGCACCAAATTATTGCAACTTGAACAAAATGCCCTACTATGAAACCCTTCTAAACCATACACCCTAATCCAAACCTTTCCAAAAAATCCTAATTACAAAGAAAGAAAAGACTCTTTTATAAATTTAATCTATTTTGTTAATATTTTTTAATTTAAATACAAATATTAGACAAATAAATATTCATATATATATATATATTCAAATATTTAGCATAAAAAAATCCTCATCAATTTTTTTATTATATAATATTTAGAAATGTTAATAGCAAGAGATGAATGAATATATAAAGAATGACACAAACAATTTGTATAATAAAGAGTCTATTTAGTATATAAAGAGCCTTACAAATTATTTGATGCAATAGTTGTGACTTCTTTCCATACCATTTTTTGGTCATGGCTTTTATTCCATAGCTTCAGCTATAGATTCAATCCTCTCTTTGATTTATGAGTTTAATTTCATGATTTAAATCATATCTATTCACATCTAGTGCCCCCTATATTTGTTGATATAGATATATGTACATGAGATTTAAAATATTGCCTAAACCAATTCCAATCTAAAGGTTATCACTAAGTTTCACAAAAAATTCACTAAATTTTCACAAAAAAATCTGAATTTTTTTAAGGACTCACAGAAGACATGAGGTTTCATCGTAGAAAAATAATTTAAAAAATTCCATTCATATTCTGTTGCAAAATGACAACAAACTGAAAGGAAGATTGTGAAGCTTTAATCTGTGGTCATAGGCCCAACCTTTAAAAGGGACCAATGGGGTTGCTGAGGATTCTCCACCACCGCCACCACCTCCATTTTACCGCCAAATGAAGAAATTTCAGTAGTACTACACGTGCAATGAATGCAATATGCTACACGTGCAATGGAATTCCCGTTCATTTGTGTCCAAAAAAAAAAATGTGCTACAAGTGCAATGAATGCAATGTACAACATATGCAATAAATTAAGAAAAAAATTCCAAAGAGAAGGTGACTATGATTATGAATTCAATTTTTCATTTGCTTTAAATTAAAAAAATAAAAAAAGTTCAATGCCTGAGACACTCAGAATCTTTATAAAGAGTCATGGACCTCTGCCTGCATTTACTATGAGGCCTCGTTACCACCACTGGCTATAATGCACGGGATAATATGGAGTCCTGCAACTCTATAAAAAAAAACACTTTTCATTACATTTATGCACATTTTCATCCAGATGTGGCGACTTCATCCATATTGTAAGTAGAGATGGAATTTTTTTGGATGAAATTTTTTTATTTTTATCAAGCGTAAAGTAGAGATTTTTTTTGAAATGGTGCAATTTGACCCTTATGGTGTTTCTGCTGGGTTAGTCAAAACCAAATTTTGCATGTAAACATGTTAAAGAGGTATTGAGGTAGAGATCTAGAATTCTTTTCATACCTATAGAACTCTTCTTTTTTTTTTTATCACATTTGTTGTGACAAAAAGAGCATTTTCATTGATACATATTAATATGGAATGAACCTTTGAAAGAGAGGGGACCTAAAACTTTAACATCTTTTTTCCTATGCATAGGTTATTATTAAATTATAAACCATGCTTGAGCCACTAAATATGCAAGAGAAGACAAAAAATTCTTAATATTTATTGAAATAAAAATTCATGAATCTTAGAGAAGTTTTTATGGGACCCTCTATCTTTCATTCTTGGAAATGTTTTTGAGTAGGCCCCTCTTGCTTATCATAATTTAGGTTTGGTATATCAACTCTAATTAGTATAAGTGAATGGCAATGCGTTTACAATTATCAATCGCATAGAATCAATTGAATTGAAAGAAGGGTCCAATTTACACTCACTTTTTTTAATTTAGATTTTAGAATCAAATCCCATAGAAATAATAGTAGATTGAAAATAGAATGCATTCAAAATCTACTTAGGTGGAGTTGAATTTACTATAGGTCATAGTTATTTAGTGTAGGTCCTAACTATAAGTTGAGTTAAAATGATGCAATGAGGTCACATACAATGTATGAGGTCATGAAGTGAAATAGTAACTTAAGGACTATAAAGGCTTGAGATTGAGGTTGCAAACATAACAACTACATTGCTTGAAGAAAATTCAACCTAATTTTGCTGACATATACACACAAGTTGGATATTCCACCCTTAACTACAATTTTGAACTCCAACATATGTGGGGCACAAATAGCTACCATCATGCACACAATCAAGAAAGTACTTAGGGAGAATTCCGAAGAAACTTCATCACCACCCAACTCCAAGTTGTTAAGCTCTTAAAAAGACGTGGCCCAGATGACCAAAAAAAGTCACCAAAATTGCTTTGATTATTGAACCAACTCATAAATAATTTTTTGTTTTCTACAGTGAACAATGAAGTCATCCATCAACTTGACCTTCCAACCTCAACTTTCCTTCATTGGGTTGAAATTTTCTTGCACAATTGTATACCTTCTTCTCCAATTTGGAGGTAAGGTACTGTTGTTTCTCCTTGAGCTTTTGTAGATTCTTTGAATCAAGCACAATTAAAAGAGCGCGTAGAGGGAATTCCACAAGAAACTTCATCAACACCAAACTCCCAAGTTGTTAAACCCTTATTAAAGGACATGACCCCCCGTGACCACGCTAGTCACCCAAAGTACTTCGATTATTGAACCAATAGGTGCATGATTCTTTGTTTTCAACAACGAACAATGCAGACATACAATGAACAATGAAGTCATCCATCAAGTCATCCATCAAGTAACTTGAGTGACGGAGTGCACTTCAGTTGACGAATGTCGGAAGTCCATGTCATACAGACAGTTCAGATCCCCGAAGTCTCGAAAGTGCTCGGAAGACCCCCCCCGGGTCGGGTACAGGGACCACCCTAAACCCTAAACCCTATTTCTCAGGGTGATGATGAAACTGGAGCGGCGTGTGTTTTTTGGAACAGTGCTTGTCGCAAGTCTTCACAGCACTGGCGCAATTATGGAAGGACGGAGTCTGAGAGACTACTGATGTGAAGCTGTCTGCTCAGAGTTTGCAAACTTTTGCCCCACATTTGAGGCCCCGTTTATACTAAGAGAGGCAACCCATTTCTAACCATTTAAGCAGTTTCTAGTATTTGCACTGTAGGTTCGTTCCAGGGGTCAATTTTTTCATCTGTAGAAATAAGTAGCAGAAGGTTTGCATAATTTTCCAGATTTTTTTTCCTGCAACATAGAATTATTGTGAATTTTTTTAGCAGAAGAATGGACTTTGTGCCATAATGGTGATATAGATCTTCTTCTTTCCAACCAAGGGCTAGTTGCAATATTGAGGGTCTTATTAGTGAATCATAACATCCACAGTTGCATTGGGAATTGTGCCATAATTAATTGCTACTCGTCCTTTTACATACAAAAAGAATGGCCTACATTGTTGAAATGGGGCTAACGGTTAGGAATGGATTCCCTCCCATAAGTAAGCCTTGGGCTCAATGGAAAGTTGGCTAGATTTGCCCATAATTGGGTCCTAGTTTAATATTTTGACCCCAATTAACCCAAAAACATCCATGAGGATGTTTCCCGGCCAATGGATGACAAAGAATCTTTCTATGTGGAAAGATAGGAATACAACTATTCATCTCCCCAATTTTGTGTAGAAAAGGATGTCTTCCATAGTAGTTTGATTTCCAATGAGTGTTTTTTGCATTTTTTTAAGCCCACAATTCACATAGCACCAAAATAGTTTATTTCCACAGTATCTAGCTTATCCTTTAAGTGTTAATGTAAAGTATTGAGGCCCAATTTCTAATTCACTTATTCTTGGATTTTTTCAATGTTCAATTAAAAATAAATAAAAACATGCATCTATTCCTTTCCCTATGTTTCTTTTGCTAATTCTAAAAAATAAAGAGATTTAAGAAAAATTCTTCTTGTTTACTTCTATTTCAAAAATAGAATACATAATTTTTAGACTTTTTAAAATTATTTTTAGAAATTCCTCTCTTTTGCATTTTGAAAGAAAAGGGAGTTTCTTAATTTATTTGAACCTTTTCATTTCTCTTCCTATTTCTTCTTGTCAACATTGGATTAACTATTAGTAACTTATATGGATTGGTCTATTAAAATTGTATAAGGGTCTACTAATGCTCAATTCCCAAAACTATATAGCATGCACAAAAAAATCTGAAACTACTAAAAGAAAAAATATTTATTGTTAATTGTTAAAGAAAAAAGTGACATAATTTGTCTTTATAACAACAATAGATTTTTTGGACACACAAGTTCATGTATACTCTTTAGAATTGCAACATATTCATATGCTAATACCAATCACCATTGAAACAATGTACACATCACATGGCAAGCATATCTCTTTGCAAGCATAACAACCAATCTTTCAATGCGACTACAATGTCCTCCCTTGCTATGATTCTTTATCAAACTTCTATTTTACCCCTTTGAAGGATAATAACTATATTTTCACCAAAAATGCTCCAAAACTACCATTTCTAATACAAGTACCAAATTTTAGAAAAAAAAACATTTTTGGACATATGTAACCATATAATCTTGTACTAAATTGCTTTAAAAAAACATGGAAAAAATTTCAGAAATCTCAATTTTAAAGATTGCAAGATATTAGCATTTGAATTGACAAAATCCTTTTTTGGGACTTACAAAAAAATGGGTAGCTACACTTGACAAGGCCACATTTGTATGAAAAAATGTCCATTTTGTTGGTGCTCTTTGGATTCATCCTTCAAAGCAAGTTGCTGCTATATGCTTGAAAAAATTCAAATCATTTGGAACTGTACAACATATAGGGAAAAACAATGAATTGAAAGAAGTAGAGAATTATTCAAAATACAAAATAGTTAAGATTTTAGTTATAGAATTGTAAAACATCAATTCCAATGGTTTTAATGTTGTAATAAATACTTTATGTCCAATATTTTTTAATTTCAAAAGTATGGAAAATTGAGTTAAATATAGGACTTCAAAGTTTATCTTAAAATAGAGATTCTATAACTACATATAAACTAAAAAATTTCATAACTTTCATTTCAATAATCAAAATGGAATGATTCAAAGATTTCCATGTCTATATAAATCTAAAGAACCAATTTAAAATTTTATTTTTGAAAAAAATAATTTTCTAAGAATTTTTTTGAGTTATCCAGATTGTGCGCAATTCATTGAAAATTACATATCATACAATAAATTTTTAACCATGTAGTCAAAAATTATAAAAATGTTGGGCCTTAAAGCTACTCCTTGGGGTACATGCATTGTGAAAATTTCAAAGGAAAAATAAAAATTATGTTCATAGTGAGTTGCCCAAAATTGCTATATTGCCAAAAAAAACACGTTTGGTCCTTTGGAGGTTAACAAGTTGAATTACAAGATTCTAATCTCTTGAAAGTAGCCTACTTACCAACCAATTGCTCATACAAATGTAAGCTGCAATAAGCCTTTTTTGAAAGGTCGGAACTATACCAACACAATTCATTCATTTTCTAAATTATACTTCATACAGGGTAGTTATTGTGCCTATTTATTATTGTTAGGTTGTTCAAATTTTCAAATTTTCTTACTGGCAAGTGCAAGGAAGTTCCAAACCACCAAATAACACAGCATTTGGATCCCGTATGCAAAAGTTATGAAGGATCAAAGTTTAAAATAATAACTTCTAATGATTGATGGTAGAGAGGTTCATGATCCAATAGAAGAGCCTACTTCAGCTTTAGATAGGAATTTGGGACACCGAAAACCTTGTCCTAATTGTTCCCTTTGGATTGGAGGTTTGACACCCAAACTCTGTCACCTAAGGTGACACATAGCTTGATGAATTGTAGTTCCAGTTTGGTTTTAGTGTAGAGCTGTTGGGTTAGATTTGGAAAAATCAAGTGATCCTATTGGTTCAAACTTGAAAAATTCACTTCAGCCTTCAATCCAACCCTAAGTATAAACTAGACCTAAGAGTCTTGGTGGCTAATTTGGCCCATTTCAAGTTATTGTTGGAAAGCACAATGCATTGCATAGAAGAGTGTGGCCAATTCTACCACATTATTAATAGGGGTGGGCAATTTTGGTGGTCTATTGTGTTCCCTCAATTCTAAATATATGAGAATGCACCAGTGTAGGTGCATTCTACACAGAGCTCACCTTTGGGCTTACTCCTATGCAGAATGCACTTACACTAGCACGTTTTCTAGAACAAAAACATGTTGATTAGGAGGTATATGTAGATATTGTAGCTTCAAAATCATGTTTGACTTCATACTAAAAGGAAGAAAGAGGTATGAGCGTATGGCCACACCTAAGTGGTCTTATAACATCCCCACTAGAAGTGCTCCTTGTCCCTATTTGGTTGTATTTCATCTAGATAGGAAAGAAATCCCCCACCAAGGCCTTGCATCCTTAAAAATTTATGGGAGGCAAGGCCCAATCTAGCATAGGGTAATTGTTTTTGAAGAACTCAAAATCACTTTTTTGTATAGTAAATACCCCTAAAATTGCACAAATAAGGTCCATGACATAACCAATATGCTTTAGGAAATTAACAACAATTTTCCCACATTGGTGAAGACTATAAATCAAAATGTAAGTGGGTCGATAATATTTGGAAACATTGTTAATTAGTTACAAGATTTTCAAAGATGCAAAGTGTAGTATACTAAAAGTGTCATTTAGATAATGCCAAAATTCATTTGATGCACAATAAGAAATGACACTAGTAGTATCATAAGATGTCATAGAGAACAAGTTAAAACAAAAAAAAAATGTATTCAAAATTAACCACTTGTAAGGTCGTCACTTCTATAATATTATAAATAGATCTATTCACTATCCAAAATGGTCCCCTAATTCCACCTTATACTTGTCCTTCTAATGCTCACCATTTGGAGTATTGCCTTATTCACTTTCCCTTCAAAAGTAGAGGTTGGTTTTCAAGAGTGGTCAATTTTAGGTGTGGTTATGTTATTTATGTGGGGAAGAGTAACATTAGTGGAGAAGAACATTTCTTCTTTGCATATCTACTCCTCTTTCATCCAAATGGGGATAGGGATATGAGAGAATTGGTGGGGATGGTTTTATATTTGATATTAATCTATGTTCTTATTCTAGAATCTATTATTGTGTTCCCACATATGTTCTTTAATAATTGCATATTCTAATTGGAATTTGAGGTAGCGAGGTGTTAGACTATGAGTATTACTTGCTTTTGGGAGATTTAATGAAAATGCTACCATGTTTTTTGTAGCACTCACATTTCCAAGAAAATAGAATTTCTAACTTGATTGCTTGGGATATTATGTATAATTGTGTGTTTGTGAAGGTTAAATAAAATTGCTACATGATGACATTGCCTCATGATTGCAATGGCTCAAAGATTTTGTTGTGGGTCTCTTTAGCAGTTTAGCATGATTTGGGTGGAATATTGTTTTGTTTGTATGTTCATGCGTGAACACCAATGTCCTTCCTCCCTTGCCTTACAAGTGTGAACTCAAAATATAGTGAAATAAAACAACAATCAAATTTGAGACTTTTAAAGACAAAAGTTGACAAATTCTTCCCCTAATGTGAACAACTTCTACCAAAAAATTGAGATGATCAAAGAAAGAGATTTGAATGAAGGTTTAGGATATGTATAAGAGATCCACTCGTTATTGGATACAGAGTCTTTGCTAAAATTGCTCCCTTGTGACAAACTCTAGTTGTGGCCATACTCTAACTGCCTAATCGACCATATATGGTCGATCTGAAATTTCACGCTCATTTTGGGATGGACAGTTAAATTTGTATGACCGTTTTATAAAAAAATTCGAGTAGTTTTTAGGATTAACTATTGAAAACTTTCATTTTTCACTGAAAAAGATGAACATTGGATTTTTTAAGAGGTCCTTGAAGTCATGTATGTCCATTGGTGGTAGAGTAAAGCTTGCTAATTTTACTTCATTTCTCCAACTTTGCCAATTTCACTTGATTTAAGATCTAAAAAATTGTACTTATTCATTTTTTTGGAAAATGGTCTCAGTGGAAAGAGTAAAGTGTTTTCATAATTTTCACCATTGAAAATTTAAATGTGCAAGTGTTGATTTAAAGTTATTTGCAATTTATACTTATAAAAAAATTTGCATTTCAACAATTGCAAGGTAGATTGCATAGTGAATTTGGTAGCTTTTCATGTGAAATTATGTTTTTTGAAAGTGTATTTTAGTGTGCTAACTCAACTAGTAGTTGTTCATGTCACCTCCAATTCCAAAATAAATTTATGTGCAAATTTTTAAAACATTGTGGAGAAGGATAACATACTAAAAATAAAAAATGTACAATTCTCTTGTTATTATTTCACAACTTCTATGCAATTTTGTACTCAAAATTAGTGAACGTAGTAATAAGCAAGCTCTTTAAACATCTATATGGTTAGATTTTGAAAAAAATACAATTTGCTTCATTGGGGTTAACTATAAGCCAATGCTCTTTTATCATAGTCAAAACACACTTGAAAAGGCTTGGGCATTTAGTGGTTAAGAGCATCATCAATAGATGTTTTACATACTTGTGCTACAAATTTCCATTAGCATACAATTGTAGCAATCAAATATTTGTAGATTCTAATACAAAGTGTTAAGCTCCAATCTATACTTGCAATAGAGCTTTGCTGTGGGTAATAACAAGCTCAATTTTCAAGATAAATATTCTTTGTTAAAATTTTTTTTGTTGTAGTGGATATTAGATAGACCAACACATTTCTATTTGTTGCAAAATTCTACCATCCTACTTTTGGTCCCAATACCATCCAATACATCATTAAAATTTAGATAGTTTTTCAAAAATCATTGCAGTGATTGTATGATTTAAATAGGACAATGGCAAAACAATTTATAATTACAAAAGGATA
Source organism: Pseudoscleropodium purum (assembly GCA_963969395.1). Taxonomy (NCBI): domain Eukaryota; kingdom Viridiplantae; phylum Streptophyta; class Bryopsida; order Hypnales; family Brachytheciaceae; genus Pseudoscleropodium; species Pseudoscleropodium purum. The sequence continues at coordinate 38,258,527 of OZ017795.1, forward strand.
GTAATAGGAGATGGAGGTGTATGTTGGAGATAGTATTATTTTTACCTTCTTTTTGGGAGGCAATATATGGCTTTGCCTAATACATTTTGTCTTATCAAACTTTGTTCTTCCTAATTTGTGCCAGTGCAATGATGGCATGTACCACTTATTGTTCCAAAAAAACTCTAGCCACAATAAGAAGGCTTTAAAAGTCACTTTTTGTCATGAATTTATACTCAGAGGGTAGAAGTTCTTGTTGTATACACTAAGGATATCCTTGGTCCAACTAGTATATTGGCCTTCCAAATTTATTTCTAACTTTTGAATGGTACATAATTAGAACTTGAAATTTGTATAGTTGGAAGCACATCCCAAAGCATTGTGTGTAGTTACAAAAAAACTAAAATTTAGACATTGGACAAACGAAATGATCACTTTAGAAGCTAGCTAAAAAATAGCCACTAACTCAACTAAATGTAGCCCAAATCTTATTTATTGAAAAAGGTCTAGCATGGGTTAATGTAAGACTTTGATGGATCATTCCCTAGGTGTCTCCAACAAGTCTATTGTCTATGATGGGGTGCCAATCTATCTTATTAGAGCATTGCCACTTCTATCCCATATATGTGCTTGGGATGGCAGGGCAGGGGCTAGCTTCTATGATACCCTCTACGTAGCATTAGAAGTGGAATTTTGTGAGTTGGGCATGCCACCTTCCATGAGCACACCACATGGACAATGCGGTGGGGATTTGGCCGCCCCACAATGGTAATGCTCTTATCCTCACTCCTCAGCCTATGTTCAAAAAAAGAGTCTCCCGCTTCAAAGGAACGCTTCATTGCACTACTCTAGACATCTTCCTTTTATTCAGGAGCATAAGTCTTCGCCTCAAATTGTACAATTCAAACTGAAAGTCAGCAGTACGTGTTAATTTTTTTAATTTTTTAAAATAGTACCGTGTTTCCGAACCGTGGTTAAACCCCAGGTCAGACTGATTCGGGAAAGAGACCACGCGGGATTCCCGAACTCCGTGTCGAAGGACGTTGAATTCTTGACCCGAGGTCAGGACCTCAGGTTACTGAGGCTGGGGTCAGTGAGGTGTATATAACCTAACCAAGTGTCCGCCCTTGAAGGCATTCCAGTCCAGTCTCTCACATTCTGTTTCGGAGACTCACGGAGTTAACTCACTCCAACTCTCAGAGCATTTTGCAGGAGTGTCGATTCGGAGTGATACCTTACTTGAGTTTTGCAGAACCACCGTCGCTTTCATACATCCTTCAATTTCTCTTCAGCCATTGTGGGTCTCTTCTCTTGTTTTCGAAGTTGAATGTTTTCATTCGAGATTCTTCTCGTCCCGCTGTGTCCGATTGGAGAGGGAATTAAGTTCCAGAGCAACAGTTTTGTGTGCTGTGCTTCGAAATCGTTGAGTGTGTGTTTCAGCTTCCGAACGAGGTAGTAAGAATTTGTTGGGTCGGGAGGATTTTGGCATTTGGGTGAGCTTCAATTCGCTGCTGCGGTGAAGAGAATTCGAGTGCTGTGAGACATGGCGGAGTCTTCGTACTACCCGATTTACGCCAAGGAGTCCAAGGACGTGCCGGAGTGGATGAGGAAGAGCCACGAGTGGCAGGCGGCGGTGGCTGTGGACAAGCTCCCCAAGTACCAGCTGAAGGTGAAGCTGTGTTGCCTGAAATGCGAGGAGAAGGTGATCGAGGAGATTCGGGAGGTGCCCGGCGTGTTCGACGTGCGCGCGGAGCGTCTGCAGAGCAAAGTGGTGGTGGTGGCGTCCTCTCCGTCGGGGCTGGACGAGCACGAGGTGCTGCGCAAGGCGAGGAAAATTAACCGCAAGGCCAAGTTCGTGGAGCTGGACGCCAAGGAGAAGCCGAAGAAGGGCGACGACGACAAGAAGAAGGAGGAAGAGAAGAAGAAGAAAGAGAAGGAGGAGGCGGAGAAGAAGCTGAGGGAGGCGCAGTCCATCTACACGTTCAGGCCGATGATGCATTGGGGCCCTTCGCCGTATTACACGCCCAGTCCCGTGGCTTACATGCCTGGCGAGTATCGTCCGAGCCAGAACTACGCGCCTCGCTACCACTACCCGCCCTTGCCCGGCCAGCCGCAGGACGGCTACTTCCGGCAATACGTCTACGACTACTAGAGCGTGCTTCCAAGAGTGCTATTGTGCTCCTGGAGGTCTGATCACTGCACAAGACCAGTAGTCTGAGCAGTGCTGTACATTAGTTGACAATTTTGCATCCCACGAAGGCTCCCTTTTTTTTGAATTGAGAGTGGCGATTGCCTTCATTTGTAGCATACATTACTGAAACCCGAGAGCTGGGTTAGAGCACGAAGTGATGCTTTGTAGTGCTGAGTGCCGGTGCAACTTTTGCATCAGGCTGGCCATAGGTAATGCAGGGACTCGTTTTCGGGTTCATGGAGGTTTTTGGAAGACTGCTTCTGTGTTGAAGCTTTGCGTGTACATACATTATGTGCAATTTCAGCAACAATGGCAGGAAAAGCCTGTTTGATTACTTCTCGTTTCTGTTTCAATTGTGGTTTTCTCGTGTTTGATGTGTGACTTTTTGTGGCTTTCAGTTTGTGTGTGAGTCCTCAACAGTTGGGTCTAGCATTTCAGGCTCAGAATTCAATGCAACTCTGACTTTTCGTGAAGGAATGTACTTAGCGAGTTTCTAGAAAATGAATCTGAAGCGAATGAGCAGTGCTGCCTGCTGTGAGTTAGGGATAAAATGGTGAAATTGATTGACCTCAACTGTTTACTATTGCAGAGTGGAAGATCTTGCAGATGAACTATTCGTTTAGAATATAAAATTAAGAGTGTTGGGAATCAATATACACTTGGTTTTTTTGTTTCTTTGCTTTGGGGTTTGAGGTGTAGGTGCGTTTGTTGAGAATTCTAAGGTGAATGGAATAGTATGTGCACCCATTTTCAAGGGAAATGAGTTTTGACTGGTGTAAATAAATGGCTCACAATATACCATTGTGGCAGTAGCTTGATGAAACATTGGAAATTTTTTGAGCGATTTTCCAATTTGGTATAAAATTGAGTATTCGCATCCACTTGTCTGAAAATTTTGGAGTTGTGCCAACTTACCACCAGCCCAGATGTCAGTGTGGTGTAAAAGCTTTGTCCAAAGTACTGTAGTGACAGTAAGCTTATTTTCCCAAACCCCTGAATCCTGCCACCTCCCGGCACATTCTCCCAGCCAAGCCTGAGATAACGGAATGCATTCATACTTCGTGCACAAGCAACCAGCCCCAACAAAACTTCACCACCAAGGCTTTCTTCATCTTTGTCACCAAGTTTCTGTATAAAAGATACTTCACTTTACAAGTTGGGTCACATAATGTAGTGTATAGTGTAGGCTCCCTACAATACCCTATCTAAGGTGGGAATCTGGCTAAATTGATTTGAGGGGAAGTGGTGTATTAGAACTTTTCAAGATACTAGTTTCAAAGTGTCACAAACATTGTAATTGTAACAATTTTGGAAAATATTTAAAAATGAAATAAAAAATAGATTCTCGAAATTATATTTTCTTAATCAAACTTTGAAATATTTAAAATCAAGAACTATGTGACATTCAAATTTGACCCTAAAACCATATCCTCTGGGACTGTTTGTTTTTTAACCCCTTTAAGACCAATGGGGAGTCCAAATTTCCAAAATTATAAAGTTGTATTATAAAAGAATAATTTAATGATGACTCTCATACTATAGTTGTAACATATGGTTTATGAAACATTTCCATATGGTTAAATCAACTAATATGAGAACCATTATTTTTCAATAAAAATTTGAAGCAAAACATTGAAATTCCTTCTAGAATCGACTGCAAATTGAATTTTTATGATTTCCACAAGAATTTTATTCCTTGAAGTTCTAATCATAGTAATTTTCTAAGACATTTTATTTTGTTTTATTTATTAGAGTCATTTAAGAACAAAAAAAAATCTTTTTTGAAGCCAAACCTAATAGTACTTATTTTTATTTATTTTTGAAACAAATGAAATAAATTCCATTGGAGAGGATAAAATACAAAACCACCAACCACAAGTGACCTCATGGGAATAGGGATACATGACCTAATAAACCACTAAGATGGACTAAAGACTAACAAACGTTGGGCTAGAGGGTGCAACATTGGGAGAGGTTGTACTACTAGTATCTATTAAATTGTAGAATATTTACATAGCAAAGTCTACATAATTAATACCATAAAAAAAATCAAAGATTTAAGCCCTAAATGATTTTGACCAAAATAGCTCCAAAATTGCCATTTGTAGTACAAGTATCAAGTTTTAGGAAAAAAAAAACATTTTGGGACACATGTAACCGTAGGATTAGTAAACTTGTTTGAGAATATGTGGAATTTTTTTTTGAAATTTCCACCATGTAGATTGCAAGATATTAGCATTTGAAGTAATAAATTTCCATTTAGGGGCCCTATAAAAATTTGGATAGCTACACTTCAAAAGGTCTTATTTGTTTGAAAAAATGTCCAAAATGGTTGTTACTCTTTCAATTCATTTTTCAAATCAAGTTGGCTACGTGCTTGAAAATTTTTAGATCATTTGGATTTATACAACATATTAGAAAGAAATAGTAAGTAGAAAGGAATAGAGGATGATTCAAAATACTAAATTGTTAACATTTTATTTATGGAATTGAAAAATGCCAATGCCAATGGTTGTAATGTTATAATAAACAATCTATGCCCAATGTTTCTATTTTTTTCCCAAAAAATTAAAAATTGAGTTAAGTAAAGGACTTTAAAGTTTGTTTTAGAGTAGAGATTCAATAACAACTTACAAACTCTTGCAAACTAAAACTCCTCATAACTTTTGACTCATTGATCAGAATAGAATGATTCAAAGCTTTCCAAATATATATATAAATCTAGAGAACCAATTTCAAATTTTAATTTCTTAAAAGAATGATTTTTAAAGAAGTTTTTTTTGTTGCCTGGGCTACTTGTCAAGCATAGAAAAGTACATATCATACAATAACTTTTTAACCATGTAATCTAAAGTTTTGAAAAAAATTTGGGCCTTAAAGTTACTCCTTAGGCAAATGCCGTGTTAAAATTTCACCAAAAATAAATAAATAAATCCATTTGTGGTGAGCTGCCCAAAATTTCCATGTTACCAAAAAATGCAGTTTGGATGTGTAGGGGTTAATTAAGGAAACAAATATTCATAGAGTAATAATATATTGTAACTGAATGACAGCAAAGGTCTATTGTGGTGCTCCGTGCCAAGCCACTTGTGTCTGGCAAGTCTTGTATTTTATCCTTGTAATGAAATTTTGTTTCATTTGTGTCAAAAAATGTAAAGAAATCCATTTCACTGGGGGGCGCGGCATTCGTCCCACAAAGGGTGAAAATGCAGGAATTTTTACCCCCCAGGAAAACGCTGAAAATTTATTTTTTTCACATAATTTATTTTTTTTGCAAATTTTGAATTCTGATTTGCAATCAAAAACCTCAACCTAGTTGGACGAGACTAGGTTTCGAACAAACTCTAAACACGGCTCAAAATAGGGGCTTTTATTTACTTTACCCTCCTCAGCCCACTTTGTCGGCTGGATTTAGTGTCTTGCTGTTTCATTTGCTTTAATTTTATTTAAATGGCAAGAAAAAAGTAACAAACTTGACGGCGCTACTTTAGTCAGTTCCAGTGAGTTTTCTAGAATCAAATCTGCTTAGAAACCACGCAGTCGTTGACTACCCTTCGGACTGACCAGTGATCACAAAAGCAATCTGAACGAACTTCAGCTTATAAATTTAGCAACCCATATTACTATTGGCAGCTACAGTATATACTTTAATTCGACGCAATCCTCACTCTTTCTTGCATTTAATTTTTTTTTTTAAATACAAATGAAACAGTTTCTTTCTTTCCATTTATGGTAGCCGACTCATTTTCCGACCACTTAAGCAATTCTGCATATCTGGAGCATAGGCTTCTTGAGTGCAGGAATTTTTCCATGTATAGACACAGGGTTTAGAAGAATTCCATATTTTTTCAGAATTTTATTCCTTAGTTGAAGATTCTGTTCAACCTATTCTTATCATGTAGGCCTTCCTATTTCCAACCATAGGTTGGTTTTAAAATAAACAAAGACTTCAGCCAATCGTAATGTGCCATGACTGCGTTGTTAATTGTGCCATAATTATTTTTCTACTTTTCTCCTGTTGGTTGGAAAGAGTGTAACCTATATGACAGGAATGGGTCCCTGATTGGAAATGGGTTGGCTACCATAACCCTTAATGCATAAACTCGCAACAGGGCGGATGTTTTTTGGCCCATGGATGATAAAGAATCTTTCCATGTGAGACAAAAGTGCAACTATTCATCTTCCAAATTTTGTGTGGAAAGGGAATTTTTTTTAGAAGTTCGACTTCCAATGAGTGTTTATGCATTTTTATTAATCCCAAAACTCACATGGTACCAAAATAGATGATTTACATGATGTCCAGTCTATCAATTAAAGGTTAACCTTTAAAAAGATGCACTAGTGATTGTGAAAATCATCCATTTTGGTACAGGGTGTATAATTGATATAAAAAAATCAAAAGTACTAACTGGAAGACAAACTATCATAGAAAATCTTCTTTTTCCATATAAAATTTAAAGGATGAATAGTTGCACTTCTATTTTACACCAAAAGGATTTTTTTGTCATTCGTGAAACACAAAATCTCTACGACAATAGTTATGGGTTAAATCCAATTTAGCCCTTGAAGGTCGTGGCTCCCCATAACCAAAGTAACAAGCAAAGTAGTCATCAAAATGCTTGGATTATTGAACCAATTAGTGCATTATTTATTTTTCTAGTGAACAATCAAATAATCAATTCAATATTTTCAAGCTTTGGTCTCATGTAAGGGTTAATCTATGGTACTCTTGCTATTTCACTTGCCCACTTTGTCCCCTTCAACATACAAACACTTGGTGACATGTCCTTTGTTTTATAGAATTGCACGTCAAAGTCCTTCACATTCAAAGACATAACAAAGCAATTCAAGAAATATGTAAATTAGTTTTCTCTCATCCCAATTGAGTTGTTTTAACTTTATAAATACAAAAATATTCAAAGACAAACCACTACAACAAATAGTCAATCTCCACCTTAGATCTTACCTTGCAACTATCCGTTACAACAAGCTATCAATGTGATGCCAAACTCTATCTATTGGACATGCTTTATATCACTACATTTTCCTTGCATTACACACCACTAGAATCACCCTCTCTATATTACAATCTACAATTTATAGAATTCACCTATTATAATGATAAATTTTCACAAATTGCTATCACTTCAAAAACCACCAAATACACTTCCTTCATACAATTTACAACTACATATAGATGGCAAATACAACCCTTCCTAGTATTTATAGTCCTTATGGATCAAGTCACAATTCATCTTTTCATACAATACTATAATACAATTCACATTCCAAAATTAGCCTTACATACCACACTTGCCAATATCAACCAAATTGCTATCAATTATGACATATATATTACTCCATAAACAACATCTAGAAAATAAACAAAGAATCACTCCCCTTCCTTTTGACCCCATCAACATTAACAAAATATCTTCTTCTTTTACAAATTTTATTTTCTCCACATCTATTTCCTACTCCTATTTCCAACACACCTCATTTTTTTCCCTTAACTTACACACTAAATAAATGCGACTCTACAAAGCATAGACTCTTTTTTAACAAAGGTATGTAGTTTTGGTGTCATTTCTTCAACCTTTTGGTTGATAGTGACATACACAATGAACATGTCTTTAAATTATACCAACCACAACATTATAATCAAGTAATGGCCGTCCCTATGTTGGAAAAGAATTGTACTTGCTACATGCCTAATAAGGACTTAGTATTAATTCAAGGATTGGGGTTGGTTGAGGAGCTACATGAGACAATTTTGTCTATACTAGAGGGGCCCTTTGGAAGGGTGCAAAAGGGACTATTGCCTCATTGGTAAATAATGTTATGACCTTTAAAGGTTGGAGTTATTTCTCTCCCTTTCTTAAATTTTCTTAAATTTTTTTTATTAAAAATAGTTTTTAAATATTGGTAAGGGTGAATTTCCCCTCTTCATTGCCCTATGGTTTACCTTTGGAAAAACACTAGACTTTCTTTTTCAAACACATGATAAAGTTTGAATTTAAAAAATTCATAAGTGCAATCAAAAGCCCCGAATTTCTTGGGAGACATGAAGAAATACAAAAACAAATGGCTTAAAATAAGGGGCAATTTTTTACAGTTATCCTTATAAGGGGGGCAATGAGTGCGTGTGTGATCTTCCTTGTGTCTAAAAATTTGAAGTTCATCTTTACATTAGGAAAATCATGAACCCCTAGGAAGACCATTAAGGTTTTGTTTTTTGGCCCCCCACAATGCAAGTACAAAAAAAGATTAATTAATTTTGAAATTAAGAGAAAAAAATAATTTTAAAATAAATAAATAAATAATAAATAATAAAAACTAATGTGGTGTTGATGTGGCACAAATTGTGCCTTATCATATGCCATCATAAAAAATAAATAAAAAGTAAAAAACAGTTTTAATTCCTCTTTAATTGCACGGGGGGTTCAAAACTCACATACTTCCCCGGGCTGAAACTTTTTGTAATGTTACTTCATCCCAAGTGGCTTCCCGGCTGAGTTCTTGTATTTCTATCTTCTTGCAGTAAAGCCGTTTCCTATATTCAGTTTGTGTAAAAAAAACTCAAAAATTCAAAAAATTCAAAATAAAAATCTGGATTCAATCTGACCCATCCAAGGAATTCACATCCTTCTCAGACGAGGAATTACTGCTGGCGGTATTAAAAGGGGCCAATGGGCTGGCGAGGTTTCAATGTACCACCGCCACCACCTCACCGCCACCACCACCTGGTGAAACCAAAATATGGGACCTGCAGAATCCTGCCTCATCATGGCCCCCTGCCTTGCAATCACTCGGAGGCCTCTTTAATGTTATTACTGGTGGACATGACGCACGTGACAATATAGAGTTTTACATTAGCTTTCTAGGGATATAATTTTTATTTCAATCGGTGCCCACGAGCAAAAGCTAAACTATAGTAAGCTCTAAAAGGTAGGTTGCTTATTATCACAAAACATTACAAAAAAATTCGCAAATTAGTTTATCATAGATTCTTTTTTTGCCTATGTGGAAAGATTCATTCTATTTGAAATAGTAATGAGAAAGTTATATAGAGTCTTGTTTTATTGTGCAATTTAAGCATCTTCTTCAAAAAATAACTTGTAGGATTCATTTTTTAACTTAGTTTTCACAATTTTTCAAAAAAATGTTACTATAGATATTTTAGTTTGCTTGCTAGAATAATCTCACCACATTTACTTCTACTTAATAACTTTTTATAGGTCTTCGATAGGCTTCTTAGCACCTTCTCTTTTTGGTTGTTGAAAATATTATTTCATATGTTCTTCATACTTATCATTCATGTTTGGTTGTCAATTCTACTTCATGTATGCAAACATAAATGCACTCACTATAGTTTGCCCCATTCAATCAATTGAATTGAAAAAGGGCTCATGTGCCTACATTTAAATTTAAATTTCATAATCAAATCATGTAGAAGTAGTAGGGCTAAAACAAATTTCAATCATAGTCTACTTCGGTTGAGTTGAGTTGAGTTTTACATAGGTTTCAAATATTTAATTTAGGTGGTACTACAAGTTGAGTTACAATGGAATGACGCAATGAGACTACATACAATGAATTAAATCATGAAGTGAAATGATAACTCATGGATTATAAATGCTTGTCATTAAGGTTTAGATTGCAACAATAAATAACTTGTAGAAAACATTGCATTAAAAATACAACAAAGCAATCTAAAAAAATACATAAATTCATTCTCTCTCGTCTCTAATCAAGTTGTTTCAACCTTATGAATGCATATCATAGTAACCAATTTCAACTAAATTGCTATCACATATGCCACATACATATTATGCCATAAATAACATCTAAAAAATAACCAAAGCATCCCTACCTTCCCTTTCTACCCCCTCCTAGTATGAACACATCATCCACTTCTCTAATAAACTTCACTTTCTCTACATCCAATCGTCACTTCTAATCCCAATGCACCTCATCTTTCTTCTTTAATTTGCACACTAAACAAATGTGTACAAAAAACATACAAACTCCCTTCTAATGGATATATGTAGTTTGGTGTTACTCCCTCAACCTTTTGACTAATAGTAGGACCCAAAATGAACAAGCTTTTAACTCCTAAAGGACTAGGAATAGTCCAAATTTTCAAAATTATGAAGATGTATTATACAATACAACTTAGAATAATAATTTTAAAATGACTCTCCAAAATTTTTTTAAATATTATCCATAGATTATATCCATAGAATTAGATAAACCAATGTACAAACTAAAATAAATGAAAAGACCAAAATTGAAAATTCTCCCTTAAATCTTGAAGTACCCGGACTATGTTTTTACTAAAAATGCTCCCAAATTGCCATTTCTAGTACAAGTACCAAATTTATTAAAAAAATAAATTTCAGACACATGTAATTGTAGGATCTTGTAGTATACTAGAATGGAAAAGATGTGGGAAAAATTTCAAAAATTTCCACGGACTTGTGGATTACAAGATATTAACATTTGAATTGACAAAAATCTTTGGAGGGCATTGCAAAAATAGAGCAGCTCCACTTCACAAAGTCACATTTGTATGGAAAAATGTCTATTGGATTCATTATTTTAGGCAAGTTTTCTACATGTTTGAAAATTTTGAGATCATTTGGAATTGTACAGCATATAGGAAAAAATAGTAAGTAGAAAGAAGGAGAGAATGATTCAAAATACTAAATTGTTAAGAATTTAATTATATAATTGAAAAATTCCAATCCTAAAAATGGTTGTAATGTTGTAATATAAAATCTCCACACAATATTTTTATTTAGTTTTTAACCCCTAAAGGACCAGATTGCATTTTTATTTGTATAGAAATTTTGGGCAAGCCATTGTGACCAGAAATTTGCATATTTAAGGCTGAAATTGTAGTTGGAGGTGCAGACAAGGAATATCTTTTATATGCAACAAATTTCATGACATTTGGAAATAGGAATCAAAAGTTATAGCTCAATATATAGTTTGTTTCTCAACTTGGGCAGTCCAAGCAGATCTGAAAAAATCATTTTTTTCAACAATCAAAATTTGAAATTGGTTCTCTAGATTTATATATACAAGGAAAGCTTTGAATCATTCCATTTTGTTTGCAGGCAGTTATGGATTCCCTACTCTAAAATAAACTTTGAAATTCTTTATCTTATTCACTTTTCAATATTTTTGAAAATAAAATAAAATCCTAGGATGTAAATTTTTTATTACAACATTTCAACCATTGGGATTGACATTTTTCAATTCCATATTTCAATTCTTAATAATTTAGTATTTTGAATCATTTTCTACTACTACCTACTTACTATTTTTTTCCTATATGTTGTACAATTCTAAATGATCTGAAATTTTTCAAGCATGTATCCAACATGCCTTGAAGAATGAATCCAAAGAGTTGCAATCATTTTGAACATTTTTTCATACAAATTTGACCTTGTGAAGTTCAATTGCCTGGTTTTTTGCACGCAGGGGAAAAAAATGATTTTTGTCACTTCAAATGCTAATATCTTGCAATCTATATGGTGGAAATTTCTGAAATTTTTTTCACATCTTCTCAAACTAGTTTACTACAAGATCCTACAATCACATGTGTCCAAATTTTTTTTTTCTAAATTTTGAAACTTGTCCAAGAAATGGCAGTTTTGGAGCATTTTTGGTGAAAACATAGTCAAGGAACTTTAGGGGTTAAATATTGAAATTGAGTTAAAGAAAGGACTTCAAAGTATTTCTTAGAGTAGATTCCATAATTTCATGCAAACTAAAACTACTCGTAAATTTCATTTCATAAATCAAAATGGAACGATTCCAAGCTTTCCATGTATACAATAATCTAAAAAAACAATTTCAAAATTTTAATTCTCAAAAAAGTGATTCTTAAAGAATTATTTTGAGCTATCCAAATTGCCTACAATTTAATAAAAATTATACATCATATAACAACTTTTTAACCATGAAGTCAAAATTTATGCAAGTTTTTAGGCATCAAAGTTATTCCTTAGGCACATGTTGTGTGCAAATTTCAAAGGAAAAAAAAAATTCCATTTGTCAAAACTTTCCCATATCACTATATTGTCAAAAATACATTGTTTGGTCTTCTAGGGGTTAAATCAATTGTAGATTGAATGTTCTTTTAATTTTACAATAATTTTTCTCCCTAAGCTCAAAATATTAAGTTCTAATCATAATGATATTTGAAAAGTTTTCTATTTTTATACTTTTTTAATTCAAGTAATTTTTGAAGGGTCATTTTTTGAAGTGCAAAATTTACTTTGGGGTTCAAACCTACCAATACCCCTTCAAATCATAGAATATTTGCAAAGCAAAATCTTCAAAATCTTACCATGCAAGTGTTAAAGAATAAACATTGATGAATGCAAAAAATACACTTTTTGAATGGTACGGATATGTTTGTGTTTATCTGTTATTTGAAATTTGAGCAATTGGTCCTTCGAGGATTAAATCATGCCAAATTTTTTTTCACAAATTAAAAATCATGCCAACTTTTGAAGGTTTAGTTGGAGTTACTTATCTCTTCAATTGAATTGAAATAAAAACAAGAATGGTGTGACCGTGATACTCTGTCCACTCTAAACAAACCCTAACCATGTTGTGTAGTGTGAATGTGATTAAAGATAGATTTTTTATTTTTTATTTTTTATTTTTTATTTTTTATAAAGATAGGATTTGAAAACTATGTGTCCAAAGACCAGAGCAATAAAAATATAAAAATCTGGAGTTCAATCCGAGTATCTGACCCATCCAAGGAACTCAAATCCTTCCCAGACGAGGAATTACTGCTGGCGGTATTAAAAAGGGCCAATGGGCTGGCGAGGTTTCAGTGTACCACCACCACCACCTCACCGCCACCACCGCCTGGTGAAACCAAAATATGGGACCTGCAGAATCCCTCCTCATGGCCCCTGCTTTGCAATTTCTAGGGATATCATTTTTATTTTAATTGGAGCCTGGGAGCAAAAGTTATGCTACATCAAGCTCAAAATGAAGGTTGCCAGTTATCACCAAAAATAAATTAAAAAATTTAGAAGAAAATTTTTGAATTTCTTGTTTTGCATTGAAAAAATGCTTTTTTCTACATAGAAAAATTTGATTCATTCTATTTGAACAAGTAATGAGAAAGTTACGGATAGTTTTGTTTTATTATGCAATTTAGGCATTGTCTTTTAAAAAGATAATTTATAGGATTTTTTTCTTAACTTAGTTTTCACAATTTAATAAAATAAAAATAGTTCTAGATTGTTTTGTTTTCTTGCTAGAACAATCTCATTGCATCTATTTCTACTTAACAACTTTTTTCAAGAAATGGAAATCAAGATTTTTTTTTCTAAAAATCCCAAACTCAATTCTTCAACATAAAATTTTCCAGAATTCAAAATCTCTAGTCGCAAATTCTAAGTTCAAAACATTCAAAGCCAAAAAATCTAATCTTACAAGTAAGGTGCAAGAAAAAAAAAATTCTTCATTTTAAATGCAAAGATCTTGCAATTTACATAGTCAAAGTTTCTAAAATATCTCTTTTACAATTTCATACTAGTTTAGTCCAAAATCCTACAATTTGATATGCAAATTTTTATTTTTTAAAGTTTTACACTTTATAGTAGAAATGACAAAATTTGGATGCTTTTTGACATAAAAGGTCTTAATCCTTTAGAAGTTAAAGAAGTAATTGGATGCCAAGATATGGATTTAGAACTCTTTTTATACTTATAGAACTTCCTATAATGACACTTGTATACTACTATTAGGGACATAAGAGTATCTTCATTCATATATACTTACATTGGATGAACTTCTAAAATAGAAGGGATCCAAAATTTCAACATCTTTTTTTCTACACATACTCATGGAAATTCTTCAAATTATGAACCTCTCACAAGCCACTATATATGCCATAGAAGACTATAAGTTGTGCAATGTATTGACTATATCATTTTTAACAAAGATTCATGAGTCTTAGATAGGTTTCTTAGCACTCTCTATTTCTCATTGTTGAAAAATATTTTTTTATAGGTTCTTCCTATTTATCATTCATGTTTGGTGTGTCAATTTTACATCATGTATGCAAACATAAATACAATAACCATGGTCCACTCCATTCAATCAAATGAGTTGAAAAAAGAGACCATTTGGGTCTACATTTTGATTTAAATTTCATAATCAAGTCTTATTGAGATAATAGGGCTAAAAACAAAACTAAATCATAGTCTACTCTAGTTGAGTTGACTATATAGAGGTCCCAGATATTTAATGTTGGTTGTATTACAAGTTGAGTTACAATAGAATGATGCATTAAAGTTGTATGCAATGAATTGGGCCATGAAGTGAAATGGTAACTTATTGACCATAAAGACTTATAATTGAAGTTCCAAATGCAACAATTAAATAACTTGCAATCAAAACTCAACCTAATTTCCTCCACCTACGCACAAGTTGAATCTTTCAAACTTAATTAGAATTTTCAATTCAAATGTATCTATCATGCAAATTACCTTTATGTACAATTGTAAGAGTCCACAGAGAGTATTCATTTGAAAGCATCCCCCGACTCATACTAAAACCCCATCATCAATCACATTGCGCAATCTACATCTAGAATTTTGAGCTAAGGTAACCACACCCAATTGTGACTCATTGGTAAAACTTTCCTCATCTTAATTCTTGCCTATGATGTACACTCTACAAACATGAGAGCGTGGGGTTGGTTTCAAGCATATCCATTTTCAGCACACTCAAAAAATCCACATTTTAATATTCACAAAAAAGAATGCAGAAATGTTATAATTCTGATAGAATGCAGAACCTTCTTTCAATTACCAACAAGACCCAACCCAACTTTTCGTGGTCAATCATAATAAGAAGAACCGATGTTCCAACCCTCAAGTTTTTGGACGCATTTAAGTTGGGTGTTGTTACCTTTTGACAGAGTTTCCTTGAACTTTTAACGGGTTCCCCATTTCCGAGAACTTAACGGAATGCCAGAAAGAAGGAGCTCATCAAGCGTGCCGGTAGTTCTGAAGATTTCTGAAGCAGAGCGGCAGAGGAGCGGCGAGATCTGCAAAGGACGCCCTGCTGCCAAGGTGAATGATGCACCGAATGTCGGAAAGTAAGTCCATGTCATACAGACACTTCGGATCGCCGAAGTCACGAAAGGGCTCGGAAGGTTCCCGAGTTCTGACGGTGATGATGAAACTGGTGGTATTTTGCTAAAACTGCAGCTTCGCTATAAAGCCTTCATTGCTTGATTGCAGGACAGCCTGTGGTCTGCTCTAAAAGCGCGCCCATGCTCTTAAAGTGATCGTGACGTCTGGGGAAGTGGAGGTGGTTGATTCTGGTGATCACCACGTTTCAACTTGAAAAAATTTATAACTAATTCCATAAAGGGCTGAAAAATATGAAACGACTTGGGGTAGATGCCAATTCCTGGTTTTCCTTCCTACGAAAATTTTACTGCAATCGATGCTTAAATGGTCACTGTAAGAGCAAACTACCTCTTGATCCCTCAAGATGGTAGGGAAAAAAACAGAGTCTTTCTTCCCATAGCCACAAAGGTGTCAATGGGAGAAATAACAATATCGACTAAGGTGAATACACCCGAAGACTTAAAAGTGAGTGATTCAACCCCTCAAGGACCAAGGCCTTTTGTATGCCAAAAAACACTGAAAACTGCCATTTCTACAGCAAAGAGGTAAAAAACAAAATTTAATGTTTTTTTTTCCACATCTGACCGTAGGATCTTACACCTCACTAGTATAAAAAAGTGTGGAAAAAATTTCAGAATTTTTCACCGCACAAATTGCAAGATATTTGCGTTTAAAGTGGAAAAAACAAGTTTTTTTTAACACATTGCGGGATTGGATTTTTTGACTGAACATTTTTAACTGAAAATTTTTGCACTACAGAGTTTTGAGCTTTAAAATCCTTATAGTGGAGAATTGAGTTGAGAGTCTTGGGATAAAAAAGAAATTCAAAAAAACTTAATTTTCATTCTTCAAAAAATTGTTAAGTAGAAGTGGGTACGAGATAGAAGGAAAATCTAAAATATTCATATATTTTAGATGGAATTAAAATGCACTAATCCCAATGGTGAGATTGTTCTAGCAAGTAAATTAAACCATGAAAAATAAAAAAATTTGAAAAATTTGAAAAATTGCATTCAGAAATGAATCCTATAAGTTATTTTTTTCAAAAAGATGTTCTAACTACCTGAAAAATAAGAATGTCCATAACTTTCTCATAACAAATCCAAATGAAATGAATCAAAGCTTTTCGGATAGGAAAAAAAAATATAATCTATGAGGAAAAAAATATTCTTAAGAAAATTCAATTTTTTGCAATTTTCTTTTGGCTGCCCGGACTGCCCCCCGTCCCCTTGTTTGAGATTATTTGGTCATAACTATTGTTCCGGGGCACCAATTGTAAGAAAAATTATACTCAAAAAGCTCATTAGTTTTTCTATCTTCAAAAAAAGTATTAAAAAATCACGACAAAAATTCAGCCCATAGGTACTTGCCCAAAATCCCATTTGTCCCCTCAAGGGACAATGAACCTTTAGAAGTTAAGTGAGTCAAAGGCGTCTTTTTCAAGAAAAAAAAACATTGTAGAGGTATTGGCAATCAAAAACTATAAATTTTAAAGACAAATATAATTTTTATGAATTTTTTAAGTGGAGGCTCTGCTAAGCCAATGAACTTGTCAAATAGTCTAATCATAAAATTGAAATATGGATAATCAACAATCAATCAATGGAAGTTCATCCTGGAACCTCATTGTTAATTTGGGAAAAATTTAAAGAAATTTATAGGATAGGTTGCTTTCATTTTGATGTGTAGGAGTGCCACCATTTAATTTGGTTCTCACCATTTTTTGATTTGTTTCTAAATTCAAAGTCTTACAGAGCCTTTTTAAAAAAAATATTTAAGGTGAGAAGATTCATTTTTAAATATGCCTAAATATCATCTTCTTGAATATAAGCATAATTGGTGAAGATGGGCTTGATAAAATGTTACTGTGATAGAAGCCACAAACTTGTGTTATTTAGTAAATTTTACAATTTTGTATACTTATTTCATTCTTTTCAATGTGAACAATGCTTGATATTCAAGAAATAATACTACCAATAACTACTCATTTATTCAAATAACTTTGGAAGAAGATATCTCCTTAGTTTTAGACAAAATGTCTTTATTTTTAATTTTAACCCCTAAAGAACTAGGGCAATATTGGGGGATACATTATCCTAAACTACTCTTTTTTAGGGCAATGAAGAAAAAATGTTTAAAAAACATTCATTTGTACAAACTTAGAGTAGACAATTATGGGAGCGAGTGGCAAAAATTTCAGAAACTTTGACCGCGAGGATTGATAGATTATAGTATTTGAAGTTAGAAGAATTTTTTTTTCTAGCCTTGCCTAACAATGTAAATAAACTTTTACTCCTCCTAGAGTGACATTTTTGTATTATTCATTGATTTTCTTTTAATAGTTGCATCCTAAATGTTGTTTACCTTATTTTATAGATAGGGAAGGGTTTTGGTATATGTTATCTGAAAACTTTGAGTAAAATTACTTTCAATCCAAGCACCCAATCAAAAAAATGTTATATTTTCAACAAGGTGATAAGGTTAAACTACCCATCACCAGACAGATTTGTAATCTAGGTACTTTGGAGAAGTTGTTTATATGCTCTCGTATTTTTTAGAGATTGAATTGTTTGAGAGAAGTGAATTGCAAAAAGAATGAAGACGTTTTGACAAGAATTGAAATTTTTGTGATTTTTTGAAGCTAAAATGTAAAAATGAGAGTAGACCCTTGTTGAAGCATGGTCCAACTATTGTTGAAGCGTGGGCTGATGTGTTTGCTCTCTCGTGCATTGCCATCATAATAATGGATTAGTAAGATTGAAGGCTAGTGATAGAAATGGGAGGAACTAATAGGTGGTGGAATTAAGTAAATGGTGGTATTGGACAATTCTACCTTACATGTCTACACCTTGTGTCAATCCTACCCCAATTTTTAATCAGTCATTCAACTACCAATTAGACTTTTAGGGGTTAATAAACTCTCTCGTCAACTTGCAAAATAATAAATGTTATTTCTTCATCCTAATTCTAGTTACCAACAATATGAAGGATCAATGAATATACCTTATAGAAACTTGAAATAATTTTTTTCAAATAGCCTTTTTTTAATATCCCCTACGAAGTAGTGTTGCAAGCGTTCTTTGGAGGGAGAAAATTTGAATTTTTTTTCCAAACTTTCATCTAAGTAAAAACACATGAATTCATTATTTACCATGGATGATTAAAATGATCAAATTTTTAATAAATATTTTTCAACAAAAGACCCCAAAGTGGGTAGGAGAGGTCATGGAACATAAATAGTTTTCTTACATCTATCCTTAGTCTATGTAAAATAAAAAAAACAGTCTCCCACTTTCAAGGAATGTTCATTGTACTACTCTAAACATCTTCCTTAAAGCATTGACACCCTTACTTGCCAATCTTGGCCCCACTCAAATTTTCCATTTAATTTTGAAAAGCCCTCAATTTCCTTGTCCTTTGTCCATGTTTATTAAATATAACCCACAAATAGTCGAGGGACTAGTCATCAACAAGAATAAAGGATAAAGCAACTAAATTTAAGATGAATAGTGGTTTCAAGGACCATCCCTTGACACGTTAGGATTGAATGTCAAGAGAATATTGTAAGGGGCCCGTAGCACTTTTCATCCACGTTTAAAAAGGGTGAGAACTCTAAATTAACGTGTAAGTGTGTAAGGGTGGACATGCTCTTATTCACAGGCACAAGTATCTCTCTCACACCCCTAAAATTGCAGAGTTAGAACTCAAAGTCATCAAGGCGTGTTGTTTTTATTTTTTGACTCTACATTCCGTGTTTCCAAACCGTGGTTAAGTTAAGCTTAAATGTCATGCAGAGCTGATTCAGGAAAAGAGACCGAGCGGGATTCCTGACTGACACCGCGTTGAACCCTTGACCCGAGGTCGGGGACCATAGGTTACCGAGAGACAGAGGTCAGTGAGGTGTCCATAAATAAGCAAGTGTCGCCCTCTGTGGCCTCATTCCATTCTCTCTCTCTCTCTGTTTCTTAACCTCTCTCTACTAGTGCTTTCGCAGCATTTTGCAGGAGTTTCGATTCGGAATGATCCTTGAATTCTGAATCACCGCCGCCTCCTATCTTCCTTCAATTCCTCTTCAGTCTCTTCTCTTTCTTGTTTTCGAATTTGAGTGTTCTCATTCCGGTACTATCTCGTCAATTGTGCCAGTCGAGAGAGAGAGAGAATTTAGTTTCTGAGCAAGAGTTCTCGTGTGTTGTGGTTCGAAATCCTTGAGTTTGGAAGAGTGTGTTAGGGAGAACTTTAGCGTTTGAGTGAGAAATTGAGTGTTGTGATCGTAAGGAGCGATGGCGGAGTCATCTTACTACCCAATTTACGCCAAGGAGTCAAAGGACGTCCCGGAGTGGATGAAGAGGAGCCACGAGTGGCAAGCAGCGGTGGCCGTGGACAAGCTGCCCAAGTACCAGCTGAAGGTGAAGATGTGTTGCCTGAAATGCGAGGAGAAGGTGATCGAGGAGATTCGCGAGGTGCCCGGCGTGTTTGACGTGCGCGCGGAGCGTCTGGAGAGCAAAGTAGTGGTGGTGGCGTCCACTCCGTCGGGGCTGGACGAGCACGAGGTGCTGCGCATGGCGAGGAAAATTAACCGCAAGGCCAAGTTCGTGGAGTTGGACGCCAAGGAGAAGCCGAAGAAGGGCGACGACGACAAGAAGAAGGAGGAGGAGAAGAAGAAGAAAGAGAAGGAGGAAGCAGAGAAGAAGAAGAAGGAAGCGGAGTCCATCTACACGTTCAAGCCGCTGATACATTGGGGCCCTTCGCCGTATTACACGCCCAGTCCCGTGGCTTACACGCCTGGCGAGTATCGTCCGAGCCAAAACTACGCGCCTCGCTACCACTACCCGCCCTTGCCCGGCCAGCCGCAGGACGGCTACTTCCGGCAATACGTCTACCACTACTAGAGAACGCAACAGACTCGATCACTGCGGAAGAGTACCCGTGCTGTACATTAGTTGGCAATTTTGCGTCCCACGAAGGCTCCCTGTTTTTGAATTCAGAGTGGCGATTGCCTTCATTTGTAGCATTTGTAGCATACTTTATAGAAACGCAAGAGCTGGGTTCGAGCTCGAGGTCTTGCTTTAGAGTGCTGACTGCCGGTGCGGCTTTTGCATAAGGCCGGCTATGGGTAATGCGGAGAATAGATTTTGGGTTTACGGAGGTTTTTGGAAGACTACTTCTGTGTACATACATTATGTGCGATTTCATCAACAATGACAGAAAAATCCTGTTTCACTACTTTGTGGCTTTCTTGCTTCTGGTTTTCAAAGACTCAATTGTGAAGATATGGAGAGAGTGCCAAATTATTCTCTGTAATTTTTGTTTTTTTCTTACGAGCAGTGATACTCAGCTGTGGAAGAATGCCCTGTTTGAATTCTTCGTATAGTTTTCGTTTACGTATGCTTTTGGTTTAGTTTTGGAAAGCCTGATCGTCATAAAGTTTGTTGGCTCTTCTTTGGATGTCGCAGGTTCACTCTTCTGCCTACTGCAAGGTACTAAGGTGGGAGGCCTACCTTTCTTTGAAGAATTGAAGTGCACTGTATTAGGGTAGGAGCCCTAACTTGCATTGAAGCATTAAAGAAATAGGATTATGATTACTGTAGTATTGTCATTAGGTTCTAAATGGGTGGATGTGAGATGATTAAATATATTACAGAACTGCTGTAAGTAAACTGGCCTACAGACAAGATAAAGTTCTTTTGAAGTGTGGTTGAAGGAACAGTCATTGTTTCAGTTTGAGTTTTCAACTGCGTGGCAGTCGAGCCTTTCAGTGATTTATCCTGAAGGAATGCAGTGAATTTTTGTAAAATTAAGATAATGTGAGGTTGCAGTGCTGACTGATGTGAGTATTGTCTCCAAGACCAAAGCAGGTGCTCCGGAGGTACCTCCACATTCTTTCTTTAAAGTTTTCTATTCATTGCTGGGGATCATTTTTTCCTCTTAGATATGATTTTCTTGCAATATCTCTTTTTGAGTATGTGGACTATGAATGAAATATGTATGATTTGCTGAAATGTTTATACAGTCATCTAAAGTTTGGTGATTTACCTTCGATTCTTAGAGTTGATTTTCGTTGATTTCTCCAACTCAGCAATGAAGAACATTTTGCATCTTTTGTGAAGAATGACCACAAATTGCAGCGCTGGTGCAGAGTCAGATTGCTGAGGCTCGACGCGCAAGGCTTGTTTGTGTGGAGAGAGAGGCGTATCAAAAGGAATACTTTCTTGAAATTTTTGTTGGAAGCCGTGCCAAATGTCTGCACACTCCTGAAGTCGTGCTCGTGGATGTTGAAAACTTCGTGCAACACTAGCAACCCAATTCATGTCGGTCACTAGAAAACTATTATAGCATACTGCAGGAGTGGCCAAAACGCCCTGGGAAAAGATGTCAAGATTCTTTTTGAGAACTATCTGGAGCTCATTTCAGGATGAAGGTACGTGCCACAGGCAACTTGGAATAGACCTCCTTCGGCCACTCAGCGAGTGCTATGCAAAATCCAAACAGTGAATATCGAACCTTTCAGGGTGTTCTGGTTGCCATCTAAAGTGAAGGTTGGTTCTCACAATTGCAAAAGAACGCTATGATGCAAATACTCATAGGGTCGCTTCTAGGCCTATTTGACCTATTTTTACTTGCAATGACAGCGAAAACAAAGTGTGACTGATGCATGAAAACATTTTGAGAATTTTGAGAAATTTCAAGAGAAACTTACATTTTCATCCACCAATTTCTGTGTTGTTAGAAGAAAGGGTTCGCATCGTGTGTGAAGTGGATAAACACCTGTGTTGAAAATAAACCCTTGCATTCAATGCTTTGGTTTTTTGTGGAGCAAAGAATTCTAGAAAAGGGTAAGACACATGCATAATTTCAGTGTAACTTGCTGACTATGATTGTCTCTAGAGGCTCGAAAGATTTCATAAATTTTTGCCCTTCATTTAGTCCTTCCTTCAATTCTTATTGTGTTTTGCATTTGAATTTTTATGTCCTCCCCTCACTCATGCAAACTAAGAACATTGAATTTGCTTCTACAATAATATTTCACAAATGATAGGAAAACTCATTTATCCTGGAGACCATAGAACAAAAAATCTAGCAATGTTTGAGAAATTGCCATTGGACACCTTCATTGAAGTTCTATTAAAAAATGGTTTTGTTCTACAAATGATTTTAAGAACTACTAAAAAACATCAACTTATAAAATGAGAAATTAGACAAGATCACTTACATTAAACATTTTTTAGTATCATGCTCTCTTGTATATCCTATTGGCTTCACAAGGCCATATCATAAACTCAATTTTTCATTTGTACTTAAAAGCTTATCTAGAGAAATATAATCCTGCCCTAACATAAAGAGGGTAGCAAAGAAATTGGCCCCCAATAGAGTGGTTTAGCTATTTACATCCATTGACATGGATGAACATCCAAAATTGTGAAAATTCATCCATAATAGAACAGTATTGCCCCTAAATTTTTGTAGCAATTGAATGATTTCACACTAAAAATAGAAGAATCTATCACAAAATATTCCCTCTAAAAAATTGTATAGCTTTTGAGCAATAAACCACTCCTCAAACATTGAACATGAGTACTAAGTAAGACAACTTAGTAAAAGTACTAAGTAAAAGGGTAACAACGGAGGGAACTGCAATTCTAGTTAGACACATGTAAGGTATGAGTACGGGGATGTCGGGGATGCACTCATCAGAAGACGGCGGGGACGTCTCTATCTACCAGCCAGCGGGAACTACAACTCTGGCGCCTAATTTTCAAATCTCAAGCTCAATGTCTCCGTCGAAGCTGCAGCTATCTGATGATGGCGGAGCCCGTTTCTTGGCCATAGCCATCTTATTAATTAATTTAGCTGCAGCTTGTTTGTAATCCCCGCATCACATTACAACCGTCGTGCTTATACTGCAGATTGGAGAATTCATGGTGTTGTTATTTCCCGCGTCGGCAATTTTCTCGGTACTAATACGACCACCGAGGTAGTTTTGTGCTTGTCTCGGATGCGCGGTGTTTCAATCTCCAATGTCATGATTCGGTGTCTTCTATAGCTAACTCGTTGATTGAGTTTTAGCATGTCCAAAATAAGGTTACAAGTTTGCAAAAGTACAGTACTGTAAGTAGAGTACAGTCGTAGTATTAGATGTTTGATTTTGTTGCGTATTGTAATTTTCATGAAGTCCTCGCTCGGTGGATGCTATCCGGTCTTCAGAATAAAGTCTGTGCATATGGTGTTATGCATGACAAGGATGTATCGCTTGTTCTTGTTACTTGTATGACGACATTTGTGGAAGCAATGCAGATAGCTCTAGTGACAGATGGTCATTTTGTTAGTTTGCACCGAAGTTCGTTTTTCTAGTTCGTGCTAGGTTTGTTGTGACGAGGACACTTCTCTTGCTCGTGTTGTGTTTAGCGTTATGAATTTCTGGAAAGAAAGAGTCGTCTCTTCTCGATCATCATGATTGAGAGGAATAAGAATTTGTGAAGCTTGAAGAATTAGACTGCCTCGCATTGGCATTGGAAGTTTACAAGCTTGTTGATCTTTTCAAAGTATGTGTCTGATTCATTCGTTGTGGAATTGCAGGGGTGTAGTGCTGCGTTGTCAAGGTAAGATACGCATTTCCCTCCGCCTTTAGCTCTTGTTCAAGTAGATGAACTCCATTACGATTGTATCTTGCATGTTCTCTATCACTTAATATTCTGATCCATCACTAAATAGTGGTCACTGAATCCATTCTCTTATCTTATTAGATTATAGCGTCTGAGTGCATTCGCAATTTCTGCAGCGCATTCCGTATACTTTTGTTTCATCATTCAATTGCAGATCCATCCAAATTGTGATACATAGAACTTAACAGGGATTGTGATGGTCATTGCAGGGGCTCAAATCCTGGTAAATGGAGTAATGCCTTCACATGGCTTTACAGATTCACAACATCTCTTACATGTGTCGGTTGAGAAGAAATTTAAGCAACCTATTCCATTAAAAGAGAGTAGGAACATGTCTTAAGTTGAAAGATGAGAACCATAAATTTAAAAAACATATGATAATGTCAATTGATTAGTGGATCATTTACATGAGTGTGAAGTAACTCAGCCACATCATGTCATCAACAATAACCAATAAACTTAAAAAGGCTACACATGTCAAAATTTTCCCTGTAAAGTTTGATTTCAGATTGGTTGTCAATTTTGATTGACTAAGGTAGAAGTTTCATAGACGGACCATTTAAGAGCTGGAACTGTTTTTTTAGAGTTGAAACTTCTTGAAATATTTTTCAGTAAATTTTCCTTGAAAGACATGTAGAATTGGCATCTAATCCAAGTCGTTTTATATTTTTTGGAGCTTTGAAAAATTAGTTATGAAATTTTGAAGCTGAAATGCTATAGGGCTCTAATAGCGTCCACCTCCTAAAATGTACATTGTTTGTACATTGCTGAAGGCTACCAAAAAGCAACATATACATACATTGTACATTTAAGGAGGTGGGCACTTTTAGAACTTCCTACCTTATTGTATCCCGACTATCAGGGTTGATATTTAATGTTGAATAATTAATTAGAGTGACTACACCCAATTTTGACCCCTTTCTAAAACCAACCCCTATAGATTCTTGCCTAAAATGTGCTCCCACTATTCATCAATGTGTAGGGTTAATTTTAGAAATACTTATTTTCAACACTTTGAATATTCATAATTTTTTCATATAGTGTCCAAAAAATGCATTCTAAGAAAATCTTGAATACCCTTTAGACTACTAAGAGGACTCCACAAAAAAATTCAATATAATAATAGAAACCATATTAAATCGCTTTATGGTCAATTTTAAATGTAATTACTTTAAAATTGGAAAAAGTTTGGCGGGTGCTTCCAAGAATTAATAAAAAAAATTAGTTTTTATTATTTTCAAATTAGAGTGCCTTGTATGTGGTCACTTTGTCCATCTATATCTTACATGTCTTTATAAGCCACCTATGATCCCCCATGACCAAGGTAATCACCAAGGTACTCCAATTATTAGTCCAATTGGTGCATTTTTTTGTTCTATAGTTAACAATAAAGTCATCCATCATACCTTTTAAATTTGTAGTGTCTTTTCAATGTTAATGTTTACTTGGTGGAGGAAGGTAAGTGCTTTATGGAAGTGGGGAGGTAGGAAGTACAACAATCCATGTAGCAAATGTAAATTAACTTTGTAAAGATGTTGAGGTTAAAAAGTGGCCAATGGATGACTTTCCATATCCCTATAATAATGAAGGATGCAACAATTGGTTAAAAAATCATTTCATTTTTTGACAAATTACCTTGGTAATAGGTCTCATTCTTTCAATGTTAAGATATGAATGAGTTCAACTACTCACAATCAAATCAAAGTAGTGCAATAAGTATACTTATGATTGCACTTTAGACCTCTATTAAACTTTCTGTGAAAGACTCCAAATCGCAAATTGATTTTAATAGGTGAAACTTTATTTGATTTCCCATATTCTTTTTTGTTGACTGCATTTTGAAAAAAAATTGATTTATAATGCTTAAATGAAGTCTGAAGTTTTAGTATGAATAGAGTTATTTCATTTTGTCTTTGAGCTTCTACCTTGATTCAAATATCCTATAACCTTTAAGGGTTGATAAAAACAATGAATTGTACCATAAATTTTATTTTATTTTTGTACTAATTGTGTTTTGTGCACTTTGAGCATATGTGGAAGGTAAACACTTTATTATTTGTAATTAAAGCTCTTTGTGAGTTTGTATAATTTTAGTAGAAGTCCTTACATCACAATTTGCATTTTTGGATTGAAAATAATATTACCTTCTAATGGCAAAAGTAAACTTCCAATTGAAGGCTATTAAAAATAGTAAACTAAATTTTTTTAAATGACAAATGATTCAATGTCTACAACTACCATATGTACCTTCATTTTCAAATTTCATATAAAATTGACATACAATGCAAAAACCACATGTCTAAGGCCAAGGGGACAAAAAAGGACAAATGTTTCTTGCAATTAGCTTTTAGTCAAAATGAAACAATTAAGTTTTCTACATAAGGTGATTTGAATTTCACCATTTGACCCATTTTCTGATATTGGAGCATTGGCAACATTAAATTATTTTGTTTTCCAACTCCTAAGAAATGTTACCAAAAACTCTTGGTTTTTATTTAATTAATGCTGACCTTGAAGAAATGACAATGTAAATAAAAAGAGCAGTTAAACTAAACACAAAACATTGATGCAAACATATTTTCCAATTGAGAAGTACAGTTTGTTAATTTTCTAATTTTAGAGTGATAGGATAACTCAAGTTAATATTATGAGTTTCTACACTTAAAATGTACATTTTTGGCAAGAATTTCTTATTTGTTGAGTATATTTTGTATTTGATATGAATTTTTAAAATTTTTTTCCTTCAAAATTCACATTAATTTCAAATTTTTCTCAAAAAATTCAAAAATTTCATAACTTCTAAAACACATATGACTTCATTAGTGAAGTAAAAATAATTTTTTTTTTCATTCATATCCAATTGCAAAATGGTAACAAACAAAGTGATGATAGTTGAGGCTTCAAATCAATGGTCACAAGGCTAAAACAACCTTGCTCTAAAAGCATCCTTTAATCTTTAAAAGACAAAACACTAACTGTGGTAATCATTCCTTTAGATATTGTAGAAATCATTCGCTTAAAAAAATACAAAAACACTCATTGGAAGTCAAACTACTATAGAAGGTCTCCCTTTCCACAACAAAAATCTAAAAATGAATAGTTGCACTTCTATCCTACAAAAAGGATTCTTTGTCATTCATTAAACAAAAATGTCCGCGTTGTCATTTATGGATTAACCCCTAAAGGCCCAACTAAAGGCTTGTTTTTTGGGAGCAAAACCTTTTTTAGGCAAGTGCATGTGAGCGGAGATTTCCATATTTTTGGCCAAATTTTAACAGAAGGTGTGGACAAGGAATATCTTTCATGTGCACTAAACTTCAAGACATTTGAAAATATGAGTCAAAAGTTATGGCCTAATATGTAATTTGTTTTTCAACTTGGGCAATCTGGGCAGATCTGAAAAAATCATTTTTTTCAAAAATTTTAATTTGAAATTAATTTTCTAGATTTATATATGCATAGAAAGCTTTAAATCATTCCATTTTGATCAATGAGTCAAAAGTTATAAGGTGTTTTAATTTGCGTGCAATTATGAATTCTTTACTCCAAAATAAACTTTGAAGTCTTTTATTGAAGTCAATTTTGAATATTTCTGGAAAAAATAAAAATGGTAGGTGAAGATTGTTAATTACAACATTACAACCATTGGGATTGGCATTTTTCAATTCCATAAATAAATTGTTAATAATTTAGTATTTTGAACCATTCTCTACATCTTTCTACTTACTATTTTTTTCCTATATGTTGTACAATTCCAAATGATCTAAAAGTTTTCAAGTATTTTATCCAACTTGCTTTGAAGAATGAATCCAAAGAATTGCAACCATTTTGGAAATTTTTTCATACAAATGTGACCTTGTGAAGTTCAGCTGCCTGGTTTTTTGAAGGGCTAAAAAATGACTTTTTGTCAATTAAAACGCTAATATCTTGCAATCTACATGGTGGAAATTTCTGAAATTTTTTCCACATCTTTTCAAATTATTAGAATACAAGATCCTGCAGTTGGATGTGTCCAAAAATGTTTAAATTTTTTTTTGGTATTTGTCCTAAAAATGGTAGTTTTTGAGTGTTTTTGGTGAAAACACAATCAAGGAACTTTAGAGGTTAACAAAGATACATTTTGCACTTATTAGTGCACCATCAATGTACAAATGATGTACATTTTAGGAGAGAAGACACTTAGACTTGACCACTTTGTCTTCACTACAAAAATTTGTAACTAATTTCTCAAAAGTCCAAAAATTATGAAATGACTTGAGTTATATGTCAATATCATTTTTCTTTCAATGAAAATTTATTGAAAATGTTTCAAATAGCCAAACTCCTTATAATCACAATCTTTTAATGCAATGGTTTGCCATTTGTTTAAAAAATAAAATAAAATAAAATAAAAATCCTTATAATCACAAATCAGCCCTTAAAGGGTTGCTTCATGAATGGCTAACGTTGTTGTAGGCTCAGATTTGACGTAAATGAAGTAGTTATGGGGAAGTGACACATGTCACCTTGTAGTTGGTTTAAAGGGATGTGAACTTCACTCAAAATTTGATGTGAAAATTCAATTTTGGCCATCCTGAGTTCAAATTAATCCTCTCAATCCTCTCATTTAAGGTAGATGAGCCTGTGATCAAGCAAATTTTCAATCTAGGTATATTTTGCAACGTGCTTATTGTTTTCTTTTATTGTTTACAGAAAGTATTACCATGGTACCTCTTCAATTTTGGCAATAATTAATTTTTTTTTAAAGATATTGTAATTTCATAAAATTATAATGATAACTGCCGAAAATCTTGAAAATTTACAACGTGGATTGCCAAAATTAATGGAAATATGTGGGTATCTACTGTTCAAAAATCCTGCCAAAATCATCAAGAATTAAATGACTAAGTTATTTTAAAAAAAGAAAATATCCAATGTTTGTAAGAAGGTAAAATTTAAAGTCCAAATATCATCAACCATGTTACCAAGAAAGAAAAAATATCAACCATCAAGAACTTGGTTGATGAAAATATCAAGGAATTACTTCATTAGAACTAGGTGAAGGTGGAGAGGATTGTTTTCATAATGGAATTCATTCTCTTTCATGAACCCTCAAAGGATATGGGATAATTTGAAGATGAGAGCTTGATCTCTCATTGTCAAAATATAGTAATCGTGTTCAAAGTAGAATTTTAGACCTCATTTTTGCATAGTAAAATAACATTTTTTGAAAAAATTTGAACTAAGAAAAGTTGACAAATAAATCTGACTTTCATCTTCAAAAATTCATTTGTGATTATGAGCCTTCAAACAAAAGTTGTGACAAAATTCAAAAGAAATGTTTGAAAATGTCAAAGAAAATGTTCTTTCCAACTCCTCCCCAAAATTTTCCATAACTTTTGATTGGAGGATCAAAATCTCAAAAGGATTTTTGGAAATGAAATCTAGTTTCATTTTCCAAATTAATTTAGTGAAATTTTTTTGAATTTTTTTTTTCTACTATGCTTAAATGAGGTTTGAAATTCTACATTGAACACATTTCTTATTTTTGACTTCACTATGAGTGTTAGAGCTTCTACTAATCCTAACTAGATACATATCCCACATGAATTGTTTTACCTCTTACCACACAATTTGTATAAAGATCTTGTCTTTTATAACTTCACACGTGCTGGTAAATAGCTACTTGAAGCTACATGTTGAATTTTTTAATAGATTAATATCTAGGATGATGAAAATTGCAGTAATTAATATTTTTTGCCAAAATTAGAAAGTTAAATTTTATTAAATATTTGGCAGAGAGTGCCGAAATTGAAGATGTACTACGGTAGTTGCGTGAACTGAAATACAAGTGGAATCATATTAACCCTAAAGGACCAAACTCCTTTTTTCTTGGCAATATAGCAATTTTAAACATCTCACTATAAATAGAATTTTATTTTTTTCCTTTGAAAATTTTACACATGTGGACAAGATTTTTCTTTAAGGCCTAACAATTTCATAACTTTTGATTGTAACATAGTTAAAAAGTTATTGTATAATGTATAGTTTTTTTTTTTCTAAACCAAGTATTCTAGGCACATCAAAAAAATCGATTTTTTCGTAAACAAAAATTTGAAATTGGTTTTCAAAGCTTTAAAAATATGGATAAAGCTTGGAACCATTCTATTTTGATTAATGAAGAGTTTTAGTTTGCACGTAGCTATAAATTTTTCTATTCTAAAATAAACTTTGAAGTCCATTACTTAACTCAATTTTCAATATTTTTTGAAAAAAACAAAATTATAGGATATAGATTTATTATTGCAACATTACAACTATTTTGAATGAAATTTTTCAATTTCATATATAAATTCTTAACAATTTTGTATTTTGAATCATTCTCAACTGCTTTCTACTTACTAGTTTTTTCCTATATGTTGTACAATTCCAAATAATCTGAAATTTTTCAAATATGTAGCCATCTTGCCTTCAAAAATGAATCCAAAAAAGTACCAACAATATAGAAATGTGACCTTGTCAATTGCCTTGTTTTTTGTAGGACCACAAAAAAAATTTCTATCAATTCAAATGCTAATATCTTGCAATCCATATAGTGGAAATTTCTGAATTTTTTCTACATCATTTCAAACAAGCATACTACAAGATCCTACAAGTACATGTTTAAAAAAACGTTTTTTTCCTAAAATTTGATTATTGTACTAAAAATGGTAGCTTAAGAGCATTCTTATTGAAAACATAGTCAAAGAACTTTAGGGGTTAATCAAATACAAATTGAAATTGATATGAATTTTCAAATACATTTGGGTTAAAATATATAAAATTGTAAGTAGGTGGGGGTCATGACCATCTTAAATGATTGAAGATTAATGATGTGACCCCCTACTCATGTTTGATGAGTATTTTGAATCACAAGTTTGGCATTCTAGAGCACTTTTTTCATTTGGCCTATCATTACAAAAGTTCTGAGGCCTCCAAAAGGCTATCGACATTGCATTGTTGTGGTGCAATTAGGAAATTTAAAAAATAACAAGAATTCTTAATTTTTTTAAATTTGAAATCCGATGTGGCACTATTAGTGCCACATTAGTGCAATGTCAGATTGACTATTTTTAATATCTTTTTATTTATTTTTGTTCAAAAATAGTATTCTGAACAAAAATATTTTATTTTTATTTTTTTGTAATTGCACCATGTAGAATGCCGAAAATAATAAACTGGCAACCCTTTCGAAGCCTCAAAACTTTCATAATGTATTGCAACTTATTTTAACATGCATTTGTTCACAACTAAGCCCACCTAAACCAACATTTAATGAACCACATCTTTATCATCATCAAACTATCTATAAATAAATATAAACTTAATATTGTTCTTTGACAATAACACACAATTGTTTGCCCAAAGATAATGAGTTATATATTGTATGGAAATAGGTTGGTGACCAGCAAAAATGAGAAGGCCCAAGAAATGTCAAAATTGAGTTACTAATGGCATTGGATTGTTCTATTTTACTCGTAATTTGTGGGATTGATTTTTTGGAAAATGTTTCACCTAGAACTTCCCACAAGCGCAAATGCATTGAAATTCTTGGCATGATGGATACAAGGATAAAGTTGAAGCACCTAAAATTGCCATTTTTTGCCCCTACTAGGTGGGTGGTCCAAATGATAATATATTATATTTTGTAGTGAGAAACCTAGTTTTAGTTGTTTTGCAATTTTCTAATACACACTCAAGATTTTCTGAATTTTCAAAGTTAAAATAATAAGTACGTACTCATACCACTAGACTTCCTTTAATCATTAACCTCTAAAATTCCAAAGGTGTTTTTGAGCTTCTTTGAATTTGTTCAAAACTAAACAAAAAATTGAAGTTTTAATAAATTTTATTAGTTTGAAAAAAATTTGTAAACATACAAGATTCCAAATTTAAAATTGGATGGACAATTTCTAACTGACTTCATGCATTTCTTGTTCCAAATTTCATCCTTCCATAACTTTTGGAGTTTTAGGTATTTTTTAGAATTTAAAGTGGATCCAGGCTCTTCAAAGTTCTTTTTATCTAATGCTAATTTAAAGTTTCTACTTTGTTGTCTTTAAAAGATTCTAATTTAGTTCCTACTTTGTTCCAAGATGTGGGATTTCTTTTGTTGGTTTACTATTTTTAAACTTCTAAATTTGATTCCTTATAGAGTCTAGTTTCACCTATTCAAATTGCTAAATTACTTTGAATTTGAACTTCCCTAGTGAAAGTTATGAGTGAATGAAGTTTGGTCACTAATTAATACTTTTAAACTTCATCTATGGTTTTCTACCAATCTACAATTCTAACTTTACTTTAGGTTTCATTTTTGACTTTAAAATCTTTAATTCTATCTAAATTTCCATTTTTGTACTTTTGGAATGAAATTGACTAATTTTCATCCAAATTGACTCCTAAATATCTTTCTCAAATCTCAATTTATCTCCAATTTCTAAGTGTCATGCATTTTTGGAAACCTCTAAAAAAATTCTATAAGAGTTTATATTTGAAATTTGGGAAAGACCTAATCTTGATGCTATAACTTGCACTTGTAATCCAACTAAGTGTGGAAATGACTAATCAAAGAAATCAAATAGGAATTGGAGTAATTAGTATTTTACCTTGGATTGGACCTCATTTATAAGGTACTTGAATATTCCTTCAAATTCCCCATCATTTGCAATAATTAAACCTTTCATGGAGTTTTTCTTATTGCTTGAAAATATGGATTTAATACAAGTTTGCAAGTTTTTTGGACCTCTTCTTTTTCTTTCCCTCTCTACTCTTTCCTTTTCCTCTAACACTATTCCCCTTCCATTATTCTCCTTCCACTACTAGATGTTGACTTTGACTACAACAGAATATTGGCTATCATTTCCCAAACAATAATTGAAATTTGCTAACTGCTATCTTCGTCTCCAAATCAACTATTGCTTTATCCAACTTTTAATAATCTAAATCACTTTCTTAAGATTTTCACCTAATTTTATCAACTTCTAAATTTCTCTTTCAACTCCCAATTGTCCCTTCATTTATTGTATTTGTAAATTGACTTTTGAATCTTATCTATTGAGTTGTTAGTGTCTTTCTAATTCTCTTCCTTCTTCTAATTTGTGACTCTTGGTGTTGAAACAAGTTAGCAAAGTGAGAATTGGCTCTATCTATCCCCTTCTTTTGCACTTGTCTATTTTTCATTTAACTTTCCCTTCTACTCTCCAATCTATAATTCTTCTACCACTTGATTCCTATTCTAATAGTTTTCCAAATTTTGTTTATGAAACATAAGAAAATTATCAAGTTTTTAATTTTTGTCTCCAAGCCCGAAGGCTATGGAGTTGTCTCAATAGGCCTGGAAGCAAGAGGTGTCAACTCATGTATACATTTTCATAATTCACATATGACCTTGGATGTCATTAGAAATAGATTTGGATGTTTGTTTGTTATCTTCTCACACTTCTCATAATCTACAATCCTTAGATGTGGATGTTTGTAAATCCTTTCATGCTTCTTATAAGGCCTATAGGGACATTTGGACAATGCAAAATGAAGGGAAAGTTTTTAGGAAGAAGGATTTAGCTCAATGGGTGAATTTGAGACTTCAAAAGGCCATGACAACAAGCAACATTATGACATGATTTAACTCCTAAAGGACCAAACAACATTTTCTAATAATGTAAGAATTTTCAGCAATTCATTGAGAATGAAATTTTTATTCTTTCCTTTGAAATTTTCACACAATATGTG
Organism: Pseudoscleropodium purum; assembly: GCA_963969395.1. NCBI lineage: Eukaryota > Viridiplantae > Streptophyta > Bryopsida > Hypnales > Brachytheciaceae > Pseudoscleropodium > Pseudoscleropodium purum. The sequence goes on from OZ017795.1 coordinate 38,292,282, forward strand.
ATTGAATAGTAGCTTTAAGGCACAACAATTTTCATAAATTTTGACTACATAAATAAAAATTCGAACTTGGTTTTCTAGATTTACACATATATGAAAAGCTTTGAATCATTCCATTTTGATTGACAAGGTGAAAGTTGTGAGTTTTAATTTGCGGGTAGTATGGAACCTCTATTCTAAAATAGATTTTGAAGTTGTTTATTTAACTCAATTTTAAATGTTTTTGAATAAAATTAAATCATTGGATGTAGATTGTTTATTACAACATTACAAACATTGAGATTAGAATTTTTCAATTCAATAATCAAATTCTTAACAATTTAGTATTTAAAATCAAACTCTGCTTTTCACTTATTATTTTATTCAAGCATGAATATGAAAAAATTTAAATGTATTTTCAGTTCTTTTTTCCAATATATTATGGAGAATAACAAGTTGTAGGATCTACACATATTTGTGAAAGACGTTTGAAAGATGAAACTAGCCATCTAGTAAGAAATAAAAATACTTCTTTTGGAAATCCAAGCATTATGATCTTGCAATTGATAATGTTTCTAAGTATTCTAAAATTTTAGGAGGGTATGTACTAATAAGTTAATTAAGGGATACTATATGATTTGATTTGTTAATAAACAAATATAGATGAAGATTTCATCTATATTGCTTTGCTCATACTTTCAAATAGTTTTATGCCTAGAAACATGGATATGCTTTGGGGATTAAAGCTACTAGCTTAATGGCTATTAGATCCCTATAAACTACACCAAAAATCTAACTCCAAGTGAATGATTCAATCTAAAACCCCTAGAAGTATAAATTTGTAAGTGGTTGAGTACCAATTTTGTCACGTAGGATGCACTCTTTTTCTTTTTTTCATTTGTTATTATTTTGAGTTTAGTTTACTATACAAAAAGCCCTAAAAAAGTATAAAGCCAAAACAAATATGTTACATGCTTTTATAATATTTGGTCTTGAATATCTTGTTTTTCTTAAAACTAAACTTGAATCCCACATCTAAATAGGGTAAAAACCCCAAAGTTGTACATATTGTACTTATTAATTAGAATTGTTCAAATTGGCTAAACCTGCATTGCATGTGATAAAATATGGCTAAATTGGTCCAAAAGAACATATGTGAGAACCCTAAGTCAATCCTAGAGAGAGGTTTTAGTTTTCCTATTATATCGACAAAATAATAGAAACCCCAATTGTTAGCTTGTAGGTGAAAAAAACTCAAAATGGATTAGAAAAGGGCATCTATGACATAAATAAGGTGGTTGTAGACAAAAATCACACTAGTCAGGAATCCAATGGCAAAGTTGGTTTGGCAAGATTTCCTTCCATATGAAAGATTTCATGTTCATTGGAAGTTAAAGGAGATAGTGTGATTTGACTCTCCTTCTTAGAACATGCAAAGTAAGAATTTAGGCTTACACATCTTCTGTGGAATTTGATGAGTATTTCTACAAAATGTTCCAAAATTTTTTGGTAGTCAAAAGATATTCTTCCAAATAGTCAATTACTAAATTTCATGATGGAAAATTCATAAAAATTACATGGGGTTTGGTAAAATCTCATTAAAAATTATAGTAGTTTTTTTTATATTAACATCATACTCCAACAGATTTTAAGACATTTCAATAGCCAGAAGATCCAAAATTGGCAAGATTTCTTTCCAAAACTGGCAATTTTGAAGGTTACAATGGAGTTGATTGGTGTATGAAGAGTGTATGAAGTTAGATTGGGGACCGAATTAGGTTTTTTTTACTCACTTGTTCCTACTTAACCCCTAAAGGTTGAAGACTATGTTTTCACCAAAAATGCTCCAACACTGCCATTTTTGATACAAGCACCAAATTTTAGATGAAAATTTTTTTTTGTACACATTTAAACATAGGATCTTGTAATAAAATAGATTGAAAAGATGTAGAAAAATTTTCAAAATTTTCCACCATGTAGATTTCAAGATATTAACGTTTGAAGTGACAAAAATCATTTTTTAACCCTGTGAAAATATAGGTAGTTGCACTTCACAAGGTCATATTTGTATGATTAAATTTCCAAAATGGTGGTTCTTCTTCGGGTTAATTCTTCATGACAAGTTGGCTACATTTTTGAAAATTTTTAGATCATTTAGAATTGCACAACATATAGGAAAAAAATAGTAAGTAGAAAGAAGTACAAAGTGATTCAAAACACTAAATTGTTAAGAATTTAATTATAAAATTGAAAAATTCCAATCCCAAAGGTGGTAATGTAGTAATAAACAATCTAAATCATATGTTTTTATTTTTTCAAAAAATACAAAAAATAGAGTTAAATAAAGGAGTCCAAAGTTTATTTTTGAGTAGGGATCCTATAACCACCCACAAACTAGAACACTTCATAACTTTCATCTTGTAAATCAAAATGGGATGATTAAAAGCTTTCCACATATACATAAATCTATAAAATCAATTTCAAATTTTTTAATTTTTAAAAGTGATATTTTAAGAAATTTTTGGGCTGCCCGCCAAGCATTGAAAATTACATATCATGCAATAACTTTTGAACTATGTAGTCAAAAGTTATGAAAATTGTTGGGCCTTAAAGATACTCCTTGGGCACATGTCATGAGAAAATTTCAGCAAAAAAGAATAAAAACTCCATTCATAGTGAGCTGCCAAAAATTGCTATATTGCCAAAAAACGCAGTTTTGACCTTTAGGGGTTAAGAACCTAGGGTAAAGGAGAAGTACCTATTTTGGACAAGCCTGCTGTAATCTCTTTGTAGGCTAACTTATTTTGGACAACAATTGGATGCAATGGTCATTAAGAATGATTCTTGGTTTTTACCTTCTCATCCACTCATCTCTCTTCTTTTTTGGCTTAGGGAGAAGTGCCAAAACTAACTACAATAGGTGAGTCTATAAAATTAGAATGGGTTTGGGTATAAAATTCACTTTTGTATTCAATAAAATATTCATTTTTAGAGAAAACATTTTTTTTTTTTTTTGCATTCTTCCACAACCTTATTTTTTAGACATACTGCACTCAATTCCCTATGAGTTTCCCACATCATCCAGTCTAAAATGCTTAGGTTATCCAAAATAGTTATTTCTACCTTAGTTACTTTTTATAAAAAATTTAACCTTCAAAAGTTTTTTTTAATCCTTTTGGATTTTAAGTTGACACTAGTTTTTGATGGGTTTTTTAGTTTAAGAAAAAAGGGCAAGGGATTTCAAAGATTAAGAATGGACTTTTAAAGCCAATGGTGCAATCCATTTGTGATTTGGAATCTTATTAAGAAGTTAAAATTTTAGGACCAATGTAGAAAGTCAGAATTTAAAGATTAATGTCACACTAAACCCCTAAAGGACCAAACTTTGTTTTTTGGCAATATAGAAATTTTGGGCAGGTGCATGTGACTAGAGTTTTTCATATTTTTGGCCCAAATTTTGATGGAAGGTGTATACAAGGAATGTCTTTCATGTGCACTAAATTTCAAGACATTTGGAAATATGAGTCAAAAGTTATAGCCTAATATGTTGTTTGTTTGTCAATTTGAGCAGTTTGGGCAGATCTGAAAAAATCATTTTTAAAAAAAATCTAAATTTGAAATTAATTTTCTAGATTTAAATTTACATTAAAAGCTTTGAATCATTCCATTTTGATCAATGAGTCAAAAGTTATGAGATGTTTTAGTTTGCAGGCAGTTATGAATTCTCTACCCCAAAATAAACTTTCAAGTCCTTTATTGAACTCAATTTTCAATATTTCTGGAAAAAATAAAAATAGTAGATGAAGATTGTTTATTATAATATTACAATCATTGGGATTGGTATTTTCAATTCCATAAATAAATTGTTAATAATTTAGTATTTTAAACCATTCTCTACATCTTTCTACTTACTATTTTTTTCCTTTATGTTGTACAATTTCAAATGATCTAAATGTTTTCAAGCATGTAGCCAACATACTTTGAAGAATGAATCCAAAGAGTTGCAATCATTTTGGAAATTTTTTCATACAAATGTGACCTTGTGAAGTTCAACAACCCGGTTTTTTGCAAAGACAAAAAAATGATTTTTGTCACTTCAAATGCTAATATCTTGCAATCTACATAGTGGAAGTTTCTGAAATTTTTACTACATCTTTTTGGACTAGTGTTCTACAAGATCCTATGGTTACATGTGCCAAAAATGGTTTTTTTCTAAATTTTGAAACTTGTATAAGAAATGGTAATTTTGGAGTGTTTTTGGTAAAACATAGTCAAGGAATTTTAGGGGTTAACTACTTTTGGACTATTCAATGAATTTTGTACTATACATCAAAAGATCTCTTGAATAAAACATTAGAAGACCTCCCGATGTTTGTATAGATCTCCGGATGTTTTTTTATCAATCCCTTCATGTTCTAGATTATGTCTTGATGACCATTTTTTCCTCCCAAGGACCATTATTAATTCTAGACTTTTAAAAGTCCAAAAGTAGTTAAATGTAGCATATTAGGTTGAAAATTTAGTTGATGAAATTACTAAGTACAAAAGAGGAGGGGGGGGGGGGGGGGGGGTAAGTGCCCTTCAAAATATATATAAGGGCATAGATTTTCCTTTTAAAAACACCCCTCCAACCTATTTAGGTTCATTTGATCTTTTATTACATTATTTAATCCACTTATTTAGATTTTTGTTCATTTTAGGCTGAGTTGCCAATTTCTTATGTTTTTGGTGCATTTCAAGCTCTATTATTGGTGTTTTTGAAGCTTTCCTTGATGAACATTGGGGTCCTTTCAACATTTGCTCGTGTATGTATTTATTTGTGTATTTACTACTAATTTGTCTCAGTTTGGTTTAAGTTCTATTAGCTTGTATTAATCCTATAAATCCCTTCACTGTACCTTGGCAATGCCGCTTTGGGAGGATTCTAGTTCATATTTGTAAAATTTTGAATTTCTAAGTGGAAAAGTCCCTCATTGTGAAATCCCCTAAAGTTTGGACGTTATTGTACTAACTTTTTTGTATTGTCTTTGAACTAACAATCGTTGGTACTAACTCTTTACTCTAGAATGTTATATATAAATTTTTGACAAATTAACTTCGTTAGAATTGTTTTGTGTATTTGTGGTTTTGTGTAATATAGCCAAACTTTGGCTTCGGGTATTTAGGAGTTAGGAGAAATTTGTAATGTTTTCAAACATATGGCAAAACTTTGACTTCAAGTATTTAGGAAAATTCCATAAAGATTGTGTATTGGTTGATATTTGGATTTTTTCCATTAGTTTATCAAGTTTAGATTCTAAAATGTAGTCTTGGGATCCCAAATTTAGTATCCAAAAGGTTTGGTAGGAACACTCCTCAAAATATTAGAGAATTTATAGAAGGAAAAATTTTCAAGTATTTAAAGAGTCTTTTCTTTTTATTTTGAAAACCAAAAATTAAACAAAGAAAATCCAAATCAAAGTCCGAACTTGCTAAGGAGCTTGAACAGCCAAGAGGTTAAATTATGTAGGAGCCCGAACGGCTAAGATTCCAAATTAGGAGCTGAATTGAAGAAGGGTTCGGGAATTGAAGAAGGGTTTGAGGGGTCCAACCAATCTTTGGCTATCACGTGGGGCTGCCATGCCATTCTAATTATTAGCCACGTCAATACTCAAGGAAGAGTACTAGGTTCAGACTAAGGTGCTCACTCCAATTATTGGTTTAAAAACTTGTCAAAAATTGATTTGAAAATTTGCTTTGGGTATAAATACAAAAAAGGACTTTTCAAAACATAACAAACTTTGGAATTGGAGAGTTGCATGAATTTAAAGTTAAAAAGTCAAGTAGGATAGGGGGACTAGGAAAGTAGAATAGACACAAAACTTAGAGGTCCTTCAAAATAGCAAAAAACTCTCATAGCTCTAGTTCAAACATTTAGGGGTAGAAGGAGAGAAGACACTTAGAGCTCATCAATGCTAAAAGTGAGAAGAGAAATGAGTAGTGCAAATGGAAATTGAAGAATTGATGTGAAAATTGTAGAATTAGACAAATAAATGAAGATTAGGGAGAAATCTTGAAGAGTATGTCAATTTAAACCATAAAAACTTTGGATAGGGATAAGAGAGGTTCAAATCAATTACTTGTCTTGAAAATTGTATCAAATATTCCATTCACATCAAAGTCAACATCTTGGATAAAACAATGGAAGGAGAATAGTGTTAGAAGAAAAGAAAAGAGTAGAAGAGGAAAGAAAAAAGGATGTCCATAAAAATTGGCAACTTTGTATCAAAACCATCTTTTCAAATTGTGAGTAAAATTCCACGAAAGATTCAAACATAGAAAATGATGCAAAGTTTAAAGGCGTTTCTGACCACCTTCTAAATGAAGCAAATTTTGAGGTAAGATACTAATTACTCCAATTGTTATTCAAATTCTAAAATTAGCCATTTCTACACTTAGCCGAACTTCAAGTGCAAGTCAAAGTGTCAAGATTAGGTGTTTTCCAAAATTTAAATAAAGAACCTTGTAGAATTTTCTTAGAGGTTTCCAAAAACTTATTACACTTAGAAATCAAAGTCAAATTGAAAAAGATATTACTAGATGAAGTTTAGGAATCATAGTAGATGAAAATTAGTTAGTTTCTTCCAAAAGGAACAAGAATGGAAACTTAGTGTTAGAAATCTTAAAGTCTCAAGCAAAACCAAAAGTAAATTTCAAGTTGTAAATTAGTAGAAAATTGCAGATGAAGTTTAGAAGTATCGATTAGTGGTCAAACTTCATTCACTCATAACGTTCACTTAGAAAGTTCAAATTTAAAGTTCTTTAGCAATTTGGATAGTCAAAACTAGGATCTACAAGGAACAAAACTCAAAAGTCTAAAAATAATAAATTGACAATAGAAATTTTGTGCCTTAGGAGTGGAGTAGGAAGTAAATTAAAATCTTTTAAAGACAACTAAAAGAAACTCAGGATTACCAATAGAAAGGGAAAGCACATAGAAGTCCAAAACCACTTCAAACTCTAAAAAATACTTAAAATTGCAATAATTATAGAGGGATGAAGTTTGGAACATGGAATGGATGAAGTCACTTAAAAATCATTATGTAGTCTACATCTTGCCTACCTCACAAAACCCATGACTATAGTTTAGGGGTTCTTTGTAATCTAGGGAATGGTCAATAGTCTTACATTTTGTAGCTAAAAGTCACTTGTAAGTTAAATTAATATGAGATTTAATTAATAATTACTACTAGAAAACAATTTATATATTCTCATTTTCTAAGGTTGAATTTAGTTGCCAATCCTTTGAATAATGCTATAAATGCATGAAATGTTGTTCTAGTCCTATCTAGTATTTTAGGGGAGTTTTCGACAATTTGTCATGCGCATGATCTAATACAAGACTATTGCAAATACAATTATACATATATATAGCAGTACTCAAATTCCTTAATTATCGGTGATTTGCATTACCAAGACAATTTGTCACCATCACTATTTAACTAGCCTAATTACTAGTTAAATAAGTAGTAAACCATCCCGGTTTGACAATAATTTGTTTCTAACTAAATGTAGGGCATGTGTGTAATGCAATCGCAAAGCTTAAAATTATTTGTTCATTCACAAACATTTTGTCAAAATATACAATCCACTAGACATTGGGACCATAGAAACTCCCAAGGATTATACTCTAGCCTTTTTCAACTTAGGCTAAATCTCAAACTATTTGCCTTTACTATCACAATATTCTTCCACTAAGATTTGTACACAAATCTGTAAGGCAGATACAAATTAACCTTTAATTGGTAAGAATTCAAGCAACCTTGATGGAAACTAGGCCCAACAATTAGTCATGCTTGATATTTACCGAACTAGGGTTCAATTCTTGCATTTAAAATCACAAACTAGTAATAACTATTTGAATGAGTTGATCACTAATTCACTTCACTGCTTCAAATTAGAGCCTTTGACAATTTGTCTCACCTTTCTAAATGTATCTATTCAAGACCATATTTCAATTTGTTGAACTTTCCAACCAGAAGCTAAATTTTTTAACAAATTAAATTTTTTAGCAAAATATTTAATAACATTGCATTGCCTAAGATCATACACTTCAATTCACAAACATCAAATGGATGCAAAATCTCTCAATTGTTACACACATAAATCAAAGTAAAACAATCATTTACATCTTTATTCTATTAATCAACGACAATTTGTTGGCAACTAGTTTGTCTTTCTTGGTTTTCAACAATAGTACAACTTAATAAACATTCATACCACAACAATTAGTCTTTTACTGAAACATGATTTACAAAGCACAAAACAAATATCTCTACTATCACATTCTTCATGTGGATCTATACACAACCATATTCTTTCTAATTATAATTCACTTTCAATTTGTAAATTTGTTTCTAATTTACAAAAACTAGTTCAATATGTGAACTTTGGTATTTGTCAACTTACAATGACAATTGGTCTACCTAGTTCTTCATTCAATTTCCTAATTTCACATGGACTCTCAATCCAAAATACTCAAATTATAATCATATACAATTTTATATTTATTCCTAAGATCATACAATTAATCTTCATTAATTCTAAAAAAAATTATTTCTAATTTTTTCCTCACAAATAGTCTAAACAATTTGTCTAATTCAGCAATCACTACTTAAATTTTACAACAACTTGTCTCATTCACTACATGGCTTACATCTGAATTAGACAACATGCTAGATTTTAGTCAACAAATTGATTTCCTCACACTAATCAAGTTGTTATTATTCATCATATTAACTTAGAAATTATATATGTCTCTTAACTAAGATACATATATAATTGACTTCATTACCAAAGACAATAAGTTTTGAATTAACTTACCAGGCATAGAAACAAACTTTGTTGATATTGCCATTTGCAAATTGTCTTTTGTTTGCTTCACTATTAATCTCTATCTTTTTGGTTGACAATTATTCAAGCTTGCATCCATGCATCCAACTTATCCAACAAATTGTTATGAATCACGACATACAACTACGACTCAATAATTCAATATTAAAAACTAACTTACAGAATTCAAATAGAAGTCACAATACAAATTATGACAAGCATCCAACTCAATGTACACAACAATTAATCACACCAAAATATATTCATATAACACAATCAAATAACACAAAGTTTGTCAAAACACAAATATACACATACAACAATTGCAATTAAAAACAATTTGATAAATTGTGACAAACACACCCTCAGGCAATCCAATCACTAGATTTCATAATAATTCACAATGGTACTAATGTACAAGACAATTAATTAAAAAGACGATTTGTATTACAGTGATTGAAGGAGTTTACAACATACAAAAACTTGGCAATATAAAAATGTGAGAAAATCAACTGAAAGAGTGAGAACAACAAATTAACCATTTTGTCCAACTTAAGCTATTGAAAAACATGAATAGCTTCCAAGTTCAATTGATGCTAAGGCAATTTGTTTTTCTTCCTATCTAGCCTACTCATAGCCTTTGAAATCCTTCATCTATTTGTATTTATTATTCATATTCCTCTTTATTTCTAAAATCTAAATAGTAAGTGACTCCTTTTTACACTACATGTGACAATTAGTCAAAATTAGAAAAATTGGAGTGCTCACACATCTATTTAAGTCTAGACTTGGAACTTAAATATAAGTTAGTAGTATAGAGCTAGGGTCTAAAATTCTTAGTCAATTGAAATAGGGAAGTGTCAAAAAGAGTGGATGAAGTTTAGATAGCCTCTCAATGGTTCTAGTTTCATCTAGTCATAACTTCTTGTAGGAATCTTTGAATCCTATAAGACTTAGGTTTTTAAAGATGGTGTCAGTTGAACTACAACTTCAATAAGTTAAATTTAATTTGTAGATGCTTTTATTAAAAAATCATAGCGGCTCAAAGACTTAATGTTGTTTAGGATTAATCTTTGCAATTAGAATCATTTTAGTGATTTCTTTAAACTTTGGAAAGTTAAAAAAGATTTATTTGCTTGAAAGGCACAATGAACCAACATAAAGCAGTCAATAGGATTTTAAATTCAAAAATATAAGAACCTAGTTGTGCATGTGTATTTGCCAAGGGTGGGTAAATAAGCGCTCACAAAATCCAAGAAATATTAGTAGAAGAAATTCCTGGAATGCAAAAAGATGCAATGCACTATTATATTGATGAAAAAGGAAAGTGTACCTTTGATGATCAACCAACAAACATTGAATGTAAACCTGCAAGTACAAATGGAGTTCATTTAGGAGGTTCATTATACTTCTTCAACAAGTGCCAAAGAAAAAAAGAAGCAGTGAAGATCCAAGAGTTGACTATTCCAAGTCTCATGTATTCTCAAGTAGCCAACATATTTTAAATGTGGAGGTACTAGTTGAAAAGAAAAACAAGGCCTTGGAAGAGATAAAAAGGAAAACAAAGAACTTACCAAGACCAAAAGAGAAGAAAAGGCTAAAATGGAAATTGTCAAGGTCACCAAAAGAAGGAAGAAAGCAACAACCATTGGTCAAATAAAGCTATTAGAAAAGCAATAGAGGTATTACATACAAAATTAAGGCAAGTGCAATTACATATTCAAACCTAGTACTATGTTGCACTTTTTAGCCCCCTATATGCAAGTCCAATAAAAAAAACTCATTTGAAAGACTACACACAAAAAAGAAGAGGCATGAATATAGAATTTCCTTATTTGTATTTTTTTCCCATTCAAAAACTTCCATAGGCATATAGATCTTGAAAATGGAATATGAAACTAAGATGAACTCCAAGCCTTAAAAAAGAATAGCTATAGTAGGGGGATACAAAGAGGGTGATTCAAAATATGAAGAGCCAAGTGAAAAAAATGGTGGAAGAAGAACTAGCATATCCATGAATATAATTTACAATGATGGATAGCAAGAACAAATTAGATTACATATATAGGGATTCAATATATGAAAGAATGAAGGAAAAAAAAATACTCAAATGTAAAGGTCAACAATAAGGTACCACATTATAACTACAAACATCTAAACCAATAGAAGGCAAAAGTATAAGCCTCAAAGGACAAAGACCAAAACTAAGGCAAAGACCACAAAAGTTCTGCCTTTGCAAGGATAGAGATTAATAAAAAGATAGGAATAGCAAGCAATTAAAAGCCCAAGCTTATTAAATTTAGAGCTACAAGATTAAGAAAGCGGATGGAAAGGGACCTATTTGTATATAGGAATAGGCAACTAGCGCCATGTACTGAAGAGCAAGAACAAAACAATTGGCAATAAAGACAACCGTTCAATTTCTCCAAACTATGACCATAGTTGAGCCACACCTTGCAAATAACAAACATCAAGGGTGTTAAAACTTGGCATTAAATTAGTGATGCTTTCAAGGAGTTGTAGGAGGAGTTTTGAAATCCAATTGGAAATCTAAATCCTAGGGTGATGTTCAGTCAAGGAGATAATAACTAATAGGCTTGCTATAAGATAGTTCAATTTAATAACCACAATCCAAAGATATGTATAATTTCTTCCAACTAGGCATCATTATTCCTCACATTTGGTCTAATTACACAATTTAGAATTCTACTCCTAATGGTCATAAGGATTAAGAATTTCCCAAATTAATCTTCTTTATTATTTTAGCTTTACTCTAACTGTAATTTCTTTGCTCAATTCTTTATCCTTCACCTTTTTTTTTATTGCAACTTTATTTCAATTTAGTCTTTACTTAGAGCTCTTGTTCTATTCTCTAACTTAGAACAAATATCTTCTTGACACTTACACAAGCCAAAGTCAAGTCAATTTGATTATAAATCTTACTAACTTCTCCAACTAAAGATTTATAACAATAATTGCACATACAACTTGAATACACAGCTTAATTACAAAATATTAAAATATAGATTTGATAATTAATATAAATTTAAACTAGGATAACAATAGATACATTCATTTAACACCTAATTGGTACTTCTTAAATAATGCACTACATTTTCTTACTTGGTTATACATTGTAATTGACATAATGAAATTCCTAGTTACATATGGGTGCTTGCAAGAAACACTTGTCCTATTTTTTGAGTTTCTAATTTTTGTGGTCTTAGTGTTATGAGTCCTATAATTACATTGGAGTACTAAGAGAGGTACAAAGATGAAATGTTGTGGACCGTTTTACAAATACTAAAGAGTCCTTATGTATACCCTCGAGTACTACCAACAGCTAGAGTCCTCTATTTTCAACATAAAATGAGTTTTTACATTTCCATTTTTGAGAAATAGTAAAGGTGAGTGAAAAATTAATAAAAAGAAAAGTGGCCATTGTTCACAACTTAGAGCACTTTCTAGCACTAGAAGGAGCCGCTAGAAAACCTTCTCTAATTGTTCATAAATTTGTGATAATTGTAGCATTGTTTGAAACATTCCCAAACACATTTGGAACATGCTTTGTGAAAATGCTCTTTGGAGAGCATGTATTTCTATTTGAAGATCTAGACTATCCATTTTTTTAATGTCACTCTTCATGAAAAAGGTACTCAATAGTACTAGAAACCTAAAAAACTACAAGTGTGACATATTATGAAAAATCTCTTTTACCAACTAAACTAATTTAGAAAAAAAAATTGAAATAATTTGAATACCTTTGTCCTTAATATAGGAATCTTGCTCTCAAATTTCATATCTATTCAATCATTTTTGCAATAGTTATGGCAAAAGGTCACTTCCGCATGCAATGTGTGACATAAAATAGGATAAGTGTTTCTTGCAATCACCCATACTCAACAAATATCTAAAGTTTTCTCTCAAAAATAAGGACAAAGAATTACTAACTGATTAGTTTATTTTTTTATTTATATATAGACAAAGTTAACTCCAAATTCAAACATAAATACATGCATTAGATACTTTTCAATTTGAATCTTAAGTGCAAAAACAAGATATTCACATTTTGGCACACATGAAACTAAATAGATGCCAATTTATTAGCATACATACATATATTTAAATTCAGCATAAGTCCAATTCAATATATACAATCATGCAATAAACTTCCATTTCGTATCAACATTGCTACATATAGATGATGATAATTCCAACTTGGCTACACCAAACATCCCAATTCATAACACATGCACAAACGCAATCAAACTTAGATATCAACAATCAATTAAAACTCATATACTCAAATCTCATAACTCGACATATATTTGACAAAAAACATTCAAATTATCACATACAACACTTCATAGAATTAGGCAATCATTCACAATCAATATACACACATCAAATCTACACAAGAGCTTCATCATATTAACCAAACATCAAAATTACATAGCCATTGAGGGGCGGAATGCTCACATTCATATTAGGCATCAGGTAAAAAACAATTGGGCAGAGAAGGACCTGAATAGGATGCGACAATTGATGAACATCAACCACCAACTTGGCTTTTCAAATCTTACACTGCAACAACTAGCTAGCTAGGTTTCACACTCACTAAAGCCTATTAAGGTGCAAGCGAGTAGCAAATAGTCAAAGGTCGTGCTTGATTGATGTTTCCAACTTTTAGGCAAGGTAGAGGTCAATAAGCTAGTGAACTCCAACAATGACAAAAAGGAGAGTCCTTGCAAGTATGAGTATAGTGAGCTTTGCAAATGAAGAGTGAAAAAGATCAAGTGGAGCAACATGATGTTGTAGAGGCAAATGTATTGATTGAAATATGATTACTAACTATTTAAGTACAACAACTAGTAGTGGAAGGAAGAAAGGAATCGGAAGAATCAACATAACTTATAGTCTTATGCTATATAATTTAGTAGTATGGTTTAGCGGAAGGCACGAAGGATCCAAAGTAATATGAGTGGTGACCAAGAAGAGACTATAAGTATAGCACGTAACAAAGATTAAACGGGAGACCTACAATCTTGCCACAAAACGAGTGACAACCCATTTACATGGCACAAGTTAGATATGGCCATTGCATCTTAATTTCTAAAGGACCAGATTGCACGTTTTGGGGCAACATATCAATTTTGAGTAGTTCACTACAAATGGAATTTTGATTTTTTTTTCTTTGAAATTTTTACACAACATATGGATGAGGTCTTTGTTTAAGGCCCAATAACTGTTGATTACATGGTTAAAAAATTATTGTATGATATGTCGGATTTTTTCTAGAATAGATAGGGTCTAGGGCTCTAGATAGATTAGAATAAACATTCTTTTCAGAAACAAAAGTTTGAATTTTTTTCTAGATTTATATGTACATGGAAAGCTTTGAATGATTCCATTTTGATTAATGAGCTAAAAGTCACGAGGAGTTTTAGTTTGCAAGCTAAAATGATTTTCTATTCTAAAATAAACTTTGAAGTTGTTTATGTAACTTAATTTTCAATTTTTTGAAAAAACGATAATCTTAGGTTGTAGATTGTTTATTATTATATTACAACCACTGGAATTGGCATTTTTCAATTCAATAAGGGTTGTTGCAAGAAGCACCTGTTTTTTCAGGCTAAAAATAGCCTATTTCAGTGAATAATACAACTTTTAGAATATTTTTTAAAATAAAATAAATATAGATAATTTATAAAATATTGAAAATAGTATGTCTCAAAAAATTCAGACCTAGAAAAATTTATCTATAAAAGTTTTGCAAAATATCAACATGATGGAAAATACAAAGAAAATGAACACTTTAATGTTTGATTTTTCAAAAATAATAAAATAAAATAAAACAACAACCATATCTGGTATATTTTTTCTAAATTTGAAGATGCTCCTTTTCAACCATTTTTATCTTTGGGAAAAAAAAATTGTGTTCTTTGCACTAGTGCAAAGGTAGCACACTTTGAGTACACATGGAAGGTGGAAAATTTACCATTTCAAAAAAATCTCTTTACAAATTTGCATACCTTTTGTAGAAGTCCATATATCACAATTTTGAACTTCAAATTTTCATTTTTTGGTCAAAATAGCACTTAAAATCTTGAAATGGCCAAAGTAGACATCTAATTAGGGCTATTTTAAAATAGTAAAATAATCTTTTTTAAATGCACAAATTACTCAATGTCTACAACTACCTTAGGCCCCTTTGTTTCAAATTTCATGTTAAATTAACATATGGCTCAAAAGTTATGAGCAAAAAAATACTTGTCTAAGGCAAAGTTGACAAAAAATAGGACAAGTGATTCTTACAGTCACCCTATAACAAAATTATAAACAATTTGGTATTTTGAATCATTGTCTACTTCTTTCTATTCACTGTTTTTTCTATATGTTTTGCGATTCTAAATGATCTAAAAAATTTCAAGCATGTAGCTAACTTGCCTTGAAGACTAAATCCAAAGAAGCACTACTATTTTGAACATTTTTTCATACAAATGTAACATTGTTAAGTGTAGCTACCTTGTTTTTTGCAAGGCCTTCAATAGAATTTTTGTCAATTTAAACACTAATATCTTGCAATCTACACAGTAGAAATTCCTAAAAAGAATTCTACATCTTTTCAAACCATTGTACTATAAGATTCTACAATTGTATGTGTCCAAGAATGTTTTTTCCTAAAAATTGATGATTGTACTAGAAATGGCAATAATGGAGCATTTTTGGTGAAAATATAGTCAAGGAATTTTAAGAATTAAAGATAATACGTGTCACCTAGTTCCCGAGAACTATTGTCAACAATCATAGAAAGGGTAAGATTTTAGAGTAGATTCATTCTTATCCATTACGAGCCCTCATTCAAATTTTATAAAAAACAAACATATGACACAAAAGTTATGAGCAAAAAAACACTTGTCCAAGGCCAAGGGGACCTATTTGTGCCTAATTTAAGAGTAGTAGGGACCTCAAAGAATGTATTAGTTTGTAGTCAATTGTAGACATACTTTGTTGTTTAAGGTTGATGAATGATTGTGATAATTAAACAAAAATTGAAGGATTTATTAATGGTCAAAGTTTTGTTGATTTTTCTATAATCCAAATTTAAAGTGCTCATATATCACTTGATATTAGTCTATTTTATAGCTTCAAATTAGTAGTGAAACTAGGAAATAAATTAATTTGAAGTCTTAGTGTAGTTGTAAAAACTAGCATTTCTAGTCAAAATCTTAACAAAAATTGATTTTTGTTATCTTCAATGGCCTAAAAAGTTACCACTTGAATACATATGGCAATGACCATTTACACATGGATTAAGTAAAAAAATTGTTTTTCACTTAATCCCTAAAGGTTTAAATTGCGATTTTTTGCAACATAGCGATTTTGGGTAGCTCACTACAAATTTAGTTTTTAGTTCTTTTTGCTGAAATTTTCACACAACATGTGTCCAAGGAATAGCTTTAAGGCCCAACAATTTTCATAACTTTTGACCACAAAATTCAAAAGTTATTGCATGATATGTAATTTTCAATGCTCGGTGGGCAGCCCAAAAATTTCTTAAGAAAACACTTTTTTCAAAAATAAAAAATTGAAATTAATTTCCTAGATTTATGTATATGTGAAAGGCTTTGAATCCATTTGTTTTGATTTACAAGATGAAAGTTATGAGGTGCTCTAGTTTGCAGGCAATCATGGATTTCCTACTCAAAAATAAACTTTGGAGTCCTTTATTTAACTTAGTTTTTAATATTTTTTGAAAAAAATAAAAAGATATGATGTAGATTGTTTATTACTACATTATCACCATTGGGATTGGAACTTTTCAATTCCATAATTAAATTCTTAATAATTTAGTGTTTTGAATTACTTTGTACTTCTTTCTATTTATTATTTTTTTCCTATATGTTGTGCAATTCCAAATGATCTAAAAAATTTTAAGCATGTAGCCAACTTTCTTTGAAGAATGAATCCAGAGAGTAACCATCATTTTGGACATTTTTTCATGAAAATGTGACCTTGTGAAGTGCAACTGCCCGTATTTTCACAGGGTAAAAAAAAAATGGTTTTTGTCACTTCAAACGTTAATATCTTGCAATCTATGTAGTGGAAAATTCTGAAATTTTTCACATCTTTTCAAAATAGTTTACTATAAGATCTTACGGTTACATGTGTCCAAAAATGTTTTTCATCTAAAATTTGATGCTTGTATTAGAAATGGCAGTTTTGGTGCATTTTTGGTGAAAACATAGTCTCTGACCTTTAGGGGTTAATATACTATATATGGTCTACAAATGAAGATTGTAGATTTTGTATACACTATTGATTCTTGAAAATCAATATAAAATAATATCATGTATCACTTGAGTTGTTCAATGATGAGATGGGCATCATATTGTTACTTGAAATTAGGTAGGAGAATCATGAACCAACATGTTTTTGTATTGAAAATAGTTATTACTATCAAACCATCCAAAAATTTTATAGACTCATGTTAGCAAATGAAAGGGGATCCTATATATATATATATATATATATATATATAAGTATACATTTCATCATGCAATTATTTTGTACTCACTATTGAAGATTTTGGAGCAATCAAAATAATATATTTAAGTAATTATAAAAAAACGTTTGTTCTATTTTTTTTGTCTCTAATGTCTAAAAGCAATGATTTTTTTCCATAAATTTTATGTTGTATCTTCAAAGGATGTGATATTCATAATTAAGTAGGTAATTAAGGTATATACAACTATTCAATTCCTTACATAAGTTTTTCATATTTTTTAAGAAAATGTATTATTAATAAACAACTGTGATTGAATGCATATAGGGCATTTTAGAAGGTATGCACCACTTCTACATGAAAAAAATTAGTCTTCATTTTAGGAATTAGAAGTTGTATCTAAAGATATATTTTTTAAATAATAAAATCTTTGTCATGTACAAGTAATTTAAGTTTGTTTCCTTTACATGAGTGTACTTTTGTTTTGTTTTTTTCTCTTGAAAAGTACTTGATTGATTGAAGAAAAAATTTGAGTTGGAAAAAATGACTTGAATTTGGTTGTGCTTTTGATTTTTTAATAATTTTTATAATACAAACATCAAAGCATCTAAATTTGTTTGATATTTTCTATCATTTGATAGTTCAACTTATATATCAATCAATCAACCTATTTTCCTATGTATAATTTGGGAGGGAAAAATTTGAAGCATGAATTTTTGAAAATACATTATACTAATCTTCCTAGTTCTATCATTTTTTAAACTCCAAAAGCTCATTCTGTTTCAATTAGATTTCCATTTGGCACAAAGTCATCATGTAGGAGATTGCAAGAAACCTATGTGTTCTTTGTTGCATACTAGAATTTTTAGTGAATGGTTTTGAATCTTTTTGAAGTTGATTCAAAGACTCAATTATATTATACAAGTAAAAACAACCTCTAATTATAACTTTGACTCTTTTTTTATATGATCAACTTTTAACAAATTATGTTAACAAGCTTATTAAGAATATATATTAAAAATTCAATCCAATTCAACAATCTATCATGGCCATTGAACTTGTTTATAACTTCTTTTTTTAAATGTCTTTGTGAAGCATAACTTTTTAACTACCCCTTCAATTGGTTGTTTGAAACTTTATAGGCATCAAGCTAGTAGTGAAATACACAAATCTTATAATAAAAATATCACAAGAGTTCATTCAACAAATATCAGGGTTGACACGACGTCCGGGACGTTTGGACGCGGACGTTCGGACGCGGACGTTGACATTCGCGGTCTCGGCGGACGCAACGTCCGCCTGTCCACTCGGCCATTCGATCGACGCGCGGACTGATCTGGTTCGCACGATCTGGGCGTCCGCTTTCCGACGGCGGTCGGGACGCTGCGTCTGCTAGCGTCCGTGTGTCCGGACGTTCGGAAAACGAATGCTATTTTGGGGCAGACGTTGAGATTTGTCAACCCTGACAAATATTGCACTAGGAAGGACCTATTCTACAATAGAAAATGGCTTGAAATCATGCCTCATGCCTTTCAAGGGTTAAAAGCATATTTTATTACATGTGATACTACCACCCCACAAGGCTCACGAGGCCTAAGCAAAATGAAGTCTAGAAATACTTCTATAGAATAGCAACTTGACTCATGAGTATGAGGAAATGAAAAACAAGTGACTCACTTGCAAATATGTAAAATGGACTATGATTGAGTCTTGCAGATCTCTCCTTCTTTCAGATTACACAAGGAACATATTTGCGGTACATGCGAGCCTCATTTAGAGGTGACTAGTTTGAAGAGATTTTTTTTTTCTGCTGGGACTCTGAGTTTCAATGTGATTAGTCTCCTTGTATTGGTTCTCAAGGAATGAAATGAAATCGTCCCGTTTGTGTTAAGAAACACACCTTCTTGCAATGCAATTCCGTTTCATTTGTGTTAAAAAAGAAAAGAAGAGAAAAGAAGCACATCTTCCTCCCCCACTAGAGTGTCGGTTGGCTCAGTCAGTTCACCGGAATCTGAGTGGAAAAATTAAAGTATCGGAACTGATCGATCCCAGTCGTCTCGTCTCGTCCTTTGGCTTGGCTTGCTGCACGCGGGCATGATGCTGTCGTGTCAGAATTATCGACACAATCAGTCACTCAGTCACTTGCCCTTCCTCACTCCGTCACTCCGTCCTGTTTTTTACAACAATTGTACTGAACATTGCATTACAGGTGGCCGTGGCCTGCTTCATTGATGGCCACCGGCCCACAGTTGTTGTGTCAGTCCTACAGTAGCAGCGCTTGAGGATTGCAGACGAAAGTGCATTCCACCGACGTCGTCCGGTCCGTATCGATCTGTTGTGCCAACAGTTTGGGCTGGCTTCTGATTCATCCTGAGAGAGCATCTGCACTGTTGCTCAGTAAACAGCAGGGCTTTTCTTTCATTTTTCATGGGGTGTCAAGTGGCGATACAAATTTTATAGTGGTGCTCAACATTTCAACATTCATCCACATGTTGGATAGAAAATATCATATTAGTATATATCACATGTCCATCTATAGTCTGGCAATTACATCCAAGTTGTTTTTTGCAATTTCGAAGTTTTATGGAGAAGAATGTCATGTTTTTTTGGCCAATTTTTAGCCAAATGACTTTTTTCTGGTGCAAAATTGCTCATAGAGTAGAATCATAAACGTCCTGTAAATGACCTACTATCATTGCCTTTCCATGTATTCAATGGTACTTAAGTGTTTGCCATTAAAAGATTGACACATTATCACTTGTTGGCATTAATTATTGCAATGATTTTGTTAGGAAGTGAACGGATTTGGATGAGTTTTGGGACGGAATTGGGGCCAAAAGTAGGATGACAAAATTAGGCAGCTAGTGGAAATAGGTTGGTCTACCTTATTGTGTCTTTCATTGTGAATTTGCCATTGCCCAATTCTAGAGTGGGATCCTTGAAAACCATGTTGCACATGGAATCATGTTGTACTTTGGGCATTTCTTCTCAAGCATGAATGAAAGGCATCCTGCATTTTCGTGATCCTTTCTTATCAATGTATTGTAAATCCATTCACAAATTTAAAATTCCTAGCCATAGATGAAGATATCTTTATGAATAGTTGCAGAGTGACACTCTAAATCTTTGGGTGAAGAGTGACAACAACCTAGAATATTTCTTTCTACCATGTGAAGTTGAGCAAATGAGTAGAAGGGTAGCTACTCCCACTTAGGCAATCATGATCTTAAGCACCACCTAGCTCCCTAGCCATATCAATTTTAGATAGAATTGAAAGGTGATAGTAACAAAGACCTAATAATCTTGTTGCATTTGTTTAAGAGACCTTCAAAAATATTATACTTCAAAAAGAATAAGCTACTAATTGCAAGTATGTCTATCCAAATAATATTTGTTACTTTTGTACGTCTCTTTTCATATGATCTTTAAGACAATCTTTTATTTGATTAATATATGAAAATATCTATTTGAAAATCTTAGAATGATGGCCCTGAATAAGTTACTATTGCTTTTAATATATGTTTCACTTTCATTTGTATGCATAATTTATAAACTTTCAAACCATTGCATACTATTGCTAAATTTCTCCCTATGAGTAGTGATAACAAATATATGATAATTAACAAAGTGGAAGAATTGCAAGGCTTTAAGAAACTAGATATTTTGCAATTATATTTTATAAAAAATATGGAATACTATATTTAAAATAAAACAAAAAATTGACCATTTGTAAGAACTTCAGAAGATTGACCAATTATTTAGTGATCAATCCAAATTAAAAAATTCTTTATTCAAAATGCATACAAATAGAAATTGTTTTTGTAGACTTCCATACAATGTAGAATTAGGTATTTTTTAAATTGCTTCGATGAATACTTTCTAATTGTCTAGAAGAAGACATACATTCCAAATTTCAACTCCAAATTTCTTTTGGATGGGCACTCAATAGTATACCAAACCCTACTAGCACAAGTGAAATATTTTTAAGTTTAGAATCAACATTTTGTACCAAATTCAATTTAGAAAATAGTGATTTGATACAAGTATTAAATGGTCATATCCACCATTACCACAAATTTCAAGTACATTGAATCATTTATCCTTGAAGTTGTGCTTGAAAAACATTCTCATACACAAGGTATGGCATCAAATATTGACTTACAATATTAATTTACAATTCTTGCAATTATCCTACTGATATTGGTCATTTCAGAAAATCCTTTGTCATCACCAACAAGCCCTCCTCAGACCATGAATCTTTGACCCTTAGGGTTAAGGCAGTTTAACAATAGGAACCACGCTTCGTTGAGTTTAATCCCTCCTCTTCGTCTTTGATACAATACTTCTTAAGATGTTCCAGCTGAAATGCCGGTGTTGAAGACAGACTTCTCAAAGCATAGGACAGAAGCGCTCGGCATTGAAGGACGGCATTGAAGCAATGTGATGCAAAATTTAGAATTCCACGACGGAACCACAACATTGAAGCAATGCAAAAGAGTAAGCTTTACATCTGCAAGAAAATAAGTACATTCTAATTCTCTTACAAAACTCTACAGTTTCGCAAGAGCTGATCTGCCAAGGTAGTGAGAAATTGAAGGACATGACCTTCTACGTACACAGAGCTCACGGTTCGGACCCTGGGAAGCAGCTAATCGCATATAGTTTGCGCAAGCCGGCTGTTTCTCTGTGTGTCCTGTGTGTCTGCGTGTCCAAAAAGGGGGGGTGCAATCGCTGGTGGATTTTTGCATAAAGCCAATTATTTATTTAGGGATCAGAAACCACAAGACTCTATATGAGTGCTATTGTACACACTGCACTTCTTGACGTTCGGGTAACAAATGGCTATGAAGTCACAGCTGCAAGCCACTACGTTGCCTTGCATACATGTCACGCCCACTCCATCTTCACACTCTTGCTCAGCACGGCATACTGCATCACAGAAACCAAAATTTGAGCCCAGCTTTTCACTGGAAGTAAATTACTCCATAATAGCAGCAAGTCTAGGGTAGCGATAGCGAAATAGGACTAAGGAAGTCATAAGATCAAAGAGTTAAAACTATTCGTACGTGCGCAACAAGTCTGTCTGCACTATGTTTTGCATAAAACTAGGAAATGAGCGTAAGGCCCACAACTGGTCTAATTTGTCATGTGGATCTTCTACAGGATCATTTCCTTAGTTTATGCAAACCGTGTCTACGCTACACTTGTGTAAAAAAACTGGGCGTCGCTCTTCTGCTTACGGATGGCGAGTTGCACTCTCAGTTTCAAAGCATACTCCAACAGCTTTTAGAAAGATATAAACATATTCGTTTTAAGCAAAAACTTAGCTCGTAATACACATGGAAACCATTGTTACAATCTGATGAACATAGACTGTTTGTCACTTACACGCTGACTGATACCCAGTTTTCACTTGAGGTTCTAGCAATCGGCGTGCAACCTGGTGGACAGCGGCATCTTGGGAATGAGTCATCTGGACACCACCATTTCCAAAGTGTACATCAGTCCTTCATTCGTGTACGGTGCGCATACTGAACCAAACCTGAAACCCACGTTAATTTCTCGCTAGAAAATTGTGAAAAAACAAAGAAAGTTACCATGCCCGCACCTGATTTATCTGTGCATTGCTCAGGTCCTGAACAAAGGCCCACTTCCGAGCTGCTTCTGCAAATTCAAAGAACTCTATGTCAGAATGTGAACGAAAAAACAGGTGCACTTCACATTGAAGGAAATCTTGCACACAACTATGAAAGTACACACCACACGAACTCAGTCACGCCGAGGCTCAGTCATGCTCAAACACGGCTCTAGTCAGGAACTAGTACCTAGAGACACGTGCACTGAGAACGAAACTACAATTCCAACGCACAGGAGTTGCAAAAGCCTCTGACTGAGTCCAACATCTACAGAAAGACACTCAACCAAGCTCTATATGTAACCACAACTCAAGCTAATTCACCATCTACATAAAGACGTCTCTAAAACTCCAAAGACAATCACGCGTAAAGCGATCGCGTCAACCTATTCTCAACAGATTCTTCATGCTTCTACTCTGAGTCCTAGCCGCAATAATCCATCGTCAAACCTAGATATTCCACAACTCGCGCCGGACCCCAAGGAAACATTCAACTGCTTCTTTGCTAATTCAAAGCTCGCACACCAATTCCTGCTTCAATCCTCAACTCTCCCAAGCTGAAACTCTCTAGTACGTTACACCATTTCCCTAACCTGCTGCCCACACCACGGGGACTCACCAGTGAACACCAGCAGCAGCAACAAGCAGCCACAAATATCACGAGCTTGCCAGTTCGCCATCGCTGCAAAGTTCTGTCAATGCTCAGTTCCGAAATGCCAGGGATCGATCGACAAGCTAGCCGGCACTTGAAAATGGGAATTAAAGTGGTCCTGAACGGCCAAGCAAGCTAGCTGCAAGTCAAGTCACTACTGCAAGAGCGAGCGCAGCTTGAAGGTGGGTGGAACTGAAGTGCCTGTGCGTGTCAGTTGGATTCCTGTGGGATCGATGTATGAAAACTGGCTAGCTTACTTAGGCCGCTTTCCCTCTCCGTCGTGCCCTGGCTGGCTTTTGTATCACCTGAATCATGTGATTTATCCCTTACACTCGCTGAGTGGGGGGAGGCTCGCAACGGAATGGCCTGGCTGCCAATAATGTAGTGCGTAAGTTAAGCTTGGCTTGTCCTGATTTTTCAAGGCCGGAGGCTGAAGCAGATGCGGATGGGTGCTGCGCTGCTTCAGTGGGGCCACGCACCAAATAATGCAGCTCTGCCAGCTGGAGCTGGAGCAGGCTGTTTGTGATAAAAAAAAGAACTTAACTTATTTGGCCTTTGGCTCTGAGCAAGGGGGTGGGGGGTGCGTGGCCTCTAATTGCGTGGTGGGAGTGATTATTGCACCCTGACAGGGATCCGCTTCTCTAATGTCACATGCCGGGGTTCGATTGGCTCGGGAAGGATCATTCAAGCCGCTGGGTATTGCATGGCTTGGTAGTGCATGGGAGGAAGTTTGAGGAGGATCTTACACTTGGAGCACCCAAAATCAATAGTTGGTTTAGGTCTTACTATAGAAGATAGATAGATAAAAACTATGGTCTTCAAAGAAGGTTGTTCGTAATGACAATGAGCCAATGTCTAGCGGATCAACAAAATCTAAATCTAAAGTGGAATCTAAATCTAGGTAGACTATATTTAATTTATCATTTGGATCAACAAACAATAAGCTATCTATTTTCTACCTAGAATTAAGTTCTAAAATAACTACCATGTGGCTACAAAGTGACACCATAAATTCATGACTCTACATGGACTAGAATGTCTTCTAATATAGTGTAGCTGCTTGTTTCATGTATCAACTATGGAATATAAGGGAAGAAGCTTTACATCAACAACAAAAAGATACTATAGTGAATGTGAGAAGATTTGAGTAGGACCTTGCTTGGAAAGTTTCACTCAATAATGAAATTTAGTGAATCATTATGGTACCTATAGTGTTATTTATTCTATCATGTAACTCACATCTAGTTCTTATTGAGTTGACAGTTATTAATATTCATATTCGATATTGGTTTCATGTAGGGTGAACGATCTTGATCCCAATTTAGTTTCTTTGTTGGAAATTTAGTTGGTAATTAGTGTTCCAATGTTGACATTTAGTATTGGTAATATTAGCAACATTGTTGTCATTTAGTATTAGAGTTTGTAACTAATAATGTTGCACACATTAAATTTCATTACTAGTGTGGTGAGTGCAACATGGACAAAAGCTCTTATAGCACTACAATTATGAAGTGCAAATGGTGATGAAGTTGTTACACTTAAGTTTGTCCATGAGAGAGTCTATGGTACCATTCCAAAGTTGGTGACACTACAAGAATTTCATCCATTGAAAAGTATATTTTTTGTCAAATACTCCCTTGAGATTTTGAAGTTAATTTCTTTGCTTCTAAGCTTTGACTTTCAAAGTTAATTTCTTAGTTCACATTTTGATGTCCCAAATTTGAATGATGAACAAAGAAGTTCCATTTCTTTTACCACATAACTTCTCATTCATCAAAACCTAACAAAACCTGTACTTGATTTTGAGAGAAAACACTTTCTCAATGATGAATTTGATGAAATACAGCTAAATCATTCACATACATACATATATGAATGAAAGCACAAAAATATGCAAAATTCAAGAGCGGCTAAAAGGGGTTAAATTAAAGAGGTCTCGCCATGGAATCTGGGTGAATGATGTGGGAGTCCTGTGGCTGCTCGCGGTTGACTCTGCGTGGCGCGTGTCAACCGTCAATTCGTTGCCCATGCTTCTGCAACGTTGAACCTAGCATTGCGGTCACACCGATTCTGCTGTGACCTGGTCAATCACGGACGTCGTCCAACTCTTCAGCAGGCACTGATCATCATTGTTTGAGTTTAAAATAGTTTTACTGTAGCATAAATGTAAATTTTCATGAGGTTCCAATTTTTAGGCAACGCCCACACATGCTGCCAACCTCCCACACCTGCGACAGAAGGGAAGGGCGGACTTTTTGCACCTAGAATCAGCCAAACCTTGCTGAAATTCCTAGAAAATTACTGTGTGTAGAGGTCCAAAATTGTCTCAGAGTATGTAACATCAAGGGTAGTCATACCTTCTCTGAAAATGAAATTTCTATGAAGAATGAGAAGTTGAGGAGCAAAAAGAGGAGCCAATTATTTTGGAACTAGAAACCATAAAAGAAGGTGTGACACCCTTCTTCTCATGAGTGGACAATGGAAATGGAGAATGGACAATGAGATTTACTAGGGCAAAATATAGAGCTCACCAACACATAGAACTCGCACAAACATGAATTTGTAGACACCAAAAGTCATGCAAAAGCAATGGGAGCTTAGTAACAAAAGGAACTGACGAGAAGTAGTGAGGAGGTGGAAAGCAAGGATAGTGGAATTCCCTTGGTGTAAAGAGGTGGTGAAAAGAATTATGCTGATTTGGAAAGTGAGATAAAAAAATTCTTCAAGAATCTTTTTTTCACACTCATTGTTTTGCTACAAAAGAGAAGAATGGGCCAATTTTCCATTTGGAGGGTGGGATGGAAGTTCTTCAAGTCATAGATAGCCAACAAGAAAGTGCCATGTCTCAATTTTCCGAGATTTGAACTTGGGATGAAGAAGGTATGACTACCTCTATTGTTTACCAATGAGGTAGGGGTCTTGAAAAAGAAATAATCCACAAACTCTTCAAGGCTATGATAAGAAACACAACTCAAAAATTCATAACACATTCATACTTTTTCAAAAAAAATATACAATTTCAATTGCTCTCTCTCTGTTTCTGACACTTGACTTCATGTGGCATTTAAATTTTTTTTTAAATCAGCAGTGGTATGAGGGCAAACTCCTAATTCTACCCATGGTGGGCTGTTCTTTCCTACAATGAAATCGTATATTCAGGTGTGTCCCAAAGCAAATAAATAAATAGCACTTTAAAAAAAAAGTGTATTAATCTCCTGACAAACGGATAATAGTCTTACAGGTCGGCCGATCATGGTCTGAAGTTTGAACTTTTTGGTCTGGATTTTGACTTTTTTTCTTAATTTAATAATCTCGAAAGTCAGAATTGTCCAGTAATAAGTATCTGGAAGGACGTTAAGCTTGGAAGATCACCTAATAAAATAAAATAAAATATTATAAGATAAAAATAAATAATTTAACAAACCCCCAACAGAAGGCCCCAAGCAAAGTAACTTAAGAATTGCCAGAACTGAGGATAAACACTGAAACACTGCCACTGCCAGCTCTCTGGCTCCTGTCGCATTATTGAATCATCATGGAAACGGAAATAGAACGCCGAACTTTAGCTCTTAGTCACTGACTGTTTATTTAAGCTTAGCAGAATTTATTTATTTTTACTTACACGTTCAGTTGCATGAGTCTGATATTTGGAAGACAAATGGCATCTTTTGAATTTTTTTTGAATTTTTTTAAAAGAAATGAAAAGGAATTTATATTTTGAATTATTTTGGAAACAAATGGAAGCGACCATTAACTTACTGCAGAGAGTACTGACCAAAATACAGGCCACGTCAGGCCCCCAAACGGACAATACTAATTAAACAGTATTCACTAATAATAATGTTGCTAAGTTCAGCAATAACTAAACTCATATCAAAAGAAGTTTGTAATAGCAATTGCTTCACTTATCTGACAGTGTGACTTGCAAATTTCCATTGTCAAAAAGACACATTGCTCTCTTCTACTTCAGGATAAGGTTGACAAGCCTATTAGAATTAACTCCAAGAGGGGCATATATTGTTCAGAGGTGTGTGCTTGTTTCAAGAATCAAACTCAAGTGGAATTATAATTTTTCTACTTAGAATTGCAATTTCTATGAATTTTTGAAGTGGTCTGCCTTGAAATTACAAAATTGCCCAAGGAGTGGAGTCTTCAACGCCCTATTAACAACCTATATTATACCTCCCTCGGAATGTATCTATTAGCACTTGAGTATCCACCAATAAAGGATTGACATTTTATTCAAGTTGGGACTAATGCAATGATTTTGTTAGAAAAATAAATGGATTTGAATGAGTTTTGTGGTGGCAATGGGGTTAAAAGTAGGATGGTAGTCATAGATAGATGGTCTTTCTTAGATGGAGGTTTGTTTGCTTCCTTAGAATTGAGGTTCCTTTCATTGTAAAAATATTTGAATTCACATTTGCTTGTGAATTATACACCACTATGTAATGGGGGCGAATAAGTTTTAGTGATTTTTATATCTCCACCATTACCACTACAATAACCTCTTAGAACAAACCCTATTGCATAGCCTTTCAAAGTCACCTTATCCTTTTGAGACTTAATAGATATGTATACCAAATTTCAATTTAAAAAAACAAAACAAAACAACCCTTCATTTTGGATGAATTGTTTTATTTAGTGTTTATGATTTTATATGATAATTGATTGAAAAACATTGGTGATGAATTTCTTAACTTCGATTGCATAGATATGTAGGAAACATCTATGTGCACATCTTTCTTTCAACAAGCATTTCCAAAACGTTTCAAAATTCCCTCTATATACAGTAGATTTCAATGTTCGAGTCAATGATTACAATGCCAAAACTTTGTAAAATATCCCTATATTTTAACTAGATTTTGGCAACGCAATTGTACCAACATGCTCAAATGTACAAATTTAACTACAATGTGGGGATCAAATAGAAAAATATAATCATAATAAAGAGGTGTATTTACAAAATTTGGGCATTATCACCCCAACATTGACACATTGTAATCTCTATAGAAGAAATTTTGAATTTTTTGGGGAATGAATTGATTAAAGGAAAGATGTGCATATAGATGTTTCCTACATATCTCTTCAATCAAGTTTTAAAAATTCATCACCAATGTTTTTCAAGAAATTATCACATAAAACCATGATTATTAAATGAAACAATTTACTAAAAAGGAAACTTTGTTATTTTTAAATTGAAATTTGGTAAACATATTTGTTAAGTTTCAAGTATAGTAGGGTGACTTTGAAAATCTATGCAACAAGTTTTGTTCTAAGAGTTTGTGGTAGTGGTGGAGACATGAAGATCACTAAAACTTTTTTTAGATCTAATGTACAAGAAATGATTCCTTGTCAAGTGACATTGTATAAGGACCCTCCTATCTCCCTATTCAAAAAATGTTACAAATGGAAAGTATATTTGGCTTGAACATACAAATTTGTTCAAGCCAACTTAACTCGTAAATGTCCTAAGTTTTTTAATCTGTTGAAGTTTGTTCAAAATGAAATTAAAAGTTAAAGATTTTATCAATTTTATCAATTTTTCAAAAATTATAACCATACAAATTTAAACTAGACATGTTATAGATCACATATGAAAAGAAAACACAACAAGATTATTCATAGAATGAAAAATTATAATGTTTGATCAAAAGGATGTTAAAACTATAAAAATAATTTGAAGTCTTTCAATCTTCTTTTTACATGTCAAATCTAAAATCAAGGTCATGAATATAATACAAAGCCAAACAGCATAACATGCACAATGGTGATTGATTTACCAATTCTTAAAATCTACTCTAATTTTTTAAATGAATTTCTAATTTGATTTTTCTTCTAAGATCCAACATGTTTGAGACTCATCTCCGTGAGCTTCTAATACTAAAAAAATCAAGATTTGTAATTGATACCTTGTACAAAATCTTCAATAGAAAATAATAAATAATTTCTTCAAAATTATATTTTTGATGCTTAAAATAGACTTTATAGAGTCTTCAAGTTTTTTTAAATGCCCAAAAAATATATTTTGGTAAGATTTTGTTTAATTTTAGTTTAGTCAACACCAAAATATGGTGCCTTGGGCATTTAGGGATTAATCTTCTAAGAAGCCTTGAAGAGACTATAATAGAAGTCATCACTTTTCACATTAATTTGTTATTTGTAGGATTATTCTTTTTCAAAATTGTATTAGCTTGTGACCAAATAAATGAATATGATTTACTAACCATAGAGGTTTTCAAGATTGAATGGATTCATAGGAAAATAAACACAAGATAATTGCACATAAAATCATTTGGATAAACATCTCCATTGTTCATATTATTGAATTGTCATTACACTTGTTATATCTTCTTGGAAATTGAAAAAACGATATTATAAGTGATGTTTGACTCTAACTACACTTGCTTCTCTATGATCCATTCAATTAAAAAATGAAGATTTTTTTAATGTATTTTGTTCACTAGGCGTCTTTGAAAAGGTAGATAAGTAGATGGTTAATGTTACAATCTAATTTAATAGAGGTAAAAATGACTCTTTTTTCTACTGTGTCTTAAATGAGAGGGTATAATTAATGGAATATTTTATAATAAAAATTCATCCTAAATCAAAATTATATGCAATTTGTATTCCTAGCTTTGTGATTTGTAATGAAAATAAAATTAAAAAATTGCAACCCCTTCTAAATCATTTTATAATAGTTGACCAATTCTCCTAAAATCACAATAGCTAAGGTTAGAAGTTGGTTTAGCAGGTTTTGAAAACCTAAAGTTATTGTTCAAACAGAAGAGGCCACCTCAAAAGCAAAATCTTCAACGTTCTAAGTTATTCTCAATAATCAACTTTAAGGATTGGATTTTGGAAATAATTGAAACTTTGGAGAATCTAATTAATGGCTTCCTTTCCTTTAAGGGAAAAAAACTTCAAGTTTTCAAAATCTCACTTGCTACTTGAACTTTGATGCATACAAATATGGCTTTTGCAATATAGAACTTTAAAACCTTGCAAAAAATCAAAGACTTGAAAATTTACCAAATTCTATATTCAAAAATATAGTCAACAAATTCTATGACCTACTAAAGCTATTCTTCCCATATTTGCTATAAACATGATAAAATTCCATAATATTAGAAATGTAGTCTTACCATTTTTTATACAAAAAATAAGACCCCACACTTCTTACTAACTATAGACCAATTACTTTGGTACAAACTATATACAAACTATGCACTAGCACATTGTAATCATTACTAGCTAGTTATAGGAAAGAAATCCAAATCTCTCTCTCTCTCTCTCTCTCTCTCTCTCTCTCTCTCTCTCTATATATATATATATATATTATAGATGTAAAGAATGCCTTTGGCTCTACAAACCACTTAAGACTACTAGCAATCATGAGCAATTTGGAATGCCTACAAAATGCAAAAGAAACCTAATTAGTAAATACTTTTGATTGACTAAACTAGTACCCACATTAACTCTTAAAGGAACTAGTTATATTTTTTGTCTACATAGAAATTTTAGGCAGGTGCATATGACTAGAAATTTTCATATTTTTAACCCAAATTTTATGACATTTGGAAATAGGAGTCAAAAGTTACAGCCTAACATGTTGTTTTTTCATAAATGGGCAGTTTGGGTAGATAAAAAAAGCACTTTTTTCAGAAATAAAATTTGAAATTGGTTTTCTATAGTTATATGTACGTAAAAATATTTGAATCATTCCATTTTGATCAATGAGTCAAAAGTTATGAGGATTTTTTGGTTGCAGGCAATTATGGATTTTCTACTCTAAAATAAACTTTGAAGTCCTTTATCTTACTCAATTTTCAATATTTTTGAAAAAAAAAATCATACACTACATATTGTTTATTACGACATTGTAACCATTGGGATTGACATTTTTCAATTCCATAATTTAATTCTTAACAATTTCATAATTTAAATCATTTTCTACTATTCTCTACTTACTATTTTTTCCTACATGTTATACAATTCCAAATGATTTAAAAAATTTCAAGCATGTACAAAACTTGTCTAGAAAAAATAATCCAAAAAGCACCATCATTTCAGACATTTTTTTTGTAGAAAAGTGAGCTTGTGAAAGCGTAGCTACTTTGTTTTTTGTAAGGCCAAAAAATGATTTTAGTGAATTTTAATGCTTATATCTTGTACTCCACATAGTGAATTTTTTTTGCCATTTTTACCACATGTTTTCAAGTCAGTATAATAAAAGATCCTATAGTTACATGTGTCCAAAAATATGTATTTTTTTAATTTGTTACTTGTATCAAAAATGATAGTTTTTGAGTGTTTTTGGTGAAAACATAGTCATAGAACTTTAGAAGTTAAGGAATAATATACAAAGAGATATATTCAATAAGTTCATATCTATTCAATATATTTATAAAACTACAACTCCAATGGCCACAAAGAGATAACCTAGAATACACCTTCCACATATCAAAATGCACAATAAACTCAACTACATACATAAATGACCTAGCCTCTTCAACCAAAAATCTTAAATCTATTCAACCATAATTAAATAAAGTAGAAATTTTTTGCCAATGGGCAAGTATAGACCTTAAAGTAAACAAATGTGCAATAACAAAATGTCCATATAAATCAAAACTAACTTGAAATATTTAAAGTTTATATTCAATCCCATAACTTCAATTACAAAAGACAATCCATCTTTCTACTCCATCAATAGGAACCATATCTATATCTTGGAATCCAAATGATACTTTTACTAAATTTTAATCTACAAAAAAATATAACAATGAGTAACCTACCAATGTGAATTATTAATAGAAATTTCTAAAACCATACAACAAAAATTACAAATAATTGATACAACACTACACATAGAAGTAGCATACAGTTTCTAAGCGGTCCCATATTCTATGGCTTCTATGGACAAATTAGATAAGGAAATTATTGCCCTTACTAGAACAATTTGTGGCCTTCCATGAAGTACAAACAATATAACAAAACAACTACTACATGATCAATTTCAATTAGAAGCCTTCTCATTCAAAACTATTTATTTCACAAGTATTAGAAATCAATTATGAGATGTACTACATGGAACATGACACTTTGGAATCATTTACCAAGGAATCACATAATTTATTCTAACCCAAAAATGAATCTCAACAATTATCACTTCTAATTAAGGCGGCTTGTTTCTACTTCCCAATCCTATACCTTCTATATGCTCAAAAAAGAAGCAATAATATACTAGATCTAGTATTCCCATTACTTAGATCCCCTTTGGAGCAATTAGGGTTTACAAAAACAACCAATTTTCCTAACCTTACAAAAATAATTTTGTACAAATACTTTAATAAATGATTGTACAACAATTAACCAATATTGACCAAATTACAACACAAAATGGTACACATTTTATGTCAACTAATGACTTTGCCAACATTAAACATCAAATGAGCACTACAAATAGCCACACAACTCTTTGCCAAATTTTATGCAATAATAATTGTTACCACCCATACAATCAATACATCCCCACTTAGATTACTTTGAGACCTAATAAATTACAATCACAACACACTGCAATCATATGAAATTCACATACTACTCCCAGAAAAACATGATTTATCTACCACCTAACTTAATACCTAACTCTCCAATACATTCCATCATTGACCACAAAAAATAGACAAAAACAAAAACAAACTAACATGGAATTGTCAAATACATCACTTCACATAAATGCTATTGCATCCACATTGAAAACCATCAATACACTAGATGGCTGCCAATGGACAAAATCTTCCAAATTCCCTCTACACACTACAAATCTCAACCTATAATTCCACTACTACAATATTGCAAACAAAAATAAAACTTGTATTTTTCAAATTTAATAAACATACACTTGCAACAACAACAACACAAAGGTACTACCGGATACATTCTAGCTAACTCCATTACAAATATCAATTATCCCTATAAACATTCAAGAATGCAATTCTATATAAGACATTGAAACATCAAATCCAATAATACACATCTAACATACATAGGATAAATTTGGAACATTTTTACTAATAACTCCCTAATTAAGATTAGAATGGCTTTGGAAGCAATATCAAGTCAATAGCCAAACCTACATTCCATTAGAATTTTCAATTCAATATTTCTAAATATAACTTGTTTGGTTATATAAATGATATAAATATAGCCTCTTGAAAACGAATCTACTTTCCATATGCACAATACACACTTCTAAACCTTATACTACGATATATCATCTCTTACTTTAATCATTTGCTCTACTCAACTTAAGCACTACTACTACCTCTATCATGGAAACAAAGTATTTGGTTCTAAAAGCCTAGTATTCAATCCCCAATGGCATAGTATTGGCTTAGCTCATCTCTACAAAACAACAAACAAACAAAATTTTCTTGACAATCACAAATTTGCTAACATTCCCTTAGACACCATTATATAGAAAGAATCAACAAAACCACTCACACTATGTAAGAAACCAAGAACCCAACCAACAACACTACAAATTGTATTTGTATACTACAAAAGCCAACCCTTAGGATAAGAAAACATTGACATTCAACTCAATCAAAGATTGTATGCAATATGGCATTCCCATGACACAAATAATTGAAATACTATCCATACCATCCAATATATTAATAAAAAAACTCCATATTTTGAACAAAACACCATACCACCACATCTAAATAGATATGTACCATTTAGACCTACAATTTCCACATATAGTACTACACCAAACCAAAAAATATGATAGTAAAATCCAATTATATAGATGTATTGTTTAACCTTCTAGAATAAATTCCTAAAGGTTCTTGGGCATACACATTGTAGAACTAACAACAATATATAGACTCCTACAAATTCTAGAAGCATCACACTTATATAAACTATTACATATCTTCACATATAGTCTAAACACACTCTATCTTATTTCAACACAAATCAAACATTCCACATTACAATATAACAACCTTGATAAAACAAAGTTAGCATCAACTGTCAAAATGTTAAAAAATAAAGAAAGCCTCTTATATTAAATAAATTTAGAACAAAATTCAACATTCATAGAAATAAAAAAGTAGAAATACTAGAAAAATTTTATGGGGGCAAAAATATATAGACACTTCCAAATAGATTATAAAAATGCTCATTCAAAACCTTTTTATTCACACAAAAATGACTAGCCCTCAACACATCACCCCTTTCAAAGGTGCCATACAATTCTTAAAGTCATATCTTAATAAAATTGAAGATGCAAAAATTTATCCCTATCCTTTTGATATGTAATAAAAAAAAACTATCAACACTTTTAAATCATAAAGACATAACAAAGTTGTGTACAAACTTTGTAAGCTTCTCATTTCCACCTCTAAAACAAGATGCTTTACATTAATGAACACAAGCATATTCAAATCTAAAACGCCAAATAACACAATACCATTATAAGTCTAACTATATTTATATTTTTTTACCTAGATGTCAATGTGAAAGAAGACCCACACCAAATATCATTAGAAGAGTTTTGGGGGGGTTTAGAAGCCTATTTCAGGTTTGTTCCCCCGCAGTTGTTCCCCACAACAAGGGGAACGGCCCGCTATTAGAATTTTCTTTTTCATAAAAAAAAAGAGTCTCCAAATGCAGAAAAGAAAATTTTTAAAAAAATGGTCGATGATGTGGCAGGATCTCGGCCATGTCAGATCGCTGTGTCGAACATGTTTCTTGCATTCGCAAGATGTGATAACTCACAGGCATCGAGAGGCCCCAAAAATCTTCTAATGATTCTATGTACTAAATCAACCCCATCAATCAATCTTTCAAACCCACCTTTCAACTTAAACACCAACAATTAAATACAATTTATTGAACACAAATTTTTTAATGACAAATATTCAAAACAAGCTATACAAACCTCCCTTCCTAAGTTGATCCCCCAAGGTCCCTAATTGATTGTCTTTTTTGTGTTTTTTTAATGCAATGGTCATCCTTCTTTGGACCCCCCCCCCCCCCCCGAAAGAAGCTATATAAACTTAAACACTAAGATATCAAAATTTATTGATTAATATACAAAACCTAGCCTACAAAACTGAACTACTAATGACCATTATAAAGGAAGCCCATAGAGCATCAAATACTCATTCCATCCAATCTCTATAAGAAAAAATCAATATTGCAATGAAAGACATTAAAATGAAATAAACTTAATTGCTATAAGATATTCTTTGACTATATTATTGACTAAAAGAAGATTTGAAAACAACCAAAGACCACCTATACTTGAAGATCCACCATGAATCCTAAAATCCATTTGCAAAATCATTTGTATTAACCAAATATATTCAAACACAAAGTGTAATACCTCCACTTCAAAACATGTAATAAAAATAACCCTAGACAAATTAGATCTAGAATCTCATTGTTGATGGGGATAAAAAAATCAATGTACAATAAAAACAATATTGTGATTTGTTAAAACCATCGTGACTCCACCCATCCTTCCATCAATCCTATCTAATCCAAAGTAGCATGTGTAAAACCTGCCATGTAACCGCATGGATTGCACACCCAGCTCTCATTTGCAAATGAACCCACACAAATGCACCTCTCAATATAAATATCTTTCTATACAATTGCCCCATGAAATTACAAAACCACATTTTGAACTATAACATGTGCATTTGGATGCATCTAAATCATGAAATTTTACAATGCACTCAAACTTCTAATATGTGCCACCATTAGAAAACATTAAAAAATACTTATAAAATCATCCTAAATAGCATTAATTAAAGAGATATTAATCTAAAGCAAATCAAATAAATACTAAATTTATACATTGATAGATTTGAAAATTAAAAAAATAAAAAACACATCCCTACAACATTAACAAAACAAACTAACAAAACTCAATGCCTTGGCTTATTGTACCATAGAGACGCTTTGCACCAAAAATCCCACTATACAAATTTCAACTTTTTGTCCAATTACAAGTGAGGATTCCAACCTTTTGTCTACTTCAAGTGAAGATTTTTGGCCTAGTTTCTAGGTGTATAGTGCCCCTTAATTATTGCACTACATCAAAGTGTCTAATAGTTTTGAAGGAGAATACCACAATACTCAACACTCCAATCACATATTGGATTAGAATCACTACAAACCAATTACATTCAACCATTAACTCATTAGATGACACTACTATTCTATCATAGACTAAATGAAAAGTAATAATTCATGCCATCAATGCCCTTGTTAGAGCTTTATTATATGCAAGTCATACAAGAAATTTGAACTCTAGTCTACCCTATCACTACTCTTACATCACCAACACTCATATCAAGTGCTACCCTTGACACTACAAGGATGGGGAAATAACACAAAACAAAGCATGACATGCACCTAGAGCACACAATCACAACAAACATAATTGCACTTTGACTATCTCAAATGCTAAAATAAAATAAAACAAATAACAATAGCAAAATACACCCAGTATTGACAACCATCACAAAATAGAGTTCAAATTCAATACACAAAACCAAAACATAAACATATAACAGAATTACAATACCATTACTTTATTGTTAGTTGTAAAATAGTCTAGTATCCTACAAGAAAGGTAGATAGTTTTTATGTCAAATATAGTGTTTTTGTGAACCCTATTGTGAGACCTCAAATGAACAAGCTCTTATCTTTAGAATGCCAAGCTAATCACCATGGAAATCAACCCTTTTGGGTACCGTATGTATCCTTTACTTAAAAGAATACCAAGAACACTCACTGAAGATCGAATTATTGCACAAGATCTCCCCTTTTACACAAAACCCAAGGATGAACATTTACACTTCTATCTTACATAAAAGGATTCTCTATCATTCATCTGACACTTTAAGGCCCTTGCGTCATCGCCCTTCCTTTGATTGAAGCGTAGACAGGGATTCAAACTTTTTTTTTTTCCCTTGAAACACATGGACTAGGGTTTCAAACTTTCAATGTACCTCACTCCTGACCTCTGATGGGGCAATCAGGCTCCACAACTGTATTGATACCAGACGGACTCATTGAAGGTAAGTTTTACTCTGCAATGAACTTTATTATGGAGATATGGGTGTCTCTAACTTAAATAATTGTTGCCCTTTGTACCATACCTGCAGCTGCTTTCTGCAATAACTTCACTTAACCGCTCACTGCCCATGGGGTACGTTTTTCGTCCGCTGAAAAAGTGAGGGAAGTGTGAAAACACCCCGCTTTGATCATTCAGACATCAATCCCTTGCTATAACCCCTAAAT
This sequence comes from Pseudoscleropodium purum, assembly GCA_963969395.1. Lineage (NCBI taxonomy): Eukaryota > Viridiplantae > Streptophyta > Bryopsida > Hypnales > Brachytheciaceae > Pseudoscleropodium > Pseudoscleropodium purum. The sequence continues at coordinate 38,330,253 of OZ017795.1, forward strand.
GCCCAACCGACCATATGTATGGTTGATCTGAAATTTCAGGTTCAATTGTGAAGGTTAACTATTGAAAGCTTTCATTTTTCACTGAAAAAGGTCCATATTTGATCATTAAGAGGTCTCCAAAGCCATACATGTCCATTAGTAAAAGAGTAAAGCTCATTAATCCCTAAAGGCCCAAGCACCATTTTTTGGCATTATAGATATTTTGGACAACTCACTAGGAATGAAATTTTCATTTTTTTCTTTGAAAATTTTACTAAACATATGGTTAAGGAGGAGCTTTAAGGCCCAACAATTTTCATCACTTTTGATTACACGGTTGAAAAGTTATTGCATGATATGTAGTTTTGATGCCATAGTGGACAACTCAAAAAAATACTTAAAAAACACTTTCTTAAGGAAAAAAATTTGAAATTGTTTTTTTAGATGTATATATACATGGAAAGCTTTGAATCATTCCAATTGGATTAATGAGGTGAAAGTTATGAGGAGTTTTAGTTTGTGGGCAATGTTGGATTCTCTACTCTAAAACAAACTTTGAAATCCTTTATTTAACTCAATTTTCAATAGATTTTGAAAAAAATAAATCATAGGATGAAGATTGTTTATTATGACATTACATCTGTTGGGATTGACATTTTTCAATTCCATAATAAATTTCATAATAATTTAGTGTTTTGAATCATTCTCTACTTCTTTCAACTTACTATACTTTTTCTATATGTTGTACAATTCCAAATGTTTTTAAAATTTTCAAGCATGTAGCCAACTTGCTTTGAAGAATGAATTCAACGAGGCACAACCATTTTGGAGACTTTTTCATACAAATGTGACCTTGTGAAGTGCAGCTGCCTGTATTTTTAGAAGGCTAAAAAAATAATTTTTGTCAGTTTAAATGCTAATATCTTACAATCTACAAGGTAGAAATTTCTGAATTTTTTCCACATCTTTTCAAACCAATTTACTACAATATCTTACAATTTCATGTGTCCAAATTTTTTTTTTCTATTAAAATTTGGTACTTGCACTAAAAATGATAGTTTTGGAGTATTTTTGGTGAAAACATAGTATTGGGCCTTTAGGGGATAATTATACTTCATTCCACAACTTCAAGCAAATTTTGCCAATTTCACTTGATTTGAGATCTAAAAACTTGTAGTTATCCATTTGCTTTGAAAACGGTCCTAATTAAAAGAGTAATTAAAGTGCTTTCATGATTTTCACCATTGAAAATTTAAACATGCAAGTGTTTATTTGGAATTATTTGTAATTTATACTTATAAAATAAAATTGCATCTCAACAATTGCAAGGTGGATTGTGTAATGAATTTAATAGCATTTCATATAAAATTAAATTTTTTGAAAGTGTGCATTTTAGTGTGCTAAAACAATTTGTAGTTGTTTATGTCACCTCCAATTCCACAAAACTTATATGTGCAAATTTTTGAAACATTGTGTGTGTGTGTGTGTGTGTGTGTGTGTGTGTGTGTGTGTGTGTGGGGGGGGGAGGAAGTATACTAAAAATAAAAATTTACATTTTTCTTGTTATAATCTCACAACTCTTATGCAATTTTGCACTCAATATTGGTTTGCATACTAATAAGAAAGCTCTTTAAACATCTATATGGTTAGATTTTGAAAAAAAAACAATTTGCTTCAATGGGGATAACTTCAAATCCATGTTCTTTTTTCATAGTCAAAACACACTTGAAAAGGCTTGGGCATTTAGGGGTTAAGATTGATTGTTTGTTTTGTTTGTTACGTTGAGAACTCCTTGACCGTGCGTCCTCCGGACATGTTCTTGGCCCTTTAGAAAGCCCTAGGCAAGGAAGGGTGCTCGGGCTTTCTTTCCTGGCATTCCAATTCCTGATGTGAAATTTTTTTAATTTTTAATTTTATTATGTGAATTTAAAAAAAATAGAAAATGACTTTTACTTTTATTTTGACTCTGGGAATGACACAAGACACACTAGTTCATACCTTAAGTCATGCTGTTTGTTTTGTTTGTTATATTAAAACCTCCACAACCACACTTCCTCTAATCACATTCTTAGTATTGTTGGAAAGCCCTCGGTGAAGAAGGGTGCGTGGGCTTTGTTTTATGGTATTCAAACTTATAGCATTAAAGTAATTGAGTTTCAAAGTTTTTATCAATTAAAAATTAGGAAAATTACTTTTACTTTTATTTTGACCAGGGCAATGGCACGGGATACACTAGTTGTAATCTGAGAGAATGTAGTCTACAAAAATTTGATTGAGAAATCACATTTGACATGCATCAAAGTTTACATTCAATCAAAACGGTGTGTTCAACTTTTTTTGTGGAAATTGACTCCACAAGGAAACTCATTCTCCACACTGGTCGAGAAGCATTCATTGCACCACTGCAACCACCATGGCTGGGCAGCGAGGGGTTAAGCGTTTAATAGTAATCCACGTACACTTGGCGTTGGGGAACCCATGAGTCTCTAACTTAAGCTTATGTCATTTAAAAAAATAAATTTATGCCTGTTACTGTGGAAATAATTAAAGTTGATGTGGAGTGAGCAGGCCTGAAACCTAAAAATATATAAGTTAAGAATCATGGAGAAGAAACATTCATGGGTCAGTGCAAAATTATTGATTGTGCAAGCAAAGATTGTTCTCAACGACCATAATTTTGAACAACTGCAGTTCAAAGATAGTCTTTGAAATATTGAAGGACACTTACTCTAGGACTCAAAGTATTTGATGAATGACTTTCATAAAATTGTTATAAACAAAGAATGCACCTATTCATTGTGGAGTCTGATAATTTTGTACTAATTCCCTTGGTGATAGGATTGGGTCTTTCTACGGTTAACTCTGAAGTGCCTTTGGGTGGAGTGTCACCTATGATCAAAACATAATTGTTGCATACAAACACATTCAATTTTTTTTGAGTTGATTGATAATTCAAGTTATTCAATAAAGCAAACATGGGATCCTCAAGATCTTACACGGCTCTACAAAATATCGTCAATAATGAAATTCCAAAATTATAATCATTAGATTTGCAAAAGAAAGTTGAAATGTCCTAAAGGAAGCAATGGTGTTAACATCCAAAATCCTTTGTAATGGAAGGTATGAAAGAATTGAAATTAAAAGGAAGCAAACATAAACAAACTCACCGAATTCTAAAGAATTTCAAGACACTACTCATGACATATTGTCTTATAAGTGAAAAAGGGATAAAGGTCTAAGTTGATCAAGGATTAAGGCAAGAACTTTCAAGCTTGTGAAATGTAATAGCTTGATACAATTCAATGGATGGTATGTGACAATTGTGTATTATATTTGATACATGTCTTAGAACTAAACAAATCTTGCCATTATTTGAATTGGAAAAAATCCACTAGGATTCCTACTAGATCAATTTGATCCTAACAAATATAAAAATGTTCCTTTATTTTCCAAGAACATGTCTTTTTTAAATTAACCTCTACAATAATGATTTAAAGGGGGGGTGTTTTCAAAATGGGTCAAAACTATCAAGAACTTAAGCAATTTGTTTGCACATTTTTTCTTGAGATTGGTTAGAACATAACTAAAGGATCTTATAGTTTACATTGAGAGTGAGCACCTCAAAAAAATTCAGATTATTTGATAGCATAGTTTAGTAGATATTTAAGGTTAAAGTTTTATTTGAGTTAATACAAAAATAAGGTAACATACTTTAAAGGAACATATCTTAGTTAGAAAATTTTGATTATAAATGGCCTTTTGTGCTCAATGAAAGACGAAAGAGTTGAAAATGCTCTTCTAAAATTTTACAACATTCTAGTCATTTTGCAATTTTGGATGGAACATAATAGTGTTTATAAGACAATAAAAAATGGTCACACTTATCTTCTCTTTGAGCTCCTTAGAGCTGCTCTTTTTGAGGTGCCTAGACAACAATTGCATTGGTTGATTGACTTTTTAATCCATGTCCAAACTAAACCAAAAAACATGAGCCCAAAACTAAAATACACATTTCAACTTTTAAAAATTTTACGAGGTAGGGTTTAATTTGGAGCTTATTGAGACTACAATAATTGGATTCATAACACAATCCATTTTTTAGAAATATTTTTTATTAAAAAAGCTCAAAATTTGAGAATGGGTAGCTCAAAAAAGAGGGGCAATGGTCACTCATATCATTAGGAGTTAAGGAATCTTCAAGATTATTTTTGTTTGACTAAAATGGTATCAAAATGAATACTTTAGTTCATACATGCATTAAAGTATTAATATGTTCAAAGCATTGACATTTAAAGGATCTTGCATCTATAAAATTTCAATTTTTGTACATGATTTAACTTCTAAAGGTTTTGGACTATGTTTTCACCAAAAACTCTTCAAAGCTACCATTTCTAGTGTACGTACCAAAATTTAGAAAAAAATAAATTTTGGACACATTTAAGCAAATGATCTTGTATTAATATAGTTTGAAAAGATGTAGAAAAAATTTCAGAAATTTCCACCATGTAGATTGCAAGATATTAGTGTTTGAAGTGACAAAATCTTTTTTTAGGGCCTTGTGCAAAATCAAGTAGCTGCACTTCAGAATGTTACATTTGTATGAAAAAATGTCCCAAATAGTGGTGCTTCTTTGGATTCATTCTTCAAGGCAAGTTGGCTACATGTTTGAAAAATTCTAGATAATTTACAATTGTATAATATATAGGAAAAAATAGGAAATAGAAAAAAATAGAGAATGATTCAAAATTCAAAATTGTCAAGAATTTAGTTGTGGAATTAAAAAATGCCAATTCCAGTAGTTGTAATGTTGTTATAACAATCTACATCCTATGATTTTATTTTTTCAAAAAATATTGAAAATTGAGTTAAATATAGGACTTCAAAGTTTATAATTGCGTACAAACTAAAATTCCTCATAACTTTCATCTCATTGATCAAAATGGAATAATTCAAAGCTTTCCAAATATGTATAAATCTAGAAAATTAAATTCAAAATTTGAATCCTCAAAAAAGTGATTTAAAAAAAGTTGGGCTACCTATTAAACATTGAAGATTACATATTATACAATAATTTTCTTAACCACGTAGTCAAAAGCTATGAAAATTGTTGGGCCTTAGAGCAATGGTACTAAGGTAGGAGGCTCTTGAAGCATTCATCTAAGGGAAAAATTAGGTCTATAGAAAAATCATTGCAATTGATGGTTTTGGAAATTTTTTGGCATAAAGAGAAGTGAGGAAGGCGTCATTTTCCAATTTTTTTTGTAATTTTTAGAATAGAATCAAAATAACTATATAATTTAGAAGTGATCAGGCTGTAGGGCACTAGTATAGTTTATAGACTATTGAAGAAAAGATTCAAAGCATCCCACTTTATGTACAAATTTAGTCCACAAAATAAATACAACAGTAGTTAGTTTCATTCTTAAATGTCTTAAAAGCAAATAGTGAATGCAAGTCAATAAAACATCCAATGACTAGTCCTGTACAACATCCCTACTCTGAAGGCTTAGTAGCCCTATTTTCAAGTGCCATTCATTAAGAGCATTGTACATAATTAAAAATTGCTACCCTAGTATTCCTTAGTTGGCCCGATGGAAGTTTGAAAAAACTGGGTGGGGAGTTCAAAATGGTGCGCAGGTTTTGTTGCTGCCCAACTCCAGGGTTTCCATTGATGTCCATGTCCATTGACAAGGAGCCGTTGGTCCCTCGTCTTGTCTTCCTCTTGCGGCAATGCTGTCTCCCTATTCTGCCTTGCCTGCCATTATTGTAAACGATGATATTGATGGGTGGTGGAGCATGTCATTGGTAGAGGTAAAATACCCACCCAAACCCTAACTTATTTGTCATCTTCTCTTATTGTTGTGCGACGGCTCCATCTCTCCATCCTTGTCTGCCCTCTATATTCTCTACTTGTTGTTTGTAATATTGTCTAATTGTTCAAGTGTTTGCTAAGGAGTACACCCTACTTTGTGGTATCGACTTGTTCTTGCAGATTTGCCGCATACTGTCAACTCCATCAATGTAGGTAAGAGTGCCTCATTGGTATTTCTTCATATTTCTTCTTCATCTTCATCTTGTTTTTGTAGATGTGACCACTTGACCTTTTTCTCACGTCGAGTTGTTTGTTCTTGTCACTGCAGTATATATGCCTTGCAATGTGGAAGAGAAAATAATCTTTGTCATGCATCAAAATCACCTCTTGTAAACATTAGTGTATTTTTGTTGAAGTTGTTGCATTGCATTTGTCCATCTGCTTTGCTATACTTGTCGTCGCAACGTTGGGCGATCTCTACTATAAAATCTGTTGCCAATGTCACCACCTCTACATTGAATACTTCATCTTGTGCCTTCAACTTTTTGTGCCTTGTACCCTGTGTTTTCTCATGTTGTAGTCAGTCTTTCATGTACAAAAGTTTGTTGCTTCTCCCTTATTCAATCAATACTGCCAATTAGTGGGCTGCATACCATTGTCATAGTGAGAAAATGTATTGTGCATGGTAGGTGTGGCTAATGTTCCTTGTTTACCCTGTGCTTGATAGAATAAACTTAGATATGAGTATATATTGCGGCCATAGAAGATGGATGTGTGGGCGTTGTTGATTGACAACTTCTAGAAGATTGAATTTGAAGGCAGCGGAAATACTTCTTCTGCAACACGTAAGTAAGATGTACTCTATCCCTTCTTTTTGGCCCGCCTCCTTTCCAGTGCAAATTTTTTTGGTTTCTCTTGCAAATGTTTGGAATGGTGCCACAGTATGGAGCCTTGTAGCCTATGATAGGCGTTTTTTTTTTAATGGCCGCATGTAATTTATCTCCCAATGCTTGAACATTCTTCAAGCTCCACATTTCTTTGGATCTTTTCTTTGATAGAGCTAATGTAGACCTAACTTCTTTGGCTTCCACCTTCTTTCTCTTCTCCACTGCTTTCTGTTCCTTCATGGCCTCTTTCTTTGACTTTTGTTGTTCTTTTTCTTTTGTAGCTTCTTCCTTTGCCATTGCTATGTCCTCCAACTCTTGCACATGTTGTTCTTTTGTGAGTAGAATAGACTTTTGGTAGTTTCACTACTAGAAAACATTGGAATTTCAATAGATTTATGTTGATTCGGTCGCGTTGTTCCGGTCACTATACAACATAAATCTGTTAAATTTAGAGATTTGTGTTGTATAGTGACTGGAACAACGCGATCGAATCAACATAAATTTGTTGAAATTCCAGAGTTTTCTAGTAGTGTCTATGTGTGGTTCCATGCACCTTGTAGATGTAGGTGGCAACTATATTGTAGGGAGTGCCAATAATTCTCTGAAACCTTCTTACACACCATCTAACCGTTGGTCCTCTACTATATCCTCTATTGTACTTGAATTTTTGTTGTCACTATCTTTGACATGGACATCGTCAATGTCTCCTTCAATCCCCACAAAATACTATTGACAGTTAGGCAAATCAGTTGGCACTTCTTCAAAGATCTCTTGTATCTCCCATTGTTCAAGTTCAAATAGTTGTTGCACTTCATTGAAATTTATTATGTTGTCTTCATGATCTACTGTTGACTCTATCCGTTCATAAGCTAAGCTTAGCCCCATCTTGGCATCCATTGCACTAGAATCAATGGGGTATATGCCTATCATTTTAAATCTTTTAGTGATGTTTCCATAAGTCAAGGCTCTTTTTAGAGCATGAGAGATCCATTAAGTGAGGTCTTCTTTGCTTGGCATCTTTCCCTTATGGTTTAAGGTCCACTTATCTCTGTATGCACGAAACAAGAATTTAAACGGTTTAAAACATGAAACATTCAGTGGTTGCAAAGCATGGGATGTGTGGGATGGCAATGACAATAAGTCCAATCCTTTTGATATAGCTAGTTTAATAACATCTAAGGTCACAAGTGAGCCAGGGTCATCTAATATTAGTAAGTGTCGATTGAGAGGCAAAATGCCATATAAGTCTGATACTTTTGATAGAAAGTGAAAAACCCATGCTCTAAACAAGTGGTTGGTCATCCTCGCTCTTTTCTACATGGCCATGACGGCCCCAAATTCTCCTATTTTTTTCAAGAAGTTCCTAGACCTCTTCTTCCTCTTGAAAATATAGAAGTTAGGCAAGCTGTCCCCTACAACATTTATATAAGACAATACCATTATCCATTCTCTCTGGTCAAAAGTCACCATATGTACTATCCTGGATCCCTTCTTAGCTATGACATAACCACCCCCATCTTTCCTTGTCTGAGTTCCACTCTCGTCACAATTCCAGATGTGATTGGCTTGGTAATTGTGACTATTGTAAAGCTTTTGCAAATTGTCATAAAAAGATCCAATAGTGTCTGGAGACAAACTTCTAGCTCATTTTTTATCAAGGGCTTGTGGTTTCTTCAATGACAATTTTGGATGTCTTCTCTTGAAGTACTTGACCTACCTAAGGCCTAGAACTCCATTTGTAAAGGGGGTGACTCTTGCTTATGTGAGAATGCCCACCTTCTCTCACAATTGCCCCATTATTAAGGGAAATCTAAGCTCCTGCATTTTAAGAAGGTATTGTACTAATTCCTTCTCCTCTTCATCTATTAAAATCCCTCTTCTACCCCTTTTTCTTTCAATTATAGTACCATAGATATAACCTCTTAAACTAGAGGTTGGTATCCCATTTTCCCTTGATGTAGTTCTTATATTTTCCCCATCATCCAAATTTGAAATAGCACCTCGGAGTTGTTGGCATGTCCAATTTCCATTCATTTTCATGCAACGTTGTGACCAAGGTCCTTCTGCATGTGGAAGGGGGTGCAAGGCAGGGCTTCCTTGGAAAAGCATACCCACTGTTTTGAGTGAGGGCAACGTTGTAGCTACTTCGATGGATGAGTTGCCACCTCCATCACTCATTGCCTAATTGTACGTGGCTTGCAGGTGCGGCACATTTACTAGGGCAAGTTGTCATCGACTTCAAGTCGGGCCCCTGTATTTGATTTCTCCTCCATTGTTGTTTAGCTTCGTTGATTGCCTAGACTCCTTCTGTTGACCCCACCATTGGAGGTCACCACCCCTTGTTTCCCCCTCCTTTGGTATGTTTGAAGTTGTAGGATGACATTCATCGATGTGGTAGATTTTCCTTCGTTCTATTGGTACTTTGTTGATTGTGTCCTCGTTTGTTGAAATGGGATCTTCTTTGATGAACACTCCCATGGCTTCCGTTTCCATCAATGTCTCCCTTATAGCTTTGCGATTGGCCCATTCAAAGAACACAACATTTTGTTGGTCCCTTCAATCTTCGTCCTCTTCAATGTAGTCAAAGAGACTACTTCCCCAACAATGGGGCCTTTGCCAAATCCCCTTATTACCACAATTGTCCTCATTTGAAGCACTACTGTTACTTATGTTTCTGCAATTTTTTCTACACTAGTGATGTGCTTTCTCTAAATTTCTATCAAACTTACACTTTCTCAATGAGTTCAAAGTTCAGTTATATTTGAAGTGAATGAAGTACATAGCTAAGCAAAGTAAGTGCAAATGAGTTTAGCACTTATGTTTCATGGATGTAAGCTTGCTCTGAGAATGGAGACCCAACCGCCATGTCCTAGGATATAGTTTTATTGTACTTAATGGCAGACAAAATCCCTTCATGAAGTTGTACATTTCAATTTCTTAATTTGACGGCCATGGCACCCCAAACCGTGCTACAATATTGTAATATATGTCCATACACGTCTTCCTATTAGTTTTGGATTCTAAAATGAATGACTTCATTTCAAGGATGTCAGAAAATGGTGCAAAAGGCATTGTCATTAAATTTTGTCCCAATTGTTATCCAAATTTCAATACACTCAATTCTCTACAATTCTTTAATATGGTTTGGGGATGCTAACTTGCTTAGTGAACTAACTATACTTGTACTACAACCAAATAGGACGTCAATACAATCCTAAAATGAAGCACATGCACTATCATTTTCTAACTACAAAAAAATTTCTTTTTTTCTAAACTCATTGCACAATTCATGGACCTTCTGTAGGGTCCATTCAAAATGACCCTCCAACATTCAAGCCTCCTATCTTAGTATCTGAGCCCAAGTATGCGAGCTTGTGAGTATTGAGCCTATAATATAGGTACCTATAATATAGATTCACATACTACAAAAGGTGTATATATCATAAACACCTTTAGTATGGATATTTGTAACATATATACCCTATAATCATAGATGGTTTTTATAGTATATACACCTATAATATAGATGTATAGTATTCTAGGCTCATGAGCTCATACTCCTATGCTCACATAATAGCAACCCTTGGCCTTAAAGCTACTTCATAGGCACATGTTATGTGAAAAATTAAAAAAAATTAAAAAATCCATTTATAATGAGCTACCTAAAATCACTATGTTGCCAAAAAAAATGAAATTTGGGCATTTAGGGGTTAAGCTAAAATAATGAAACTCAACAAATTTAGTTTCTATTCCATTTTGAAAATGAAAAAATGAAAAAAAATGAAAAAAAATGAATGAGTTATTACAATTACAAGTTCTATTTATTAGAATCTACAACATACAATATTGTGTATTTATCATTTGAATCTTTTGTTTTCAAAATATTTTGAAATTTTGATTACAATTTATTGTTTATTATTTCAACCATAATTTTGGATAGATTATTTTATAGTTGATAGATTCATGGTTGTCATAGTGGACGGACGTCCGGTTCACCCGTCCGATACAGTCAACACATAATTGACTTTTTGATAACGAAAAAATAGGCCACGTAGATGCCATGTGGATTAAGGAACGGACGGACAGACGAACGAGATCGTCAAGGCGCGGACGAGATCGTCTGCCCCGTGGATTTCACATTCTGAGGTGACGTGTCATTCTGCAAAATTGCAGAAGTTACAAAATTAGAGCCGTCCGGACCGTCCGTTCGTCCGGCCGTCCCGTCCGATGACCCTAACTCACCCGTTATGACAACCATGGATAGATTCTCTTTACACATTACACTTTTAAAATTGTATCATATGGTCTTTATAAGATTAAACAAGATAAGAGTTTATCCATAGTACATGATTAGTAGGAGCATAATTTGCAATTGTCATAATCTTAATCCTAAGTAATCTTGAAAAATCTCTTTCTTCTAAAAGTCTCAAACACCAATTTGCAAATTGAAAACTAAAATATCATATTTCTAACGTGTATACAATTGTTGTACATGTCAAAATGAAAATGCATTTACAACCTATGTAATCTATTACTTAGGATTAAGATTATAATCAACCCATGACCCTTGTTACAACCCCTATCACAAAATTCATCATGTTTTCATCCCAAATAAATATCATCCAATTATTTCATCGTACGTTCATGAAAAAATCCTAGAATGCAAAAAACTAAACTAGGTAGGAACAACTAATTTTGTACACATACAGATGGCTGCAATTCAATCATATACAAATTCCTCAATCAAAGTGCATTGCATTTTCCTCTTATTTGTCTTTCTAGCAATTTTATATAAAAAAATATTGGAACCAAATATTCAAAGTACAATTTGGGCTAACAATTGAAAGAACTTGAAGGGTTGGCTACCTTCCACCACTCAGAGCATCGCCACTCATTCACTGGGAAGTAGCCCAGTCTGAGCTTGGGTATGGCCGGGAGGATTTTAGAGCCCCATCGAGTACCCAACGAGGGATGCTTTGAGCCCGCCCATGGCCAATTTGCCCCTCCACATTCCAAGATCCCGTCCTCGCCAAGCTAAGTGTGTTGACTACGAGGCATAGATTTTGTCAACATGCATTTTATCATTTTCCATATTGCTTCTTGTTATTTAGGGTGTTTAGATACTATGATTCCACGTGGGAGACTACAACTTGAAAAAGATAGCAATGTTTTAGGATTGCAATTGCAAGGGGAGAGTGAAGAAGATTGGAACCACGACCATGGAGATTTAAGAAGGTTGTACTCCAGCACCGCCAAAGTTCAACTACAATTGGGAGACGAGGGGCAAGGGCGTGGCTATGGCAATGACAGAAGGGATTGTAGTTTAAATTTTAATCGGATTATTAGTTCACATGGTAGATGCAATGAGTACAGCAGTCGCCAAGAAGAAGATATAGGATTTAGAGTTGCTGAGGTTGAGGGTGTAGAAACTCAAATATCTCACAAGTGAGGGCGAGGGCGAGGCTCAACATCTGTAGTTCTGTAAACCATTTAAATTTTTGTTTTTGGTCCATTTGACGTTGTAAGTGTAAAAGAACCATGTAATTGCTCCATTTCCATTCTTGTGTCAAATAGCGGTGTAAGAATTGTTGTAGATTGGAAAGGGTGGAATAGAAGAGTCAAGTTGATAGATTTGAACAGGGTCAAATGGTCGTGGAAACTCTTCTCGCAAAGGGTTGTCTTTCTTCTTTTGAGACTATAAGTCTAAATGTCTACTCACTGTAAAAATTAGTTTTTACCATCGTTGTAAGACTTGTCGTGTACTTGGCGCTCTTGTAATCAAGCTTACAGTATTTTGAATTGTGAAAATTGTCTATTTGAGTACACAGTGTGTGTGCTTTTGTGTGTAAATCTAGATAGGTGGTCCAGTTGCTTGATCTATCAGCGGTTGAGTGGACTGCAGATGATTGTATATGTACAGTGCAATGTGGTCAAGTGGACAGTGTTTGTTTTGTAAATTGAGAATCAAGTCAAGTGGATTGTAATTGTGAGTTGTATGTATTGGAAAATGGTTGAATTGCTTCCTTAAATATGGTTGCGATATCAAGTTGACAGTGGTGTAGTCAGACTTGCAATTGAGAATTGATTCATCGTCAAATTGATTGTGGTGCAATCTGTGTATGGCGTGGAAATTGTCGTCAATTGACTATTGTGTGTGTCAAATTGCAAACTAAATGTGTATGAATATCAAGTCGATTAGATTGGAAATTCAATCGTTTGTGTACAGAGTAAGAGGAAATCACAGTGATGTTTGATAATGTGGAAGCTTGAGAGTCTTCTAGTTAATATAAATTTTGAGTAATTAATAGAATTCCAAGCTTAGTCAATTTAATTGTGAGAGAAATATGAGTTGATTCCAAACGGCCAAGACAAGCTTTGGAGATCAAGGAGCCAAGTTGGTATGGTTGTAGGTGGTCAACTCGACAAACAATTAAGTGAACCAAAAGATAAGTTGTTTGGTTGAGATTATTGTAATGTGTGATGAAGTCATGTGTTTGTCTAATTTTTGATGATTGTATGAAATCAATCCATTAGCAAGTTAAAAGCATAAGTTTGTCTACTTGACTGCAGTTGTATATGCATTACAGCAAGTAGAGAAACGGATTGTGACCAATAAATGAACCAGAATATAATTATAAATTTGATAAGTGAAAATAATTTTTGCATAAGTCAATTCAACAATGGAGTGATCAGTAATTGAGATTCATATCAATTGGGTCTATTCGATATAATTAGCACAAATGTGTAATTCAATTTATTGACAGAAGAACCAGCTAATAGGAAGAGCGGACAAATACAATTATAAAAAGTAGTTCCATGCATTCTCTAATTAGTCTTTGAATTTATTTACAAGTTTAAGAATTGGAAGAAAACTAGTCAAATCAATCTTGGGACATACTTGGTAGGTGAGAATGGTTTAGTTTTGAGCCAGTAAGATTGAGTTGTTGGGCTTGTAGAGAGGTCAAGTGGACTGAGTACTAGCAGTTGGTAGTAAGTCGACTATCATATTGTAAGTAGTTGTGTATAGTCTTAGGACTTATTAGCGGTAGCAATAAGCAAATTGACCCAACATCAAAAGTTCAATAAAGCATAAAAGAAAATTGACATTGAGAAAGATGGAGCGTAATGGCTGTATGCCAAGACTCAAGTAAAAATAAAAGAGAAGAATTTGATTGAAATATAATTTGAATTGGAAATAAATAATTCAAATAAAAGGAATTGATTAATAAAATAAGAGATAAGTTAATGTGTGAAAAAGAGAGGAAATAAAAATAAAAATATAATAAAAATATAATATATAAATATGCATATTAAGTGGTTAAAGCATGCATAACAAATTGACTATTCCCATCAAATTGACTTGAGAATTGACCAAGCCACATACTAGACAGGACTGGGATGCATGCATTGAGTCTATAATAAACATTATATTTTGGACTGAGAAAATTGACCTTAGAAAATTCAAAATTATCCTTGGGATTTTTTTTAGGGATTAGAAAATGTTGAATAAGTATTCCAAAAGTGAAATAAAGTGACCTTAGTCACATATACGTTAGACTATTTGACCTTTCCATTGGAAAATGACCCCTATACTAGTTTTCCCTGGGTTTTGTGATTAGACAAAATCTACATTACAAGTTCTAAGGCAAGCGGCTACAACGCAACAAGCTTCTGGATCTCCGGTTGTGAAGGTGAAAAATTTTGTTGTTGAAAAGGAACATTTGATAAGGAGTATTCTTGCAGTAAACCAAGCCCCTACCTCATGTAATCAACAGAAAAATGACACTTTTTGGCATAGAATTTGGGAACATTATGATGAGAATAGACCTTGGGGTGAAAGACCACTATGTTCTTTAGAATCTAAATGGGGCCAAATTAAGCATGATGTTGGTAAGTTTATTTCAACCCATTTAGCAATTAAGAGGTTGAAGCCAAAAAACACAAGTCCAGCTAAAATTGTTCTTTTAGCAAAAGATATTTTTATCCAACTAAACATCTAAAGAATTTAGACTTTCTTTTTGAGCATTGTTGGATTTTGGTGTAGGATTTTCCACGTTGGGTTGATGGTTGGGGAAGTATAAAGCAAACCAACTCTGCCAAGAGAGTGGCTACTTTTTCTAGTCACAATTGTCAGGAGGATGGTGAAGAATCTGCTACTGTTATTGAAGAATCCAATGACATCCTTGGAAATTGTCCACAAGGAACCAAGGCTGCCAAGTTGGTACACAAAAATGACAAAGTCCAGGAGGGAGCTCTTTATGCCCAAGCAACAACTACAAAGATTTTGACCGATGCTACTTTACAAAAGATTGTTCTCCTTGCAAAGTAGAATTTGCTTATTTTAATGACAACATTGGATTCAAAAGTTACCAATCCGGTTGCTCAAGAATTCATGGGGATCCGGCAAGAAGAAGAATTGGAGAAGCTGTTGGAACGGAGGGCAAATGAGAAGTTGTAGAAA
Source organism: Pseudoscleropodium purum (assembly GCA_963969395.1). Lineage (NCBI taxonomy): Eukaryota > Viridiplantae > Streptophyta > Bryopsida > Hypnales > Brachytheciaceae > Pseudoscleropodium > Pseudoscleropodium purum. The sequence continues at coordinate 38,345,392 of OZ017795.1, forward strand.
GTTAAAAAGGTTGTTGAGGACGAAGTTGTGAAAATTGTTGAAATGAAGGCTCTTGAAGAAGTCCAAGTACTTGAAGAAAATGATTTGATTGAAACTACTAGACAAATTGCAGAAAGATATGTTGTCATGAGTGATGAGGAGGAGAACAAATATCAAGACAATCATTATTGTGAATTTGATTAAGATTACAACATGGCAGTTGATGAAAGTCAAGAGCAATAGTATTTTCCAAACAATGCAGGGTTTGGAGAAGCTAGCAGGGAGGGAGGCAATTCAAGCATTAGAGGCGGGAGCAGTGATGGTGGCCGGTTTATTGATGTGAGGTTTCATGTGGAGCAGGTTGGAGGTAATAGTTCGGGATTTACCTTTAGAACAAGAGTTGGCCAAGGCTTTGTTGGAGTGAATGAGGTGGGTGGTGAAAGTTTGGTAGTTGGGGTTGGGAGAGGAGCTACTAGAATTGGAGCTTTTGATGGAAGATTTCAAGTGAATGAGGTACATGATGGGAATTCAAGACTTGGTTCCAGAGGAGGATCTAGTAGGGGCTTTGTTAGAAGCTTTGAGGTTAACAAATGGAGTTCGGATTTTGGTTTCAAGACAAGAAGTATTGCAAGTTTTGTTGGGAGGTCTCATATAAGTGAAATGGAGGGCAACAATTTAGAAATTGGAATTGGCTGAGGAGCTACTGTAGGTGAGAGAATTGATATCAATTGCCAGGAGAGTGAGATGGAGGATAGAAGTTTTAATTTGCAGATGGATCAACAAACTTGGCATAGCAAATGGAAAATTCAAGGACATTATTGACTTCAATTTTGTTTCCAACTGAGGATGCACCAAATGCAAGGACTCTAGAGAGAAGCCGAGTTACTTTGAATAAGACAAAGCAATTGATTTCCAATGCATACAATTCCAATAGTCATCAAGGTTGGGAAAACATGAATTATGTCAATCCAACCATATGCCCACTTCATGGCGTGTATTAGGATCTCATACTAATGACCATGACAATTAAGTATTGACAATTACCAATGCTTGTCTGAACAATTCAAAAAACATGTCAATGTATAACACAATATGACTTGAACAATTGACATAAAAAGATCTTGCAATTCATTTTGGGTATTGTCATGTGTGGTTTTTATTTTATTGAAATTATGCCATTGACAAATTAAAATATTTAAATTGAATTTTAAAAAAAGAACCCTTGTCCATATTTTAATCAAAATGTATACATTTTTATTAGCTTAATTTTCTTTAACTCTAATTGAATGAAAAAAGCAAAAGTGTATTGAGGTGTGCTTGAGGTGACCAAACAAACTCCCAACCCACGCAATAACTATTATAGAACCTTTTGTCATAAGATTTGTGAACCTTGTTTAATAGAATTTCAAAGTGCACAAATTTCATGTAAAAAATGTAGGATTCTCGATACTTTTGAAGTGAAAAATTATTGTATGAGTGAAATGAATTTATGCATTTGTGGCACAATGCCTATAAAAAACTTAGAAGAATTTCATGGCATCATTGAAAAATCTTTAGAATATATACTACGTGAAAAAAAAATGAACAATATATTATCAAGTGTCAAATAAAAGACACTAATGTTGCAAATGAAATTTTACTATACTTTGGAATCAACAAAAAGATTGATATCTATATTTGTTTCACAACATTATCAACAAATTGTAAGGTTGTTGATAATATAAGACAAGAATAAAAAATGAAAAAAAATGAAAAAAATAGAAATGAAATAGAAGATCCTTATTCGATTCATTCTAAATATGTAATATACTTGTAGTGTTGCATATTGGTTAGATTAAGCTTTCAATTGCTATCTAAGACCAACAAAACAACTCCAAGCGATAGTTCCCTCTCCATTCATGCAATCATCAATCAAAAGACAAATGAAATGATTGAAAGAATCAATTGACACTATTCATTCTTATTTTTTGCATCTATTTGAGTATTGCTTGACTAAAAGAGATGAAGCTTCAAGAAGCAAAACAAAGGTCTAGTCATGGTCTTAAGTCTATACTAAATGCCTATAAAATGACAACCTTACACTCAATTAATAAATGCCCCCAAAATGGTGCTTTCCAATACTTCAAAACTATACTTTGAAAAGGACTCCACAACTTTAATTTTCTATGACACTAAGAGTATATCAAACTCTACTTATGACACAAATAAAATATTTAAATTGTTATTTTAAATATTAATTCAAAATATCGTCTAATAGGAAGATTATTTTGGGACAAAAGTAGGATGACATATTGTTGTCATATCCAAACAAATGTGTTGTGTAAATGCCTTTACAAACAATCATCTTGAAATTCAAAAAGATAACAACAATAAAAAATAATATTGGCTGCTAAATACAAATTAAAATGATTGCTTTTTGCTTCTAATTTTTTAGGATTGTAGTAAATGTAATACACTACAACATTATTTTATATTGGTTCATTTAGATTTTGTTCATTCATTTTCAAATTACAACACATGGAATGAAGTCAAACAAAACATAAACTCAAATTATAGGGTTACAACATATCCCTTGCAAAATTCTTTGGTCACTCTACATATTTAAATTGATCAATTTCACGTTTTGAATTGCAAGAGAAAAACAATTCAAGAATTTTTCACACTTCCTTCAATTAACTCATTTTGCAGTATAAGCACACATTACAAGTCGAAAAAAAAACATATAACTTCTCATTATCCGAAGGAAGGACTTTTCTTGGAAGGGATGCTTTTGGATTACCATTACAATTCCAAGCAAGTTCAAAGAACCACAATAAAATTCAAAAGGACAAAAATAGAACAATAGTTTCCAGACCCGTCACACCAAGTCATATACAATCAGATTTCCAAATTACGTTGACATCAAGATGGTGGATTTGAAAACCAATGCACTTCCAAGCTCCTGCAAATCCATCACGCTGATGCCATTCAACTATTTCAACCAATATTGCTCAACAATTGTCAAGAAAATTCATTTGTCATCCGGCCCTGAACCCCGCTGGTATCCTCTCAATCCTTCTATTCACGATGCACATCTCTGTGTAGCAAGATCAAACTCTGTACAAAATTTCTAGGTGAAGTAACCTAGAGGTGCTGATCAACAGCAGAGATGAGCAATTAGAAGAATACTCTACCTCTAACTTTCCACGACAAGTGAAACTCCGGTGGAACCGAATCCACCTTCGCCACGGTCTGTGGCGTCCAAATCGTCCACTTCCACAACATCGGGAGTGATGATGAGCTCCAGAATGAGCTGCGCAATCCGGTCTCCGGCTTTGATTTCAAAATCAGAGTCTGCGTGGTTGAAGAGGATGACGCCAACTGGTCCACGGTAATCGGCATCGATCACCCCAGCGCCAACATCAATCGAGTTCTTCCATGCCAAACCTGAGCGGGGAGCTGCACATTGAGCACGGTAAGTTAATGGCACAGCCTTCATCTCGACGAGTCAAAATAAATTCCAACTTCATTGCGAATCACCTGAATCACCTCATTCTTTGGTAAACTCAAAAATGAATGACCCAAGGAATCGGGGTTTTGAAATGGTCATTTCGATTGACCATACTGTGAAAAATACTATCAAAATTTTCATCATCAGAGTCAGCGAAGGTCAGTAGACGTGTTGGTCAAAAAATAAAATAAGAAGAGGACAAAAGGAGTGCCCATGTGACCTACTCAAACCTGATAAAAACTTGAGCACAATTTGGACTACTTGCTCCTTTGGGGGGTAACAGCAAACGTAATTCTCTGCACCATTAGCCTCAGCAAGATGTGAGCACAAGCAGCGAATGTCATAAGAAACATTGAAAGACAAAACTCACCAACGCGAGCGTATGTGCCTTCAGGAATGGCAATGGACAAGTCAGTCTTCACGAGCGCTTTCCCCCGGGCCGGCACAACAGTATCATAAGCACTGCGAGAATAGCAACCAATCCACCATCAATGCCAAGCCACAACAAACAGCGCTCCAGAGCCAAACCCTAAGTGAAGACTCAGCAAGACAATGTCCACACCCAGCGGAATTTGAAATATGTGAAAGCGGGGGAAAGAGCGTAAGATCCTCCAAAGCAAGATATGGGTATTACGAACCTGGACAGATCGTAACCAGCTGCAAGAGCGGAACCCCGCGAGGGCATGACAGCATTCTCCGAGAGCTTCTTGATCCTCAACGCTTGCGACGCAAGCACCACTTTGCCATTGGTGATTTGCCCGTTGTTGTTGTCCAGCTTCGGGATCTTTGCTGGAGGTTCCATTGCGACAGAAGCAGGAGCAGGGCTCCAGAGATGGAATGGCGAAATTGCGGGGGTGAATGGGAAGGCGATGACGTTGATCCGCAACATGAAAATTTGCAACTCGAAGATGAGGAAGGATGGCGAACTGATAGTAACGGCGCTGTGGTGGCGCCAACGCTCCGTCTGACTGGCGGGAGGAACTGGCGGGAACAGACGCAGTTGGTCAATATTATATGCGAGACGTTAAACACCCTCCATCGACCTATTTCCGGGTCCAGCTGGACGGCAGGGAGGGTCCGTTCCCCGGCGACGGTGCCCAGTTCCAGTCCTTCAATTCTCGTTGACCTCCCCTTCGTCCTTCGTCCATTTTTCGTCCGTCCACCTGGACTACAGATCGCCGTCCAAAAATTTAATGCATCTTCTGGACTAGTGTGCCCTGTGCTGTTGCCACGGTCAAAATAAAATAAAAATTATTTTTCTAATTTTAAAATTCGTTACGACTTTGAAATTCCATAACTTTCACATTGTACATTTGAATTCTATAAAACAAAGCCCGTGCACCCCTTCTTGCCGAGGGTTTTCAAACAATACCAAGAACAAAACTAGTGGATGCACGGTTGCCAAGATCTCAATGTAACAAACAAACAAGTTAATTAAGGGATGGATTTTGGTTTGATTTGGGTGTGGCTAGGAGCTAGATTTGAATTTCTCGTTGGAAGGAAACTAGATCAAAGATGGGTGGGTGTTAAAGTTTTGGGAAATGGTATTTGATTTATTGGATTAAGCTCTTAGTTGTAGATATTAGTGCATGTTTATGTGGGGGTAGTGGAAATCATTGAGGTTGGGAGTTTCTTTTTAGAGGAGGGATTTGATTTCTTGCAATGAAGAAGTTAGATCATAAATCAATGGTGGTTGAATTGTTTGGTTGCAATAAGTTTTGATATGTGGGATAAAACTATAGGTATTATTCTATGTATGGACACATAGAAGCCTTGGCTAAGGGTATCTAAAAGGGTGCCAACAATGTAGAGGATGTGGAAGCAACTTTATATCAAGTAAATTGAAGGGTCGTGATTGAACTTCAAAGTTGATTCAATGAAGTTTTACATTCAAACTTCTTTATTACAACTTCTTCTAAAATGACATTTATGAGATAGCATGCACATTTGTACATTACCATTGATTGTACTACATTTTTCACACATGCAAACTATGTCTCTCTAAAAAGGTTAATTGGAACCCCAAGTAGTAAGAATAGAGAGGTTTAAGTATAATTAGGAGTGGTAAACGTTTCACCATTAAAGATACATTATTTGATTGCTGGAATTAGTTGGATTTAATTGTGAGTATAAGAGACATTGCCCTAAGAGGTGTTAGGCAAGATGGATGCACTACTTAAGTTGGATGTGCCCACCTTCAACTTTGAGCACTTGCTTGAAGCTGATGGCTTTTTGTTTGGGTAACAATATCACTAATATCTTTCATCAAATTTGACCTAAACTAACACAAATAAAATATTATGAGTCTAAATAAAGTAATCAGTGGTCCTTGAAGAGGTATAATGAAGCCTTCGACAAAGAAAAAGACAACCCTACATCTGGGTGTTTGCAAAAAACACTTGTCCTTTTTGTATGTCCCCTCGATCTCCTTGGACGTGTTTCTCCTTATAAATTTTGTAGTTGAAGTCCATTTTAGATAAAATTTGGACTACAGGTGTGTATTGTTGATTTAGGCATTCAATATTTTTTTACTTTAAAAAAAAATAATTTACTATTTCTAAAGTGGCCCCAATTGGGTGTCTACCTTGGTTGGTTTGGGGGTTCTTAGTCCTATTTGGGGACCAAAAATAAAATTTTGAAGCCAAGGTTTTGCCATAATGTAGGTGGGCTAACATTTCAAAAACATTTGATGAGATTTTTGGTAAAAAATCTAGTATAAGGGTTGTACATGGGTTGAAAGTGGACACTATTTGTACAAGCACTATGAAAAGGGGAAATTTTTTATGATGGTTTTTTTGTTCACATAGGACTAGTGAGAGGATTAGAAAAATGTGTTCTTTCTTTTAATTTTTAAAATTTTTTTACTATTTTCTAAAAATCAAATTCAAAAGCATCTATTTTCTTGCATTTTTCTAGACTTCTTTTGTTGTGCATAACTTTTAGAGATAAATTTTTCTAGGTCTGAATTTTCTCACATATACTATCATAAATGCTTTATAAATTATCCATATTTTATTGTATTTAAAAAATATTATTCTAAAAATCATAGCACTGTAAAAATAAGGCCATTTTGAGCCAAAAAGGACAAGTGTTTTTTGCAATCTGTAGTGTGGGAAAAGACTTGGATCAAAAACCTAAGGAATTCTCTAGTGGTGTCTCTTTTATGTGGAAAAGGTCAAATAGTCTATCATTTTGTTTTCAAGGTCATTTTTATTGTAGGAATTCACTCAACTTAGTGTTTTAAAGATTAAATATTAATGAAATTAAATGTAAATGTGAATGTGTGATGGGTTCATTAGCCAATGCTAGTAATCCGTCCAATTTCCAATGAATGCAGACTCAATGATATGTTGTGTAGTCCTATGCTAGTGTACTAATGTCAAATTGACATTATGCCTTATGCCATCATATGCCTTGTAATGGTCAAATAGTTGGTCAAATAGTCTTATGCCATGTAATGCATTCTATTGACCTAATCAAATAGCCACATATAATATATAGATATGCCATCTTCCTTAATTACTTCTTCATTTTAATTCATGGCAGTTGGCCAATTGGTCCAGTAAGCTAATTAGCTACTACTAATTACTACTTATGCAAGATGCAAATTCACAAATCCATAAATGTCAATTGGTCCCAATATGCAAAGTATGCAAAAGTAAGTATACTTACTTGTTGCTTTAGCTCCAGACAATTAGACTTATGGTTACTCTTCTTTGCTCCCGTTCCATCTGCTTTAGCAAGTCAATTTGTCATGCTAAATAGCTTAACTTCCTCAACATAACTATCATATAGTCAATTGGTCTTACCACTCTATTTACAACTAATTTTATTGCTTAATGGAATTAATAAGCAATCACTACTTGTTTATTAGTAAGATCAATTTGTCAAGTACATTGGCTCCTATAAAATTTATCTATTAATTGTCCAGTCTACTCTAATTCACAATTTTTAATCTCAACTGGACCAATATTCTATCACTTTGCCTTATATAACTTGACTAATTGACTTTTCAACTACCAACACCAACCAAGGAAATCTTCAAGGTAAGCTTGGTCAATATGTCTTGATCTCTAACAATTGCTTGGCTCCTCATCTGATTGTCAATTTGTCCATTTTCTCACAACATAGCCACATAAATTAACTCAATTAATTTAATTGTCAATTACTTACGTTCTTCTCACTCACTGTAACAATTAGACTCCATCTATAAACATTGCTCTTACGTACACAGACAATTGGACAAGGTGCTACAATTACCAATTGTTCATGCAAATTAATGATTAACCACAACTATATCTATAGGACTATATACATTACACCAAATAACTTTGATAATTGTAATTAAATCCTAATCTACTAACTTTACTTATGTTCATTATCCAATTAACTTCTTCATTCAGCACATACATTGGCCAATTGACCTCTTTAATTAATAGACCACAAACTAGTTACTACTATTGAACTTAATCAACTATTACAAGTATTTATCATATAAAACTAACCAATCACTGATTCATTAATTTTTATAAAACACCATAGTCTATTTGTCTTCTACAACTCTCCTTCACTGTCCATTTGACATCACTGTTAATCACACATCCAGCCTTACCCATGCTTACTTACTCCTTTGTCTAATTGACTTAAAAAATGACTTAGAATGCTACCAATCCTAGATAAGCTCTACTACTTTCTCTCATAGATAAGTAGACATTAAGTTATTATCATTCATAATGCCAATTACTAGCTAAAAGTAACTATCTATTAGACTCACAAAATTAAACTCTCAAATTAGATATTACATCCTTCATTCTAGCATCAACCATTTGCCATCAAAATTAACACAACTTTCTCAGCTTGACCAATTGACTATCAGTCAATGAAACAATTGCCAATTTCTGACTATATAAAGAAATTATTGTGCTCACATTTCCACTCGGCCATGCTCTCCTAGCAAGACTATTAGACTTGATATCAAAACAAAGACAACATCAATCCCTAGCTAATTGTACAAAATAAAGAACTCAGCCAATCATTGGCTAAATGAGTAATTAGACTCTCTCTTTAATTCTCTAGTGTGCACACATCACTTGACTAATTGACTTGCTCACAAAAATTCATCTTTAGACATCCAAGCAGACAATTTCACTCACCATTGCATAGTTTTTGACAACTAAACAACAACCAAAAGTAAAGAATCTTACAAACCGGCTTGACCAATTGTCACTCTTACAACATATTCTGCTACTTTTACATACAAACAGACAATTGGACAAATATTGCTCTCTTCCTGCTCTCTTAGCAAGACTATTAGATTGATGCAAAACAAAAATTAAAGGAAACAATGTCAATCACTGGCAACTGCTCCAAACAAAAGAACAAGCCAATTACTAGCTTTAACAAAGATGAGACCTACAAAAAATTTAGACAAATAGACAATTTGTATTATACTTTGAAGGAATGCACAAGTATAAATTGACAAGGTGGTAATCACTGCAAACACCTGAAAGAGAGCAAAAATGAAAGTCGATTAGTCTTATACTTCTTGGCTCTCAACTAACTTCCTACTAATTATTGTCCATTTGTCCCTAACTGCCCAGCTATTTGCTAGCCCTAACTCCTCTCATCCGGTGGTCTAATGGTCTTTTCTACATTGTTATGACTAATTGACCTTGTTTTTACTCTAAACAACTTTTAAAGCTAATTAGTTGTTCTATTAGTCTTTAACTTCAAAAATTGCAAAAGTAATACCCAAAAGTATGTCTATACAATTACCCATTTAAACTTTCACAGAACATGGCAATCTAGCTACCAATTCAAATTTTAAATACAAATACAGGCACATTTTAAGCTGAAGGCTCATATTTGGCAATGACTATTTTGATTCTAAAAGGAGGTATAAACATGGATGAGATGTCAAGTAGTGGAAAAGAAAATGAGTAGTTGAAGCCACAAGCTCATATATTCTTATCACTAATGAAAGGAATTGATGAAAAAAAGAACCTAGAATATGTGGGATTTATCTGGACATATACATCTATATAAGTTAAATAATATGCATTTTAATATGCTATAGGTGGATTCAACTGCCACAATTTACAAAGGAACAAATGTATTTATTCTTCTCACCCCTATGATTCAAACCACAAAAACATCAGAATTTAGAAAAACTAGAACATATGCACAAATGAGACAATATTTGTATGTTGTAATAAACAATAATAAAGAGAAACATTCATAATGCTTTTGATATGGGTGAAAGACACCCTAAATCCTAGATAGTGATCCAATTCAAGCTTTGCAACAAGAAGAGTTTCTAGAAGAAGATGCGTTAAATTTTTGGACTACAATTTGCAATCTAAATGGATAAAGGATAGAGGAGAAGTCAACAAGAATGCAAGGACAAGAGTTGGGCATTGTTTCCAATGACAAACGAACCTTCCCTATTAACTAGTTAGACTTGAAAATAGCTTCATGAGGTGTTTAACATCTCACATATTATACTACAACCCATTGGTGACCCAATTTCAAAACCACTAAAATCAACTAGTAAGATTGCTAATATCTTTCTAAAAATAGATGAAAAAATTTTAGGGATATTATTTTTCAAATATCAAACTTTTGTATATTGAACAAGATACTATTGCAAAAAATTATATATTTAGGATGTATTGAACTTGCCCTACATGTATAGTATAGAAAGATGGCCCAATTTGCTTCTTTAATGACATGCCACCTTTCATGGTGCTTACATAATAATTTTTAGGTGTCTCAAAATTGAGTTGTTTTGACTCAATTGGCTAGAATTTGAGACCAATTTGAAATGGCCTAAAGAATTGTAAATTGTGCATGGGCCAAGATATTAGATATAGAATGTTCCTAATGAGCATTTTGAAATTTCTTTCTATTGGTCACAACAAAATCCATAATATAATATGGATTTTGACATTCCAAAGGATGTTTTGCCTTTTGAAACAAACTATTAAATGAAGTTATTTAAGTTTGATTTTGACTTCCTTTTAAAACTTTGAACAAAATTCTAAAAATGAGACATTTATGCTAATTTGAAGTTAAGAGTATATATTGTAAGCTCCAAAGCATAGAATTATATAAAATTTTGGTTTATATTATGATGTTCTACACCTCTTTTACAAATCTATGACAAAAACTTCAAATTTTTAAAGCCCATTTTGTATTTGATATGGGAGTTCAAAGGACTCTAGATTAAATCAATATAATGTGGTGATATTATTTAGGACTATCTCAAATAGTGTAGTTGTTACATGTTTTGTATTGTAGGAGCATTTCTAGGCAAGATTGGAGTAGCAAGTTCTATATTTGCATTGTATGTCTGTCATGCAGGTTTTTTCATAAAGTCTTATGACTTTGTTGACTAACAACTTCTTTGGCTAGTATGTTAAATGACTAGGACTTTTAATTTACTATTGATCCTTTGTTGTAGGGACTATCATTATAGGATACTATATGTGATGATTTTAAAGCTTTATTAACTCCTAAAGGACTAGAAGGTGACCACGTGGCTTTTACAACAATGTTTTTTGCACCCTCAATCTTTTAAAGGTTAATAATAAAATCCTTTTTGTGTACTTGTATTCAAGTGTTTGCTTACCCAAATCTCTATTCCTTTGTATCCTTCTAAATTTTTGTGTGGTGTTTGGGCCAAGGATTTTCACTTGTCAACGTGTTCTACTTTAGTGCTTTAGGTTGGAGGAATGATTTGTATTCCCTCCAAGCCTTGATTTTCTACTTATATTTGATTGAATGAAAGTATTTGCACTCACGATGTAAAATAACGGGATCAAAAACTTATAATCAACAACTTCTCTTTTTCATCCAATTACTGAGGAAGCAAAATCAATTGTGCCCAATTATACTTTGGATTGAAATATCTTCAATTATACAATGGATTTTCCAATTATATTTTGAGTCTTGAAGTATTTTCAAAGATCAAAGATTTTGAATTCATATAGACCACTATCTTTAGAATTATTCAGTGTAAGGTGGGTTGATATTAATCCCAAATGACAAATGTAGATAGTCAAATAGAAAGGGAAAAATTAGAATACAAGAATTGTCTTTTTGAAAATTCGAAAGACAATGAAAACACATTTTAAGATTTGCCAAGATGGGTTTAGATGATTTGTAGCCAAGTGTCTATGGTACAAGAGTGTAGTGACATATAGTACTAGTCCTTGTCATTTTTGTTCAACTTTCCATCTTCATCCTTCCACATAATCATGGGAAAAATTGGATGGACTATAAAGCTATTGAGTGGCTTTTGCAACATTTGTTTTTTCATCCCTGATCCTTTAGGAGATAACAAAGGATCATTTCTATTTACCAACAACCATTTGCTTGTTCTCAAAGAGTTGTTCATCTTCCAAGGATAAAGCTGTAATTAATTTGACATCTACCATATTATGGTATATTCTTTGTCTTTATTAAATTTTTTATAAATCTACTTGCGAGGATCTTCTAATTTACTATTGAAGTTTATCCTAATTTATAAGGTGAAGAAAATAAGCATTGAGATGCAAGAGTGTATCAAAGAGAAATAAAACAATGAAAAGAACAATGAAGACAAAGAAAACATTAACCCCTGAACGCCCAAACTGTGTTTTTTAGCAACATAGAAATTTTGGGCAACTCACTACAAATGGAGTTTTTATTTTTTTTCTTTGAAATTTTAACATGACATGTACTCAAGGAATAGCTTCAAGTCTTAACAATTTTCATAAATTTTGAGTACATAGTTCAAAAGTTATTGTATGATATGTACTTTTCATTGTTCAACGAGGAGCTTAGGCAGCCAGAAAAACTTCTTTAAAATCATTCTTTTTTAAATTAAAATTTGAAATTGGTTCTCTAGATTTATGTATACTTGGAAAGCTTTGAATCATTCCATTTTGATCAATGAGTCAAAAGTTATGAGGAGTTTTAGTTTGTGGGAGTTTGTTGGTTGTTATTGAATCTCTACTATAAGATAAACTTTGAAGTCTTTTATTTAACTCAATTTTCAATATTTTTTGGAAAAAATAAAAACATGGGGTGTAGATTGTTTATTAAAACATTATCACCATTGGAATTGGAATTTTTCAATTCCATAAATAAATTGTTAACAATTTAGTATTTTAATACATTCTCTATTCTTTTTTACTTACTATTTTTTTTCCAATATGTTGTATGATTCCAAATGATCTGAAAATTTTCAGGCATGTAACCAACTTGACTTGAAAAATTAATGCAAAGAGTAACCACCATTTTGGACATTTTTTCATAAAAATGTGACCTTTTGACGTGTTAGTTTTCCGTAGGGCCCAAAAAAGGAAATTTGTCACTTCAAATGCTAATAACTCGCAATCTACATGGTGGAAATTTCTAAGATTTTTTCCACATATTCTCAAACAAGGTTACTACAAGATCCAATAGTTACAAGTGTCCAAAAATGTTTTTTATCCTAAAAATTGTTACTTTGTATTACAAATGGCAATTTCAGAGCAATTTTGGAGAAAACATAGTCAAAATCATTTAGGGGTTAACAACATAAGTATTAGCAAAATTCTATCACTTGAGAGTGAAAAATCCATCCCATTCATATGTCCTTGTAGTAAATAGTATGGAATATTTGTCAATATAACTACCCAAATACTCTACAATTAATCCAAACCAAATCCCTAAGTCAATTTCGAAACCCTTTCCAAACCGCAATTATGGTCCAAGGGTCAAGATGATGTATATATTCATTAATATTTCCCAATCCATCATAAAAATGATATATCTTTTTAAAATGGAAGCTTTTCAAGATTGAGTGAAAAAGGTCTTCCAACTTGCCAAGTGACTTTAGGTTTTAGACAAGGAGAAATGATTTGCAAACATGAAATCACATTTGGTAAATGAATGGACAACATGAAACTTATGGTTAACTACATGAATTTGGGTGGACTTTAGTTGAGGACAAGAAAGGCAAATGACTTTGAACAAAGAAGTGGATGGAAATAATTGTTGGTAGGGAAGGTGGATGGTGAAGGTAGAATTAGCAGGACATGTGCACATTTGGATGTGTTTGCGGAAGTCAAAAAAATTTGTCCGCCACTGTCCATCGCGACCATTAGTGTCCACTTTGACACTGCCTACTAGATTTAACGGTCTGCATCTAACAATTGGACCGTGTCCACTTGATAAAACAGCTTGAATGTGGCGGACAATTGAATGTTTGCCCACCAAGTCCACTATGTTTACCTTTCGATAGATTTTTGGATGTTGCATTTGGAAGTATGGATGTTTGATATTTTGACGTAAATTTCCATTGGACATAGGATTTTGTCAACCTCGAGTGAAGGATGTAAAGGCAAGTAAAAATAGATTAAAAGTCACAAAGTTAAGCAAAAAGAGGTAGAAAAGATGGTGCATGGCAAGTTGTGGATGTGCAAAAAGTTTGTGCCTTATGGTTTATAATTGGAAGTGAATATGAAAATAATAATTTTATCTCCAATAAAGTACAATTTTTTTGCTTGTCATAGGACATCTAGGTATCTATATCTACATATCTGGTGAACATATAGTGTCCAAACAACCTTAGGTGTTTTGGAGGTGGACCTCTTTTAGGTTGCATGTTTGTTTGTGTTGGATTACCAAAGCCATTTCACATGGAATTCCTCTCTACTGATACTGGTCTTCATGATCATAAACATACAAGACCTACTTCTAGTATAAGTTAGATAAAAAAAAGAGATTTTTGTGTTTATTATGTTTTGAATAATTTCATGAATATCTTCATTTTAATGATGGTACCAACACTACTAGAAAATGACATCGAAATCAACAGAAAATCAACATACTTCTATTGATTCAAGTATAGTAATGCCCATTTTTATAATTTTTTTTTGTTAATAGTGACATTTTTTTGGTTCATTTGAATAGTGTAGTAACGGAATCAATAGATTTTTGTTGAACATTTTTGGATTCTTTTGGAATCTTCATTGTACAATGTAGTTTTCTTTTAAATTAAGTATTCAAGTACAATTCGGTCTCCATTAAAATCAGTAGACTTTGAAAGTAATTTGTGCATAATAAATAAATTTTTTCCACAAAAACTTTGAATTGAAAAAAATTGTGCAATTGAACCAAAATTTCATCTCCAACAATTCATTTGAGATTTCAATTGTCCAATCAAAAGTTATAACCAAAATTTAGAGAAGTGTTGGAATTTTTTTTTAAAATTTAGTAGACTTTAGAAGCTATTTTGGCATAGTAAAACAACTTTTTGAAAACATTTTGAATAAAGAAAAGTTGTTAATTCAAACAAGCTTTTATCTCCAATAATCCATTTGAAGTTTTGATCCTCCAATCAAAAGTTATGGACAAAATTCATAGAGGATATTCAAAAATGTCTAAAGTAATAAATTCCCAACCTCTCTCTAAAATTTGTCCAAAATTTTTGAGTAAAATCTCCAAACCTTAAATAGAATTTTAGAGATGAAAGCTTGTTTAAATTACCAACTTTTATTAGTTCAAAATATTTTCAAAAAAGTTCTTTTACTATGCCAAAACAACCTCCAAAGTTTCATGAATTTATAAAAAAAATAATTTCTAATACCTATCTCCATTTTGTTTATAACTTTTCATTAAAGGATTAACATCTTCAAGGGATTCATTGTTATGATTTAAAGTTCAAAGTTCTTTAAAATTTAATTATAGAATTTCAAAATGTCAATTCCAATCATGAATAATTTGTAATATTGCCCTAAATGATGTAAATCCAATGTTTTTATTTTTTCTTCAACATTATTTGAAATTGAGTAACAAAAAAAAAATTTAACTTCATTTTAGAATACAAATTCCACAACTATTGATAAATTAAAAATCTTTATAATTTCCATTTCATTAATCAAAATTGAATACTTCAAAGCTTTTTATATAAAAATAAATTTAGGAAATCAAATTGAAATGTTTATTTTTATAAAAAGTGTTATTTTTGAGAATTTTTTTGAGATTTCCAATTTCCCCAAAGATTAGTGAAAATTACATATAATGGATTAAATTTCTAATTCCATGATCAAAAGTCATAAAAGTTTTTGTGCCTTAAAGTTACTCTCTGGTTACATATGGTGTGAAAACTTCAAAGCAAAAAAATTAGAATTTTGTTACAAATGGTTAGGTTTTATCTTTCAAACTATTTATCCAAAATGTGTTTGTCAATTGTAGAACTTTCAACCTTCGTTTACATGTTGAAAAATATGTTGGAAATATATACTCAAAACTTCTTTTTAAATTTCATATTCATGCTTCAAGGAGATAACATATAGGTAAGAAAGAATTTAATAACTTAAGTATTTACAAATTGGTGCTTTTAGAAGTCAGCAGACTTTAGGGGTTGTTTTCACATAGTAGACTACCTTTTTCTTAAGACTTTCAACTAAGAAAATTTGGGAAATGAAGGTATCTTTCATCTTCAAAAATCCGTTTGCAATTTGGAGTCTTAAATGAAAAGTTATGGACAAAATTTAGAGAGGGGTTGGAATGGCCATTTTTTTTAACACTTTTAAACCCCCTCTCCGAATTTTGTCCATAAATTTTTATTAAGTACTCCAAATGGCAAAAAGATTTTTGGAAGTGAAAGGTACTTTCATTTCCCAACTTTTTTTAGTTGAAAGTTTCAAAAAATAAGTTATTTTACTATGTGAAAACGTCCCCTAAAGTTTGCTGACTTCACATGGCAAATGCAAAAACAACGAGAAACTAAATAAATAAAAAACATTTACTCCCACACACATGCAAATGCATTTGTAGTGCATTGGTTAAAACCTTGGAGTTGCACCTCCAAGATCCTAGGTTCAAATCCTAGGGGCGCCCCCGCCCATGTGGCAAGCAGCTTAGGTGGTTGCCTATGTAGTGCGGTGCCACGTGGCAGTCCCTCATTGGTCCAAAATTTTGATTTTTGAGAAAAAAATTGGTGAATTTTAGTTGGTGAAATTGAACATTTTTTTTTGCTGTCAAAGTAATATTTTCTTGTTGCCAAATTAACATTTTTTCGCTTTGCTCAACAAAAAAGTTTTCAATTTCTTGTCCACATCAACACTTTTTTGCTATGCAGCTTCCAAGTCAATACATCCAAATCAATACAGACATGAACAAACCAAATCAATACTTTTTTGTCACTGTGGATGCTGAATTTTCTACTCGTGCAGGTGAACACATATAAGTTTGAAATTTAATGCTATACTTTTAAAAACATAACATTTGAATTGGTTCATCTTCTAACCAACAATTAAAAAAATCATTGTAAGTTTTGATTATTTTTAGATATAGACAAAGATCATTAATAATTGTAGATATTATTAAAAAATTAGAGTGCACTTATTGTGCATTTTTGTATTTGATCAAGAAAATTACATCTAAAATTCTAAAACAACTAAATCTCAAATACCACTTTCAATGTTTTTCCATGTCATTGTTCTGAAATGACATTATTCCTAAAAATATATATGTTGAAGCTAGAGTGATACATTTTACAATGAAATGATCAAGATCTTTACTTTATAATCAAGACTTTTATTTCTAAATCAATGTTTTTATTTTTATAAGACGGATTTTGAAGTTTATGCTTGTAAAAACATATGTTATTGCATTCTAACCAAAAATCATAATAGATGCGTGAATAGATGCAACTTAAGTTTGAAGGTTTTAATCTTCTACTCTTTTCAAAAAATTATATTTTATCTTGAGCAATTGTATTAAAATAAAAAAATTCTAATCATTTTATATTTAATAATAAGACAAAAAGTAAAAATTCAAGGTTATAGAACAAGAGTTGTCAAGAATAGACACAACTTACACTTTCTAGTGAAAGAGTAGGTGTACATTAGTACATACAAATATATATGATTTTAAATAGTGGTTTGGCTTTCATAACTTTTCTGAAATACATTTTTTTAATTTTTCTCTATATTTTTAGGAAAAAATAAATTCAAATAACATGGTAATAAATTGCATCTTTTGTTTAACTTTTTATTGTCTAAATTCTTTTCTAAAATTTTGCATAGATTTGATTACATCTTTGTTTCAAAAAGAGGCATCAAGGGCGTCTAATTTCTATAGACTCTTCATACATAGTATTTTTAATATTAGAGTTCTAAGTAGGATTGTTTATCTCCATCTTACTCTTTATTTATGGTAATTTTTAGACTCAATTTATTTGAATCTTCTCATTCATTTTAATTTTAATTTCAATGTTTTATTTCAACATTCAATTTTATTTTTGAACACTTAGTTTCAAGAACAAAAATAACAAAATTGAAGAAAGGGTTGTGGTTTTACAACATCATGACAAATATGGCAAAGCATTGCAAAATAGTATTGTTCTTGAGCTTGTTACAAGCAATGATCATATGAAGCTTTTCTAATAAAGATTTATGATGGTAAGTTGGAACTTCATAATGCCAAGTTTAGTGCGTTAATTTAAAGCACTTATCACATATTCAAAATTTTCACAACCTGCAAATTGATACACCCACTTCCACATCACAATCTTTTATTTCAGAAGATGGAGTGCCCAACCAACAAGCTCGGTCGTATCCTCGGTGGTGGCAGTGCCATCAATGCAGGGTTTTTTACTAAGCCTCAATATAACTTTGTGAAGGAAGCAGGTTGGAATCCAACCCTTGTGAACTCTTCCTTCAATTGGGTTGCTGATAAAGTTGCTCAATTTCCAAACTTGCAAGTTTTTCAAGTGAGTTTCTTCTCTTTAAACTTAGTTGACATTAACATGAATCAATGATAGATTGATAGCAAGGTGGAGTTTACCAATGGGATTTATGCGGAAAAAAATAATTTATTTATTGATGTGGAGAATATAATTTGGGAGGAAGAGCTTTTGCAATTAGTTTGAAATGCTTCTTCATTGCACTCACTAGTTTTGACATGCTCCTTGAATATGTGGTTCTAGTTTATGTTCTTCAATTTACTTGATTTTTGAATTTTAAGCATATGGAAATTATAGAATGTTGTGACTTTGCCTTGTTGGATAATTTTATGTATTTTTTAATGTGATTGAGTTTCTTTATAATAGTTTTGTGGTTACAATAGTGTTGAAAATGAAATCATTGATTAATGATATAACCGTGGATGTGGTAGTAAGTTAGTTTTTATAGTATTTTAAAGTATTAATGTATTTTCTTTCTTTCTCTTATATTGGTTTTGACTTATTAGACAGCAACAAGAGATGCATTGTTGGAAGTTGGTGTTACCCCAAATAATGGTATGACATATGAACATTTGATTGGCACCAAGGTAGGTGGATCATTATTTGATGAAAACGGTCACCGTCACTCTGTAGCTGACCTTCTCTCATGTGCCAATCCAAACAACCTTGATGTCTTCATTTGGGCTAGTGTCCAAAATATCATCTTCAATGGTAAGTTGTAAAAATTTACCAATCACTTCCTTATTATTTTTTTGATTATTGAAAAGTAGTTTAAATTTACTAGACACATTTTTATAGATTAGATAATGGCAAAGGTTATGTTTAGGTTATGAATAATAACTTCTAATAAAGACCTATCGATTTGTGTTAACAAATCAAGCTAAATATTAGATTGTTTTTTATGACCTAGAATCCTTTGCCATTACCTATCATAATATCAATACCAATAAGTGTAAGTTGATTGATATCCTTCAAATCTCACACAAAATACTACAAGCCGAAGCAACTTGTTTGTTACATCTCTCTAGTATTATATATTCTTTACATATTTAATACCATTGTGCATATATTAAGGTCTATTGCCAGATATTTAGATTTATCAGTTGTAATTGGCTTTCTTTTGCCAATTACAATTTGCCACAACAACGGAAGTTGTCATTATTGAGATTCATTGAACTTATACTACATAACTAATCATATTGTCTATCAATGCATCATAGGATCAACATTACATCCAAACTGTAAGGCAATAGGTGTGTTATTCAAAGATTTGAATGGTGATAGCCATACAATGTTCTTGAATAATAAAAGCAGTGAAGTAATTCTTTCAGCAGGGGCAATTGGTAGCCCTCAATTACTCATGTTGAGTGGTATTGGACCTAAGGATCACCTTACTAAATTGAACATTACCACCCTTTACAATAATCCATTTGTCGGTGCTCACATGGCAGATAACCCTACCAACTCCTTGTGGATGCTTATTAATAAAGAAGTAGAAGTATCGTTGATCGAGGTCGTAGGTATCACCAAGTTTGGAAGCTACATTGAGATTGCTAGTGGTATAGCTCAGGTAAATGGTCTTGTATACATTCAACCTTCAAATTTATTTTTTTACATTAGAAGGATATTCTATACTAGGTGATGTTTTTGAATTAATTTAAATGCAATTTTATTGAGATTGGATTATATTTCATCCAAATTTGTATAAATTGATTTGGACTTAATTTTAGACTCAATGCAAAGTCATCACCTAGTAGTGGTGGTTTTCTTTTGATGTTTGATCTTGATTCTATTATTTGCATTTGTACTAATATTGGGTCTTTTGAATAATTTTGAAGCAAGAGGCTTAATTATCTAAAACCAAATTCTTGACAAAAATGTATAGGCATTGTTAAGAGGTGCACAAGAAACAAGTAAGAATGTCAAAAAAAATTCCAAGCTAAGCAAAAGCCCTTCAAATGTACAAATTATGCAAGCAAAAATTCTTTTTGCAATTCTCTCTATTCTAGCTAAGTTTCAAGCACAAGCAATATGGAATGGCAATATTTTGCACAAGATTTGGGGGCCTCGTTCTTGGGGATACTTGAAGCTGTCTAATTTAGATGTAAACGAGACTCTAAAAGTGCAATTTAACTACTTCAAAAAGCCATGTGACTTGATCACATGTGAAAAAGGCATCCACACAGTTTTAAACACCATTAATGCAACATTTCTTTTGTCTCTGCAATACACAAGTGAATCTATTCCAAAGCACTTGCATCTTCTTAAAGACACGGTTGAAAGTACATGGCTACAAAGAGACTTTGGAAACACTACTAAAGACTCAATTAATATTCAACAATGGTGTAAGGATAGTGTACAAACAATATGGCATTACCATGGTTGATGTTTGGTTGGGTGTGTTGTTAATCAAGATTATCAAGTCAAAGGAGTGGAATCTCTTCGTGTGATTGATGGATCTACATTTTGGCAATCATCTGGTACTAATCCACAAGCAACATCAATGATGTTGGGAAGGTCCAAATGCCTCTAATTCCATACTTTCAATCTTATTTAATGTTAATTATTAATATTGTCTACAATAATACAACAAAGCATTAAATCTCCACTCCCACCTTTCCATTTTAAATTCCTTCTCATATAACAATATAATATGGCTTCTTAAGTATTTAAAGCCATAAAAAATTATGTTTCGTATATTCATAACTCTTTTGGCCATCATTGTGGCAGGTATATGGGTATGCAAATTCTTGAAGAAAAACTTGGTTACAAAATAAATCCTTGATTGAATTCCAAAAAGGATTGGTAAAATAATATTTATAAATTTTCATAATCACCACTTATTTTTTTGACTAGATTATTTGTATCTCTTAAGATAAAGGAAAATTCCAAACATTTAGAGTGATTGGCATACTAAGAGACTTAGGATGATGGTGTATTTGGATTGTAGACAATTAAGAATTCAAGAAGATTTTGCTGATTTTGGTTTTGGGTAGGACATTGAAAACTTTTTTGAAGATATAAAACCAAATTAGCCTTCTAGGAATAATATTAATTTCAATTGGTATTATGAAGCAAAAGTCATGCCGCCCCAAGCACAACATGCTTCAAGACTTCACATTAAAAAATATTTTTAATTTTGTTCCGTAATTTCATTCTAAAATTTAAATTTTTTAGATAATCTTTCAATTATCAGATTTTAAATCATCATAAAAAATTGCACTAAAGGCGTAAGCCTTCGAACTTAAAATACCAACCTAACCACAAAAATCGATTCTGTAAGACTAAACAGAAATTCACAGCGAATACTGCAATGATCCGCAAAGAAACGAAGGTAAAATGCAATTGACTACTTTGGAGGATTTCAAACACTTATTATACAAGTCCCACATACCTGTACTTAAAACAGTAACAGATGGAAATAAATGACAGACAATTGACAAAAATCAACTGCCATTGACCCTGAATAGCACCAGCACCAGGGAACTAAGCGAAAAGTTTTCTCCCTTGCCTTCCAATAATGCGAACTCCTTTGGCTCTCTACACATGATGCGTGCGGAATGTAACTCCTAGCTATAGAAAATTCTCTTCTCACTAACATGGCTCATCTAACGAGCCAGATAAATGCTGTCTTTCATTACGACCTATCTCACCAAGACCCTAACATGTATATGACCGTATGCAGTGGCACGGTCCAAAACCAATGATTTGAGGAGGTACCACGTTACGTAGACCAGAAGGAACTGTATTTAATAATAAACAAAACACTTCAAAGCAACCCCGGGTTCCCAAATGGGTTCTGATACGCAGGAGGAGGTGCCGGCAGAGCCAATTGACCAGGTACTGGCGCCGCCTGAGGAGACCCATATGGATATTGACCACCCCCCTGTGCTGCATATGGGTTTCCAAAAGGATTAGGATTACCAGGAGCCCCTCCCATCATTTGCTGCTGTTGTTGCTGCATCAAAAGAGCTTGCTGCTGTTGCATCATAGCCATTTGCACATTTGCCGTAGGTGCATACTGTCCAGAAGCCATGAAGGGGTCCATATGCTGGGGTGGCATCCCTGGGCCTTGGAAGGGGTTAGGAGCAGGAGCATTCATTCCCATGTTGTAACTGTTCGGAACTGCTCCATTCGGTCCACGCTTTTGTAGCGCGTCATCGTACAAGCTGTCGAGTGTCAACTTATCGAAACCACCAGCCTGTTGGAGTTTTTTCAAGAATTACACCGTTAGCCAGGCCTTTGTGGCAAATAAAATCCAACAGCCAACCAATAATGAGACTGTCCCTGCACAACTGAAATGATCCCTACCTACACCATGTGGAATATTTAGATACGTTGCAATAACATCACGTGATATGCGATAATTCTTCACAATATATAAACCTAAGTATAAGATTAAAGGTGTCGTTTTTAATCTTAAAGTGAATTTTGGTTTTGCAGAAACGACTCAGTACTCACAAGTTTGCTATGGTTCGCAGCAGCAGTCGCAGAATCTGTAGGATTCGTGACTAGGGCAAGCTCCCAACCAGATGGATCATTGATATCGAAAGTAGGTCCATTCCCATTTGCACTTTGACCTGCAGACATACGAGAATGGAATCGAAAGCCCAAGCTTACATCAGACAGAGGAGCCCTTCACATTTAGAGGTTGGACCGGAAGTTAGCATGATTTTAAATGAATCTGATATAAAAGAAAATCTAATTCACGAACTCAATTACTAACACTGAGTACGTGAATGGACAGTGCAAATCTCACCGAGGGAAAATGGACCTTATGAACCAGAATCTGCAAAGAATGCATGAGACAACTTCTGATAACAATGAGAAGATTTAACTTACCCTCTGGAACAATTGCTAGAGCCAGAGCGTTGGCATCTTCCAAGGCTGAAGCATTTGGTAAATCAGCGTCTAATCCCTGTGAATCGAATCCAAATAAATAAATCAGATACTCTATTTAGAAAGATTCTTCCTTAAATGGAGAAGATGATCTCTTCAAAAAGATGTCTAAACTAGTTAAAAGTTTCAAAACATCAAAACATCAAGAAACGAAAGACTCGATCATACTTGATATTTTACCAAACATCTTTTCAATAAGCGATGAAAGAGTCCTATATATAAACTTTAAAATAAAATAAAGTAAAACACGCTAATGCAGAAGATTATTCTAGAATATTCTGAGCAAGAACCATTCAAAAAATGGACTTGGAACATAAAAATTACCAGAAGATCTCCAACGGGTTCAACGACAGCAGGCTCAGGAGGAGGCGGCGGCAACTCTTCAGGAACAGGAAGCTGAGCCTTGGGTGAAGCATCCTCATATTCTTCTTCCTTGTAGGAAGGTGCTGAATCCAACGGTGCACGTGGTGGACTTCCATCTTCATACTCCTATTCAAGTGAGGAATAGAGTGTCAAATCATGCATAGCAGAGCATGGCATGCTTAGTAATTACAATCAGAACACAAAATTTTCCCAGAATAAAGAGTCACACCTGAGAGTTTGGTAATTCAGACTAAACAGCTTTGGAACAATAATCTTGTCTAGAAACAGCACTCACCGGCTCATTTTTCAACATCAACGTGGCTCCAGCACGAGGGGCTTCTTTAACGTAATCCTCCATTGTCGTAAGGAAAGATTGAGGAGGCTGGAGCATGAAATAAAGGTAAAACCCACTACTTAGATAGTGAACAGAGTGTGATGGATAATGAAGTAGTAAACCATTTAATTAAACAAGATAGACAAAAAACATCTTATAAACATGTATCTTGTAGATTTTAATATGAACAAAGAATGGTCTAAAACAAAGTCGATTACAACCAGAAGTTCATGCAAACTACCTGCTCAAGAGTGGGGAACTGGAAGCTGCGAGCAAGGTCCAACCCCTTGCAAACCTCGTAGAAATCCGACAATCTTTCAGCCTGCAACATAACCATGGTGCATACAGTTAAAATCTCCATGAGATACCGAAATTGTTAAAAGTACATGTTGTCGGACTCATTGTTCCGAATTCTGAAAATATGCTTAAAGCATATATTAGCAAACACATAGTGCACAACACCACCAAGTCAGAAGCTAAACAACACCTGTTGCCCAGCTCTCTTGTAAATCTCAAGCGCCTTCACTGCATCATGTCGCTGCATTTCAAAAAACTGCATTCCCACAGACAGAAAGTAAGGGACAATTTCTGGATGGAACAGATCAAAACTCAAAATCCCACAAAAAGAGCGCACCTGATAAAACTCACCTTGTCAACAAGATTGATAATTCCATCATTGATCGCACGATACAGCTTGAAGCTCTCCTTCAGCACCTGCCCATCAAGTAAACCTATTGTATGAAAATCAAGCTTTGCGAAGAGTATGTAAAATACATTACTAGGGTAACAAGGTACAGATTTAGGAGAGAATGTTGATTCAGGAGCACACCCGGTGCTGTGAAGGGTGGTCCCTGTTGAAGCACCGTGTGCACGAGAAGAAGTAGCGAGAGGTGAGAAAACGGAGAAGGTGAAATGGTAGGTCCAGACACTAGAAGCTGTCTGTAGGGAATGATGTGAATAGAAGACACAAGTTCTTGCTGAACGGATAAACGTGAGTAGAAAGTCTAGGTGGGTGAGTCAGTAGTAGGAATCACTGAACTCAGTGCCACCCTAAACAGCTCTGGGTATACCCCTAAATAAGCAATCCTTCCTAAAATTGGGCGCCTGAAAATAAAAAGTAGAAGGGATCACATGTACGCACCAGACCGAGAGCAGCCTGAATGACGTAGTTGCCTGTAGCAGCTCCCTCGGGCTGCAAATGTAACAACAAATGAATTATTAATACCTGACACGAGATCAGCCATTCACATTTCTGGGCAGCAGAAAAGAAACATGCATCATATTTCTTCGTGAACAAATAATACAGGAACCAGATTAGGGAAAAATTCTGAATGAAAGCGTTGACCAGAAATTGATATGTTATCAAACAGTTGAATCTGCAAAGAAATCAATTGCACGGATAATCACCTGACAACCCATGAGCCGGTACAGGAGCTGTTGAAGAGCAGGCAAATGCTCCAATAATTCTACCGTGTCTAACTCCCTTGTCCTACTATGACCCTGCAAGAGTACAGCAGCCTCAGTCAACGAAAAAACAGAACGCATATACTAGTAGCTTGAACAGAAACATCATGGGTCGAAGGAACCTGCAACGAAGACTCTCTGCTACGAAGAGATCTATCCAAGACTTACTGTTGGACGTTCGGACTCCACATCGTACTTCAGAACGCGAAAGCATTCAAGGCGCTCCTCAAGGAATAGTGCATATGTGCGTACCCATGCTGAGTAATCCCAAGCTGAAGGTTATCAAAAGTAACAAAACAATGGCATTAGAACGAACACCATCAAACACCACCACACGTCCAATGTTTGAGCCGATTATACCAAATGAGCAACATACATGAACTTCCAAATAGCGCAAAAGATAAGCATAAAATAAAATAAATAATAATAATAGCAATAATAAATATTTTAATTTCTAAATTCTTAACAAGAAAGCCCTAGAGGGTTCGGTAGCGGATAGCGTTTGTGAGCAAATAATACGGTAGAGAGACTATTACCATGAGGACTTGAATCATCCTTAAAATTGGAAAGATTGAGGATGTGACCCCTGTTACGACCATAGTTAATCAGCTCTTCACGAAAAGTCGGATCCCCTTCCCTTAAAGTCCGGTGAATAACCATCATGGCTTTCAGTGCGACCTAGCAGACAAAACAAACCCTATCTCAATGATCACAGATCTGCAATACATGTGTCTTATATGTCCAACTACGGCTCATTCACTGCTATATGACCAGGGTTTAAGCGCTTGATTAACACTCAACAAATTGTACCCGTATTATTTCTTACGAGAATGCAGGAGTGGGTTTCCAAATGTATTGATTCAACGTAATAGGATTGTATTCAACATAATTGACAAAGTCTCTTTTCTAGTAAAATCGAAAAAGACTTCGGCCGACTCAGAAAAACTCTTATCCAGAGGAGGTAAGAAAAGATAAATAATCATCAGTATTCTACTTCAACTGTAGGGGAGTTAACGTATCCCTAATTCAACTCAGTTATATTAAAACATCCATATGTCAACTGACTTAATCAAACTGTTATCTGACCCGTTCTTGACTATTTCTCGCCAGCAATGGTCAATTCAAGGTAATCCTCAAATTGCAAAGTGTAGGATTTTCCAACAGATTAATTTGACCAAAAGCACGTGAACAAAGAGGCAAATGAAACAAAATCAGCAGTAGCGATGTTACGAACACACGATTGTTCAGATTTTCTCTTAGATATTACCGTCCAGTTATGAGTCTTGGCAATTCGTCTGGCAAGAGCATGAATGCAGTATGCCACGTCTGCTCGAGGCCTTGATGCAGAAGTAGCCAAGAAGATCACTGCTCGTAACACACGAGAACAAAATCAGACTCATCTAGCTACAAATAAAGAAACATAAATCCAGCAGCAACTGAACAGACATAGCATAGACCAATGTGTAAGGAGACTCACTTCGCACATGCTTCTCTTTCGGGGGACACTCCACATGATTCGTTGCTTTCACAACTGCGATGTCAAGTTCCTGCAAGTTTCGACGAAGTCAGGGCGTCTGAAACTTTCTATAAACAAAACAATCAGATCCAATCACCCGAATTCTTCACGAAAAAACTACATCAAAAACAACGCTTTGAAATGGAATAGGTCTTGCAATCCTGCCTTTATGATCCTCAGCTGGATACTGACATTCCAGTCAGGATCTCACTCGCGACACTCTATTATCGGACATTGTTTCCATTCTCTCCTAAGATCAAGAGTGGTCTATTCAGACATACGAAAACTACCTCGTCTCGCTAATAAAGAACTCGGTATTTCTCTTCATTCATACACCCCGAGACAATAGGTCAGGGGATATGAAGAGCATCAGACATTTACCTTTCCAATCCTAGCTCAATCCCTTCGATTCTCACAGTAAAATGTTCGATGCGGCGAACTAAAACTAAAACACTCGTCATACGGATCCTAAATCATATTCCGAATACACAACGACGCACCTCCCAACCTAACATCTCCTTCCCCAAGGTCACTCTCCCTCCGCATGCAGGCTGCCACATAATACTCCGCGAAACAAATAGGGCAGGAGATATGAAGCGCATCGAACATTTACAATCCTAGCTCAATCCCTCCGATTTCCAGAGGAAAATGTTTCGATACAAGCTGCCCAACTCATCCTCCAGCCATTAAATCAGATTCCGACTACGCCTGGCAACCTAACCCCAGGACCACCCCCCGCTCCGCACGCACGCACGCTGCCACACAACAAAACCAAAATAATCCAAGCGCAACGCATCGACTACCTTGTACGTGCTGTTAACCTTGGCGAGGCCAACTTTCGTGGAATCCTTGATCGCACCAAGAGCCTTGCGAAGGCTCTGCTGCGACGCCATCCCAACTTGCAATCCTTAAGGACCGCAAACCACACCTCCCGGCCGTGATGCAACCACGCTACGACCGCGCCTCGATCTCCGCTTTCGCCACCGTCCCGCCCGCCCGCCCGCCCGCCCGTGCCTGGCTCTCTCCCTTCGTCTCGCACCTCCCGTCGGTCTTGCAAACCCGATCCCCGCCCTCCACCAGGCACTTCACATCCCTAAGCCCCCGCGGATCCTACGGCCCGGAGAAACGACGACGAAGACCAGAGGAGCTAAGCTTTGCGTCCGCCGTGGCTATGGCGGACCGAGCTCCAGAAGCGCTGCAACAAGAGCGTCCCAGCCAAACAGAGCCGAAGCTTCGTCCAATTATTAAATGGCTCCAGGGATTGAATAAGACGGAGCTCGGGAGCTTCTCTAACGTCTTCTCGCACCCCCCAGCCCAGCCCATGGCTTCCAGAAGCGTTGGCCGGGGTTGGGATTCGATCCCGTGATCGATCTAGCTGGCCGGCTCGATCGGAACTGCCAGGTTCGGTCCGGACCACCCAGCGTCTAGGTCCGTGAAACAAGGGGATGTGAGGCTGGCGAACATGTTTCCGCGGTGGAGGTGCGTTGCAGCACGAGCTTAACTTATGTCGGTCCCTTCGAATTTCGGAACTTGGACGGACCCGAAATATTTTGGTCCTGCCTGTCACTCTCGTGTGAAAAGTATACCCTAACTACTGTAGGATATCCTGTTGCAAAATTCCTTTACAAAGTATAAATTATGTCCCCTTTCACATGAGTTGCAAAGTTTTGTATTCACAAATGGTACAGTAGTGTTAATGGATGAGAATGTGAGCGTACATTGGGATGAAAATGTGCCATCACTAGATTTGGATGAATATGTCAATGGATGAGAATGTGAGCCTCCATGGGAAAGAAAATGTGCCTTCACTAGATTTGGATGAATATGTCAATGGATGAGAATGTGAGCCTCCATTGAGATTAGAATGTGCCATCATTAGTTTTGAATGAATTTGTCAATAGGTAAAAATGTGGAGATCCATTGAGATTAAAATGTGCCATTGTTAGTTTGGGATGAATATGTCAATGGATGAGAATTTGGCCATCTATTGGGATGAAAATATAATAGGATTTTATGATTGATTATATTTTAATATAATAAATTTAACCCTTAAATGATATGGCAAACCCCATGGGTATTTTAAAAGTCAAAATTGAATTTTCACATAGTTCTTCATTTAAAATGATTTTAAGATTAATAAAAAATCTAATTCCAATAATATGTATTTTATTTCATTTTAGTATTTTTCAAAATTGTTAAAATTGTGATTTTTGTGACACATTAAACATAGCATCTCAAAAGTTCAAAAAACACCACTTTTTGAACTTTTTCTATCAAATTTCTTTGAGTGTGAGCTCAAACAATATATCAATTATACCATGATGTTTGTCACTATTGTTTTCATTTTTCTTAAAAATTTCAAATTATTTAAAGCATTTTTGTAATTACTATGATTTCTATAAAGATTTTTTTCAAATCATACAAAATTCAATTTGATGTTTCTAATTATAAAAA
The DNA here is from genome assembly GCA_963969395.1 of Pseudoscleropodium purum. Classification (NCBI taxonomy): domain Eukaryota; kingdom Viridiplantae; phylum Streptophyta; class Bryopsida; order Hypnales; family Brachytheciaceae; genus Pseudoscleropodium; species Pseudoscleropodium purum. The sequence goes on from OZ017795.1 coordinate 38,374,613, forward strand.
AATGAAATAAAATTTTGACATATATTTTCTACATGTGAAAAATGTCAATTTTTTTAATTTGTATTTTAATGTAGTAACCTAATGAAGATTGACCAAACCTAGACATGAATTCAAATGTTTTTTAAGGATTAAAGGAAAAAAGGAAATTTTTAATCTTTGAGTTAGTATAAGAAAAAAGTGTAGATTTTTTACTTTATAGGAGTGTATAGGTGGTATTACGAGCTTTTGGAAAAATTATTTAGAAACAAATAATAGATGAAAAATTACAATAAATAATATACTTCAAAAAATTCAAGACTAAAAAAATTTGTTAGGAATTATTCATAATATAAAAGCGATAAAAACTATTTAAAAATAGTTATTGAAATGTATATATTTTAGAAAATATGAAATAAAATAAACTCAAATAATATTTTCAACTTGAAGGGAATTTTGATCAATGAATTGTATATCAAGAAAAAAATTCTACAATTTCCATAATGACTAGATAAGCACAATGTACTTTGCAAAACATGTACAAGGCAAAGATTTCTTTATATTTAAAAAGGTCTTTGTCAATTTGTGTGATACTAGTAGATTATATCAAATCCCAATATATATTCCAAGCTTTGAAGCTAAAAATATTAAGGAAATATCTCCTTCAAAATGTAAAAATATATATGTGATTGAAGTTTATATATGAATAGTAGAATATTTTTGAAAAAGTTTTGTGTATTTTAGTGAGTTTTGAAAAATAGGTTGTTTTGAGGTATAATACAAAAGTATTATGGCCCTAAACCATAGAGATTGAAGATACACCGTTCTTGCATAGACTTATCTTGTTACCTCATTTCTTTTTGCTATTAGAATTTTCTATACAATCGTTATGGATTACATTGGAATTTTGATTATATGATTATATCTTGGTTTTAACTTTTTATTTGTAATATTTTTACAATGTGTTTAGGATTGAAATATAAAATGAGTCTAAAAATAAGTGTATTTGATACTATTTTGTTTTCATTCAAAGTATACAACAATCATTCATATGTATAAATAAAATCTAAGATAAAGGATTATGTAAATTTTTGTCCAATTTTTGTAAGTTCACTATTTTTTTGAATTGAGAATATTGAACTTAATTGTTGAACTTTCTAATTAAGGATTATGTAAATTTATGTAACAAAATAATCATTAGATATTTTTTGAGGGATCTGGAGGGCCGTTTAGGCTTGTTTCTAGTGTTGTTTCCCAGGAGTTTGAGAACGTCTACTATCAAAAAAAAAATTTAATTAATTTTTTTAAATTAAAAAATGCAAAAAAAAATTGAACTCTTTTTTGAAAAAATTAAAATAAAAAAATGATGTGGTAGTCATTGTACCACATCATATAGCTACTAAGGGGGTAGTATGTAGAGTCTGGGAACTACTTGAATGCATGGGAATTGACAACTTTCTTGGGGGCTAAAATCTCATCTAATGTTGAGAATTTATACATTTCACCTTATAAAGATTGTATGATGTGTAAGTTTGATGTATCCATTGCATTTATCTTCCATTCATTGATAGCATTAAGTATTTAGATCAATGATTTGATAATTGTGACCCTCTACTTTTTTATTTTTTTAGACAAATATTGATAGCCTTGGCAAAAATTATGAGCCTTTGTGAGAAAAATCTGAATCTAAAAACACATCACACAACTCTGATATAGTATACAAATTGAATACGTAGACCTATTCAACAAATATTTCAAATGTAAGGGCATTAAGATGTAAAAATGGTTCACATCACAACCTATTAACTCTCTCTACAATGGCTAATGCAATTTCATGCTTTGAATTCCAAAAAATATATTCAAATATCATGAGAACTAACATCATTTGTATGTTTGTCAAATTGTGAATGTTTTGAATTCTATAAATGACAACATCCTTCCATTTTTGTATACAACAATTTGAAATGATATATGCCAATATGTTGGCAAGGTACAAAAAGTTTTTTTTGGTGAGTTCTAAGAAAAAATTGAAAAAACATACAATGATTCCAAATTAAGGTACACAAAACCAAGTCATAGACAAGAACTAACTTTGAAATTGATTTTTTTTCAAATCACAATTAATTCTTTCTTCAAATTTCCCACAACAATGTGTTATATGTTACATACTACAACTTTTGTGTATCTACTTTTGGACTTTGTTGAATGATGCTTATGATATGGTTGTTGGAATGAAAAAGTTTCAAATCCATACTCAGTTTTGTTCGTCATCGCGTCTTCGAATAACCGAGGAATAATAATAGAGAGCTTCAGATATTGGCTGGAGTTTCATTATTATTTGGCTCAATTTCTTTCCACAACTGCTCATTGGCTAGGGTAAGACCGTACACACGGTCAGACCCGTCATCAAACCAAACAGGACTGATTGATCCCCGTTTCGAATTTCATCCATCGAACGAACAGAGAAAGGACTCGCCCCGTCTCGAACTTCATCCATCCAACGAACAGAAGTCCGTCGGCCCAAGCCCCACGGCAAGGCATTGAATTCAAACGAGAAGACTCTGAACTCTAGGCAACCTCTAGACCACCTAGACTGTCACAGTGTTCTTCAGCGTTTGTATTTTGCCTTTTCCCTCCTTCTGCTTGCGGCCCCCTTCCCGAGGCCCAACACACACACACACCACACGCACACACACCACACACACACACACAGAGTTGCAATGCTCTATCTGCTGCCATGTTTGCTCCTGCAGTCTAGTTTTTTGTTTTTTTGGCGATTCGGTTTGGCAAAGCGAGAGGAATGAATCAATCTCTTGAGCGCCGGCCTCTCCACCACTTCTGGTGTCTCTGTGAAGGTCGCTATTTAGGGTTTGAACGGGATGATGGTACAGGGGCGAGGAGGGATGAGACGTAGGGTTTTGGTTGTGTGAGGGTGCGTTGCAATGCGGGGTGATTAGAAGAGGAAGTTGTTTTATGGTTGTTGCTAGGGTTTGCGATCGATGGAGTAGATTTTGAGCTGTGGTAATCGGTGTATTGGTTGGTTTGGAAGCGTTTGAGGGAGAATTGGACGCGGCAATCTGGTCTTGATGGAGACAGGGCGCCGCTCAATTAGCTTGCGGTTGAATCAGCTCTGTGTTGCTGTTTAATTTTCGAAGCTTTGGGGATTGTTTTGAATTTTAGCTTTTTTTCTTCAAAAACGTTTAGAGCAGAGTGGTCTTTTTGTGATGTGGGAGATTTTTTAGCAGAGTCTAATCACACGGCATGGCGACAACGCGAGGGCCTGTATCCACCGAAGTGGATTCTCCTCTCGCTCAGTCTGGCATCCCTACACCAAGCAAGCTCCTCTCTGATGGTCAAGGATTTCGTCCTCTGGGACTGGCCGCCGCAACGCCGAGGCCGGCTGCAGTTGATACAACATTGTCTCTGGGACCAGCTCGCGTGACTAGTCAAGCTCACAATCACGTTCCTCATCAACTTTCGCCTTTGCAACATCTTGGTGGCCATTTACCTGGTTCACATTCGGTGACATTGCAGGCTCATCTCTCTTCTCCACACTTATCTGCTCAGCGGCCTCAGCAGCATATTGCAGGGGGAGCTCCTCACCAGCATCCTCAACATCCTGTGCAGATGGTGTCCGCTGGTCTTGGATCGAAAGTTTCGCGTTCCCAAGTGGAGATTCGGAGACGGGAGGGACCGATGGAAATAAGTCGAGCTCATCCGATTGTTACCAGACCTGTGGCCAACCATGGGAACATGGGGCAACCAGTGCAAGGGAGTCCGGGAGGTAATCAGCTGGGAAAGCCGCAGGGGTTGATGCTGCATCATCGCCCTCAGGGGACTAGTCCGCAGGACAAAGTTGTGCATATTCAGAAGCCAACAGCTGCAACAGCAGGAGCACAGCGGCAAGTTATTCAAAGGGCGCACACGCGGACTGCAAGTTGGCAAACTCCCTTGGGACAACAGCACACGCCCGGCACTCCCTCGCGGATGTTTCACCCTCATCCTGTTCTCAATTCTCAGACGAGGTCTTCTCCGCAAGAGCAAGCTCGCCAGCATCCGGTTTTACCTCAACAGTTTTCGCGACAAGCGCAATTGCGTGATCTAGGGCCTGCCGGAATCAAGTCCCTGCCTGTAAGTAATGTCCACCCTGCCTCTTTCTTAGAGCTTGGGAGTAACTATTTTCCAATTTTACGGTGAAATAACATTTAGAGAGGGATGGTTAAGCCATGATAACTCTTATACATTTTGTTGAATAGATTTCAATCTCAAGGTAGAGGGAGATACATTAAAGCGAGAATTTATGCTTTTCTGTCGGAAGGTTTAATTTGAAAGGCACTTTTTCAACTCCTTTACGTTGACAAACACAGGATGCACTGTAGTTCTTTTGCTTTACTTTATTTATGAAAATTAACACGTTCCGAACTTGGGAATACAAAATTTCTAAGAATTACAGTGGCGTAACACTTACACTTACACAAGTAACAATTAGGCAGTTCAGACTGTATCTCTGAGATTCTGGAACAACTGGTGGATTAGTGCCGTGTCAGATTGTGATGAGACGTACCCTAGGCAGGCTCGTCTTTTGCGAAACTCTCTCCAGCTGTATGGTCTCTTTGAGCTAGATGTTATTGTCCTTGCAACTGCTTTTGATTGAATATTCTAGTTTTCCATGCGTTTTCCATGTAGATGTATCCAGCATTGCGGACTCCAATTTCTGGAAATCATACAAGTAACCATAATGATACTTCTTTCAGGTATAAGATTACCTCGTCCCGAGACTCTCACTGGTCATCTTGTTGTGCACAATGACATTCGTTGAAGAATTTGTAGGAGTTTTGGGTCCTTTTGTGAAGAAATTGTGCTTGTTTTTTGAACAATCTAGTTTCAAGTCATTCAAGATTGGGTTGCATAGTTTGGCATCATATGCAATATGCTGAGGTTTTAGGATTTTATCGAAGGAGGTTACATTTTGTTTCCCCTTTTCTGGATCTTGTTGAACTTTCGTTTTCGAAATGTATGAATTCAGTTCTTATTAGCACCTTTATATTTGCAGGGAAAGGCTTTCCGACAGGCAAATTGTTGTGCATATAGGCGATCGAAAAGTAAGTACCCACTTTGAACCTGGATTGTTTGAAAAAATAGTTGTATTGGCTCTTGCTATTCTTATATACCATTATTTTGCTCTATTGACCTTCTTTTACTAGGCCCGTCTTGACATTATTAATGGCAGACTCCCTCAAGATAGCTTTTTGCATGTCTGTACAGGTGCGGTTGGTATCTGAATTAGATTCTTCATCTCTATACTCTTTGTGCCGTCGTTGGATGAGGAACGACATTCCACGCCCAGACAGGGTATGTAACTTTTGATGTTTGTACAAGGAGATCTACAATATTACTCTTGCTTAGAATTCTGCAATATAATCTGTTCTTGAGATGTGGTGTAAACGATGAACTCCCTGCATCCAAGAAGACTAGTACACAAAGATTGGGTGTGTATTGTTTGTACTCTCCGTGGAATTACTTGTAATTATCTACTGTGTAATTATTTGTAACTTACGGTGCACCAGTCATTCCGCTCTCTATAATGCTCCACGCACATTATTATGATAGTATGTGAAAGATCTTCTTGATTTACAGACAGGGGTGCGTGAAGTGATGAACATACCTCTGCCAAGACCTCTGTCTGTTGCAGACGTAGAGAATGCTGGAGACTATGCTCTCGACAATGACACTAGAAGTGATAATGAACAGTGTCAACCTGAGGTGTGCACATTCGTCCATTCAACACTTTTATGTGATTTTAAAATAGTTTCTGGGATCATAATTTTTTTCAACATAATGAGATGTCCTTCAAGCTCAAAACGCTGCCTTTATTATTCAAGATGCTTCACAGATTTTTGTGGTAGAAATTTTACTAACCAATGGGTGCACCAAATTGTTGTTCTATATGTCAGATTGAGAAACCTGTTGATTCTATGACCGACCATGAATTACTGCTGTCCCACGTCCAGCGTTTCAAAACGGTTCGAAAAAGGTGTACTTTCAAGCATGACCATACATTTCAATGTTTTATTCAGATAGAAATGAAGATGTGTTAATCTCGATAATTTCTTAGTTTCCTTCTGTGTACTGATTTCAGACTCAAATTTGCTGCAGGTCAAAAGAAGAACGAATGCGCAATATCGCTAGATTCAAGCCTCGGCTCGCTTTGCTGCTGCCTGGCAACGAGTCAGGTTGATTTGAGTAGTGTTGTATATGAGTCTTAGAGAAGCCTTTTAAGGCAGCTGGATGCAATCCCAGCAGTTTAGTTGGAAAGTTCACTCTTCTCTGGCTGACATTTTTGCCCAAATGTGTACTCTAGCGATTTGTTAGACAGTTCAGTAGAAACTGTCGGCCGCCTTATATTTGGAATACAGTATGAGGTGGTCTGTGGGTGCCCACTGTTTTTTTCCCCCCGGTGGGAACTCAACACAATCAGGTAATGTGCTGGTGAAAACTGCGATTCCTCAACAAGCATTCAAACGACATTTTCTAAAAGAGAACGATTTTGCAGTTACTGGCGTTTGTGAAATTTGACCCACTGTTCACACTTAGTTGATTCGTGGAGGGTGATGAGAATCCTTGCTTCTTAATCACAAGATTGCTTTCAAATGCTTTAACCCTAAACGATGCACCTAAAACATGTACTTAACCTCAATGTTCTTTGTTCTGTAAGCACTATTTTTTCACTGTGATTGAAAATGACTTTATTTTATTTTTCAGGGATGTAATAACATATCTTCTACAAGTTCAAAGAAATTCTTAATATTTGATGGAGATTTGGAATTGTTGAGAATTTTTGAAAAAGTGAAGAAAGTCCCATAATGTTCAAAAAATGCCCCCCAAAACTGAAAATTGCACCATTGCTATATATTATATATACATATGGTAGTGTAGAACATGAAAGACTTTAGGGGTTTTTAGGAGTTTAGGATTGGTGCAAACTCAATCTAACTTTTGCTCTACCAATAAAGATCATCAACATCACTATTATGCTAGATTTATTCAATTTAGATTAGATTAGGGGGGATTTGGATTTATGTGGAGTTAAATAAAGTTGAAACTTGAAGATCATATATTCATCCTATTGATGGTAAGGTTTCCTTATTAAAAATACTAACATGAGTTTCCTTGCTAGGAATTTTTTCTCACATGTTACTATTTTAAATGTCATTGCAATTTTCTAAAGAAATTATGGGCATGAATTTTGGATTTTTTCAACCTTTTGACTTTTAATATTCAACTTATGGGATGAATTATAATCATGGAAGACCTTTTGAAATATGTGCATTTGGTACCATGATTTTGGCATGTTTTTCAACAATTGTTATTAAACTCCAAATGACAAAAAATTTGTAGTTTAAATTAAATAAACTAAGAAAGGTATAATTAAATAGGCCAACAAATGTTTACATCTCCAAATCACTAAAGGTTATTGAATGTGTTGCTAAAGCAAGATTAAAAAACATTGTACTTTGTATATTTTCATATAAAGGCTAATGTTGCCAATATGCACATTGAACACTATTTCTTCAATTTCAATAATGCAAAAATGCTACATCAAGTCTTCCATTAGTCTTGGTGAGAACTTCATGCTTATCTTGATGCAATATACAAAGCAAAAAAAACATAGTAATCTTCTCCAAATTTAAAGTAAGGCATGTGCATGAAACCAATTGATATTATTTATTAACCAAATAAGATAACTAGGACTACTCTAGAAACAATTACTAAGAAAAATGAGAGAAAAATTTAAGTAGGAAGATGGATTGTATATGAAAAGTGCCCAAGGTTGCATTGGAAATGGCATAACAACATAGTGGATATGAAAGCTATTAAGTGTGGTGCCAAAACTTATTAAGTGTCATGTTTTTAGGCCTAAAATTGCTTCAAAGTACTCAAATCCAAAGCAAGGCTAAAATCTTCATTTATATTTATTCATTGACAAATCTAATTGTAGGATCCTTTAGTTAATTTTTTAGAGTACACCTTCCTAAAATTTCAGAATGAGAAACCTTACCAATTGCAAGATCAAATTGCTTGAATTTCAAAAAGAAGTATTTTCAAACTCTTTTCAAATGGTTAGATTTCATCTTTCAAACTTTTTACACAAAAATGTGTAGATCCTACAAATTGTTGCTCTCCACTATTTGCTTGAAAAAACAATTTGGGAATAGCTTAAAAATTTCAAACAAAATATAACTACATAATCAAATTTTTTTTTAATTATATATTTATATATAACCATGTAGTCAAAACTTATGAAAATTGTTGCACCTTAAAGCTCCTCCTTGACCACATGTTGTGTGAAAATTAAAAAATAAATAAAAATTCCATTTGTAGTGACTTATCCAAAGTCACTATGCTCCCAAAAGTACATTGTTTGAACCTTTAGGAGTTAAGGCATTGTGATTCTATGTCTAAACAAGCTAATTTGATGATTACCTTCTAGAACCCACATCTTTTAGTGTATATTTTAGATTTATAGGCTTTATAATGTTGTAATATTAGTATAAAACTACTTCATGTATTTATGATTTTGTGATTTTTTTTCTTATTATAGTTTGCTAAACTTTGTTAAAACAAGTGAATACTTATGTATTAACAAATTTTAATAGGTTCTAATAGAAAATTGACAAATAAATCATATTGAGTTTCTTATTTTTCTCCCCAACAGATTTTTGTTCAACCTTAATGAAATCTATTAATTTTAACAATCTGTAACATACTTTAACAAATCGTAATAAAAAATTGTCAAAAGAAAAATCTATAGAAATGTAAACTTAGAGTTGATTTTGTACTAGTGTAATTGCATATATGAGATTTTGGAGGTTAAAAAAATTACAATGTTTAATTCTAAAGTTTTAAATACAATGTTGTATATTTATATATTTTTTTATTGAATTATTTGCACTAGATTGTTTTTAGTCTTCATCAAAAATTTCAATTAATCATCTTTATCTCACATATTCAAATTAAATGTAAAAATTTCTTTATTACAATTATTATTTTGAATCTTGATTTGAATTCCTAAGTTTAAATTAGGCAAAGTAGTATATATTTTTTCCTATAAAAGTATAAGACTATTGTATAGAATAGAAATTTAATGGCAAAATTAGAATTGAACTAATGTAAAAGAATTTTTAATCTAAAATAATGTTTTTTTAATTAAAAAAACGATTTGAATAGAAAATTGAAGTGATTTTAGACTTCATTTGTTTTGAAAAAAATATTAAATGAAAGAATTAAAAAAATATATTATTGAAGTAAATTATAGTTCAATGTATTTGTTATGAATCATTATGAGATGTATTGTTTTGACAGTCAATATTAATTGCATGATATTTTATATGGATAAAATTTAATTACTTTTTTTTCTTTTCTTTTATACTAATTATTTATTTTCTAATAATGAAAATTATATTTCACATGATAGTCCAAAATTTTGAAGATTTGTGTAATTTTCTAAAATTCTAGTGACTTCAATATTACATTTCTACAACTAAATGCATTTTAAAAAACTAGCAAGTACATCAATTCATTACTTCACCTTTAAAGTTTTTGTAAGTGATTTAGGTGATGAAAATGATGAAAATAGAGATATGTATTGAAATTGAGGTCTTGACGCTATTGAATAATTTTTTGAGGAACTTGAGTCATTAGATCTTTGACTTATCTTAATATCTTCAAATGGCCAATACTACATATGGAAAATAAAAAATGTCTAAACTAGTGACTAATACTACTTTGTAATTTCACTCTTATTTGAATTACATGTATCCTCAAAAATTTCAAAGTGACTGGACTTGTAAAACATATATGAGGAGGAGAAAAATTAGTAGTAGGAATTTGAAAATCCCTTCATACAAAGGTAAAATTTCAATGCATGTTTCTAACTCAAAAATGATTCTATTGAAAATTTGAATGGTGACTTGACATCTTTCTATGTCTTTATTACAATTTTCTGAGCTTTGAGAGAAACAAAAAGAACTGCAAAGACAAAAATGTTTGATAAGCCCGCTATGTTGATGTAAATTGTGCCTAATTTGTCTTGTTGTCCACCTTGAAGTTATTGTTCTCAATGTAATCTTCATTGCTTAATCCCCAAATTCTATCTTCCGGGATGTCTTTTCTTCATTTTTTTTGGTAATTCAATTTGCAACATGATTGGTCAAAATCTCAACAAGTGATGGTTTTCATTTGTCCCTTATTGAATTCAATACTAATGTGCATTTTTTTGAATTCTTTGGAAAGATTTAAGTTTTGAAAATTGTAGGTTGCAGGGTTGACAAATCAGTACGTCCGCCCCAAAATAGCGTCCGTAATCCGGACCTCTGTCCTCATGGACGCTAGCGAACGCAGCGTCCCTCCTGCCGTCGGAAGGCGGACGGGGCGGACGGCGTCCGCGAATGTCAGCGGACGCTGCGGACACAGCGTCCGTGTCCGGACGTCCCGGACATCCGACCGTCCTGTCAACCCTAGTAGGTTGCTAGTGCAAGTACTATTGAAAAATAAAAGTTTGATCATGCAATTCATTCACTATAGGTACTTTCAAACCTATGATTATAAGGGTGATTTATTAGAAGAAGTTTGAGGGCTTCGGAAGCCTGTGAGTTATCAAGTTGGGAATAAGACTAGTGTAGCATTGAAACTGGACTGTTGACGTGGTCAAGACTTTGCCACGTCATTGCCCCCCCCTCCATTTAAAAAAAAATTTTAATTTTTTTTTCGCATTTGGAGATTTAATTTTTTTTAAATTTTTTTAAAAATTCTGACAGTGAACCATTTCCCTTGTTGCAGGGAACAGGCAAAAAACAAGCTTCTAGTGCCCTCAAATTTCTTCTAATGTGACCATTTTTACAAGCTATATCCACTTTTTCAAAAATGTTATAAATATGTGCTTGAAGAAAGGTCAAGTACAAGCAATTTAAAAAGTTTAGTAAATCTACAAAATAGAACAAATTATGAAGAAATCACTACAGTGATTTAAAAAAATATTTATACAAGTTCTTATTGCGAAGTAAATAAAAATGTCTAAATTTATGTATTAAATGTATGAATAAGTAGTAATATACATTTTAAAAAAAGTACACACTTTTATGTTCAAAGTTCAAGGTAGCAACTAAAAAAGAATTTTGTCTTTCTTTCCTTCAACGAATCAACAATCCAACATTGAATAGTTTGTGTACTGGGAGTCTCAGAGAAATGCTTAGGAATCCATGTACCTAAAATTTTGTGCACTACAAGTCTCAAACAAAACAAAGCTAGAACATGAAAACAACATACTAACAAAAGTTAGCTCAACAAGTATTTTCCTAATGTCATCCCCACTTGGTTTTTACTACATGCTTGTCTACAACAACCTTTTTATAATGGCTTAGTGTACAAAATCAAATGATTTTGTACAAACATTGTGGCACAAACAATCACTAAGGCACTTTCTAAGCTTTTTTCAAGAATAACATGTTATACAAGGTCTTCCTATCTTCTACTTTTCCAAGTATTTTTAAGACATATCAATTTAAACATTAAAAAAAACAATTTTTTCAATGCAACTCAACAATCAAATTTAGCTCTAACTCTAAGTCTTCAGTATATTAGTGATAGCTTAATAAAGTCCACCAATATGACTATGAAAATCATTGCCAAATTCAATATAAAAACCGTGATGAACTTCATTTCTACTAAACCGCAAAGAAATTCAATACAAAATAAAAGGCAAGTACAATTGGTAAGAGAAATTTGATGGCCAAGGATAAATATACAATAAAGTGAGGTACCATAATCATGACCATCTCAACAACCTTCAAGAATTTGACAATGGCTTGTATCAAAATATGTAAATGACTCAAATTTTACTCAAGCTTACTTATAGGACAAATGTATAGGTTGATGGTGCACATGACATGGACGTTGTTTGTAACCATGGCAATGCAAATTGCAAAAGTACTCCAATTGTTGTCAAGCGCACAAAAGGAAACCATCTCACACGTCCACTCCTACCTCTTTGGCACTACTTCTATTTCTTAGGTTGCCCAAATTCAAACTTGATGATATCTAAATTGGGTTGCACCTTTGCTTTGTCCAAATTAGACAACTAGAAGGATGGATATACAATATTCATAACATTAGTAAGTGGCTAGGAGAAAAATGTTGCTCCAACTCCATGACCATTTTGGTACCAACTATTGCAATTAGCAATGTCTAGTTAGTGTTAAATAACAAAACTTATAGGCATAACAAATATAATACCATTACAATTCAAGAATCATCCTAGAGTCTTAGGTGAAGGCATCCAAATGAACACTTAGAATTTGCAATAACATTATAAGGTTAAAGATGATGGGGCCCAAATAAACCACTATTGCTTTTAATACATGTTTCATTTTCATTTGTCCACATAACTTTTGATCCATTACACGCCATTGCATATCATTGCTATATCTGTGATAATAAATTGGTGTAATTTCAAGCATGACTTTTTTTTCATTTTTCATCGAGTGCCAAAATGGCAATATAAAATTTTGTAGTGGTGCTCCAAATTTCAACATTCATCCACATATTGGATAGAAAATATCACATGAGTAAATATCACATGTTTGTAAATCTATTTCAATTCACAATTTGGCAATTTCATCCAAGATTTTTTTTAATTTGAAGTTTTTTGGCAAAAAAAACTTCACTTTTTGTTGCCAGTTTTTAGCCAAATTATTTTTTTCAGAAAGAAAAAAAAAAAAAGCCCTGGTTTAAAGTGAAGCACATTGTGGTCCTTGATGTCACTCCACATCTGCTTTGCAATGGAATCACATCCCACCAGCTGATGAGCAGAATTCCGTATTGACTTTGAAAGGAGGCGCCACCAACTTACATACAATGTAAATCCATAAATCCGTACCAGGTACACAGGTTGGATTTTAAATCGTTTTTTTTAAAGTCGTGGTCAACTTTGATGAAATGGATGCATTGCCATTATGGGCATCCTCAGTCACCCTCTGCAATTCTCCAATGGGCTACTCAACATGGGTCAGTATGGGTCCCAAGCTCCTATCCATTAAAAGCTGCGTCTTATGTCTTACATCCATGGCTTTGAATTGAAACCTTGAGTCCCATTGTTGCAACACCTTTTGACCTACTTTTATGCAGACATTGTAAATGGTTTCGTTCCCCATAGCCAAGTCAAACGAAAGGCACAATTAAAAGAATCCCAAAGGGAGATGATACCCACACCTGCTGTGACACTATCTGGCTGTTTTTAATTGCTTCCTGTACGGACAGACTATTGATGATGAATTTGAGGAATCCCATCCCATCCCAACATGGAGATCTCTTGACTGACTCAATTTCCAGCTGTACATTTTGATCTCAATAACTTCAATTACATCATTGTATATTGGAGGTGTTCCACTACTTCCGCATATGGGTTGCACAGCCCAAAGCATAAATCTGTACAAATTCAAGTTTATAGAGTTTTGTGCAGATGCATGTTGCAATTTTTTGAGCCAATTTAACAAAATTGACAATCAATTCCATCTCGACTGCATGCCTGGAATGAAAAGAGTGATCAATGCATTATAACATTGATTAATCATTTAATTTGGAGCTTGAGTCTATTGCTTTCTCTAGAAACACAACCAGCTGTTGATTATCCAGTCAAGGCAAGTAGAGGTGAGATGTGTCTGCCCTTGACACTGTCAACAGTCGTGTTTCTTAAGAAATTGTTTGCAAAGACAGCAAGCAAGCTTTCCGTATTCTTGTTACAGTCAAAGGACTGATATTTATTTGTGATTAAGAATCTTGCTCTGGGACATGCAACTTTTCCACTTTCAACATCATGATACAATTAGAGATGGGAAGTCTTAATTCACTGATCCATAACAAGAACTTACGTCTACTCTTGGCAAATTGAATTAAGTTACAGTCTGATCTGCTGCAGGCAGGACCTGCTCTACAGTACCTAAGAAGCAGGCTAAGAAGTTGCAAGCCTAAAACTCATGAAATCTGATAGGCGCAGACAGTGAGCATGATCCTTTAATTGTGCCTCCTTTCAAAGGTAGCCTCCATGACCTACTCTACCTACAGAATCACCCTCACTGACGTGTTGCAAAAACGAGATTGACTTTCATGCCGTGGAGCATTAATTTCCCTACTTTCACGAGATTTGCAAACGCAGAAAGGTGCACGTCTGGGTGGGTCAGGAGTGGAATTTTCACAGCCACACATACGTATCGATCCAGTGGAGAAAGATACAAGCGAAAGGGACACCTGCTGGCTGTATTCTTTCTCAAAGTAAAGTAAAAAGCCGCCCAGGCTCTTTGGAATTCGAACCTCCAAGAGCACTGTTGTTTGAACGTGCAGTCACCCCGAGTCTGTGTCTCTAGAGGGATTCAGCAAAAGGATCGATCCTCAAACGCCGAATCTGATCTTTCCTGTTACACCATCATCGAACTATGTATTTTTCCTCTTTCTCTGTACCTTAGCTTGGCTCCTCTCGGTGTATTTACCACCTGTATGCCGGTTGAATTGTATATAGAGAATTACGGGGCAAGCGTTACAAATACCCCTGGAGTCTGGCTTCAGTGAGCTCTTGTATTTTGCCCATAGATAGCTCGTTTCAGGAAGGTGAAGTTGCTTAAGGTCTGAGTGTACTGCGAGAGCTTTGGATTTTGGCTCTTGTTCGAACATTTGCTGTGGCCAGGCTCGATCTGGGATGGAAGATTCAGTGTACGGAGTTGACGAAGAGGGTTTGGAGCTGAGGAGGAGATCGAAGGAGAAGCTGCTGCAGTTTTGAGATGTGAGAGATTCTATTATCAATCAAGCCAAAGTTTGGAGAGGTGAGATCGATACTCAAGCAAGTAGAGAATGATTAATTCAGAGAAGTTTGAAACTAAGTGTACTCTAAAAGCAAAGCAAAGCAAGGTTGTCTTCAATCCGCAGATTCTGCAGCAGGAGCGTTAGCGTTAGGGTCCACAGAAGTTGTGATTGGTCGTGAGAATTAGCAGACCTACACAACTCCAATGCGTGCAACAATATATGCTCTGTGCCCCTCTCTGTGCATCTGGAACTGCAACCCCCACTGAAACTAAGCATGATTAATTGTGTTGTCCAGAGTCAGAATTGAGACTGCTGTTTTCTAGCTTCAAGGTCTACCAGGTCGATGCTTCTCGGCTTGTTAACCTTGTGTAGAGCTCGTAGTAGATCGACCATCTGCTCCAAAGGAAGCTAGTAGGAGCCTTGCAACAAGTAGAATTCCAGGAATCGAAGGGATCGTAGTCACCATACATGAACTTACAGCGCAATCGTCACTTACCTTGCAGCAGGAAAATTTTCACTAATGTTTTTAGTTGTATAGATTGAGGTAAGAGAACAACTAGCTTTGGTCTTGAGATCAACAAGAATGGAGAGTTTGAGTTCCACTAACCGCGGTACATGGATCGATGCAGATAGCGAGTGCTTCCCTTGGAATTGAAGAGCAAGGCACCGCTGCTATGGCAAGTCTTGTTGGAGTGTTGCGACATTGGAAGTTGTTGGCACCAGGATTGGTGGCAGGCATCCTCTTGGTGATAGTCTGCATGATCATGAGAATGAGAATTCCAGACGCGAGAATTCTACTCTTGGAACCATCTTCACTCCAAGGTCAAGACAACAACAAATTATACTATTCAAATCAAGTGGTAAGTGCGTGCGTTTGTGTTGAAGTTCTCTATCATTCACCTAATTTGTTTAAACTTTTTACTTCATTCAATTCAAGTACTAATGTAAGCTTATTAAACTCGTTGCTCATTGGATCTAGATTCTATGATACTTGGGAAGGCTTGTGTGTGATCATTATAATTGCAAAGATTCCTTTTGATGAATTATGGAGAATTCTTTATGATGTTTAAAAGTTCTTGAAATTTATAGCTCAATTTTAGTAGAAACCTTGTTTGATGTTGGATTATAATCAATTAGTTGGAGTAAAGTTTATTATTTTGAATGGTTCATTGGTGTTATTTTTAGGGCTATTTCTCTTTGCAACACCGATTATATTCACCACGTCGAATTCTACGAAATGAATTTCCTCGTTCAAGACCTACCCCAAGAAGTTATCCCCCTCCTTTTCAAAATGTTCGACGCTCTCCATTTAACCGCCCTCATTCTCCTCCCCATCCTTAATAGATTAGCATGTAGTCATGTCCTTATTAACACTCCAAGCGTTTCAAGCATCTTGTTATGAATCATGTTGAACTCATCAATGCACCTTTGGGATGTTTTTATGAAGAGTTGGTCCTATTTGGACAAATGTACTCTACATTGTCAATTCCCATTGATATAGTGCAATTGGGGAATATAGAAGTAGCTTGGAATATAAGATGTCATATAAATAATCATGAATATGATATTTAGAACCTAATTTGTATACAATCAAAGTATTAAAGTAATTCCATAATACAAATGATTTATGTATATGTATTTATAACCAAAACTATATTTCAACTTAATTATTAACTACATACAAAAATTGATTGTTGATGAATATGAAAACATCTAATACATTAAAAATAGGGTCTCAAGAGGGCCGCCAAACCTAGACCAATAGTGCTAGTAGTATAAATTTTTAAAAATCTAAAAATTGCAATCTAACATGATGATTTCAAAAGAAATTCAAATTTTTTAAATTGCATTATTGGTACAAATCTAGTGGCCCTCTTGAGGCCCACTCTTTTTTTAATGAATTTCACAAGTTCTACAATTTTAGAAGATAATAATTATTCAAGCTCTCAATTCATGATATACATGCTAACCCTTAAACATATTGTGCCATATTGATCAAAGTCAAAATTCATTGAAAAGTGCAATTTGAATGTCTTAAATTTATTAATGTTTTCAATTGTATATCTATAGGATCATATGATTTTGTTGAGTATTAAAATCCTCAAATAATTTCTTGAAAAAATATATTTATTACAAATATTTTATTCAAATCTAATATTATTCATCAAAATAATAAAGAGATTTTTAAGTATATTATTTCAAGTATCATTAGAAGATCTTCAATCCCCTTTAGAGGGTTGTGAGTTCCTTGGGCTGCTAGTGTCAGGGGAATAGTCTAGTAGCAACCTGCAGCTATTGCCTGACGTGGCATGGTGATTGCCACATTACCAAAAAGAATTTAAAGAAATTCATTTTTTTGCATTTTGCATTAAAATTTTCTTTTAAAAAGAAAAATTTAACAACAGTTGTTTACGATCTACTAGGGGAATAGCATCAAGCAAATAGGCCTAAAACGGCCTCTAGCCCCCCCAAATCTCTTCTAATGTAAAGAGCAAAGAGCTTTAATTGCAAGTAGTAAAATAAAATCTCAAACACCTAAAGCCCCTTGGTATTAATTTTCAAGTAGAATTTTAGCAAAAATATTCATAACTTTTAACCTTTTAAGGACTAGTCGACTACTTTTGGATTGAAATTGACACTTTTTCATTGGTAGCTACAATTTTATAACAAATCTAGATTTAGATGAAAGGGGATGGGTGTCTAAAAATTGAAAATTGAATGCAATGGGATAAGAATCAAGACAATTTGTATTAGCATGCAGTTTTGAGGTTGGAAAAAAAAAATATTGGTTAAAAATATGGAAATTAGTATGGAAATCAATGCAAAATTTGTCATGCATTTACTATAGAGTCCCAAGAATTCAAACCAATTCCATTGGTATGGTCAAATCTCTAGAATGTATCATGGTTTGGTGTTTTTTTGTGTTCAACTTGAAACTAGAAAATGTATTGCCCACCCCAGAATTGACCATGGTCCTTTATTAAATGAAAAAATTATAGCTAATCAAAGTTGGGCTTTATACCTTCAAAATTTTGTAGACCATTACATTGAGTTAGCTATAATCATCATCTTGAATTTCTTTGGTCATAACCTTTCATATTGCATAGCATCCAAGATATAAAAATCTTAAGGATTGTCAAAAAAAAAAAAAAATATCTTTTGGAGCTTTATACAATGCTTTTAATTAGAATGTAGTGACTTTCAATTAATCCTTTGTAGTTCAAGCATCCACATAGAGATATTTTTTGTCAACTTTCATTTTCACCTTGAAGTCTTGTTTCAAGTCTCGCTTCATTTTTGCCTTCAACTATCACTTCCAATCTCACTTCAATTCTGCCTTCAAGGATCGCTTTAAATCCAACCTTAAATATGAAGTTCACCAAGTCTAATTTTTTCTTTATTTTCAAATCTAAAAGATTCCTAAAGTTGAAAAATTTATTCCATTTACATTTCAATTTTACATCTTCAAGGAAAAAAAGATTTAAGAGGGATTTAATAATGCTTAGATTTATTTACGTATTCTAAATTTAGAATTCTACAATAGCTTTTTTTAATTCTAAATTTCAAAAAAATATAAAATATATAATTTCATTCACAAAAAATATTTTGAAAGACAATTTAATCATTTTTCTTGACCAAGTTATACATGAAAGTGCAATTTGACTTTGTTGGAAACAATTTTGATATCAAAGATTTAGGAATAAAACAAGATTGAAATCCAATTTATAAGTGGTAGTGAATGACTATTTAATGTAAGGTTTTATGATTGGGTCATTGCAAGAAACACCTTGCATTTTTTGTAAGGTTTTGGCAAAAACTACATTTTTGGCTTGGAGTACTATAAGTATTGTGTAGCAAAACATTTCAGCCATTGATTGGAAAAATTGATATCTAAAAATACTATTTGACTACTTGCAAGTATTGAAATAGTACTATGCAAAAAAAAGACAAATTGTCACAGAAAATAGAAACAATGAGTTATAAATTAATAATAAATAGAAAATCATGACCAAAAAAGAACAAAAAATTGGCTATTTAAAAGGACTTGATGGTGATCAAAATTCACCAAAAAAATAAAGTTGACACCATTTTCAATGTTCAAAAGTGCTCGTGCAAGGGAGCCCTATTTGCATGGACTTAAAAGACATAAAATAATATATTTTAAAATTCCCTTTGGTAGGCATATGCCTACCTAGTGTGGAAATAGACCACCAAAATTTCAACACTAGATCATTCAATTTGGGTACTCCAAAAGTAGTAAAAACCTTTGAATCTCAAAGTATGACAAATTAATAAAATTGAATTTTAAATATAAAATGATTTTTTTTATTTCTAAAAAAGAAAGGATAGATTACCATCAAGTTAGATATCTCCAATAGAAATTTTAAGTTTTCAAGACTTAGAATTTATAATTTATACTAAAAGACAACAACGTCCCTCCAATTGTGACAAAAAATAGGACTAGTGTTTCTTGCAATGACCCAATCATCTAACTATTTACCATACCTACTAGGCAAATTCAACTTGAAATAATTCTAAACTTCAATGCCAAAAAATTTGGATTTAAGGAAAAAATATTTAGTATGGAAAAAAAATGTTAAGAAATAATTATATTTTTAGCATATAAATGAAACTCATCTTTTAGAACTAATTAATTGTTCACCAGACATTCACCCTACATTTACAGCTTTCCACACCCATTCTTCAGTTTCTTTGAACATACTCACACCATATACTATATACTACCATGTACAATCATACATGGGGCTTTCAAGTAACAATATACCCAAAATAGAAAGTATTTTCAAAATAATTCTAAAAGAAGATGCCAAAATTTTTGGAGATTTTTTATTTTATAAAATGATATGGAAAAAAATCTTGTAGAATGTTTCTATTTTAAAGATATAATGAACCTTATTTTTTGGAAGTAATTAAATATTCTATATAAAAGTGTTGAAACTACTACTTAGATATCAACAACGCTAGCATGTGAGCATGAGTAGGGATTGTGTGAGCCTAGAGCCCAAAAATTTAGAATATGATGTAATTTCTAATTTTATTTATTTTTAAATTAAAAGACTAATGTATTTTCAACAAAATTCAATGAATTTAGGTGAATTTGACCTACTACCACAAGAAACATGACGGTGGATTTTAGATCAAGTCCTTGGGAGGTTGGTGCTATATAGCTATTGGATGTTTTGAAATTTATATCATGTTTGAGAAGCTGTCCCAAGGTGGGTTGATTAAGTAAAAGTACAAATAATATAGAATCAAATCTAAGGATGAGAAGAAGACAAATGTAACAAAAATATCCTAAGATGTGCAAAATTATATATATAATAAAATATTCTTTTATTGCAAAAGGAAATACACATTGGAATATAAATATAAGATTTTGCTACTTGCATTTTGGAGATTTTGAAGATCATATATTAATACTATATATCTACTTCATATCATGCTAATATCTGTCAATTAACTTACTTACTAGTAAGTCTTGATGATTCCAATGGCAAGAAGCACTTACTTAACTTCATCCAAGCTATAGGTAGGAGCGTAGATGAACGTATCTGTCTTATAATCTAATTTGCAGAAGTAACGAAAGATGTGATAAAGGTGTTTGTAGTTTATGTACATGCCACACTTTCCAGTGGAGGTTCTGTTCATACCTCCATAATGTGGACAAGTGCAAGATGGAAAATTAGAAAGTGTGATGTTATAAACCTTTTGGTTAGGTTCAATCCTAGACAAAAGTATAATAATAACACCAAATCTAGGATAAGGAAGGAAGTTCACCCTTGTAATACTTGTAGTGACATTCCGTGTACTTTTCCATTGGTTGCGATGATTTTCAGTAGATGCCTTATTGTTTCGACGAACTTGCTTGCCATTCTGAATGGAAGGGATTCTTCCAACATGTTTTAGTCGAGGATGAGTCCACAATATAGGCTCAAATACTCTAGATGAGGTGAAAAGACATCAAGGTGACATCAAAACATTGGACTACAAGTGAAACCCAACTTCTTCAAGTTCTATGATTTCTATACAGGTAAAATTGGTGCATGTAAGAACAGGCTAGACCTCAGGAATTTTAGGTCAGGTAAGAATATGGAAACGCTTAGATCCCATGACACATCATGCAATTTGGTTTGTACAAAACCAAAAATCCTCAGTCCGAATTAATGTGCCTTTATATTCACGCTTGTGTCCTCTATAAGTAGGCAACAGTGGATTTACCTTGTCTAACAATCAATAGCTTGCATTTTTCTTGTGTATATTTCTAAATGGCATAACATTATATTCTTGACTTGTGTGAAATTCTTCCTATATGCCATTTTAATGTATTGCAATCCATTTCTACAACAGATTGACTATGGGGTATAACTATGTTCAACTCCTGAATTGTTGACTCAAGTTGCACTCTACTAGTATTTGATCTAAATTGAACCTGGGGATGAGAGAAGTTAACCTTGTCAAGGAGATGGGGATCACCTTCGGAACTAATTGGAAGATCTAATTTTCTTTTGTTAGATCCAAACACTTCTTCCTCTTCCAAATGCAAAATTCGAGTGCACATGTCTTTTGCTCCAGGTATCTCACTGAATGCATTTGCTATTTTCTTTCCATCTCCAAATTCCATGGCCTTCTTCAATTTCAAATCTCTTTTAGAAGAGCCTTTTCCAGAAGGGCCTCCGCTAAGATAAGACCTATAATTAGTCATCTGTATGAAAGTTTGAATCCAGTCATCACATGTGGTAATAAACAAGTCAGATCTACACTTCCCAGAAGCTTGCATTCATTTGTTGTGCATTGTTTCTACCAAGTTACATGTTGGAATGTCTGCTAACTCTTCTGTTGTCAAATTTTGCATCCATAACAAATGAAATTATTATTCAAGGCAATCAAGGAATAGGATAATAAAGAAAAACAAACAATGAGGATAGAAATCATACTATATTCATGATTGCACTCATTGACAATATCAAAAGTGCCAAAATACTAGCCAATCCTTGAGTTCACGAATAGCGAGTTCTAATGCAGCTCCAGAAGAATACCACCAAGCTTTGATTTTTAAATACATCTTGTTCGCCTCAGACATCAATGTTACATTTTTATATTGCCTACAAAATCAAATATATTACTTTCGGAATTCTTTAGCAATTAGTTTCTCCATGTACTTGTGCAAGCTTGTTGCCCAATGGAACAAACAAGTCCTTTCGGGATCCACTATTTGAACAAGTGGATCTCCTAACCCATTCACAATGTGAATTGCATTGAAGTTGTCTTGAGCACTATCGCACATGAATCCTTTGAAGCTTGAATTCGACATCCCATTTTTGACCATGACCTTATTCAGACAATGCCAAAAAATGATTTGGCCTTCAATGCCCTTAGTCTGCATATCACATACTGCAATAGTCATGACCTTACAATAAATGGAATCACAAACGTGGCAAGCAATAGTTGTCCATAATTTCACCCTCTTAATATGATCAAATATGACATAACAATTCTCAAGGTTGCCACCAGGTTGCATCCATTGTATAAGATCCACTCTACTTCCAGGTCCATCTACAAGCATTTTGAATAAATAGACTTTGTCTTGCCCTTGTCCTGGAAATACACTATCGTGGATGTATTCCATTTTGGCACATCCCTTCATATTAAGAATTTGATCAATCTTACCTCCAACTTTATTATTTCGAAAAGAAGATATGATATTGTGCACATTAGGCAAGCTGAGGAGCTTGAATTTGTCCATGACATTCTCTAACGCAATGCCATGAAGCATCTCCTTTGGTTTGGGCCATCATGAATGAGAAATGTATTAAGGAACTCTTTGCTGGCCACCATGATAATTGCAAAAGTTTTGGTTGTTGGAGTCCTAGCCACTTTGTTAGCAATCAACCCAGTGATTGCTTCAAGAGACTTTCTACATTGATTGCTAGCAACTGAATGTAAATGAACACCTAAATAGATGCAAGCATGTGACAAATCTCTAGTTCTAAGTACATAATAAATTTGCAAGTTACATATACTAAGACAAGTAGGAGGTTGTCTATAAACTTTACAAAGCATGGTAGAGTCAAGGGGAGGATCTAATCTATGCTAAAAAGATATTTGGTGGTCCCAATTCAATCAATTTCATTGCTTTTCAAAGCTCGTGTACAAGAGTCACATTTTTAATTTTCACATATCAAGTGTCCAATACAATGTGATTTTTTGAGCTTTAAACCTAGGTCATTATGGATGTTAGATGTCATGGTGTGACACCATGCATGACCATCATATTATTTGTCCATGCCTTCCATGCCTCTAGCCTCATATGTGGATCCACGACATGTTGGCAACTCAAAGAGAACGTCACTATCGAATTTAACTAGGAGAAATTGAACCTTCTAATGTTCAATGACATCAAAATCAATCTAGGCAAGTTCATTCCATGAACCAAGCACCAAAGACAATTTATGAAGGCAGTCTAATAGACTTATGGAATTGCGATGATTGAAAGGAAGAAGAGGACAAAAGAATCCAGATGATACAGGAGTACTAAGTGAATTACAAAAGGTAGTAGGAATGGATGAATCCACTATACATGGCAAAGCAACATTTGAAGAGGAAGGGTGCAAAACTTGAATGGGTGTTTCGCCTTTAAAATCACTAGAGAACTCTATGACTAGTTCCAGGGACTCTTCTTTAATATTGTTGACATTGAATAGAATTTCTCAGAGCATTTGCTACCGAGAGACTCAACTTTTACAGGACATAGTATTGGACATTCACTATTGGATTTATTAGCAACAAGTGTTCAAATTTTAGTCGAAGCTAGCAAAAGTTCTTGCGAGAGATTGTAAACCCTATAGCACCTTGGACGAAGGTGCCAAACATGGCCATTGCCGATTGCTACCTTTTGCATATGGACGGACTCCTTCAAATGGCCAGACTCGGACATGACTTCTTCTTCAACATAAATACAAGATTGGACAAATTTGAACCAAATATGAAGAAGGTGTGAAAACAAAACATCGTACCCTTTTTCTTCAAGAGGGGGGATTAGCAGAATTTCATAACCATCCACTCAGATAGATGCTATTGGTGCACAAAGGAAGGACACACTTGAAATACATGTAAAATGACACAAAGTAAGTAGAATACAAATACAAAGTGAGTGATCTTGTTCAACAATAGAAACTATAAAAGGAATGAGATTGTTGTATAAGAAGAATTCAAAAAGATAGAAATATAGAATATTATTAATCAGAATGTAGTATTATCAATTGGCAATCTAAAAGAGGGTAATTCAAATTTCATTTAAAATCAATCTAACTTATAACTCATAAAGAGGGTAATTCAAATTTCATAGAACATGTGAAGTGTGCAAAGGTAGAGGATGCAATTACCACCAATTTGAAAAAAATGATGATCAATGTTACCATTTATGTCATAGTGAATAGATTTTGTTTTATCTCAAAAAGCTCTAATGAATTGGATGGAAATACATTCATCATCTTCTAGAAGTGCTATATATTGGAGGGATTTTGAAATCCCAATCCTCCAAATAGAATTAGTTGTCTTGTAGTGCTTTTCATGGAAGGGATGCCAAAGGGTTTTTGTAGAAAGAGACGTAGGTCAAGTCTTCTTTTTTCTAACAAGAAGCAATTACAAAAACTGAAGATGCTTAGACGGTTGCAAAAGGCTAATGACACTGAGATTATTAGTACTATTTGGACCTTGTCGTATGACGACCTTGGAGTTGAAGTTGAGCATTTTCAATCTGAGGATAGTTTGATAGAAAATAGTGAGAGAACATATATTGCCAAGCTTGATAGTATAGATGAAAGCAAGGAGGTTACATGGCAATCAAGTGCTCTAGAGGGTAACACATTGCTAAGAAACTTAGAGTTGGTATGTCTAGCTATTTATAGGTGCAAATAAAACTATGAGATTGAAAGAGTTGACTTAATACAAGACCATTTTTTTGTTAGAGATGCACTAGATAGTAGACATTTAATTGAATAGCTCAAAGAGATGATTCCAACAATATATTGTATGTAAAAAACAGAGAGTTTTGAAGGACTTATGGCCTGAAAATGAATTCAACATTTTGGAATCTTCTCTAAAATCTACTGAATCGAAGAATTTTTGGCCAAATCTTGTCCTTTGTATTTTCAGCAGACTTTGATGATTTCTGTAAAATTGCTTGTGAGTCCAAAAAATCTGAAAAAAAATTAGAGTGAGTAGTGAGGTTATAATCTATGTATAAAAAAATTTTGTTCTAAAAATCTTTCAAATCACAGAAGTTATTCAAGAGATTCCTTGAGCCTACACCTACGAATTTTATACTCTTTATTTATTTATTTATTTATTTTCCCCTTCTTACTAGGCCCTCTCTAACAAGTTTAGGGTTTGCTTTTGCATTGTTCTATTCCTTTTGCATTGCTACATTTTGATGAATGTTGCTTGCGGTAGTTACAATCATGAACTTATGAAGCGCCTGCACAAGGCAAGAGAAGAGCACGGTGGAGGTGAAGAATGTGTCCTTGAATGCATCGGAGGCATCAATACTTTGGAAATTTAGGCCATTGAAACTCCCAATTAGGTGCTATTTTTTAACTTCTTCAATACTTGCATAGGCTTATTCACATCACCTTGTTGACAAGGTGTCAATATTGGAATGCTTTATGTCTCATTCCAATGCTAGAAATTGATGCGAGTGTTTAGGATTTTGGTTCATTGATTTCTAATTTGTGCTGGAATATGTCGCCTCATTAACGAGGTGTCTAATTCAAGTTCTATAGAGTCTCACTCAAATAGTACAAGTTCAAAGTGTGCTTTCAAATTTCATTCAAATTTCTTCTTGATTTTTCATTTTGTGTTCTAAAACATGGCCTCATTAACAAGGTCACTATTTTGGACTATTTTGGAACTCATTGAGTTTGTAATAGATTAGAATACTCCTTTTTCATTTTCTTGCAATTCTTCATTTTGGGCTATAAAACATGGCCTTGTTAACAAGGTGTCAATTTCGGATGGTTTTTGGACTCACTAAATTTGTAAAAGATTAGAATACTTGTATATTGTTTTCTAGCGGTTCTTCACTTTGAACTGTAAAACATGGCCTTGTTAATGAGGTGTCAATTTCGGGCAATTTATAGACTCACTAAATTTGTAAAAGATTAGAATACATGTTTGTTGTTTTCTGGTAGTTCTTCACTTGAGGCTGTAAAACATGGCCTCATTAATGAGGTCACTATTTTGGATTGTTTTTGGACTCACTAAATTTGTAAAAGATTAAAATACTTGTTTGTTGTTTTTTGGTACTTCTTCATTTAGGGCTGTAAAACATGGCCTCATTAATGAGGTCACTATTTTGGATTGTTTTGGGACTCACTAAATTTGTAAAAGACTAAAATACTCATTTTTCGTTTTGGATTGATTTTTCACAGTGGGTTCTCAAACATGGCCTTGTTGATGAGATCACAATTCTTAGTTGTTTCATATTTTACTTTTTCAATTTCTATTTGTAATTTACTAATTTTAGCATTGCTTGTATGGGCAATAATTTATGTCCTCGCTAAGGAGGTGTCAATTTCAAAACTTACCATGTCTCATGTCAACTTCTCAATTATTTGAATTTCAAGTGAATGTCTTCATTTTCTTTCTATTTTTCCAATTGCTGGTTTGGCCTTCTAATTATCACTTCACTCACAATATAGAGCTCCATGGACATTGATGTAGGGCTTACACAAAAAGAGCGGTTGGAGCTTATCATCAATGATGATTTTGAGCTTCTATTTACCATTCCTCAGGTTACTATACACTGAAACTCGCCTGCCACCCCAATTTCCCATTAGTTCCCCCCCTCCTCTCTCAAAAAATTTGTGAGCCGTTGATTTTTTTGAAAAAAAATGCTTACCCTCAAAATTGACGTTGATTTCTCAAAAAATCATAAGATGTTGATCTTGTGAAATTTAATCTGAGCCGTTCAAATATAAAATACAAATATTGAATACAAATACGAATATGGGTACGGGTACTAGATATGAGTATTAAATACGTGTACTAAATATGGATATTGAATATGGATACTGAATACGGATACGGGTATTGGATATGAGTATTAAATACGTGTACTAAATATGGATATTGAATATGGGTACTAAATACGGGTACGGGTATTGGATATGAGTATTAAGTACGTGTACTAAATACGGGTACAGTATTGGATACGGGATCAATTGTCCCATATTGTTTGTCAAAAACTTTGATTCTGAAGATTACAAGAGGGTGTGGGGGTGAAGGGGGGTGAGATAAAAAAATTTAAATCAAATTCTAAATGATAGGTGGGGGTGAGTGGGGGTGGTAAAATAAAAATTGAGGGGGTGACACAAAGTGTCACTATACACCTTAAGTGCCTAATAACTACATTACTATAATACATACATTTCCAATTTTCATTGCATGCATGTTGTATCAATTGTTTTGGTACCATAATTCAAGTTCATTTTCTTATGCTTTTCCATGACTTTTAAGTGTTAATTGTAATTTGGTTTGAATATACAATTCATTGTAGGTTGAGACCATTAGTGGAAGTCAAGACACACATCCCAATTTTGAAGGACAAACATGGGAAGAGGTGGAACAAGATGTACATACTGATCAAAAATTTGACTTCAATGCCATCATCAAAAGTATGCTATTCGATGGTGGTGGGCTAGCATCTTGATTTGATATTCCTTTATGCAAGATGATTAGTCTTTTGTTGGTGCATCTTCTTCTTCAAAGTCAAGTGAAACAATTGAAGGTTGAGTTTACTCGTGGATATCAACTAGGTAATTGTATTCTTTATGTGTCAACTACAAATGACAAGGGACTTTGCAAGTTAGTAACCCCATAGATTGTAGAAACATGGGATAATCATTTGATACTATAAAATGAAGAGTTTGAGTCTTGGTTTCAGTCTCAGCCATCCATTGCACACTTGTCAAACCATATGTTTTTAGTGTAGGATGGAAACCATGGATTAATAGCTTGGTGTGTTTATATTGATAGGCATCACCGTCATGACTATGATTGACATATGCCAATTGATTGTATGCTTTTGGTGCTAGATGGTTGCACATGCATTTTATTGGAAGCTATGAATGACATCAATTGGTGAGTTCTCATTTCTAGTAACATAATCATTTTTGAACTTCAATGCTTTCTTTAGTGACTTGGTAAATTGTAATATTTCATATTTTCAAATTCTTTCATCTTATAATCTATTTATATGGGTGTCTACAAGTCTACAAAACATTCTCATGTAAAAAACAACTTGGTTCAACAATTGCACAGAATGAGTACCTATGACAATTTGAAATTGGAAGACTTTAAAGGTCTTCTTAGTGATCAGGATTACAAGAAATACAAAAGTAAAAAACAGCCAGGTGCTTGGTATCCATTGACATCAAATGTCTTCATACAATTCCTTCATCGAATGAGTGTCTTATATCTACTAAAGTTTTTCTTTTATTTGTATAAAATTGTGCAATTTGTTTAATATTGACTTTCCTATTTTTGATGTGCAACAAGAGATTGTTATTGTTTCTGATGTAGTAGGGCAAGCATACTATGAGAAAACAAAGCTACAAGACCAAACTCCAATGGGAGTTCATGATGCCATGACTCAAGTTACCACTACAACTATGAAGGTTGCTATTATGTGAGTATAGGAGTATAAGCCCATGAGCCTAGAATACTATATACCTATATTATAGGTGTATATATTATAGAAATTGTGTATGATTATAGGGTATATATATTACAAATACCTATATTATAGGTGTTTTTGATATATACACCTTCTATAGAGTGTAGTATCTATATTATAGGTACCTATATTATAGGCTCAATGCTCACAAGCTCACATTCCTAGGCTCACATACTAGTACCATTGTTGCAACTATCAAAGGATTTCAAATAGAGTTTGATAAGCAATCAACCATTGCAAATTCAAAAAATGGTGTTGAATTTCTAGAAGAGGTATTCAACTTTTCTTTGACTACAAATGCATGCCTCATATGATTATTTATGGTATTGATTTTGATCATATATTTTTCTTTTGAAATTTCAGATAAACTTGCATTATAGCACCAATGAAAAGCCTAAGATGTCATTGGAAAAACTTCAAAAGATCTCTACATGTGTTGTTCAACCAAACTACAAAGTTCATTGACTTAAATGGTGGAATTCCACTAAGACTTCTAAAGTGGGCTTTAGATTTCTTGCCCCTAGTTTCAATACATTGACTTTAGAGACTTAGCTCTCTAAGGTTGCTTTTTTGGGTGAGATATATTATCAATTTTTTTCTTTCATTCACATAATTAGTACTTTTTTTGTAAGCTTGTTAACATTTTGATTATTAAATTATTATTGTACCATGATATATTTTGCCTTGACAATGTCTTCAATTAACATTGTATGAGTTTATTGTAGTTGGGAGAGGTTGCCAAAGTTGAATTTATGAGCATCATCAAGTCTAAGAACATTGGAGTTTATTGGAGTGCCGATGATGAGCTGGACATAATTGGGGACTATGTAGAGACATGGTGCATTGTGCTATAGAGTCATGCTTTTCGGTGGCTCTTCAAGAAGGACTCTTCATATTCGAGGTCTACTCCCTTCAAAGATCAAGAGGGTGCAAAAATTGTTGTCAAATGACTTTTATACAAACATAGACTTTATTTTAGTTACATTTATTTGTATAAATTGGAGTTGCTTTACAAGTCCATTATATAACTCCACATTTGAATCATTGTCATTGCACTCATTACACTTACTCTATGATTGCAAATTTTTCAATGATGCTACAGTGTGAGCGGGGAGCAAAGAGCATTGAGCATTGAGCAACAAGTGATTAGATTTGAATGTTTAGTGTGCATATATTTACTAAAATAGGATTGTCAAAGTAATAAATAGTGTTGTCAGATCCAAAAATAGAAATGTCAAAAAACAAAAAATAGAAAAAAAATAAAAATAAAAGTCTACCTTTCATTTAAAATAATTAATTTTGAAATCAAATGTTGCCTAAAAGGACATCAACAACAGACTAGCAATTTCCACAACTATTGAGGCACCACTATGGATCTATTGTACAAATGAACTTCACCCATGACATTTATCCATCATCCATTCATCTTCCATCCAAAAAAGACTTTATTTGCACATTGTAGTATATGTCCTTAAAAAATGAGTGTAATTTATCTATCATTCTTTTTTAAAAGTTATAATTTAAAAAAATACTATATTATTGATTGAATGACTTCAAAACTTTGCCCAATATTTTAAACTTTGCTCAATAGATTTGTGCTCCTTGGAACTGAAGAGCACCTTGATTGCTTATTGGATAAATGAAAACTCTTAATCCTACAATGTTGTATGTATGTAGTTTTAGGCTCCTCAAAATCAAGGAGCAACTCCAACATTCATTTATAGAATTCTAACATTTCACCACACATTGTTTTTTGGTTGAATTCAACCTTTTTTTATATATATTTTTTTTTGATGTTTATGAGTTTACAAATGAGTTGAGGGATCCTTTATGTGCCATGAATTACTTCCACCTTTAACTAAATAGCCTTTAAGGTAAGTGGCAACTAGTCCAATGGATGTTTTTTCTCCACCTCTAAATATAAGTGTTTTCACTACCTACTATTAGTAAATACAAAACATCTTAAAGATTGCTACCTACAAGAAGTAGCTTCACTTCATCAAAGCTTAGACTTGGTGTATGAATATACTTGTCGTCCTTAGAATTTGCTTTACAAAGAAACCTAAAGATATAATATAAATGCTTGCAATTCATCCATGATTTCCTACTAACAAATGCAGCTATACTCATGGTGATGAAGTCTTTGCAGGTACAAGATGGAAAGTCTGAAATTGTAATTTGATAGACCTTTTGATAGGGAAAGATGCCAGACATTAGAGTTATTACTCTACCACAGCCAAGGTATGGAATAACAACTACGGATTCAACAACTTTCAGGTTTCGCGCTATCTCCCATTTGTTACAATGGTGCACTATAGGTGCACTAGGATTATGACAAATGGTCCTTCCCAATCACTTTGTGGGATGCATGTCACTGTCAGATGGTTGTAGATCGCTATCTGCAAGCTTTGGGGTATAAGAAAGACACACCTCATACCATACTCTCTTCATTAAAGAAGCAAAGCGTTTATTCACCTACTTCTTTAGTTTGTAATTGAAAACTTGCTTCTTCTAAAGAAAGGATCTCTGATTTAGTGAGATGTGTTCCACATGCAATGGGCTAGACATTTGAAAGAGGGGGCCAGTTGTAAATCCACTTCACCTTGGAGCCACCTGCACAATACATAAGATCATTTGTGCAAAACTAGAAATCGAAGTTGATGATGGCTTTGGTTCCATATTCTATCATATAGCCATTATAGGTTGGTGCTACTATTCCATTCTTTTTTGACTTGTTGATTTTGGCCCTGCATTTCTTCTTCATTCCAACTTGAATTCCATGACATGTTTTTCCTTCTTTCTTACACCTAGTAATGTGCCAAAAAGAAGGGTTGCAATCTATTTCAAATACCTTGGTAGCATAAAGGCATACTAAGCTTGGTGCACCTTCTTGTGTGAACATTGGTGTTGATGAGCTTGCTTCTGTGCATGCTTTGGTTGATTGCGTTTGAACTTCGGGTGCAGAAAAATTCACTGTATCATGGCGGTGAGAGTCACTATCAAACTGAGATGGCATATTCAATTTGCACTTGGTGGAGCCAAATACTTCCTCACCTTCTAAGTGAGGAACGCAAGTAGTGAAGAGGTCAGCACTTGGTAGTGCAGCAATTGCCTCGGCAAACTTCACTGGATCTTTGGTTCATCTTGCAACTCAAAGGTAGAGCTCATCCAAGTGGGGACTAGTCCTAGATGCATATCCTTAAAGGTATGCCCAATAATTTGTTGACTGTTAAATAGCCTGCATCATGTTGTCCATAGTGACAATGTACAAGTAGGTACCCCTCTTCCCAGACATTTGTAGCCATTTATTATGAACCGTCTCCGCCAAATTGCATGAAGGCATTTCAGTTAGTTCTTCCAAGTTCAAGTTCTATACCACCAACAAAAAATTTTAGGAACCTGATAAAGCCTCCTTGATTTCGAAATACATGTTTTAGTACAAATTTTTTTAGAAGTTCAACTCAAATTTGTGCAACTTTTGTAGGTATGAAGAAAATTGTTAAATAGAAACCACATTTATTTTGGACACCAAATTAAATTGTCTTATAATCTTATTGTCCTTGACTAGAAGTTCATCCATTAAGAAAGAGAATTCAAAAAGGAGAAAGCATAGGACTTACCAATTCTAGAAATCCACCCCATTGCCGGTATCGAAAGTGCTAGAAACCAAGCCAATCATCTAGCTCACAAAGAGAGTCCTCTGATGCAGCCCTTGAAGAAAGCCACTAACCTTTGATTCCAAGGTATTGCTCTTCAGCTTCTGCTATTGTCTTTGCATCTTTGTATTGTTTACAAATCATTTGTAAGTCTCTTAGAACTCTGGTCAAATGAGCTTCTCTATGTGTCTATTCAATGATGTTGTCCAATGAAGTAGACATGAGCGTTCTCGATCTTGCATTGGCTCTTGCTTGTTGCCACTTCCATACACCACATGGACAGCATGCTAGTTGGCCATTGCGTTGTCAACCATGAAACCCTTGAAATTTGGAGATGAAATCCCGTAACGTACCATGACAAAGTTCAGAGATCTCCACATTTGTTCTTAAGACTTAGCATCCTCACTCATCATATCACAAACACAAATAGTTTGGACTTAATAGAACTCAAAGTTGTACATGTGGGCAACCATCGACGTCCATTCTTTAATCCTCTTCACATGATCAAATATGCACCAAGAATTTTGTAAGTCTCCACCAACTTGCATTTGCCTCACCAAATCCACCCTACTTCCAGGACCTTCCTCAGACATCTTGAAAAGGTACACCTTATCCTTACCTTGATCTAGAAATACACTATCTTGAATATATGAATATGCACTCTTCATTTTCAATAAGATAATATTATCAATGGATCCTCAGTTGGTGCTATGACGAAAACTAGAGATGGTATTTCACAACGAAGTTTATTCAAGTTCAAGAACTTCAAGTCATTTTGGGTGTGTGGATGACTTTGCATATTTCTAAGGCACTCAAAGACACTTTGAAATTGTGATGCACTCTGAGACTAGAAAGGAAGTAATGTGCTACCTTTAAAACTCTAGTTCACTACCACATTATTGTCATTGCCCATCTCAGGGATGGAAGAAAGTTTTCCAATTGTTTCACTAACAAGAATAGTATTACCATTTGAACTCTCAGTAAGATCAATGTGGCTCTGATCTAAGTACTCTACTTTGACATGAATTCCCAAAGACATGTGCACAATAGAGGTTGTAGATCCAGGTGTGAGAATCTTTGCTGATATTGACCTAACAACATTTGGAGTACCAAATGCATGATACTTCCGAGGGGAAAGTTTCCAAACATCTCTTGTATCATTTTTAAGCTTCATTTGCATGACACTAGATACAATTTCGACCCCCTCAAAATCAAATAGCTCCTCCATCCACATGGATGTCAATTCTAAATTGAACCTTACACTAAGTATTGAAGCAAATACCCATGCAACACCATCATTTCTACAAGGAAAGGAAATAGGAATACTAGACCCATTACCATGAACCATTGCCATGTCCATAGTTGGGAGGTGCATGCAATCTACAAACTCATGCTCAATATTACTACTGCCATGAAAGAATTATAAAGCTTTTTAGTGATAGTAGGTGAGTGACAATTAGATAGGGATATGTATAGAAGTGGTTCACTATGAGATTCTAGTAATTTAAAATTCAAATTGCAAGGTAAAGATTTTTTGATACATTTAGTACGACACCAATTAAATTTGGACTTTATCACTCACTAAATATACAATTATTAGAATGATTGTATACAAATTGCACCACAATCAGAGATGATCCCATGTCTAAAGCGACCAAAAAGAGTCCTTCATTAATATATGATGGATGTCATCAAATCTAAGGGTGATCGTAAGATAGTTGATCAAATAAAGGATGTTTTAAGATTTCATTCATGTTGTGCTAATTGGATGTCATTCAATCCAAAGAAGCCCTATTTAATTTGATGAAAATACTGTAATTGTAGTCTTATATTCCTATATATTGAAGAGACTACAAAGTTTTAAATGGAGAAGTAGAATTACTCTAATTGCAATGTTTTTAGTTGGAAGGATGCCTAAGGATGCTTGTAGGAAGAGATGTGAAGGTGGTCTTCATTTTTCTAGTAAAAAGCAATTAAAGAGAGCTAAGATGGTTAGACGATTACAAAGGATTAATAGTACTGAGATTGGTAGCATTGTTCAAAGCTTGTCCTATCAAGATGAAGGAGTTGGATTTGGAGATTTCCAATTAGGAGATGTTTGTTCACAAAGTAGTGATGGAATCGACCTTGTTGAGCTTGACAATACAGATGAGAGTGAAGAAAGTGTACACTAGTCAAGTTCATTAACAAACAACAATTTGATAGGTTTCTATATTTGTTGCATGAACTTGGATAAGGGACTAACAATATTTACAAAACTAAACTACTATCTATTTATGTGTGCAAAATTTCATTGCAATATAGTGCATCAAATGTTGTAATTAATGACTATACGATTTGAGCCTACAACTAGGTTCTAGAGCTTCCCAAAGATGTAAAAAGCTTAGTTCAATGCACATACATTCAAATTTGGAATAAAGGAATTGGACAATGGATGCGAAGTAAATTATGTATGTAGCTACAATTATTATCAATATCTATAGTTGACATGGTTTCAAATTTATATCTCGTGATAAGAATAGGTCAAAAAAAGCCCAACAGGAATGTACATAAATCTAACAAGAATTGCAGTTGCATCTCCATTAATTCTTTTTCAATCCATAATAAATAACAGGTTTGGAATTACAACTCTATACAATAGGGTGATTTTTATAGGTAGTATATTAGAAGATTTAAATTAAACAAAGATAGGATATTACTAATAAAATAAAGAATTTTGTGATAATTAAGTGCATTATAAAAATTAGTTTATACAATTTACCAAAAATTATTTTGACTTCTTATACAATGAATTTAAAAAGAAATTAACAATCTAATTTTAATATATACTTCAAAAATTTAACCGCACACTTAAGTTGGTCACTTTATACTAGAATAGGTGACAGGCATAATAATGTATGTTGTGAGAGTCTTAGGATGTGCTAATCATTAATTTGTATATGGAATAGTATCATGTTATGAAATATACATCTATAATATGAATGGAGGTTTCAAAAACCTATTCCGTTTTTGATATAAATTTTTTATATTTTCATAGTAAAAAATTCACAATCATTTTCAATTGATACCAATAAATCGGAAATTCACAAATTCAATAATAATAATACATAACAATACATTTCACAAATTCTAATGCCAACATTTATGATGAAATAAAATAAACCAGGGTTGACAGGACGGTCGGACGTCCGGGACGTCCAGATGCGGACGCTGTGTCCACAGCGTCCACTGACATTCGCGGTCCCGGCGGACGCAACGTCCGCTTTGACCGCCTTGTTTCCCCTGACCGCAAAAATATATTTCATATTTTAGCTTTTACATAAATAGTGATATACAACTCTATTGAATCGCAATTGCAATATAAGAAAAATCAAAATCCAAATGACTTCACTCTCAATCTCTCATTGGTGAAAACAATCAAAACAAAAAACCCAAAACGGGTTTTCTAAGCTACCCGGCCCGTCCGCCTCGCTAAGGTTGACAGGACGTCTGGACGTGGACGCTGTGTCCACAGCGTCCGTCGGGACCGCCCCGTCCGCCCCGCCTCGCCCTATCCACCCCATCCATCCGTTGCGTCCGTTGGCGTTCGTGAGGACGGACGTCCAGACATCCGGATTACGGACGCTATTTTGGAGCGGACGTACTGATTTGTCAACCCTGAAATAAACAAATGTGTTGAGGTGTGTTTTAAATCACTTGGAGTACACTTGGAGCACACCTCAACCTACTTTTCTCTTTAGAAAGTTTTAACTCAGTCCAACTAGGCCCACTGTAATTGTCTCATCGTTGACTCTTGCGATACAAACCCTAAGAAATTTGGTGAAGTGTCTTCTTCGGCCTACAAGTGTTCTCGGAGTTCTAGTCAAACTCCTCCTTTGCTCACAACAAATACTAGTGCCAATGATATTCTAATTTCTGAAATGCCCTTTGGGTTGCCAAGTGATTTGAGCTTTGAATGAATTGCTATTGGACTTGTGGTATTGACGTTTTCAATTCATATTTTGCAAACAATGGATGAAGGAGGAGGTGCATGTACAGGAGAGGCTAAAGGTTATAGAGGTGGTTCAAACACACAAACTAAGTCCATTCAAGATTTAGCTGCACTTGTAGTTACTATGAGTTTAGGGTTTCAACTTTCTTTCCAATTTGTAGAGATTGATGGCGATTGCAACGATTGGAAAATATGAAATAATTGGATAAGCTCCTTGTGAAAAATTCCAATTCGGACTAGGATTAGCTTGCATTTTTTCAAGTCCACCTCAAGAGATTTGAAATTTGGTCTAGAAAATTGTTGAGGTCTAGCAATTTGCAATATGGTCACAATCAAAATCATGAACGCTGAATGAAATTTCTTTTTCGTTAAGCTACTGTTTTGGTAGGAAAATTCTTTGGGTGCGAGTGCTCCTCAAAATCTAGGAGTGCTTGAGAAGCCCCAAAGAATAGACATATAGTTCCGAGGAGGGCTCTAGGAGAGCTTCTCTAAGCCACGTCTTTTAGCCTTGAATGCTCTTGGAAATCAAGGAGCACACTTGATTACCCTAGATGCCTTATTCGCAATGAGAGCAACAAATTTGGAGAGTTTGTCAAAGCAATCTAGTGTTGTCATAGTAGATGGATGGATGGCCCGTCCAATAGAGGTACTGCCCATTTGATGTAGTCAACATGTAGTTGACTATCTATGAAGTTAAAAAAAATTGATGTAAACTTATCACCTTGACTAATTAGTGTTCGCCTCCTGACCGAATAACATCTGTGCCTTGACTAAAATTATATAGCGTCGTGCCTTAACTAAATAGCGTCCCCGCCTTGACTGACATCAACAAGGGATGCCATATCATGTAACAAAGGTAGCTCATGGTAATTTTTTTTTTACTTGGAAAAATTTGAATCACTAAATTAAAAAAGTTGTCTGACAGACCACCTATTCGCCCATCCCGTCCGATGACCCTAATCGGCCCGATGTGAAAATTCTAGAGCAATCCAAAGCCTTTGGAGCAGTGTCTATGATTCAAGGAGGGTCACAATGGTCAAATTGTGATTTGAATCGCGGTCCAAAAAGATCGTCCAAGTAATCTAAAAAATCTCCAAAGCATTGTTTGTGATTGGAGAAGGGGTTCGGGTGGATCACTTGATCAGAAAGTGATTTGAATAGCGGTGCTTGGAACTCAAGTAATCCAATTGAGTCTTGTCATAGTGAGATCATCTATGATTCGAAGAGGGATTCGGGTGGGTCACCTAGTTAGTTTTCGATTTGAGAACCGGGCCAGGGAGATCGTCCAAGCAAAACAAAAAGTCCTGTATCATACTCTCTATGATTTGAAGATGGTCTTGGAGCGAATGCCAATTTGGTCACATCGAGATAGTCCATCTAGCTAGTAGCAATAGTCAATCGAGCCATACACTAGAGATGTAGTGGTGGGCTTCTATGAATGGATGTCAAAGACGGTTCGATTTGACGGTGGGTCTTCACTTTG
This sequence comes from Pseudoscleropodium purum, assembly GCA_963969395.1. NCBI lineage: Eukaryota > Viridiplantae > Streptophyta > Bryopsida > Hypnales > Brachytheciaceae > Pseudoscleropodium > Pseudoscleropodium purum. The sequence continues at coordinate 38,412,325 of OZ017795.1, forward strand.
GATATTTGCTGTCTTTAGCGTATACGAGGTCATGGGTCTCCGTGTAGGAATGGGCATCGATGGCATCAGAGCTAGAACATGCTTAGGCCTACATAATACATGATCATGAATGAATTGGTTGGAAGGATTGTAGGAAGAAAGTGAGTATGATAAAGATGGTTATACACCTTATTTATATTATGATAAATTTCTGTGAGCCAGAATGTAACATTCAAAGTACTGAAAGGTAGATTTTTCAAGTTTTTAGAAAGATTTTGAGTTGCTTATTTTGGAATTGAAATCTAAGGTGGGTACAAATCTTGTTCCAGACGAAGAGTTCTGAAACTACCTAACTACTAATTGCCTTTCAAACTTATCCAATCATAAAAGGATACTACTAACTGAACAAGAAGAAGAAATGTCTTTGATCGTCAAGAGTTTGCAAAATGATGAAAGTGGAGTTTTCATACTCAAGAATATTTGTGATTCGTACTTATGATTTGTACTTATCATCAATAAATCTTTGACTAAAATATATTTACTAACTTCAAATATCATGAGAGATATTTTGTTGCAAGTGATGTGGCATTGTAAACATCTGCAAGGGCTTCGTAATATTGTTGATGGACTAGTCTAAAATGTTGAGATTACTTTTCTCTAGATTAGTGTTTAGTATTTCTCCCCATCTTGGTGACCAACCATTATATATTCTACAATTAGATTGATTCATGTGAAATTTTACTCACATAGCTTGAATTTGCTTAGTCAGTAGTTTATAAGAATTTAAATAAAGACCTCAAACCAAGTTAGTGCATGTAATAACATCCAAGTCGATCTGGTCTAATATGCGGCTTAGAACTGCTTAATGAAAGGCTATTTGAAATTGCTTTTGGAAGATGCAGAATACGTACGGAGGACAAAGCACATCTATAAGAAATGGCTAGCTTACTAAAGAGGTTGCAGAGAAGATTATTACAATTAATGATAATCAAATCGCACTTGCATCTATTGTGAATTTTTCTATATATAGTTTTTGCATTGCTCAAGCAAAACCAAAATAGGAATTGAATGGTCCCAACTCTAGTAGCTTAGGATTGAAACTTAATAAATTCTAGACGAAATTGGAATTTTGGCTTGCAATTCTTTCATCATGTAATCTCTATGTGTTTCCTTTTTAAGTAAAAGATTCCTTTTTAATTTGATATTTCAATATGTTTTTAGGATATGGAAGTAGTATCAAGTGATGGAGGACTCAATCTTCTATATAAGAGAATCTTGGAAGCAATAAAGATACAAATGCTATGGACGTAGAGCTTAGACCAACAAATCAACAAGTCATGTGTCCTAATGCAACGTTGAATTCACCAGAGGTATTTCACCTCAGAGAATAGAATGTGCAATATTTTGGTTTGCATTTACAAAGCCTATTTAAATGTAGTAAATTTCCTAAACCTTGAAATCTAGGAGGGGATAGTTAGTTACAATAGTCTATGGATTTTGGGTTTGGTCTAGGCATATATAGAGTGAATTGGATGTCTATATTAAAGTTAGATTCTTCCTCCCTTGACCCTTCTCAAATCACAAAAGCCCTATTGCATAGTATTTCCCTAGAACTTACAAGCTTGCTACTTTCACTATCATTATTATTTGTCAAATTAACAAATTCTCCACCTTGGAATAGAACCAGTTCAATGAATCTTGTAGTCTAGCACATGTTAAAGAATCTCTAAATAAGCTAACAAAGTTGTAATTTATTATACAAGACTCATTTATGATACACCCAATTTTGTTACACACTAGCATTACTTAGTAGATTCATTGTTGAAGCACTATCCAGAAGTAGTTAGACAAGTACTTATATTGCAATTTTGAAACTACATTTAATTCAATATTAGCCTCCTTGGACCACATAAGGCTCCTTGGAACCATTAAAGCCTCAAGACTTTAGTATCACTATAGGACAATAGGAGCCTTTTGGATTCATAGGAGGTTCCTGGGAATGAAAGGAGCTTTGTTTCATGAGGACCTTTCTGGAACAATTGGAGCCTCATGTGATTCCAAGGAGGCTCCTTAGAACAATAGGAACTTCGTGAAGTGAGGACCCTTCTAGAGCAAGAGGAGCCTCCTTGGAATCACATGAGGCTCCTATGGTTCTAAGGAGCCTTGAGAGTTAGATTGCTAGGACCTTTTTTCAACCAAAAAAGGCTCCTCGAACCATAGGAGTCTTAGGGTCAGGTTCTTAAGACTTTTCTTCAATTAAAGAAGCCTTCTAGAACTATAGATGCCTTGCAATTGAAGTCAAATAGATTCTTTTAGGTATATAAGAGTCTCTTGGATTCACAAGAGGCTCTTCGGGACCACAAGAATATCATGAAATAAAGACCCTTCTAGGACCACAAGAGCCTCTTGGATTCTTAGGAGGCTCCTTGGAACCAGAAGAGTTTTGTGAAGATCAGACCCTTTTAGGACAATAGAAGCCTCCTCGGAATTACATGAGGCTCCTGTGGTTCCGAGGAGCCTTGGGAATCAGACTGCTAGGACCATTTCTCAACCAAAAAAGGCTCCTCGAACGATAGGAGTCTTGGGAGTCAGATTCTTAAGACTTTTTTCAATTGAAAAAGCCCTCTAGAACTATAGATGCCTTGCGATAGAAGTCAAATAGATTCTTTTAGGTCCATAAGAGCCTCCTAGATTCATAGGAGGCTCCTCGGGACCATAGAAGCATTGTGAAGTAAAGACCCTTCGAGGATCACAAGAGCCTCCTCAGAACCACAAGAACTTTGTGAAGTAAAGACCCTTTTAGGACCACAAGAACCTCTTGAATTAATAGGAGGCTCCTTAGAATTGCAAGAGCTTCGTGAAGTGAGGACCCTTTTAGGACCACAAGAACCTCTTGGATTCATAGGAGGCTCCTCAAAACCATAGGAGCTTTGTGAAGTGAACATCCTTTTAGGACCACAAGAGCCTTCTGGATTCACAAGAGGCTTCTTGGAACCACAAGAGCTTTGTGAAGTAAGGACCCTTTTAGGACCACAAGAGCCTCCTCAATTCACAGGAGGCTCATTAGAACCATAGGAGCTTTGTAAAGTGAAGACATATATGGACTTTATAGGCCTGTTTAACTTATTTGGAAACTATGATTGGGAATTTTCAGGATCCACCTATGCTTACATGTGAAGAGACTAGAGATGCTTTTTGGATGAAGGAAAGATTTGACTACAACTCAATCATACAGAAGCTATAATATAAGCTACATGAGTCATGTTGTTTTAAAATTCCTTCATGCCACATGATATCACTTCCAATGGTGAGGCCGATTCTTCAAACCGATGTATGTTGCCTTCAATCCGAATTTGTGCATGGATACCGAGAAGGTGATAGAGTTATGTATATCTCGATCACAAACGATAAAGGTCTTATCCAAAGGGTAACTGAGGACATATGTATCGGATGGGATGCTCACTAGATTGCAGAGAATGCACTTTTTGAACAGCAATTGCAATGCCACCCAGTCTATTCTTGCTTACAGGGATTTATATTTTTTGTTTGGGACGGTAATCACCGACATATGGCATGGACTGTGTACATCAACAACATGTGATCTAATGAATGAGAGTGGCATGTTTCTATAGATTCTATTTTGCTTGAGACTAAAGGCTTTATAGGGTTTTTGATGAATGCCATGAATGACATCAACAGGTAATAACTATTAGTTTTTTTCATAATATATTTCATTGCATTGTAGTATTTGATTATGTTTTGAATTTTTTCAATGACATTACATAATACGCCATAGTTAAGTTCTTGTATTCTACTAAATTGGCATGCAATTTTCACAAATCTACTGAGAACGCACACGTGAAGACTAATGTGGTTCACTGACTTCATTGAGTGAATACATACGAATCTTTGAAGCTAGAAGACTTCAAAGACCTTCTCACTAAAGAAAAATACCGAATATGTGAGGCAAGGATTAAACCTTATCCGTGGTATCCACTTACCTCGGACGTCTTCATTAGGTTTTTATATCGGGTAAGATAGTTGCTCAATAATAATTGATTTCTATAGGAGGTACAATTAAAATACCAAGGTTGACGAATCTCAACGTCCGCCCCAAAATAGCGTCCGTTTTCCGGATGCACGGACGTTCGGACGCAAGCGGACGCAGCATCCTGACCGCCGTCGGAAAGCGGACGGGCGGGGCGGACGGCCTGACCGCTCGAGGTGGACGCCCAGATCGTGCGGACCAGATCAGTCCGCGCGTCGATCGGACGGCCGTAATTGGGCGGACGGACGGGCAAACGGGGGACAGGCAGACGCTGCGTCCACCGGGATTGCGAATGTCAGCAAACGCTGCAGACACAGCGTCCGCGTCCGGACGTCCTGTCAACCCTGTAAAATACATACATTTTGACTTCTTTACATCAATTTTTTGCAACAAGAATTTCAACTGTCATAGATGAGGCTACTAGCTTATACAAAGAGCAAATTGTTGAAGAGGATCGTAATGCTAGAGCTTTGCATGATGCTATGAAAGCAGCAACAAATACAAAAGTCAAGTTCCTTAGATCTGAATTTGACAAGCTCACTACAATTAGAAATCCTAAACATGGGATATGTTGGTTGAAAGAAGTTAGCTTCTTTCTTTTTAACTTATTTGTTTTGAAGTTGAACATGCTCATTGGTATGGTTTTAGCTTACAGATTCATAATTTTGATCTTTCTTTTTCCAGATTAACCTTCATTGGAGCAAGCACAAACGACCAGACATAACTTTGGATAAGCTACAACCATTGTCTCCTCTGTTTACAAGAGTCGTTGGCTTTTGTGGTGGAATTCTAGCGATATGAATCGAGTAGCTCTTCGATTTCCAGTTCCTTTGGCAACCAAAAAGAAGCTAAAAATTGGTTGCCCAAAGCTTACTTTTGAGCTGAGGTAACTAATTCAATTTGTTTTTTTGGCTTCAAGTCACTTTTACATTTATTGCATAATGGTCAAATACTATGATTTTATAATATTTTATTTATAAATCAAACTAATACTTCTTCTAAAAACCTTGCAGTTGGAGGAAGCTGGTACCACATGGTTCAATGCAGTAGTAGCTTCCAACCACATTACTATCAATTGGAATGTTGATGATTCTCTTGATCACATTGGTGATTATATTGAACAATACCGTATTATTCTATGGGATCATGCCTTTAATGTCTTTTTTGGCAAGAATTCCAAGTATTCACACATTGTTCCATTCATTGGACAAGAAGGAATGGAGCACATCATGCTAAGAAGCGTATATTGGTATCTTCACTAGCCCTTACTTTGATTTTTTGTTTTGATTTTGTATATTATTTTAAGGATTGGTTTTAAGATTGTTTTGTGCTCATTCTTAAGGTTTGATTTTTATTCAAGTACTTTGTTCAAGAGTTAGCTCTAAAAGGAGGCAATGCCGAAGCTATTTGGAGCATGGGTTGACAAGACCCTGCCTACTTGTGTATTCACAACTATATAGATCCGGGCTTTTAGTACTAAAGAATTGGCTGCTTGTCCATGGTATTTGGAATGCAAAAGATCATATGCACCTACAAAAAAATAGTTGAAAAAGCAAGTGCTACAAAGATAGAGGTTCAAGATTTGTTTAATGATGAAGAAGAAGTTTTGGTGCAATCCATTGATAAGAAGGCAAAGAAAAAGCAAGTTCTCAAGGTACAACCAATTGCAAAGAAGGTACAAAAGGGGAAAGCATATGGGGCCACGTCTAGGCATCAAGATGAAGTCTCGCTTGCAGAGGTGGAGGTCGTCCTAATTGCTTCATCACAGGGTCTACATATCCTCCAATCTTCATCGACAGTTGTTTTTGCACCTTCACAATGGTAAATTGCAAGTATACTTTACTCTATCACTAGAGATGTACAAGTTTCTCACCTTGTCCTTTAGTATTCTATTTGTGATGCTATTGAATACATGGTCAAGAACAAACAACAATCTTCTCAGCAAATTCAGATTTTAGACTTTGCAAAAAAAGTAACCATCTAACCTCATATCTCTTTAGTAATTGCTATGTTCATATTCTTTATATGTAACTTATTTTCTCTAACATTTTGATTTCAATAGGTAAAGAGAGGCCGTTGTTGTTCAATTGGAGGAGTCAACAAACAAGAGGCATGTTTTGATTTGATTCTTGCCAATGTACTTGATGGTCTTCCAGTACCAAATATATCTAAGCCTCCACTTGTTCCATCTTGAAACATTTATATTCCAGTCTTCGTCCAATTAATCTTCAAATTTGCATCAGGTACACTTCAAGATGATGGGACAGTGATGTTCTTTCTTCCAAACAATCCCAAAACTTGATGTGATGTCGATAACAGGGTTGACACAACGTCCGGACGCGGACGCTGTGTCCGCAACGTCCGCTAACATTCTCGATCCCGGCGAACGCAGTGTCCGCCTGTCCGCCCGTACGCCCGATTACGGCCGTCTGATCGACACGCGGACTGATGTGGTCCTCACGATCTGGGCATCTGCCTCGGGCCGTCCGCCCCGCCCCGCTCCACCCGTCCGCTTTCCGACGGCGGGAGGAACGCTACGTCCGCTGACGTCCATGCGTCCGGACGTCCGGGTTACGGACGCTTTTTTCGGACGGACGTAGAGATTCGTCAACCCTGGTCGATAAACTTGCAAAAGTTTATAGCTTCAAGTGCGCTCATGACTAGTGGGGAGTTAATAAGCTCTGTTTGACTTTTTACAAAAACATCAACATGATGGTATTTTACATTTAGTAATTTTAGATGTTTACAATTGTAATTTCATTTCAATGTGCAATTATGAATTACATTCATTTCTTCTATTTTGTAAACTTGTGTTTTGTTGTTTTGTAGACAAAGCATTTCTGGATCATATTGTACATTTGAGTTTTGTACAAGGGAAAAGAAGTGGAATCGACTTTTTCAATTGACGAGAACCAAAAGCAAAGTGGGTATGGTACAAACCTAATGGATATCTATTTTCTTACATGGATTTATTCTTTCAATTAATATAATCTTAGACAACTTTATCAATTACTTCTTTCATTGATTTGTTTAAAAAGTTTCAATTATCATATCAATGGTTTATGAATTTGATAATCTACACTTAGCATTTTTCTAAGCTAGACTTTCTTAGATTCATTGAGATTTGTAAGCAAAAGCCATTTGCTTATCCACCCTAATATATATCTAAGTATTCATGTATGGAAAGTCCAAATTATTTTTATTTTTATTTATCAATGTAATTGTATATTGATAGTATTGTATAGACATTTTATTCTTAATTTCAAACCAATATTTTGCTAAGATCTAAAAAAAATGTGTCAATTTTAATCTCATCGATTTGGTGTTGGCAAAATTGAATCTCATAGGTTATGAATTCTTGTCTTCAATGTACTTTGGACTTCTAATACTATTCAAATGAAGTGGTTATTTGACTTTGTCATTGGTTTTTAAAATAGGAGAAGGATTGTTGCATAATTTCACGACAATCAACAATCAACTTCAAAAAGATGGGATTCCATAAAGAGGTGCTCGCGAGAAGAATCCTTTGTTTCTTCAAATTCTCATTGAGAGTTTTTTGAAACTTGGTGATATAGTATTGGATTGCAATGCATCTATAGGTTTGTCTCTAGCTTCATATTTAAAGTCTACAGGTTCTATTGTCTTTGCTTCTTCCATATTTAAGTTCAATTGTTGCTATGGTCATTGAAATGCTTATGTCATTGAAATGCCAAAATCTGTCTAACTCGGTTTCTATTTGCATTAGGAACAAGCCTTCATGCGTGTAAAAAGGCTAACCAGCATATTGTTGTAATTGAAGCAAATGCAGCCATTTTCAAAGAGGTTCTTGTCCCTCTCATTGTACTTGAGGCTCCAGCAAACTTTGTTCAATCAAAGAGGAAGTATCATGAATCATCGAGCAAAGATGATGATAATAGCCCTTCTAGCAAGGGTCCTTAAATGCTCGGTGTTGGTTGCACAAAACCGCTTTGGTCCGTAAGTTTAAACCTTTTTCTCAATATGGTTTTTGAAGTTTGATTGTCCCTGTTTCAATTAATTATTGTGGTTCATTCCTTTGATCTTAATGCATCAATTTGTTATACAGGTTGATGAGATAATTTAACAGTCCGCCCATGCCGTGGTCACTGCCTTCTTATACTAAGGCAATTGCTGTAGCTACTACACAAGAGGTTTAACCGATGCCGGCACCAAAGAGACAAAGGTCCTATCTTAGAGCCTTGAAGTATATGGATGTAGAGGCTGTGGAGGATAACTATGAAAGCAAGATTGAAGAAGACTATAGCAATGATGCATTCAATGTTGCAGATGTGGTTGGTTCAAACTAAGGTTGAATATATGTATTGTGTGGATCCTTCAGATTGGCCCTTATATATAAAATCTAAATAAAAGGTTTTTGCACTTGTGGACTAGGTCCATAGTGTATTATCTTTGAAATTGGTATTACCAAATTCAAAGATGCCTACAAACAATGTTTTCTATTGGATTACTTCATTTTATGTTACAATTCATTGATTTATAATAGGCAATTTCTCTCTTTTATGATGATTTAATTTATAAATGCCTTTAATGTTAGAAGAGTCTATTCAAAATCTACTTTGTTTTAGTATAGTACAAGCAATGGAACTAGCATTCTCAAAACTAAAGATGACAATAATGCTTCTTCTTTTTAGCTTAAACTAATACTATGAAACTCCAAATAAAGTGATTCATTGCATCTTAAGAAGAAATGGTTCATAATTGTTGGTGTCAAAGTTCTCTACATAATTTCTGAAGCAAAGATTGTTTTTGGTGAAAATTTTCTATGATGCCTCCTCTGAGTCAAAAAATTGCTCTAAGCGTTTGAAGCCTAATCAAGTATCTACATAACTCAAAAAAGGCTCTTCGGTTTTGAGGAGCCTAATTTTGGTCCTAAGGTCTTTTGTTAAATTTTTTCTAAAGGTGTCTTTTTTTCCTTTTTCTTTGTGATGCTCTTTTTAAATCAAAAAAATACTCCTCAAAACTCAAAAATGGCTCCTTGATTTCAAAGTGCCATACTTTGGTATCAAAGACTTCTGATTTCAATGAAGGTTCTTTAAAGCCATAAGAAGGCTCCTTGATTTCGAGGAGGCATTTCTTAGTGCCAACTAATTTTGTTTGGGTGTCATTTGAGAAATTCCAACCCAATAGTACCATTTGAAATATTTGTAATATAAATGTATTCAAACATTTATGTACTAACTTCTATGATTATTTTCTAACTCTAATATTTTCCAATAAAATATACATATTCAAATGACATTGAATTTACACATTAGAAATCCAATCATATCTTTTTGTTGAATGAAAATACTTTTTAGAGCTCAAATTATATAAGACTTTAGTTTGCATCTGCCATTAATGAAGGGTTTCATGATTTTTTTGTGGATAATATTGTATCAATTGTGAGGAACAATAGATGTATTTCATCCAAAAAGTTGAAGTCCTTTTACAATTCATCAAAATTCATTCATCCCCATTGATCTATAATCATCCTCTCTATATGCATTTCAATCCATATGTCTTTATTTCAAAACATGGATATTCAATATTTATGGTATAATATTCCTTACCCTTTTGTCAAATCAAAAGATCTTAATGCTCATTGCTCATTGCTCAATGCTCGTTGCTCCTTGTTCCTTGCTCATACTTTAGCAACCTTGCAAATTTTTTAAGTGAGAGTTGATTTAGAAAAGTGGGATTGAGAGGAAATTCATGCCCAAGCTTTTTGGAGGATGGCTTGACACATCTTTGAACGGTTGCATGTTCACATTGACTCAAAAACAAGGGTTTTCTATCCAAGAACTCCAAACTTGCCTTTGATACTTGAGTGTTCAAGAACTTTTTCGCCAATACTGGAAGGACCTGATAAAGATGCTGCTAAAGACCATCCTAGACTAGTCTCACAGGACGAGTTTTCTAGTGAAGAGAAAGAGCCAAAAGAAGTTGCACTAGTGAAGAAAAAGCGCAAACCAAGAGAAAAGAAGACTTCAAAGAAAATGGTGAAAGACATTACTACAAAGGATGACACCCCCTCTTCATCCATACTAGTGTTTGTTCTTGCACCTCCTCTTTCTGTCATGCCTTAGCCTCCACTAAAAGTGATTGATATAACTCGCTCTCATTGCCTTCTAACTTTTATGTCTTTTTCAAAAGATGTCTTTGCTTCATCAGAATACATTGCTAGATCAGCAATTCAACCCGATAGATATAGTATTGAACCTGAAGCTCTACTTCTTCCATCGTCAATTTTTGCAATGCTTAGCATCAAAGAAAAGACCTCAAACAATGCACCAACATGGGATCAAGTGCTTGCTTTTGCAAAGTAGGTAAAATCTATACTCTCTAGCCTTCTTGTAATTTTCTCATTTCATTATACATTAAGTTATAAGTATAGAATTGTAATTCATTAATACATCTGAAAGTGTGCATTTTCTAATGTTAAGGTTGGGACAAAGCAGGTGCAAACTTTTGGAAGCAATGTGAAGCTTGGTCTATACTTTAATTTGATTGTTGCTAATATCCAAGATGGACTACCAATTCCCAATGTCTTGGTTCCACCTTCTCATGTTCTTACTTGAAACATATTGAATGAAAAGGAGGTCATTGAACCCATATTTGAGTTTGCTTCAAAGTATATTCATGATGATGGAGCAATTTTATTGTTCCACCTAAAGAATGGAAAGGTAAGGGAATTTACCTTTGAACACGTTGATATATATGGCTTTTGTCTACTTAATTCTTAGATGGACATAAATAAATTGAAGCTTTCCAGTTACAAAAAATACAAACGTTGAGTAAGCTCCATTCATATTCCCTTCACTTATAAATTTTAATGCTTCAATCTACTTACCAACATTGAGTTTGTCAAGTACTTATTGTCATCTTCTTTATCCTTGGCAATTGCAACGTTTTTGGATTCTTCTTTTTGTACAAAATAAATGGAAAGAAACATCAGTAGCATCTAAGTTTTCCATCTACATGAATCAACAACTTAGCAATGCAGGCACCGACCTTGAAAAAGCGGATCTACTCCACAACTTCACCTCTATACAAACTTACCTTATAAATGGTGCAATTCTATAGAGAGGTGCCCATGAAAAGGATTCTCTATTTGTATAGCTATTAATTGAGGCATTCTCAAATCCTAGTAATGTTGTACTAGACTATTATGCATCTACATATAACTCTCATTAGTTATCATTTTCTAAATCATGTTTTTGCTAAATTATATATAACATTTTTGTTGGAACTAATGATGTTGCATTCATTGAATAGGAGCATCCTTCTATGTATGTCACAACATTGGACGTCATTTGGTGGCTTTAGAGAGTGATGGTGAAATATTCAAAGCTCTCTTTCAACCATTAAACACTCCTCCTTCTATCACAACCATCCAAACCAAATGCCCTATACCTATAGTGGTTGATGATTCTGATGATAAGGACATTGTAAAACTGTCTGTATGACCCAAAAAGAGACAATGTTGTAAATAAATTGTTTTTTGGTTTTATACATGTCTTTATTTCCTTTTCTTGTGCAATATCTTAAACTTTATTCAAAGGTTCTAATTGTTTATTTGTTGCATCTTATGGAGATGATACTCTCCAACATTTTGTGTTGTCACCTTCTTCAAGTTCCAAGAGTTTACCATGTTGCATTGAGACTTTAGCAACAGCTATGGCAAAGGCTCCATTGCTCGTTTCTATTGTTAAATGCCACTCATACAATGTTGTTGTTAGACAATTTTTAAACCTTGAAGCCAATGTTGAGACATCAAGACTTACTTGCAATGATAGAAGTGAAGCCAATGATTCTTCTTCTCTAATGTGTGGTACTGGATCAAATTGATCTTGTTCTAAACACTAATGTTGTTATCTGATTATCTAATGTGATGTAGTGAGACTAAAAAGGCCACTACAATCTTGCGCATTATTACATTTTTGAATTTTTTTGTATTCTTATGACCCTTGGTATAGCAGTAAAAGTCATCATCATTCTATTTGACACCCATTTTAAAAGACATCTTCATTTTAGAAGACAACTTCTAGAAATTTTTGTAGATTGAATATTTTTTTCTCAATTGGAAACATGGTGTACAACTTAGATATAAACATGCAATTAGAGCTTGTAAATTTTGATGTGAACATACATAGAAATAAATTCAACAAATCTCAATAATGCTTGAAAAGAATTATAAATTGTAATTGGAAACAATACCCTCTCTAAAATGGTTTCATAATATGATCTAAGCACATTTCCCTAGTTTCTTAGAAGTCACAATAAACCTTAGATCTGAAGTACTTTGTACTTGAACCTTACTCTAAATAAATAATCATAATTTGTAATCATCCCAATTATTTTACATTCAATGCTATAAACAACAAATGAATTTCATCCAACAAAGTTAAGTATATAAACTCATCCAACTCCATTCATGAACATTTATCCTCTTTGGGTACATTTATAGGCATATATATTTCTATCCTATACCACAAATATAGACATTTTATAGTAAAAATTCTGACCTATGACCAAGAAAAAGTCATAGCTCATAGTTACCACTATCTACAATCATAGGTCTTTGTTCTAAAAAAATGTAGGCTCACACTCACAAGCTCACAAACTAGCATCCTTGCTTAGGTATAGTCATGTAAGTAATGTTTTTACAATAATTGCAATGGTTGTATATAAGAATGTTAAAAAATAAGGGTGCAAAACATTAACCCTTTAACTTCAATTCTAGTTCATATATTGTCTTTTTTCTTTGACCTTCCATAAGTAATGTTGAATGGTTAATAATCAATGTAGTACATCGTACCATTCTAAAATGTAAATTAGATGAATTCTTATAAAATCAAATTTTTTATTAAACTAAAACATTAGAGGTATAGGGGGAAAAAAAAGGTTGGAAGTTAATCATGAGTTTATCCAACTTTGAAATTGCACAAGAAATAAAGTAAATATATTCCATTAAATTAGTTGCAAACTTACAAACTCAATTGTATTGTACATTCAATTTCTAAAGTTAAGCCTTTCAAAGTATCAAAAATTGTTTTAATCCATATTGTAACCAAAAGAATGAGAAAATCAAACAAACCAAACTATAAAACTTATGATTCAATCAACTAAATTCATATTTGAAATATCCTTCTTAAGCTTAATTTATCCATTCATATTAAATGCAAACTTCAATCTTTTAATTTAATTTTATAAGATTGTTGGTTGTCTAATATTATAAAAGATCTCTATTAGTTTCATAAAAAATTGTCATTTTTATAATTTTCTACCTAAAAGTGAAAACCAATTGGTAAATATAACAAAAATAATTCAAATAATTTGGAATTTCTTTTCAACTTACAAATAACATTGAAGGAATAATGTGAAGTATTCTCAAGTAGAAATAGAACCTCTCTTAGTGCATGTTACTAGGACTAATGCACTAAGAGAAGTTTATGTAGTTACAAAGTTCATAGGAACATGTGTCTTTCCTAGAAGGGCCACAAGAACACATGTCTCTCCATCTTGACAACATACACAGACTACCTATTCTTTGCTAACTCTCTTATTACCATCAAATGTTTTTTGGGGGGTTGGGAGGGCCGTCTGGGTTTGTTCCTGGCGATATTTCCCAAGCAGTTCGGGTTTGGCCGTTGTCAAAAAAAAAAATTTAATTTTAAAATGCAAAAAAAAACTGAAAAGAATTTTTTTTTTTTAATTTTTTTTTTTAATTTTAAAAAGTGACATGGCAATAATTGTGCCACATTGCGCAACTTCTACGAGGCAATGTACCAAGTCTTAGAACGCAGATTTAGGCAAAGGAACTCACGACCTTCCCAGGGGGCTGAATCTCATCTAATGATATTCTGTAGTACTAGATGTTGTAGTGAGAGAAGTTCTACCTGTAATCATTTCATTTTGCACCAAAATACATTTAGCAATGACTACCATCAACTTATATTTAGAAATTTTAGATTTATAAAAATAGAATAGAAAATAAACTACTTCATCCTTTCATGTTTTCAATTGATCTCAAGAGGACCATTTTTCTACCAAAGGGACAAAAGGATTTTTTTGGTAGGCTTATAACTTCTATTTTGCTTTGGTATTTTAGAGCTTTTTCTAGATATACATGTACATAATTTTCTCATAAAAAGAGTTTGTTGTTTAGGAAGAACATTTTTTTGGCAAAAATGGAGTTTCAAAGACAAATCAAGTTTGGAATAAGTCTTTAACCATTAGAAGAGTTCTTTTTTTTTGGGGGGGGGGTAGGAGGGCCATTTTAGACTTGTTCCCTATGTAGTTAAAGAATACCAGACTATTAGAATTTTTTTTGAAAAAAAAAATTAAGAATGAAAAATTAAAATATAAAAAATATATATATTTAAAAAAGGACATGGCAATTGTTGTGCTAGGTCAAACAACTACCATTAGTTCCGATAGGTTGAAAACCCTAGGGAACTCATAGCCCTCCAAACTAAGTAAATCTCCACTAATGTTTGAAGGGGGGCAATAGATGGGGCAAAGAAAAAGTTGAGGAGGGTAGTGGGTGAAGTGATTTAAAAAAATGTGAGGGCTTGGCACAATTTTGACATTGAAAATTTGAATGTAGATTGCAAGAGCATTTTTTTAAAATCCAACACGTAATTGGGAAAATTATTAAGATTTAGCTTCTAACATTATAAATTACACCTCCTTATTCTAAGAATTGTGAACACACAAAGCCTCCAAAGTTGCTTGCTAAAGGTTTTAAAAAGAAAACTTAATGTAAATTGTAAGGGTAATATTTCTTCACATCAAACATGCAACATACTGTCATAAAGTCCTTCAAATAGCGCTCCTAATGGTATAAAATACAAATGAGAACACACAAAGTCTCTAAAGTCATTGCGTATGATTTGCCACATTCCATATCAAAGGAACTATGGTTGGGAACTAAAGGAGAACATAATAGGACCCTTTATTCAAAGATGCCTAATGAGTTTGACTCAATAATGTGTACAATAGTCTCTAATATATATAGAAAATAAAAGATTTAGTTCTTTTTTATTTATTTCTTGAGGCTTGTATAGGACCAATAAATCTTTTGATTCAACATTGGAATTCTTGGGGGGGGTTTAGTATGTGGTGGGATACATGCAAACCTTTGCAAAAAAAGTCTATTATATAATTGTCAATATGTAGGACATCCTTGCATTGCAAGATTTTTTGGGATGTATTCCACCTTTTTTTTACCCATGAAAATTGGTGAAAGTATGCCTAAGATGATCTTGAATATGCTAGATTTTTAATTTCAAAATTTATCGTACAAAATTTTTCCACAATTGATGGTTAAAGTCATGAAGAACTCTTGGGTATGATTAAAAGAAATGTAATTCACTTCAAATTGCAATTTCTTGAAGGATCAAACTTTAGGAAATTCCTATGACATGTTCTTATAGAAGTTTAGAAGGTAAGATCCTATAGTTAAATTTCCCCCAAAAAATCATCTTTTGATTTTATTCACTAGGAATTGGCAATTTTGAGTGATTTTTGACTCATGAAAGGTTTTAATCCTCTAGGATTAAATCATGTTAGAAAAAGAACATTTTGAAAGCTACAATTGAGTTTGACCCAATTGAAAATCACCACTTCACAATTATAGGCCCAAAATTCAAATTGCAACAATTTATTGAATTTCAGAAATTTTTCAAAATCTCAAAGTAGAATAGAAGCTAGACTTGATACACTTCATTTCAGTAGTTGGAATTGAATTCCCAAAAGATCATTTTTATGGCTAAAATTCAGTTGAAGGTAAAGAAGTAGTAGTTCAAATCCATGGATGACATTTTCTTGCACAGGAAAGTCAAAAAATATCACAGGGAGAAAAAAATTCGAAACCATTCATTGATGTTAGGTCAAGCAACTCCTCCAAATGAAAAAACATTATTTTCCATCCTAGGGACCTTCCCTGAAATCATCCAAGGCACTCAAATGTCCAAATGAAAAAAACATTATTTTCCGTCCCAGAGGCCTTCCCTGAAATCATTTAAAGCACTCAAATGTCCTCAGGCATTTCAGGGTTAATGATCATGTGCCACATAAGTATAATTTCAAAGATGTGAAAGGATCAGCACGACCAAATAAACTTGCAATTTTGGATTGCAAATCATTCAATCTGCCATTCACAATTGGGAATACTGCACACCTCAGATTATTTTAGCACAGGCCATTTAAAGAGTAAAAGCAGTTGCCTCCACTCTTTCTCGAGATACATGAAAATCCCATATATATTTCCTGAAATACTGATTACAATAATTATCACAGAGAGCCAGGTACTGTACTCTGCTTTGTCTGCAACACTCAAAAGTCCTGACCTAGAGTGATACCTTGCTAAAATCTTATTACAAATTCCTTGTGACAGCAACTGAATTGAAACCCTGAGTACAAGAAAAGGGAATTTCTGAAGGGGGCCGAGGGAGAGTACCGGTACATATACTGTACTAATTCTCCTGCCAGACTCGCGCTGCGCTCCACTTACAAATGCCCTTGTGTACTCCCAATCGGTTTAGGTAGTTTATTTTACACCAGAGTATTATTATGTCAAATTGCACCACTCACCAAACCTATGACGAATATCAATACTATTGTAGACCTTATTTTACCATGAATTCCTTGGCTACATAACATGGCCAAAAAAGTCTGAACTTAAAAAAAAAAAAAGACATAATGTTCATAAATGTATCTACGGTACATGTACATGATCCAAGATGAAGGAAACATGATCTTGACTCTCAAGGCCCTTGGTAATCCACAACGGGGTAAAGGGCACGGGCGCTTAATCAATGACTCCTACCAGTCCTTACAAGGTCCAACATGGGTATAGCGAAGCGGAGGAGATTCGAAACCATCCCATTGTAACCCAAATTTGGCGGAGGAGACATGACAAGCAACTCCAGAATGAGGCCGATACCTGAGGGCTTCCCACATACTGGCCTCCTGGCGCAAAGTATCCTTCTTGGCCAAAGGAGATTCAGCGAACTAACCAGACTGGAAAAGGTCAAGTTGTAACCCGGTATCTTCCAAACCTCTATCTCCCAGTACTGTGGTGGCTCTTGAGCACTTTTGAATGCACAACTAAATATACTGCTGCTGACAAGTGCTTCAATGCCTCACAGATTGTTACGATAGAATTCAACTCATATCCCTAACATGTCAACATGTCACAGAAGATGGCATGCAAAGCTTCTAATGAGCGAGTTTCCCACAGTTTTCTATCTTGATTCATGAGCGCACCAACAATGAGGGAGGAATACTGCTACTGTGCAAGAGACTCCAAGATTATGCCTGGCTCGCAGACTTATCCGGTCTGACAGCTTGCATGGCTTGCACAATCAATTCTATGTCAGCAAGCCGTTCCACATCACAACTCCTCAGGGGGTCTGCCTCAGGGTACCATTGGATAATCTGCAGACCAAAAGCGCAAACTAATTAAAAAGATATCAAAAATTTAAGGTCTACTTCAGCTGAACGTTCATCTGAAATCAGCTAGAAACAAAAAACAACTTGAGATGCGAAGCTTATATTATTGGAAGTACCTTCCGGAAAGAGAAAGCCGCTGTGAACTATTTACAGGTTCCTTTGACACACTGAGCCGCCTGGTTCTCCGGTCCTGATCCTTGTCAACTCTCATCGCAGCTACCTCTTTCTCCATTACTGTAACTTCTCTGCGCATTTTCTTGGCTTCTACCTCCATAGCTTTGCTCAGAGTGTCGACTTTCTTGGAGAGCATCTGTGGTAAATGAGGCAAAAATCAGTATGCAATTATGGGAAAATTAACTATTTCCGTAATTCAAAATTTAAACCTACTCTTAATGTAGTGTGCCCGACAAAGAGACGCACCTCTATAGCATTGTCTTTGTCTTTGATACTCTGGTCCTTCTCCTGCGAAGCTTTTCTTAAAACAATGACTTCCTTCTGTAACATATCGTACAGCACTCCCGAGACAGTGTCGTTTACACTTTCCGTAGAACCTTCCGCTGGAGCAGTAGATTCTGCTGCACCAACAGCTTCCACTCTCTGCTTCACATCGACAGTTGCCTGCTCAGGTTCAGGGTTTACAGGTTCAGTACTTACGGCTACTTCAGGAGTTGAAGTCTTCCTGACTGTCCGCAGCTCTTCAAATCCATTCGTAAATGGCTTTACCACAGAAAGTGGTCCCTCATCGCATGATTGACCTCCGTCAAAAGATTTGGACGTCATTCTTCCGCTTTTCAGAATTGGACCCGTCATGGATCTCAATTGGGTTACAGCAGATCGCCTCGTCCTGGAACCATTGGCAAGTACCTTTGCTCCTTCATCTGGTCCACTTGACCTCCGCGCATATCCGTTGCTTGTGACACTGGAACTTCGCTTTGCTTCAACTGCGGGCCGGCGAATTGTGCCGTTTCCAGACTTCAACCCTTCCTCAAGAACTTTCAGACGAAGTTGAAGTTTTTCCTGTACAAAAGGAAAAAGTCAGTGCCAGGCTGCAAAATTCTAATTTCTGCATCTCAAAGCAAGCAGTCGAATATTCATTGTACCTTCAGCTGTGCTTCGGTCTTGGCAGTCTTCTCCGCAGACGCTAGCTTCTCACGAAGTTGCTGCATATCACCCTGTTTGCACATCGCACGAACTTGATAAGTAAGCATTAGGAGGGCGAGGAGTGGCAAACCACTGTCGAATCCCATAATCCAAGAAGGAAATATATAAACCCAAGAAACAGTACATGTTGCCTCTCACATGAAGATGACATCATATGACAAATGGCCATTCGAAAATACAACTACAGACTACTTGATAATAAGAGTCAAGGATTAATCAGACTGGAGAGCCTGGAGTCGCTACCTGTAAGAACCTCCGTTCTTCAAGCCACTGCTTTACAGGCATGACCTTTTCGCTTTCATCCTTCCAATCATTAGCAACCACAGAGGCCACTCTGTTTGCACTGATTTTGGCTCTTGCAAGTTCACGTTCCAAGGTCCGCTTTACTTCCTACAACATGAAATCGATGAAAATCAGCAGAAAGAGACTTGACTAAAGTTGGAAATCTCCGTTATATGAGGAATAAAAATGTCATCACCCTTGACTCTGCGGAAGGATTTCTAGACACGGTATTATGCACATACTTCAGACACTTAAAATATTTAGATTCAAGCTTCTTCACGTGTGCTGACCCAACTTAATATCCCAGAGCTCAGCTGTACAATATTTGAAATGGTAAGATCGAACTCGATTAACAGAAAAGCTCAAGTTTGAAATCAGTACGAAAAGCTTATATCCAAACATAGCTACAACGCAGCAGCAACCCACGATCAGAGAGATCAACAGCTCAAAGAATAGCCACTCAAGAGTACACGATACAAAAACATTGTAAGGACTAATTCTCTTTCTCACCATCAGTTCCTGGACTTGACGCTGAAAGTCACGAGCAGCATTCACCGCAGCCCCTCCAGCTAGGACCGCTTCCTCCAGGTCGCGAATTGTTGAGCTAAGTTTCTCAACCTCATTCACTTTGCTTCTGTGCATTTTATCCAGGATTTTATTCTCTTCCTGCCAACAAACTTACTCTCAGTTGCAGACCTCTTGTAATTGCCCCCAACAACTTCA
Source organism: Pseudoscleropodium purum (assembly GCA_963969395.1). Lineage (NCBI taxonomy): Eukaryota > Viridiplantae > Streptophyta > Bryopsida > Hypnales > Brachytheciaceae > Pseudoscleropodium > Pseudoscleropodium purum. The sequence continues at coordinate 38,431,994 of OZ017795.1, forward strand.
TAAAGAAAGGAGTAGTTTGCTATATGCAGAAGATGCGGTAAGATTTTTAGAGCACCTGACAAATCTCTATCTGCTTGAGGAGCTCCTGATTGCGGTTCTGTAGGTCGTCCACCATAGCGGCCTTAGCCTCAGCAGCTTGGACAGTTTTCTCTGCCTCAAGAAGTGCCGCCTCCTTCGACTTTGTCAAGCGATCTAGAGCTCTATTGGTATCTTGTAGCTTTGCAATCTGTCATGTCACGAATAACACAAGCTTGACAGTGAGTCGAGGTCCAGGACGGGGTTGACCACCACAGAAAACAATTCAGAGAAGATTTGGAATAGGTTTCCAAGATAGGAATTACACCTCCAACAGCAAACCTGCTGAAAAGAGAGCATGATACTTGACTCTAGCTCCACATTGAAGATATGAAGAGAACAATCCTCTTTCAATATCTACAGTAGAATTTTAACCGGTTAACCGGAACAGAGGATGAGAGTTATCAATGCCGAAACCGAAACGAGACTCCGATGAAATAATTCCAACTGACCTCATGTCGTGAAACCTTCAACTCAGCCTCCAATGGAGCAAGGATAACCTCAAGTGAAGGCATATCGTTATCCTTTTGAGAAGCCTGAACCCTTCGTAGAGTAGCTTCTGCTGCATTCTGTGCGGTGACTGCTGCTTTTTTCTCGTCATTGATTCTCTTCACTTCAAGATTCTGTCAAACCTCAGTGAGATTAGAAATATTAGTTGCTCGTGGTACCAGTACGCATAAACTCTACTGCCAGCCCGTGCATTTATAAAAGAAAGGACATTAGAATAGTCTTGAACCGGTACCTTGTTGTCGAGAAGAAGCAAGGTGCAATTCAATTTCTCATCGACCTTCTCCAACTCCTCGGAAAGCTGCACACGATCATCACAGAACCTCAACCTAAACTGCAAATGGTATCTTCTACGAAATCTTTCCCAATTATATCAAAAAAGGGGAGCCGTCTAACGCCACCATGTGAATTCAATTAGTCGACACTAACAGTAGGTTCCAAAAAAAATTCACTAAGTTGCGCTGCCACATGCAACTGAATGCGTACCTCATCCACTGCTTTCTGTTTATGGCGGTCTGAGAGCCGGAGAGATTTGATCTCTGCTTGAGCATCCGCCAATCCGCGATTCTTATCTAAAACAACGACACCAAGTTAATACGATTCTGCTTCCGGGATGCCCTACAACCTCTCAGCTAGTGATTCTTCACCAGTACAACATAATCAAATGCTCCGTCCATATCGCCAGACTTAACTCGTACATTTCAATTAGTCCCATAGATCTGGCACTCCCTAATGCCACGATACCACTAATATGAACGGCACAAAGAATCAAGAACGATGTACTCCCCCCAAGAAAGCCCTCGGCTCAACAAGACTCTCAAGAACGACATGCTCTGATCCCACAACAGTACGTCGACCAAGGAAAACCTGCACTATTCCCCCCGGAAAACCTAAGAAACTCCCCCTGCGATCGCTTCTCCAACACTCACAGTCCAGGGCGCCTTACCCCTAACTTCGTTCTCTAACCGCGTGAGCTCCAACCGCACCGGATCCGAGCCATTGAAATGGTTCATCAAATCCCCGGTCGCATACCCGGGCCGCGTCGTACTGCTTCTGCGTCTAGGTTTCTCCTCCGACTTCGGCACTGTAGGCAAATGATACATATTCGCGTAGTCCGAGCTCCGCCTCTTATCCCCGTGCACTTTGTTGCTGATGTTGTTGTTGTTGCTGTTGCTGTTACTGTTGCAGTTCGTGTTGCTGTTCGTGTTATTTTTATTGTTATTCCGACCATCGAGCGAGTTGTCATCGTCCTCTACACTACTACTCATCGAATCCGCCATTGGCCTCCCTAACAACTTCCTAGGCACTCGGGAAGTCATCGCCCCGCTCCGTCCCACTACTACACCTCACTCCCAAATTTCCACGCTCACTCCTCACACTCCCCCCTCACATTCGACACAACCATGACAACATCCATGGCTGCGTCTCCCGTACTCGCACCCGTACCTCTCCCCCACTCCACCCTCCCCCTCATTCCTCTCTCTCTCTCCCTCTCCCCGTCGTCGTCGTCCTCCTCCTCCCAATCATCCCTGCCCTAAATGCTTCCCCTCGCTCTCCGGTCTCACCATCATACCGCCACTCCACACCAACCCAAATCAGGGCTCCATCCGCGTTCCACACTGGAACCCCCCACCCCTCCTCAATCAATCGAACCCAATGCCTGCGAAGCTACCCGAGGCGACGACGAGCTGAACCTTGGATGAGCTTGTCGTGACGCATCCCGAACTTCGCTAAGGTGGTCAGCTATGGCGCTTGCTTGTTCGCGTGGTTGCGTTGCAGGGAGCTGCTGGGGCAATGGGCCGTGGCAGTGGCGGGGTGGCGATGGGGGAGGGGGGTGAGATGGTGTCAGGGGGCGATGGCGGGGAAGGGTGATGTGCATTTGCCTTGCCTGGGAAACCGACCAGCCCGCCCCAGGTCCCCAGCGTAAGTTATGATGATGGAGGGGAAGGGATGGGAACTAGGGAACTAGGGAACTCCAGAACTCGAGAACTCGAAGGAAGGCTTTTCTTTCAAACTTACACAGGAGGAGGAGCAGCAGCAGCAGCCCTGGCAACATACATGAGTGCAAGGGAGGTCTGGGAGTGCTCTCTCTCTCTCTCTCTGCCTCTCTCTCTATTTCTCTGGAATTGCACTAATTGGCGAATACAGCAGGCAAGGCAAGGCTGGTGGTGTGTACAGTAGGATTAGGGAGGGACACTGGCTGTCCTTTTATACCTACGGCCAGAAGCCCCGGATGCTTGCTTTTTGCTTTGGCGCAATGGAACCTGCTGTGCTACAGAGACCATGGCCATGGCACCCGCCCCACCCAGGTTGGGCGCACGCCATGCTTTGGGGTTAGAAGCTATTAGTTTAGTTTAGTTTAGGGGGGTTTGGGGGAATGGAAGTGACGCTGTTTTCTTTTGCTGATAAAGGGGGCTGTGTGCTGAAACTGTGACAGGCACCGTGGTGCATGCCCTGCTTCTGGACTGTGGCAAGGTTGCCATCCAGACATTCTTTGGGGGTAGTTTAGTTTTTGGATGAAAGCGGGGGCAGAGTGGTGGCCGGGGGGGGGAGCTTGGGATGGTAATAGTAAGGAGAATTTGGTAACATAGAAAGGGAGAAAAGGAAAAAGTGTTCTGGTCTAACCATGATAGAACCCCCGGTCATGGAGTCTGGGGTCTGCACCATGGGACAGTCTGGGGCTCAGGCATTCTTTTAGTTTAGGTTAGTTTTGGGGGGCCAGGGTGAACTGACCCCCTCGCTCATCTCCAAGGGAAAACACTGCAATTATTCATTTCCCAGGCATGATCAAATTTTGAAATTTTGAATTCATATTTGGCATCACAGGCCCAAAATTAGCAAGAGAAGGTGTAGAGGATGAATTAATTAGACACAAAATAGGGGATCTTTTTCTTACATTCACCCCTCAAAAGACTTCGGAGGGACGAGCAAGGGGATCAGTTCACCCTGACCAGTTTGGGGATGCAAGTGAAACTTTTCTTTTTTGCTGCAATGGTAAACTTTTTCTTTTTGCTGCAATGGTAAACTCTTTCTTTTTGCTGCAATGGTAAATTGAAAGGATTTGGTGCAGTAAGGAAGTCTGGTACCCTGGAGGGATAAACTGGTACCATGCCAAGATTGCAGTCAAGGCATTCTTTTGCTCAGTTTCATTTTTTGACACAAGGGGAACTGAAAAGGACTGACTGCAGGAACCAGATTTTGGGTAACATGGACATGAAAAAATTGATGGTTGTTCCACATTATGGACAGAAGGATGAATCTGCAGCATGTTGATCAAGTACCAAGACCTTTTTTTTTAATTTATTTTTTATGCAAGTGAAACAGATAGTTTGGATGTTGGTTAAACCCCAAAGGATCAGATTCATTGTCAATTTTAAGGTAGGGGATCCATAAACCAACCATTTAAGAGATGGAACTGATTTTGGGGAGGTGAAACTTCTTCAAATATGTTTCAGTTAATTTTCCTTGAAAGACAAGTAGAATTAGCATGTAACCCAAGTTGTTTCATATTTTTTGGAGCTTTGTAGAATTAGTTATGAAATTTTGAAGTTGAAATGGCACAGGGCTCTAATAGCATCCACCTCCTAAACTATACACTGAAACTCGCCTGCCACCCCAGTTTCCCATTAGTTCACCCCCTCCTCTCTCAAAAAATTTGTGAGCCATTGATTTTTTTGAAAAAAATTGCTTACCCTCAAAATTGACGTTGATTTCTCAAAAAATCACAAGATGTTGATCTTGTGAAATTTAATCTGAGCTATTCAAATATAAAATACAAATATTGAATACGAATATGAATATGGGTATGGGTACTGAATATGGGTACTGAATATGGGTACTGAATATGGATACAGTATTGGATACATGATCAATTGTCCCATATTGTTTGTCAAGAACTTTGATTCTGAAGATTACAAGAAGGGGTGGAGGTGAGGGGGGTGAGATAAAAAAATTTAAATCAAATTCTAAATGATAGATGGGGGTGAGTGGGGGTGGTAAAATAAAAATTGAGGGGGGGAGTGCATAGTGACACAAAGTGTCACTATACACCTTGAGTGCCTAATAACTATATTCAATAACTATACATTGTTTGTACATAATTGTAGGCTACAAAAAAGTAAGATGAACATGCAATGTACATTTAAGGAAGTGGGCACTTTTATAACATGAGCGCTTCTAGAACCTCCTACTTTAACCCAAATGAGAGTTGAGTTTCAATATTATTGTTTTGTTACATGAGACTATGTATTATCCATCAATGTAAAAAATCTCTCGTAGTTTTGTTTTAATTTTCAAATTGATAAGTGCACATATATTGGTATGAATAACAAAAATAATCCAATGAATTTGAAATTTCTTTAAGAGGAAAATGTGTCCATGAAGAATAGTATGAAAACATATCAAGTAATTGTTTTTTTCTTACACACAATACACCCTTCATGATGATCTTCAAGTCAAAGCACAACCATCAAGCTAAATTTAGCCTTTACGTAACTTCCATAATTTTCATGTATCACGGTTTCTATCAAGTTGACCAAGGTGTTTCTACTTTGGGTATGCAAAGACCTTTTGGGATTAACCCCTCGAGGTCAATTGTTCATTGAATGGACAATTAAAATCTAGGTAAATTCCTACAAAGTTACTTTTGATTAGATGTTCACAAAATTTTGACACAAGGTGTAAACATGCACCTCTTTAGAAGGAATATTATCTTTTCTTGATTGGATGCCCACATCAAAAATTATGCTATTCTAAAAAATAATTTAGCCCAAGCAATTTGAACATCTTTGGGGCATCTTTTATTAAAATCCTCATCAACTTTTGAAATTTGACTTGTATATAATTAATAAGATATGGCATATAATTTTCCAAAAAAACGAATTTTAATTTTCAAATGACATTCTAAGAGGAGTTGAACTTTATTAGTTATATTAGGGTGGTATCATAAAAAAACATTTTCTTCTATTGTAACTTCGAGACTTATTATCTTGCAATTTGCAAGGTAAGCTGCAAGGTCAAAGTTCTTGAAATTTTTCCACATATTCCAAATGATTGTCTTTAATTTTTCATTGTTTGGATTAAAAATTAAAAATTTCCTCATTGCATAAGAAATCACCAAAAAATGACTAGAATATCGCCAATTTACTTAACCTCCTTGCAATGCAAGTTGATTTAGAATAAGTTTGACATCTTAGTTGCATCTAAAATTTTGCATGAATGACCCTAACATCATATACTTATGAATTGTCAAAATTCTCATTTTTGTGTACAACAAAAATATTCATCCAAGGGGGCTTCAAGTTTACTCATCCTATTTCACAAGAATGAAAACAAGGTGTCTTTTCTTACTTCAAATACTTGTTTAAACCTTATAATCTTTCAATCCTTCGGGTCAAATGGACTAAAAATTTTCTACTTGTTGCCTTACTTGAGTAATACACTTTTGCATGGTTGGAATTCAAAATAGGTTTTAATTTTTAATTTTGGATAATGCATAAAAAATTGATAGTTTTCTACTCTCCTTCTAAATCATCCTCCAATCTTTAGTGGTTCAAAAAAAACAATGTGATGTGTTTGGAAAGTATCTTTATAAATATAGGATAGCATGAAAAGAGGATTGCACTACAAAACATTGGTTTATAACACAATTGCCTAATTTATTTTTGAAACTATGCATATTATCAACCACAACCTTTTGCACTGCTCAAAAGGGGAACTAAGAAGTTTGGCTTGTTATTGATTTGATTCTAACCATGGAAAGACAAGATCTATCACCAAGAAATTAATAGATCTAAGGATAGATAGATGCATCCTTTATTTTTATGGTTTCTTTGAAAGTCATTCATCCTCCACAACATTTTAGGAGTCACATGAAATGGTGAGGAGGATGTTTTTTGTACTTTGGATAAATTCAAGAAGTCGTATAGGATGAAAACCCTAAACCCAATTTTTAATTCAATTCTATTTTCCAAAGTTGCTTGAATTTACTTATAGTGGATAGTTTTGGAAATTCTCTCCTCATTGTATTATTAACTCTTTTACAAAAGAAAATTCCTAATCCACACATCACTATTTAATGTATTTTGACAACTTCTAGCTTGTTGCTCTTCATATGAATTTCGGCCATAAAATTAATCTTCTTTCAATTTGAGTCCAACCAATGAAATGAAGTTTATTGTATTTAGTTTCTATTTTAATTAGGAATTTTGAAAAATTCCTAAAAGTAAATATTTTGTTCTAATTTGGAAGTAAATTTGAACTTGGGCCTACAATCATGGTCTATTGATATTTAATTATAAAATGACATCTGAATTTAGTTAATACATTAAAATTTATCACTATTACTTACACCTAAGGAAAAAAAATTATTTTAAAGCAAATTTTGTATTAAATATGATTTTTTTTGTTTTTATTTAAATATATATAATTTTTTATTATATATTATAAATAAATAAAATTATATCTTGAAAAAGACACATGAATTAGTGTACAAATAACTAATATATGAAATTTATCCTTAAATAGTCACAAAATAAGAGCACATGGAGTAGAGGATTTTGGAGCTCAATTACAAAGTGGTCATTGGCTACTTCTTTAAAGATTATCCCCTCAAAATGAGAAGGATTTTAAAATTTGACCAATAATAAGATTGTTTGTTATAAAGTGCCATGCAGTAGAAAAATACAATATTATGTACTATGTATTCTAAGGTAACTAGACTTATCAAAGTTCCAAAAAATATTTGATTATCTTTTCTATTGTTTAATTATTTGAGTAAAAATTAGAAGAAAGGATAGATTTTCTTAAGACTCAATATTTGACCCCATATAAATATTATATGAAAATTCAAAATGCTGAAAATTAGTGTATCTTGAATCAAGTATAAGCTCCTATCATTTCATCAATAGGGCATGTACATTTTTGGCAAGTATTGATAGTTGAAAATTTTACAAATGGATCTTCTTTAGGTGCACTTACACTTTGGGAATTACCATTGCAGATACAAATATTCTCTAGGAATTAAATTTGAAATGCAATTCGAACTTCTGATTATTATTGGTAGAAAAAATTCAAGATCATCCATATATGCAAATTAAAAGTTTCATAAGTTGTTAACCTCCAAACAAAAGATATTAAAGATATTGGTATCCATTAAACTTTAACCCCTAAAGATCCAAGTGACCATTTTTTGAATGTTGCTCTTTTCTTTTGAACTTTCCATTCTCAAATTTTGAGTTTTTTCTTGTTAAAAATTGTGTGTAAAAACTGATTGTATTATAAATCCAATGCTGGTAGTTTCATCAAATTCCAAGTTAAATTCCAGCTTGTGGAATTTTTTTAAAGGTGAATGGTGTAGTGTACTTCATGGCTCATGTTTATTTTGTTCAATTTGGACATCAACTAAAAAATCTCCCAATCAATGTGATTGTTGCCCTTCACAAAAGGGTTGACTCAAGGGGCTAAAAAAGACTATTATGCCCCATTATTCTTTTTCTTACAAACACCACTCTCATTTTAGTGGCCACTGTGCATTGCAAGCTCCACCTAAAATTGCAAAACAACCAAAATATTGTGAAATTTAAATGAGCACTTTTCAACTTTCTTGTCTTTCATTGAGCACAAAAAATTCATCATTTCAAAATATTTTGAGTAAGATATGCTCTTTCAAAGTGAGCCACCTTCATTTTCCATTGACTCAAATAAAACTTCAAACTTAAATATCTACTAAATTGTGTGGTCAAACAATCTAATTTTTTTAGGTGCTTTTGCTCTAAATGTGAACTACAAGATCTTATGGTTACATTATTAGATCTCAAGAAAAGACAAACAAACAACTTTTTCAAGTTCTTAATAGTTTTGGCCCATTTTTAAAGTACAACCCCCTTAGGTCATTTGGGGTTAAAGTGCCTAGGTGTTCCAAACAACAAAACATGCAATTACATAAAAAAAACTTATATTATTTTAGAACTTGAGGTTCAAATAGAGATTTTAAAGTATAACCTAGGCTTGAGCCTAGGCACGCTGTTTATAGCAATAGATTTTTTTTTTTAAATTAAATTAAAAAAAATTTACAAATTTTTAAAAGAAAACCAAGCAAATATATTATAAATATCAAAATACACATAAAATTACATATGTGTATCTAATTTATTTTGTATGGCTTCAAAAATGAGATTGATGACATGCCAAAAGTTTCATAGATTTATTGCAATCATTTTGTAGAAACTTCTAATTTCTAATATTGTAATAAATAAATCCAAACATTTTATGAGTTTAAACAAGAAAAATATTGCATTTTTGAGGATATCAAAACCAATATAACTTAGTCAATCAACCTATGATTTATTTTCAATTAATTCATAATAAAATTTTAATATATTTTGATTCTAAATACTAATTCTAAAACAAATAATGGAATTTTGAATTCAAATGTGTCACTAAATGTGATTTAGAACTTTCAATCTAAAATTTATATTTTTGACCTAAATACAAAAGTTTAAAATTACTCTTAGTTATAATCAATCTAGTTAAAGTTGGAAAAATTAGTATGTGTGAAAGAAATGTAGATTGTTTGCTATTCTTTTGAGTATATCTATGAAAAAAGAATTTTTATAATTGTTCAATGAAAATAAACTCAAATATCTATCCAATGATATGAAAAACTTTTTTGTTTGGATCACCACTAAATTTCTCTTTTATTGTCTCATGAAGCAATTGAATCCATTTATGCCTAATCATCTTTAAAAAAGTGTGTCGAACAAATCCATTTTTTTAAAATTGGTATAAAATGAAATAGTGACTATACTTCAAGAGGCTTTGCCCTAGTAGCTTTGGTTTGGTTTTCAAGAAGATCTTGCACAAACTTCTTCACATTAGCTTTTTTCAATGCAAAACTTCTTCCCTTTGGTATGTGATCAACTAATATGGTAATTGCTTTTAATTATGACTTGTTTATAAAATTGTCCCATTTAGATTCTTGTTAGAAATATTAGCCTTTTGAAACATAAAAACTTATGTTGATTAGTGGTAAACCTATTTTTAGCACTATAATTTATTTGTAAGGTGTCCAAATATTGTACAGAAAAAGGATCTCCAATCTTTTTTTAATCCCCAACAAGATCCAAAAAATTCAATATTTTTATACTAGATTCTATGGTAGATTCCCCCCAAATTGCACATGCTTTAGAGTGCTATTTTATGAGAGGCTCATGTTGTGTACATATACAAAATTAATATATATACCTATTGTAGTAGAAATTGGTTTTAGAACATCTACTAAAAAATCTTTGACCCTTTATAAATTTTGAATATGGTATCCAAATGACACTTTCTTGGTGCATTGTAATTTTATATCACTTGCCAATGAAAAAATATGGAAATTTTACTAGTTTGATAAAAGAGAATATATATCCATAGTAGAAAATATAGTCATTTTGGATATCCTACTAAAAACCTTACTAGAAGGATGTCAACTTATAACCAAAGTAGTCCCTCACCATTGAAACATTTGCAAACATTCATTGTTGTATAAAAAAAACATAGGGAAGTTGTTTGCAAGGAAAGGATTTTAAATTCAAAAGTATTGCCAAAATTTGAGTGAAAATTCATAAGGACAAAAAGTGATCATCCATGTAGATGAAATCATGACAACATGTTGTGACATTGTACCCCTAATATAATAGACATCACTAGAGATTGTCTATAATTTTGTTACACAAGAAAATATAAAGGGATTGTATGCCAAGATTGGATTTTAACCCCTAAAGGATTGAGGTTTTTTTGGAAGGCTTAGACATTGTCAAAAAGTGTGGATTAGGGGAATGTTATTAAAAAATGAAAATTGAAAGTTTTTTAAAAATTCAACTGTAAAAAATTGAAATAAAGTATTTTACCACAGTTTATACAAAATTTTAGCCCATTTGATTGTGCTAATTGAAATATTATAATCTTTGAAGCAAGGAAAAAAAACATTCATTCTTATGAAACAAGGTTAGCAGACTTTAGGCCCTCTTGGAGTAAAAAATTTTCTTTATATAAAAATGAAGGTTTTTACAATTCGTAAGTATTTGATGTTAGGTTCACTCATGAAAAATTTTAGAAGCATTTGAGATGTCTAGCTTACACTAAACTACCTTGCAATGCAAGGAGGTTAAGTGAATTGGCAATACAATTGTCTTTTTTTGATGATTTCTTATACAATGAATAAAATTTTTATTTGAAATCCAAATGATAAAAAGTTAGAGACAAACATTTGGAATATGTGGAAAAAATTTCAAGAATCTTGACTTCACAAATTGCAAGATAGTAGGACTGGAAGTTAGAAGAAAATGTTTTTTTTCTTGAAACAGCCCCAATATAGCTAACAAAGTTTTATTCCTCTTAAAATGTGATTTGAGGGCTAAAATTTTATTCCTTGGGAAAATTCTATGCCACATTTTATTAGTTATATACATGCCAAATTTCAAAAGCTAATGAAATTTTTTGTGGTTCCAAAAGATTCCCAATTTGCACAATGAAATCATGACATTATATTGGGGCATTGTACCCTTAACCTTGTAATGTTGCTATGGACACTAAGTGTCCAATGGATGACAAAAAAATTCTTGTATAGGACAAAAGTGCAACTATTCATCCTTGGAAATTTTCTTGTGAAAAGGAAACATCTTCTACAACAACTTGACTTCCAATGAATACTTTTCCATTTTTTTAAGCAATTGATTCCCACAGTATTAGAAAATGATGACTTCTTTGGAGACCAACCCGTCTTTACATAGTTAACATAACAGATGTCACTAGAGATTGTCTACAATTTTGAGACATATACATACCCATTATCGATCCTTTCCCAATTGCGTCCCCATCTTATACAAGTCCAACATTTGTGGGCTGAAATTTTGGATAAGCACAATCAGAGGGAACGCAATTGCAAAAGGGACGATAATAAATTATAATAAGTACCTCAGAAGATTCCAGAGCACCCTTCCTCGGATGCTCAGTCGTCAAGACTCTGCTGCAGAAGTTTAGGAAAGAGCTTAAGCTTAAGTCAATGAGAGCAGAACTCTGTAACATGATAACGACGATGGCCCGTCAAAAGGGTCAAGGAAAAACATTTCCAGGGTTCCACAAAGTTGAGGAGTGAAAATTGGCAATGAGAGGACTCAACTTTCAACCAAAAAAAAAGGATAGTTGCAAGTCATACAACCCAAGGCTTTGTAGCAGTTTTTTTTGTTTGTTTTTGACTGAATTTTTGCTAAAAAGTGATGTCAATTTTATTACATGGAATATTCGACAAGATATTTTTGCTTTTGAGTGGATGGAATTACGAAATTGTTAACAAATTTTGAGACGGTATCATTAGATGAATAAATGAATTTTCATCCATATATTGCAAGTTTCATCCATTTCCATTAATGCAAATAGCTTCATCACTACAGAGAAGATTATTTTTTGTATTCAATGCCCAAAAGAATGAACAAACAAACAAACTCTTTTGTAGGGTATGCAAAAAATAAAAAATCTCATACAAAGATCATGTTCTACAAATCACTTTACTTATGAAAAGTCCTAGGGTCTAAACTTGATTTTGGTACCAGCCAAGAATCCTTCTCATTCTTTTATTATAAAGTGTGTAAGTAGCTTGTTTTGTGGTCTTGTCAATAATAATGTAGCAAGTAGCTACAGTACTAGGAGACTAGGTGTTATAAGGGAGTCAAAAGAATACTTAATATAATTCAAACTCCAAAAAGCCATCTACTCATGTTAGAATCTGATGTTTATTTGGAGTTTTGAAGGAAATGGTGCAGATTTACTTTATGTACAAAGCTAGCTAAAGAATGTTTTGTAGTGTACATCAACTATAAGATCATCAATGTTAAATTAACCCCTAATGCTCAAGTCTTTTCACATGTGTTTTTCTAATGAAAAAAGAATAGGAGCTTTTAAGGTAGAAACACCCTCAAGTATTTTTGTTCCCATTCTTGTACCCTAAAGTGCCACAAAATTTGTCCTTAACCCCTAAATGCTCAAACTGCATTTTTTGGCAACATAGAAATTTTAGGCAGCTCATTACAAATGGAGTTTTTATTTTTTTTCGCTGAAATTTTAATTCAACATGTGCCCAATGAGTAGCTTTAAGGCCCAACAATTTTCATAACTTTTGACTTCATGGTTAAAAAGTTATTGTATGATATGTACTTTTTATACTTAACAGGTAGCTTGGGCAAAAAAAAAACTTCTTTAAAAATCATTTTTTTAAGAAATTAAAATTTGAAATTGGTTCTTTAGATTTATATATACTTGGAAAGCTTTGAATCATTCCATTTTGATCAATCAGTCAAAAGTCATGAGGAATTTTAGTTTGTGGGAGTTTGCGGGTTGTTATTGAATCTCAACTCTAAAACAAACTTTGAAGTCCTTTATTTAACTCAATTTTTAATATTTTTGGAAAAAATAAAAACATTAGGTGTATATTTTTTATCACAACATAACAACCATTGGGATTGGCATTTTTCAATTCCATAAATAAATTGTTAACAATTTAGTATTTTGACTCATTCTCTACTCCTTTCTACTTACTATTTTTTTCCTATATGTGGTATGATTCTAAATGATCTGAAATTTTTCAAGCATGTAGCCAACTTGATTTGAAAAATGAATTCAAAGAGTAACAACCATTTTGAACATTTTTTCATACAAATAAGACCTTCTGAAATGCAGCTGCCCAGATTTTCGCAGGGCCAAAAAATGGAAATTTATCACTTCAAACACTAGTATCTTGCAATCTACACGGTGGAAGTTTCTGAAATTTTTTCCACATATACTCAAACAAGTTTACTATAAGATCCTATGATTACATGTGTCCAAAAATGTGTTTTTTTTCTAAAACTTGGCACTTGTACTACAGATGGCAGTTTTGGAGCAGCTTTGGTGAAAACATAGTCTCCGACCTTTAGGGGTTAACTTTCCATTAACTTCACAAGGCACGAAGCCTTTCTAAGTTTAAAAACATCATTGCTTTTGACGTGTTATAGATCTAAATGTTGCAAAACTATAGAAAATTCAACTATACAATCTTCAAGTGTATGAGTTGTAGATGATGTGAATCAAATTCAAAGTCATTTGACCACCTAGATTGCAAAATTCAAATGTTTTAGGGTTGAAAAAAGATGTTGAAATTTTTCTAGCAACACATGTGGAGGTAAAATTCAATTTCTAAACAGATTCAAATAAAAATCTTAAAACTATAAAGTAATTCAAAACAAGCATAGGAATGCATTGGTGGAAAAAATATCATTCAATTCACTCAATGTGTCTACAAAATGGCTGTGAAATATCAAAAAAGTTGCCAAAAAAATAGCTAAAAAAACTTTTGAGGCTAAACGTCCTTCTACTGAAGCAATTTTGAGTCATTCATAACTTCTTGGATTGACATGAAATTTTATCCACACAAACTAGACTAGTTAGTACAACTTTTCCCAAAAAATTCATTGGAAACGGACATTGCATAAAGAAAAAACATTATGAAACATCGCCAAAGTTCATTGTATTCCAGAAATGTTGGGATTTTGAACTTTGAATTGCTTATAAACATTTACAACAATTTGGATTGATATGAAATTTTACCACAATAAGTAGACTTCAAAGAAAACATAATCCAATAAATTTTATTGAAAACAAACATGGGATGAAGGAGATACAAGCCCCTTAAATTATAGCCATCAAATGTAGTTTTGTAGACTCAAATTGAACTTAAGAACTTTGATTGGCTTTAAAAATATCAATACAACTTGTATTGATCTGAAAAATTTACCACACAAACTAGAAGAAAGAGTGCAAATTTTCCAACAAGTTTTATTGAATTTTGACATTGAAGGCAAAAGTTATAGCACTTTGAATTGAACTTGAAACTATGTGAGGACACTTTTGGTCCCTTGGGGCGTTTAGGGATTAATTTTTGATTCATCTATGTGATAGTTTTAGTATTCTAGGGAATCGACACTCTAAAATATCATAGAAATTACATACCACATCTAAAAAATCTATTTTTTTTAATAATCATGATTTTCACTTGCTAATACTACAAAAACATCTTTCTAGGAAAAGGTGCCTTCGACTATGTTGAATTGCTTGTAGGAACCACAATATAGTCTATTGTTTTTGTATTCCTTCATTACAAGGTTGAATACAAGAAAATCTTTCACAAATCTCCACTTACTAAAAAATTATGCAAATTTTGTAATTTTCTCTCCCATAATTTTTATAGGGCTACAAAAAATTAGCCCTATACAACACACTATGCTACAATGAACACAACTTGAATTTTTAGGTCCTCTTTGCCTAGTCACCATATCAACAATGGCAATCTCCTTCAAGGATTAAGTTGCATACTTGAGTTTATTTGTGCATGCAAAGCCATGTTGAATTGTAGTACATGGATCTTAACATTAATTTCATGGAATAATTAATTTAAAAATTGATAGTATCCTAGGCAATGATGCTAATGTGTGAGTATGAAAATGCAAGCTTGTGTATAATTAGATATTGACAACCACTGAAGGCTCTTAGAGTATAGACACCTTTAATATAGGTATCTATAATATAATTATACTATAATTATGTAAGATTTCTATAATATAAATACATATAACATAAATGTGTAGCCTTCTAGGGTCACAAGCTCACATTCCTAGGATCGCATAATAGCAACCTCATATCCTAAGGAAGGGCTACATTCGACAAAAAAATTCCAAGTAGTTAAGCCAAAAAATTGAAAACTATTGGACGTTGTGGTTGAAATATGGAAAAATTAATGTCAAACAATGTCAAAGATACTCAAAATATAAAAAATTATGCTTGAAAATATGATTTCAAATAAAAAGAATAAAAAAAAGTTGTCAAAGTTATACAAAATAATAGAAAATAAAGTCACATGATCACAAGACCTTTGAAGACTATTGGTTGTTACACAAGTTTGGGTAAAAAGAAAGCACATACTCCAAAAAGTCACATTTGAATAATGGTGTACAAACATTTGAAGTGGGATTACGGTTATTTTAATTATACTAGTGACTTACTAATTTTTTATAGTTATGAAAGAATGTAAAAAGTGATGGTTCATGTATAATATTTAATGGAAATTTTCCATATAATAGAGAATTAAATTTTTTTAAAGACAAATCACCTTTTTAGACTGATATAAATTATTTGGCTAACATCTGTCAAACTTTGTCCTTTTGTATAGATAGTACAAAAAGTAGGGAGTCCATAAACAATTATCTTCCTATTTTGCTCATTTGCATTGTATTTTGAGTTTTCATCTAGATATCATGCTATTAAAAAAACATACTTTTTTTTTGCTACACAACTAAGTTCTCTTGTGAGTGAACAAGATTCTTGTCCCAATCCAACATTTCATAAGGTACATTGATTTCTATGTATGAAAAAATTCATTCTACAACACCAGGGCAAATAACATGAAGGCAAATATATGATGATTGTTGTAGATATTAAATAAATAAATAAAATTAAGAAGATCATAGAGAAACTTGTATGGTGACTAAGTTATATGAATAATTATTCCAAACATACTTAGACCTACACCATAATGAGGTACTAAGATCTATATTTGCCCCAAATGGATAAAATGCATATAATAGGAATTAATACCTAAAAGATGTTTGTGCTAGAACCTCTTCTCACTTGTTAACAAAAAAATATGAAAATTTGATTAGTTTAATAATGGTAACTAGGCATAGTAGCAAAAAGTGGCATTTTGGAGGGTATTCACCTTAGTCATGCATCACCTCTAGCACTTGCACTAGAATATCGTATCCATTTGGCATTTAGTTGTCAAAATTGAATTTCCACATTAGATTTTCAAAGTTTCACATCACCTTACACTATTTGCAATATGACATGTGGTACTTTTTTTTATGAAATGACTTAACCTTTAAAGGACATTGCAAGCACCATGAACATTTTGAAAGTCAAAATCTAAATTTTCACACAAGTCTTGATTTTAAATGTTTTAAAGCTCAGCTAAGAAAATGTAGCTCTAATAATCTACTTTTCAATCCATCATAATTTTTTTCAAAATTGTTAGAATTGTAATTTTTTGTGACACTTTAAAGATAGTGTCTTGAAAGCCTAAATGATGAACTTTTTCTATCCAATTTCTCTTGGTGTGAGCTTAAAGGAGTGCATCAATTACACTATCATTTCCATTTTTATTAAAATTTTCATAATATTTGAAGTATTTTTGTAATTACTATAGTTCTCGTACATAATTTTTCTTTAAAAAAACCATTTAAAAAATTAGATTTGATGTTTTTGATTATGAAAAAATTGAATTAAATTTTAGACACATATCACTACATGTGAAAGATATCAGATTTTTGAAATGTGTGTTTTGAAGTAAAAATCTAATGAAGTTTGACCAAGCTTAGACATGAAATGTCTTTTTAAGGGTTAACTTTTGCCAAATCTGGCCTTCATGCAGGGTTAGTGTCAGTGCATGACCTCAACAAAAAATTTGAAATAAATTGTAAATATTCTCTCTTGTTTTTTTCTTCTTTAAATTTTTTTTTTTTTCTTGAAACACATGATGAATGTAAATATGCTTCTGATTACACTGTAAAAAGGGCATTACAGTGCAACTCTTTACAATGATTTTTTTGAAGGTACTGGTCCTCATTATTTTTCAATGCTAGTGATGATGATGCCATTTGCACCAGAAATCACCCAAGATACTAACTTAACCATGATTAAATATTTCCACTTCTTCTCATCATACAGTAGTGATAAACTGTCTAACAGAAAAGGCTAACTGGGGTTATCTAGTTATACTATATGACCTAACTACCATCTTAACCAGAGTCACAACCAGGGTTGTTTTTTCAGTGCAGTTTTGCTAAAAAGTGATACAAATTTTTTCAAGGGAATATTTTGCAAGATATTCTTCCTTTTTAGTGGATGAAATTGCCAAATTGATACCAAAGTCTCAGAACATTGTGACTCTATTTTCAATGAATGTACTCTCATTTGGATGAATAAATGAATTTTCATCAATATATTGTAGGTTTTATGCATTTCCATGAATGTAAGTAGCTTTCATCACTTCAGTAATGATTGCTTTGTGCACTCACCTAAATAAATGAAAAAACAAACATATATTTGCAACTCACTTGGTCATGGAGATAAAATATATTTAACCCTTAAAAAATCATTTACATAAAATTGTGATTTTCAAACTTTGAAGCTTCAATCAATTGCCACAGTTTGACTTTTGTTTTTTATGAGCAAGCAAATTAACCTCTAAAGTTCCCACACAATGTTTTCACCCAAAACGCTCCAAAACTATTACTTCTAGTAGAAGTACTCAAATTTAGAAAAAACAAACATTTATGGACACATGTAAGCATAGAATCTTGTGATATACTAGTTTGAGAAGATGTGGAAAAAATTTCAGAAATTTTCACCACATGGATTGCAAGATATTAGCATTTAAATTGACAAAAATTCTTTTGGGGGCTTTGCAAAAAACAAACGGTAGCTACACTTCACTAGGTCACATATGTATGAAAAAATGTCCATGTTGGAGGTGCTTCTTTGGATTCATTCTTCAAATCAAGGGTACTTGAAAAATTTGAGATCATTTAGAATTGTACAACATACAAGAAAAAATAGTAAGTAGAGAGAAGTAGAGAATGATTTGAAATATTAAATTGTTAAGAATTGAATTATGGAATTGAAAAATGCCAATCCAATGGTTGTAATAACGTAATGAACAATCTACATCCTATAATTTTATTTTTTATTTTTAAATATTGAAAATTGAATTAAATAAAAGACTTCAAACTTTATATTAGAGTAGAGAATCCATAATTCCTACAAACTAAAACTCCTCATAATTTTCATCTTATTAATCAAAATGTAATGATTCAAAACTTTCCACATATATATAAATTTAGGAAACCAATTTCAAATTTTTATTTATGATTTGCACAAGTTGCTTGAGTCAAAAATGAAACTTCACATCATACAATAACTTTTTAACTATGTAGTCAAAAGTTATGAAAAATTTTGGGCTTAAAGAAAAATCTTGTACACATGTTGTGTGAAAATTTTAAAGAAAAAAAATGAAATTCCATTTGTAGTGAATTGCCTAAAATCACTATGCTGTCAAAAAAACACAACTTGGTCCTTTGGGGATTAACATCTAAATGACTTGGAGACCCATATTGTTTTTTTCATTGTTTGGTTAGGCCATTGTGAAGTAGAAATTAAGTATATAAAAAATAATTTGTTTTGAAGAAAACATGTGTTGTATTATTTGTTTTTCTAGCACACTAATTTTTGCCTAGTTTGACAAAGCAATTGAAGAATTGTGAGATAATATGTGTTTTGGGTCTCATTATGAGCAATTAAAACATTATATAATTTTTATTAAAAAATTTAATCCAATTATAACATCATAGTTAACTCATTGAAGTGAATTGAGTTAAAATTTTATTGTTAAAAAAACTCATTGGTAATAAGATATTTATCATGACATTTCTTTACATAAGTTTGCGTATGCACAATTCATCTTTGTAAATTTAGAAAAATGTACGTGTCTCACAATTTTGCAAGTTAATGACATTTAGTTGAAAATTCATGGAAAAAAATTAAAGGAAAAAAATGTATATAAATTTATTTATTTTTATTACTTGAATGCTTGATTAATTTCTGTCTATGAAAAAAAAAGACCAAATTAGACATAACTTTGTAATCACTAATCCAAATTTTATGAAATTTGCCTTACATTCAAAACACATTTTATTTATATTTATATGCAAAACTCTAATTAGAAGATTCAAAATTGAGATTGCAATTGCCTACCCATAATTTATTAAAGCCTAAAAACATCCTGTAGTTATATAGGGGCTAAATTTTTAGACACAAATTTTTATTGTATATTAAAAAATATAATTTATGTGTTGCATGTGACTTTAGATGAGTTTTCTATAGATGTATTTTCTATAAATTCATAAGTATTCAATAATAATACTCAACAATTGTAATTATTGAAGGCTTAATAAAGTTTTGCCACTTCGTAGTTTTTTAAGCACTTAAGCCATGTCACTTCAGTTGCTTCTCGAGGCAATGGCAAAAAGAAGAAGCTTTTAGGCCATAAAAATTGTATTTAGAGATTTTATTTATTTATTTTCCCTCTGATTTTATGTTACTTTAATACAACAACATATAATTTGGATTCTAGAAAGAGTTCATGAATATTTCTCAACATTTTGTTCATCACAAAGGAATCATAGAATTGCAAGGTGTATAAGTTATACAAAGTGGATTCAAGTTTTGATTTTTGTTGTGGTAATTTCAACCCAAATATCTACATTATAGTGAAATATATAAACTAGATTCTACATATTCTAATTTTCTTGAATTTTGAAGTTGATGCACTCATAGGTATGTGGTAGGGAACATTAATACTTTTACTTTGATCACGTAGATCTCACAAGTGACAATTTTTTTTTTAATTTTAATTTATTATGTGGTCTATATGAAAGTGGAGTCAAGATCCTATGGTTACAATTGTCATTTCTTACAAATTTTCCATGTAAAAATCTTGATCCAAAAGTGACTATTCTTTGTATTGGGGATGTTCAAAATGCAAAGGATATTTAGGAATTAAGTTCAAATTTTAAAGATATATGTATGCATTAGATGTTTTTTAGGGGGTCTAAAGGGCCGTTTGGGCTTGTTCCCGACATTGTTCCTTGAATAGTACAGGAATAGCTGTTGTCAGAATTTTTTTTGAAATTTTTTTTTTGAAATTTTAAAATGAAAAAAAGAATGAATTTTTGGAATTTTTGGAAAATAAAAAAAGTGACGTAGCAGTCACTATGCCACATCATGTAGTTGTTGCAAGGCAATGGGAACCCAATTGAATGCAAGGAAACTCACAATCCTCTTGAAGATTGAAATCTCATCTGATCATTGTTTTGGATTCATGTGATGAACCTATCAAGTTATTGGATAACATGTTGAATTTTCATGGTATTTTAAGTGTCATATGACTTCTATTATGTATTGTATTGCCTAAGAAATTTCAAATTTTTTATTGCTTAAGGTGTTTTGGCTAAAGGCAGTTTCAATTGAATTTTATCACACACTAAAAAACAATGTTACATAGAGAGAGTGTTTTTTTAATTCAATTTCAGTTTTTCAAATTGTCCTAAGATAAAGTGCTCTATTGTGTTGCAAATTGGCTAAAAGCAATCATAGTTTTAATATTGAGAAAGTTTATTGCCCTTAATATAAAATAAACTTCATTTTAATTTGTAAATATTATATATTATCATATTTATCTCTTTTATAATTATATAGAAATTTCCACTCTTTCAAAAGTTTGAAAAGTTTTTTACATGCGGCAATCAATATGCATTATATTAATTAAAAATTCTCGAAGATTTTTTATTTTCATTTGTAATTCTATAAAATAATACAATGTATATAAAATATAGTTGCAACTTTGAGAAATATAATTGAAATATAAGTCATTAAGATAACAACAACAACAAAGATAGAAGTTTTTTGCATAGATTTCAAATACAACATTCAAAGTTTGAAGATACTCAATTGCAAGCTTGGTCAATAACATATTTACTTCAAATATTTATGTTGGACCTTGCAATCAATTTGATAACGTGTGGACTTCATAACATTGTCATTGAACCAAATAAGATAATCACTACAATAAATAGCTCAAAGTAGAATATTTTTATTTGTAATAACCTAAAGAAAATAGATACCAATAAGGTACACTTGCCTCAACTAAATTGGACATCAAAGACATATTATTTGGATGGATTGAAAAAGTTAAATTTGAATAAGAATCTTGACAATCTTAAAATTAAAACATCTATATAATTATTGAAATTATTGTAATTGCAACAATGCTAGTATGTAAGTCTATGAGCCTTAAACATACGTATCTAATAAAATATACTACAACCATTTGAAGGTGCTTATAGTACAAACATCTATAATATAGGTATCTATTTCATAGGTATCCTATAATCATGGAAGATTTTTATATTATAGACACCTATAACATAGGTGTATAGTCTTTTAGGCTCATGTGCTCATGATTTTAGGCTCACATAATAGCAACCATAGCGTTGGAGAAGCTCTAGCTTATATCATTGAAATGCATTCTTGATCCACTAATGACAATTGTTAGTTGTAATGTAGGATCACTCAAAACCGAGCATGTTTCTAAAAGTGTGGTTTAAAGGATCCAAAGGAATTTAAGTAAATACTTTGTGCATAATATTCCATAATTATGAGGATATTGAATTTGGAAATAGTTTCAAAATATCTAGCTATTCAACTTTGACCTTGTGAACATAAATTTTGGATATTATATTTGAATGTTGTTCTTGTATTTGTCTTGAACTAATTACAACTTAGACCTTTAGCTAATAATTTATATATATTGAGGTATTTTTGTATTAATAAATATAGATTCTTATTGATGTACCACAATTAAAGTGTCATAAATTTGAGGGACAACATTGATAAAAAGAAAAGTATCATAATTGAAGCCACAAGTGTTTTGGAGTCATTTTTTAAAATCCTTTACCAATACTTTAATCCTCAATGGGCCTTGGATAATCACCTATATGATTGACAATTGACACCAATTTTTTAAAACAATCAATGAGCATTGAAAGTTCTTTTAGGCAAAAATTTCAAACATTACAAATTACTACAAATTTATAGACATGAGAACTAATTATTTTGAAATAGAAAGGATTAAATTAAAAATAAGTAATATTGTTCTTGTGATGACCTTTAAGTTGAAACACATTTAATTAGCTAATATTTTTGTGCATTGACAAGTTTTCTCCCTTTATAATCCATATGGACTAAAGTGCCATAATTATTTGATTCATCTATATTGGGGTCTTAATCAATCATCTATACCATCAAAAATTGCTATAAGTTAATAAAAGCAACTAATGAGAGTTAGAAAGGTTTTTTATGGCACAAATCTATTAAATTTTTATACATTATTACATATTAAATATGTACATTATTATATATTAAATATATAAGTATTAAATATTATACATTATTAATAATTTATAAGAAGTGAAAAACAAAAAAATTATTTTGAAACTAGGAGTTCTTGTTTTCCTTCATGGATTCTAATTTTGAATTGTGATCATTACTTTTATGAGTCTTTTAGTGATTGAGGTTCTATCTTTTTTCGAAATAATTTTAGAGAATGTAGTTGTTCAATTAGAGAATTGGTCTTATGATTGTTTTGTTCTTCTGTACATCTAGCTTGCTATCAAATTGTTGCAAAAAACACTTAACTTTTTTGTCTAAAAAAACTCTATTTTTTGTCATAGGACCACCAACGCTATGATTGCTATAAATACTATATGGAAGCAATCCAATGCAAATCATAAAAATGAATTTAAAATTTTTTTTAAAAAAAAAAATCATGAAAAATGGATTAAAAATGGAATAAAAATGAATAAAAATGAACTGAGTATGAATTGAAAAATCAATGGATTGGACCTACTCTCTAGTACTATACATTACTACTATGCTATAGTGCATTACTATAGAACCAGAGGCCCAAAAATTAGCACAAAATGAGTATATGAACATTTTGACTTTCAATAGTTTTGAAAAAAATTATAATAATGAATTAAAAAATTACCATTTTTCTACACTTTGATGCACTTGAAAGGATTTTTTCTCATTCCAATCTTTGCGTAAAGGACGCACACTTTGAGCCCATCTGTACATTTCATGCATGTTCATAATTTGCATAAAACCTCGTCATCACTATGTGTAATCTTTGAACAATACCAACTTCCTCAATTTTCAGCTCTAAATTTGCATTATTGGGTCAAAAATTGGACTAAAATTCTTCAAATGGCAAAAATAGACATTCAATCCAGGGTTCTTTAAAAATATTAAGCTAATTTCCAAAAAATGCAAAAAACTACTCAATGTCTACATTTATCACATGTACTTTCTTTTTAAATTTTGCATACATTGGATGTATACTACAAAAGTTATGGCCAAAAAACTACCCATTTGAAGCCATAGAGACAAAAAAATATAATAGTTGTTTTTTTTGCAACCACTTTCTTGCATTTTTCTTGCCTCTTGTCTTATTTCCATCTCATTTTTGGATAGAGAGCCTTATACTACAAATGTTAGATTTTTCTTGCAAGAAATGATTCTAAATTTGAAATTTATATGTTGCTTATTTTGACTCACTCAACATCAAAATTGGCACTTTTTCATCAATACTTATTTGGTGCATTTTTATCAGCTCTCATTCTTGCATAAATTCCATTTTTTGTTACTGAATTTTTATGATAATGTAAGTTGCACTTTAGATTCATCCTTTGACGTTCTTGTGATGTTAAAGATATTTAAAATGTAATTCCTATAACAACAAGTTCACCCTAATCCCTGATTTTGATTTCAACAACAATTCTTTCCAGTCTAATTTTGGTGCAACAATGTGCCAAAAAATTGTTTCTAAAATATCCAAAGTCTTAGACCTTTAGTCAATTTTAATTGGTAGCATAGAGAGAAACAAAGTCCTAGTTAGTAATACGACATTCTTGACTTATGTATAATGATGGTAGTGAGACAATTTTTAGTCTAGTCTTAAGCAATGCTATGTTAATCCCCAAATGCCTAGGGACATTTTGGCAAAATTTGTTGCTTTATGGTGCAAAATTATAGTAATTGAAGTTAGAAAAAAAATTCTTTTTTTATTGTGCCTAATGGAATTAACAAACTTCGATTCATTTTGGAGTGAGATTTTTGCACTAAATATAATAGATTTTAAATGATTATTGTTTATTTTATCATGTTAATTACATACTTTCCAAATTTTACAAGTAAAAGTGTTTCTTTATACAAGCAATGTGAAGTTGCATAACATGCCTAAAAAACGTTGGGCAATATAATTTTTGATCATGATACTTGATTGGCAAATTTTCTAAATTCTCACAAAGGAAATACATGTCTACACCTTGTATCAAAACCTAAAAAAAAATCCGTTGGTATTAGCTTCATAAGGCCTTGCTTAAATTTTCATTTGTCCACTTAGTGGACAATTATTCTTCAAGGATGAATGTAGCATGTCTCTTGCAATTTATCCAACAACATAATAAACTATCTCAATTTTTATTGCCATTGTCTAATGGACATGAGTGGGCACAATATAGGAATGTAAGATCTAGCTTGGAATGATGACCTAAGATACACTCCAAGTTCTATTCCTGTAACAATCGCTCAATTTGGAATGAGGGCCTATGGGATGGCAACCCATTTCCCACCACTTAAGGAATTCAACAGAGTTTTTGGATGGATGTATTGAGGGAATTTTTTTTGTGAAGAAATTTTTTGTTAAACTTATTCTTGTTATATAGGTCATTCTATATTTCCTTATGAAGCTAATTACCAATGAATTTTGTAACCAGTCTATGGTAGCAAATTTTCTAAATTCTCGCATAGGAAATACATGTCTACACCTTGTATCAAAACCTAAAAAGAAATCTGTTGGTAATTAGCTTCATAAGGACTTACAAAATTCATGTAACACACTATCAATGGAAAGAACAAAGACTGCTCTACATGCATCACTGATACAGATGTAATGTTGGAGAAGTTTCAAATAATATTTGTCATAAATTTTCACAAGTAATCATACTATCTTTAGGTCAAGCACTTCCGTAGTTTTAAGACACATCATTCTCTACCCAATAAATAGACCGAGTCTTGATTCTTGCCAGCCTTCAATAAAGGTCCAAAGCTGAGAGTGAGTTCTTCTTCTTCTTCTTCCAGATTCCAGATTGCTCTGCCTTTTATGAATCTGCGCATCTGGCCTAAGTACAGTTCTTCTTCTACAACTCCGTGCGTCCGCATCCAAACTTTAGTACGTTAACCGAACTTACTTTGAAGCCGTTAGAGTTAAATGAAATCTAGGCTCTCGTTGTTTCTAGTGTACCAAGTCAGCTACAACACAATTTCCCAACCCTAAAATGTGTTGATTGGAAGACTATACACCTTGAGTGCCTAATAACTACATTTCACATCATACTTTATCATTTGACAGTGCAGGTTCTTTGTTTGGTTAACATTTAATTCCAAGTATAACTAGAACAATTTCAAAGCCATTGAACTCCAACTCTTTTTGCAACAACTACCATAACCAAAACAGTGTTATAAAGTAAAGACAAATGACAATCATGGAGTAGTTGGAACAGTGCCAATTGCTAGAGGTGATTCCTAAGCCTTGAGTCTATGTAGTCAATGAGCTTTTTGAGCAATATTTTACTCAGAAGTGATACACTTTGTTTTGGAGGGAATAACAGGCGATATAATCCTCATTTTCAGTGGATGAAATTGCTGATTTGCAAGAAGTTCTAAAGACAATATTGCCCTAAACGCCTGGATCCATTTCCAAATTTGACAATTCGGGAAAAATTGTTATAAAGTGTTGTTTGGAAGAATATTTTGGAATTGATGTACAAATGAAAGTTGTGGATTTTGAATTGTAGATTCTATCCATATGATTAGATTCACTAGTGCTATCACCAATATTTTTCGATAGATTTTGAAAGGGGAATTTCTAAATTCCTTTTAAATTCAATGACAAGCAAACTATTATCATTTTTTGAATAAAACTTGTTGGAAAAGATTTGAAATGAGGTTATCTTGATATGGTGATTTTTTGAAATTTTTGTGTTCATTACATCTAGGACCTCATTTTTGCTAATTTGGTTTTGAACTAGAATCAATGCAATTTGACCACTTGACATACTTCCGCATTTATAATTTTCCAAAAATTAGTATTCTAGTAACCCTAAATCCAACCATTAGATAAGATAAGAACTTAATAGAATATCACCAAAAATTAGGATGACTTTCATCCAAGCAGGAATGAGACAGAAACGAGAACTTCAATCTGTTCATCGTCCCAAAAATGAACGTTGGAGCGCTCCAGGGTTAAAGTTTTTGGATGAATGCACACTCCTCTAGGAAAATAGTTGAAGTTTCATCCACATCTGCAAGCACACTTCATCCATTTTGATATAGGTGCATTCAAACAACTGCATTGTTCCAGTGAAGATCACTTCCTGCACTGCCCAAAATAAATGAAAAAAATAAAAATTATAAATTATAAAATTATAAAAAAAAATTAAAATCCCTGATTGAGTGTACAATCTGTGCACAAGAACTACCTTAGGCTAAGTGGGCCTTGATGGCTTCACAGAAACCAAGGCCTACACAACAACTCGCAGCGAGTGTTTTTAAAACCCCCCATCAGAATAATGAATTAATGAGCCTTTGTGCGAGAGATTTGGGTGCATTCACTTTCATGACACCATTAGATGCATTGGGTTTTTTTTTCCGTCTTCCTTCTACAAAGCATGAACAGAAGCTTTGTTTGTGCTTGTTTGTTTCTTCTTGTCCTGCAAAGTTTACATGGGTTTTTGTGTCCTGGAATGTGGAAGGAGTTGCACGGGGGCGGAGATTCATGTGTTTGAATTCAAGCTTACAAAACATAAAATCTAGGAGTACCAACAACTTACAGCTGAAGTTAGTGTAACATGGATAAAGAAGAGGGTTGGATTTAAGTATTTAATGTTAGTTTAGACCTGTGGCAGTGTTCGGGAAGTTTTTTGAGTTGCCCCGGTAATTTTCCTCCTCTTTATAAAGGGACCGGTTTTATTTTCCTAGACGCGCTGGTTGCATCCTCTCCTTATCAAAATCTTCTGGTTTATTTCCTCTAGTATCAAATTCTCACCGGCTAATTTCCTTCAACTTCAAATTTATAAAGGTTGCAATATATCTTCGATATAAGTTGGAAATAATCTATTTTTCATGGCAATTGGGTTCAAAACTATTGTGATTGTCATTTAAGTACGTATTGTTCTGACATGTCTCAAATTTATCAACTCTTCGTTGATCAAAGTATTTGCAACTTGATGTCAATGAGCAAGATTTTTTGGTTGATGCAATAACTTGATTCAACATAGCTTGAATATTGATATGTAAGTTTTGCATGGATTGCTTGTAAAAACTTGCGTATCATTGATGTTATTTGTCATGGTGCCAAAATCCAACTTTGATATCAACCCCCAAACATAATCACTGATCGTAATGTGGTAAGCAAGCAACTAGTAATGGTGCCAAACAACCCTAAATACAACTAGATAACTATGACAATTCTAAGTGATAGGCACAAATAAATATCAATTTGTGATACCACAAAGAATCAGTGAAAATCTTCATTTTTAAGAAATTTAACTCCTACAAAAAACTTGACAACTTCTTCATGATTACTCCAAAAACTATGTAATACTCTTGCTCTACCACCACGCCACCTCTACAAT
This sequence comes from Pseudoscleropodium purum, assembly GCA_963969395.1. Lineage (NCBI taxonomy): Eukaryota > Viridiplantae > Streptophyta > Bryopsida > Hypnales > Brachytheciaceae > Pseudoscleropodium > Pseudoscleropodium purum. The sequence continues at coordinate 38,460,016 of OZ017795.1, forward strand.
AAGAAAGATTCGAATACTAGACAAAGCCTCAATCTTTGTATACATCTTGAAAGTCAGTTTAAGAAAAAGTAGTGTCCACCTTGTCTAAGAATATACCCACCTCTAATAACTCAGATATTAGCCTTGAAATCTATATTGCAAGCGACTAAGATCCAACAATTTCATGAAAATGGTGGCTAAATAGCCCCCATTTAATTTTGCACACCAATAGATTACCAATCCTACCAATGTTTTATCTAGTTTTCCATCCTCCATTTTCACACTCCAACCGGTTATTTTCCCCGAGGCACCAGCTAACAATGAACTAACTGCCGATTCTTCCTGGACATTGACCCGCAGAATGCAATATTCTGTCTGTCTGTGCTTCTAAAACTCATCATCACCATCAAACTGCGGACTTAGTTAAAGTGGATGTTTAAAGTACTGGTACTTAAAACTGGTACCATGTACAGAGTTTGGACTGTCAACTGCTTCTCCTCCCATCATCTTTTTTCTTTATGAAAAGAAGAAGAGGAAGTGCAGCCCAACTTCTGTACTTCAGTTGGCTACCGTTTGCATCTCATCTCTTTCTTTTCTCGGTAATCTGCACAAGCGCTGTCTGGATGACGGGACACAAAGAAATGGCATCTGTTCCTTCTGCTTTCTCTTTACCCATGTGGCCATGTGGGTGGGGGGGAGTTTTGAGGGAAGCAAAAAAGACCACCTCTTTCTTATCCTTTGAAATGGGTATATTTCCTCACCACTGGGGATTCAAGGTCAATGGCAAACAAATAATGCAGTTTGCGTCAACGGCAAAGGCTCCACACGTACAGTCCTGGGGTTGGAAATCTCCAAAATATGAAGGCTTCGTGCAGCCCGTGGAGCCGATTCAAGGTGTGTTCGCCAATCTCCTTCTATCTGCGTTTTGGCACATACTTGAAGATGCTGATTATTCCACACGCTACCTTTTGTGTGCGTGTAACCATTAATTTTGCCACGTAGACTGACTGACTGACCCACAACGCTCGCAAGGATTCATACTAGTCAACATGTCAACATGAACATGGAAAAAGTGAAGTCAAAAGCTAAAGATGGGCTCCAATTTACATGTCAAACTCAGTCTATGCATTCAAGCATTAAATGGAGTCCATTGTAGCTGGCCTGCTGTTGTTTTTTCCTTTATTCTGGAGCTCGTTGCTTTTGAGGCAGGATTGCCAAGCTCAAGAAGATGGGTTATGGCTGTGCGATCTGCCTGGACAGCTTTGGGTGTGACTCATTGTCGTCGATTTCCGATTCCTCTCGCTGGTAGCAGCTTTGTTGTGCAATGTGGTTGCTGAGGCATCTCAAGGTATAGTATACAGAGTGAGTGGCAGTTCCCGGGCCCTGGCTTTGGCATTGAAATGTTTGTAGTCTGAGAGTGTCCGACCTTTTCCTTATTTGTTTTCAGTTTGGAGGCCATTATCTCTCAACTTCAAGGGACTCTGCCACTTTGAGCACAGCTTGACACAATTCTTTTGGAAGTGATTAGGAGGAGTTGGCTCCCTCAAGGAAGGATGATGGATTAGGTCATCCTTGAGAGTGGCGACGGAGGTTCCAAAACAGGAGTGAAGCAAGACCAAGGCAATGTTGAATGCAAAATGGAGTTTGGTATGACACTAACCTGAAGTGTTTTGTACACTAATAATTTGCTTATTCTTAAGCGAAAATTAGCAGTTCTCCTCTCACGTGTAACCTAGCTTGCCAAAGTTGGGACCCAAATGAATTCTCCCATTCTTGGGTCCGTGCTTTTTCCCAGACTCATTATTGAAGCTTCTCATCTTGCAAAGAAAGGAGAACGAACTTATCACAGTCAATAAACTTGATTAAGTTAGCTTAGGAAATAAATATTAAGGCAATTGTAGTAATGTACAGGAAGACTCAGACAACTAATGAAGTCAAATTATGCACTGCACCAAACAAATTATGCATTTGTGCACTGATTTCGTTTTGCAGGCTTTTCCTTTTGGGTGCAAACCTAAATTCATTGCTTGCGCACAGATGCACTGTGCAGCAGTTTTATGTGAAGGCAGGGTTGGGTTGGGTTTGTTTTTGAAGCACACATGTATTCAATTCAATTGAAGTTATGACAGTGAATGATGCAACGACTGCAGTAACTAAGCTTTGAACAATTGTTCCTGCTGTCTGACCTAAAGAAGAATTTGGGTTTCTTTTTAATTCGGGACCCTCCATCATAACCCTCATCTAAATCCATTTGATAGTTGATAGTGGGAGCGAGTAGGATGTCCAACATTACCACCTTCTTTTTTTCCCCCCAGAAAATCAAAGACTTTGCTGGCTGAGCATGATTGTTCAACAATTTTTTGCATTTTATGATTGTTCACCAATTTTTCCTGGACTCCACATGTTTTTCTTATTGAGGCTTCCCAAAAATAATCTGAAATACACAATTCAAAGTCAAAGGTGCAAAGGCAACAACATCACAAGTTCTATTTTATCTTTACAAAAGACCTATCTGAGGGCCTACCTGGGCATGTTGTATCACACAAGAACAACATGTCTTCCACCTTGATTGTGGAAGTTTGTTAACCAGAAACGAAAGCAGAATGGAGATGAAAATGAGGAAATGGAATGTTAGGTATGAGTGTGAATAGAAAGTTGAAAAAAAAATGAGATTCTTTTCCCTTCTTGCAGTGGTGTTGAGTTTGTGTACCTGAAGAAGAATGTTCAATTTTGTTGGACAATTCTCGGCAGGAAATAATCTGCAGTTTGAATCATGTCATCTTGTTTTGGGTCCTAAACTCCAGAAGAATCCACTTTTTGAATGGGATGAATGCAATGTTATTCACATTTGGGGTCATCTTCAAATCAATTAAGTGGACAGCCGTGTGTTAACCCCTCCAGGCTCGTAGCAGGCCAAACTGGCGTATGGTTAACAATACAAAAAAATCTAAATACTCCACTGCTTGGGCATTGAAGAACTAGGGAGGAGGTCCATAAAGCCCTCGGGTTCGAAAAGAGTCCTCCAATGCACATGTGCATTTGACTTTTTCATTGCACCAGCAATGTACAAATAGTGTACATTTCATGAAGTGGATGCTTTTGGTGACTCCTGCGTTTGTACTTCAAAAATTCATAACTAATTCCACAAAGCTCCAAAGAGTATGAAACAACTTGGATTAGATGCCACTTCAATCTATTTGCCTTTCAAGGAAATTTTATTGATATTTGAGTAAGAAGTTAAACTTCTATAAACTAATATTCAAATCTTTAATGGGTCCATTATGGACTTCCTAGATTACATTTGAAATTGTAAATTGCCCTCCTAAATGTTGAGCACTAGCTACAACCATATAGTACATAATGAACTTATTAATATAAAGGAACATTTATTGCAATGGAATCTATTACACATCAAGTAGCATGGTAGAGGGGAGGGGTGGGGGACCTCAAGAAGGTTCCAATGAGAATCCCCATCAAAGTTCTCCAAAAAATTTCGAAAAAATGGAATTGATTGATTAATTTGAACCCCCCAAAAAGGCGAAGACCAATTTGAAAGGAGTACCACAAATTTATAGCAATTTCTACTATATATATACATTCGTTTTGTTGCTATACTTTTGAAAGAATTTGATGTTGATTGGCAAATAGGAATTTTGATTGAAAAATCAATCCATTCCTTTGAACAATGAGACCAATTTGCAAGGTTTGATGTAGTGGCACAACAAATGAAAGATGACTCTTCACAAATGTATCAAACACATAGTTATATATGCACATACTATCTTCCTTGTATAAACCCCAAATATGGTGATTTCAATCCCAATCATATGTAGATATTTTATTACATTTTTAATTACTTCATGTTTATTACTAAAAAAAACATGGGTACCTTCACAATTGATGTGCCTACACAATTCAAAAATTTGTAAATAATTTTCAATAATTTGGATTTTTCTTCCACTTTCCATGCATTAACAAAGTGATAGTATATGTAAACTTGTTCCATTTTTTCATGTTTGTGAATACAAAATTTTATGAAAATTGCATAGCAACATAAAAAATTTGTTTAATACAATACTTTTATTGATACGTTATAAGTTTGCCAAAAAATCAAGTTAATTGAAACTTTTTTTTACCTTCAATTATATATTTGTATCTTCAAATGCATGTTATATACCACAAAAGAAAATGTTTTTAACACCTTTTAGAGGTTAATTTTTGTTAATTGAGTCTTATTTATTAAGAGAAATGGATAAGAGTCAATAGTTCCATAACAAATGTTTTTGGCAATGAGTAATGAGTATATTTTATTATTGCCCCATACTCTTTAGTTTAGGAAGGATTCTTATAATGTTTTTCAAGAATGAGATGACCTCAATTCAAAAATTTGGAAAAAAAAATTAGCAAAAAAGTCCTACCAAAGAGAAGTATAGAAGATATTTGAGTCAAAATTAAATAAATTAGGTCTTCAACCCCTAAATTTCTTGAAGCTCCCATGGAGCTTTAATTTTGAAAGCTTAAGTAGTGCTTCCTTCTACAAAAAGTTGAGTCAACCTATATTAATACTATTTGACAATGCCTAAATTTTATTTTCTTCTAAGTTAATCATTATAATTTTGCAATCTAAGTAGTCAAAATGAATTGAAATTCTTTCCACATATTCCTAAAACAATTTAGTACAAATCAATATGGTTGACATATTTTTATAATTCAATTATGCTCAATGCATTAAAAAAATCATAATTTGGGATACATTTTGTGAATAACACCTCAACTCCTTTCAAATTTGACATTTAAATCTATTTTTGAAAATTTCCATATTTTTATTTTATACATATATCTTTGTATAAATTCATTATTCACAAAATTGATCACAAAAGGAGTTATTCTTTTGAAATTCAAACATTTATTTTGGATAAATGACAAATGAGTTGGATGAAATATGACTTCAAAATATACTATTCATTATTTACAATTGGAAGCGCTTTGATGTAAAGTTTTATGCATTGTACATTCAAATAATGTTTGAGATGTACTAAATATTCAAGATATTTTGGGGTTTTACTAGTTATTTTTTTTCAATTCCTAAATAGTGTTGTGTTGAGATTGTTTGCCTCAGGAAATCACAGAGATTTTGGTTACGACCAAAAATGGCTTGGGAATGAAGGAATTTGTAAGATGATAAAAAAAACTAGAAGTGAACTTGTCATTCACAAATTCACCCTACTTCAAACTTGAACGTCGAATCTTCTAAATCACCATTAAATTGCTACCTATTGATCTATCATGTATTGGCTAGCTCTAAATGGGTATAAGGTTTAAGGTGTGATAAGATCCTACGGCTTCGAATGGGTAAAATGGGACGGTTAAACCATGAGCTGAACCATTTGAAAGATTGGCTTCTAAACTTTCAAACTCTCGGTGATTAATTTTAAAAACCAAGCTTCACCGTGAAAACAAGCAAGTTTTGACCATGTAGACCATTAACCTCACTTCGTCACCCAATCTCGACCATGTGGGTAATTAATCCCACTTTATTACCCACAACAAAAAAATGAAGTTAGCATTAACATAATCCAAGCTGCCCGCAACAACAAATTTTACAAAACCACAAGCTACAGACACACACACAAGTCTTGAAAACTTCCTCTAATCTCTAACTTCAACCTTTAATTCTTAAGCTAAACTTTGGAAGAGTGCCACCATTGATCTACAACTCCAAATGAGGTGAATGATAACTTTTTGAAAAGCTAATATAAACTTCTACTTTTCATCCAAATTTCAAGTAATTTTAAAACTCTACCCAACTTCTATTGCCATCCAAAGTTTTGGCCTTGAGAAAAAAAAGGTAGCAGACCCTTTTTTATTTTCACACTTACAATTCATTTATACAAATTTTAAATAAAATATGTGATATCTTTAGGAAAAGCTAACACAATTTTTTACATTTCCTTCAAATCTCATTACAAACCAAGAACCGTTCTGTCTTTTATGGCCAGTCGAAGTCTCTGCCTTTTAATTTTGAAGGCAACAAACCTCTCTCCATTCAAATAAGCACAACTTTTGATTTACAATTCCAAATCAAACAAGTAAAATTAATTTAGAAACTAAAAATTATGATATATAACTCCTGAAAATTTCATTTCAAACTTCTTCAAACTCACAACACAATAGGCCTCCAAACATTTTTCTTAAACTCACAACAAGAGAGAAGATGAATAGTGTCCACCTTTTTCTTTACCTTAACTCCACTCTAACCACACAAACAAGTGGAGTCAACCCCTAACTCACTTCCAAAGCTACAACATCAATAATTTAGCACTTATTTGGTCTATAACTATCTCTTTATCTTTATCTTTGAAAGAAATTTATTTCAAGTTTTCTTAAAAGGTAAACTATTAGAAAATTTCCTTCATATTACTTTACAAATACAAAATTATTATAGGAAATCACTCCAATTATGGAATAAAGAACTAAAATCGAACATATATTTAATAAAAATAAAAAAACTAGAACTCCAATCAAAATATCATTCTATCTACAAGAATTTGAGGATACATTTGACGATAGCAACTTCATAATTGGTACGATCCGCCTTAATTAAAAGATTGACTGACCCTTCTAACCATCATTGATGATTACGACTTCTTTCGATAATCCTCATCATATAATAATATTGCTCATTGTTTAAATCTTCAAGAAATTCTTTGAATGTGATTTCACGACTGTCGAACTCAACACATTCAAAATACAGCAAAATCACCAATGCTCGAGTGTCACATTGAAGATTATCGTATCATCGTTTATCCATGCAAGGTTGTTTCAATGGTCGAGATGGCCCCAACTTAATCTTTTGATCGCCCACATAACAATAAAAGACTTAATGGCAATTGTCGTTGATTTAATAGTTGCGATAAAAAAAATTCAAACTCACATTCCGGTTTAAATTTTTCATCTCAAAACTCAGAAAAAAAAAAACCCTCTAGTTCAACATAGCATAATCTAAATAAAAAATAAAGAAGAAAAATATCAAATAAGATGAAGCTTTCAAATGAATCCTTCTCTATATAGTTGCTTATAACGGCAGAGAAAAAGTGTCACCTTGAAGCCACTTCAAATGACGTTGTCTTCTTTATAATGTTACAAACATTCAAATCTATTTTAAAAATGTGAATATACATATTCTACATAATGTTTGTATTTGCAACACGACTACGATATTGAATTGATTTTTCAAATATTGAGTTTATTTAGTTTCTCTATTTTTTTCCTCAAAATAGATATTTCTTAAATTCTTTTACTAGTATGTTTTTTGAGGTTTCCAAATTGCAACCATTTTTTTTTTCAAATTCCACTAACTAACTTTGAAACTAACCTCTAGTTTTTTCCCAAAAATTGGATAAGTTCTAATCTATAATCTTGTAAGGGTTAAGTACAAAAGTTAACTCAAGGCATATTGGAGTTTGTAGTGACTTCTGGATTTAGTGTAATGTGACCTACTACTAAAACAAATATTAATTTTGTAAGGACGTTAGCAACTAGAGTGGTCTGATGGATGATTGAGAATCCTTTTGAGGTAGAAGTATCTATTTCGGATAACTTAAGCTTTTTAGATTGGATGATGTAGGAGATTTACAGGGAACTAAATTCAATCTGTGTAAAAATAAAATTGTGGAAGAATGCCAAAACAATCAAAAAAATTTCATCAAAAATGAATATTTTATTGAATTAAAAGTGGATTTTGCACTTGGACCCATTTCAATTTCATAGACTCACCTATTGTGATCAACTTTGGCACTTCTCCCTAGGCCAAGAAAGAATAGAGATGAGTGGATGAGAAAGTGCAAACCAAAAATATTTTTCAATGACCATTGCATCCAGCTATTGTCTACAATAGGTTAGTCTATGACACAGTGATAAGAGCCCTGTCTAAAATAGGTACTTCTACCTTATATAAGATAGAAGTGCATATGTTCATCCTTGGAATTTCCTGTGAAAAGGGAAGGTGTTGTACAATAGTTTGATTTTCAATAAGTTTTTTTTTAAGTAGATGATTCACTCTTTACAAATTCCCAATGAATTTGCCAACCCCGTGATAAGGGACTATTTGTGACCACTTTGATTCTCATGACTAATCCATGGAGCTCTTGGTCTTTCAAACAATAGTGATATATGTATTCATAGCTTGCCTTTGTACAACAAAATTCTTGCAAAAAAAAACATTTAATGTTCAACCTCATTCAACTAAGGTATAAATATATAACTAATTAAAGTGGCCTATCCTATAACTATTCATTTCATCTGATTTGCATGGACACAGTCAAAATCATATTTAGAGGTTTTTTTATTTATTTCTAGTCAATTGAAAATCTTCATAAAAGGAATGAAGATCTTTTATAAATTATGCGAAATTCTAAAAATTGGGACTTAAAGATGCCTCTAAAATGGTGTATTGATGCATCCTTGTTGGATTGAATCATTAGTAGAAAAGCAAGAAATTTTGGTACACCAAGTTATAGTGTCAAAGTTTAGTGTCAATGGCCAATATGGTAACCAAACTAATGCCCACATAAATATGGACTTTTGACACCAAGCCTTGACACTATAGCTTGGTACTCCAAGATCTAGAGATTTTCAACTCGTGTATCGAAAAGGCTAGAAATCATTCCTTAGAGACTCGTTTACTTTATAGCTATGTTATATCATGAAGACATTGACCATGACAATTTTAGGTTTTTAATGGTAACACTTCAAAAGGTCCCCTTTGTGATATACTTCCAGGGAAGATGGTTTTGACTTCTTGAACTCCAAAGTGCTCCAAAGTCCATATTCTAAATGATGTTGAATGTAATAAGTACTACAAGGCAATGTTTTATCTAAATAACTTCTCATTCATCCTAATCATACTTGAATCCTTCAAACTAAAATATTATTGACGTAACTAAGATGTTAAGACCAATTTGATGAAACTGTTGAAAATCATTGGTTCAAGGATAGAAGTGAAAATGTGCCAAAAATTGAAAAAGAATTAAGATGTTAAAAAAAATTATTAATCAAACTACCTAATGAAATTGAAAACTTCTATATATAATAGACTTTGGTGTATGTGGGGTCATGAAACAAATAGCCTTTTACAAAGTAATTCAGACTACTATGGATGAATATTTTGTGTTCTTCTTCAAGTAAACTTTTGGGAGATTCACACATCTCCTCCACTTAGTACAAGATTTGAGTTCTTCGTAGATGAAACTTCGTGATGGTCCAAACACTCATCCATCCTGAGCTGCTCTGTCCTTTTTAGGGTTTAAGGTTTGCTGGCCCCAGGTTGGGAGGGAGCTGGGAACCAAATGGAATTTGGAATAAGAGACGCAGGCACTCTACCTTACCAGGTGGAGCATATTAATCTTCTTTTTTAGTAAAGCAAAATTATTACTATATCCACTTCTTTTGACTTTCCCACTAGTAAGCTTCATAAGTACGACACGCGGGCATACCACATGCTTCATTTTCTTGCCACTCGTTCAATTTTGTTAGCGTTGACGGTCGGACTTCATTTTGCTGCTCCCAAAGAAAAAGAAATGAAAAGAACGGAGACCTGTTTCCAATTATTTGAGGTATCAGAATAATATGTGGGAACAAACATGGCGTTTGCCATTGTATTCTACCTCAGGTATCTTAATGCTTTTCCAAAAAGTCTCAGTGAGGGTTCCATTTGGTCAGGTAGTTTGGTGGGTTTGGAAGGGGGGCCAATACCTGGATGGATTTTATGGTAGGTTGCATGGATAAAAAGATGTTTGAGAGGATTAGTGTGTCCTACCAGATAATTCTGTTTGAAAAAATCAAACTAAACAATCAAAGACATAACTTATTTGCTGGTACTTAACTCTTAATATACAGCTCACAGATTTTCAAATTATGGGAGGCAAACCTTTTATGACCTATGTCCCATTCTGGCCTTGTAGACTATTTTCTTTCTGTGCAGAAGAGATGAGCAACAATTAGTTTTGGTGCAATTCCCAACGCAGCTGTGACACATTATGATTGGCTAATAAGACTCTCAATATTGCAACTAGTTTTATATTGGAATGATGAAAGTCTATGTCATCGTCATGGAAGAAAAGTCCATCTTCTGCTAAAAAATTCACAAGAATTTTATGCAGTAGCAAAGAAATTTGGAAAATTATGCAAACCTTGTGCTGCCTATTGCTAAACATGAGAAAATTTACTCTCTGAAGAAACTCACCTTGCATATACCAAAAGTTGCTTAACCCCTACAGTTCCTTTACTATGTTTTCACTAAAAATGCTCCAAAACTGCCGTTTTTAATACAAGTATCCAAATTTTTTTTTAAACATTCTTGGACACATCCAACAGTAGGATCTTATAGTATGATAATTCTAAAAGATGTGAAAAAAAATTCAGAAATTTTCACCATGTGGATTGCAAGATATTAGCATTTGAATTGGCAAAGATCTTTTTTTAGCCTTGCAAAAATCCGGGTAGCTGCACTTCACAAGGTCACATTTGTATGAAAAAATGTCCAAAATGGTTGCAACTCTGTGGGTTCATTCTTCAAGGCAAGTTGGTCACATTCTCGAAAAATTTTAGATCATTTGGAATTGTACAACATATAGGAAAAAAATAGTAAGTAGAAAGAAGTAGAGAATGAATCAAAATACTAAATTGTTAATAATTTAATTATGGAATTGAAAAATGCCAATCTCAATGGTTGTAATGTTGTAATAAACAATCTTCACCTAATATTTTTATTTTTTTTCAAAAATATTGAAAATTGAGTTTAGTAAAAAACTTCAAAGTTTATTTTGGAGTAGAGAATCCATAATCGCACACAAACTAAAACACCTTGTAACTTTTGACTCATTGGTCAAAATGGAATGATTCAAAGTTTTCTATGTATATACAAATCTAAAAAATTAATTTCAATTTTTTTTTTTGAAAAAAGTGATTTCTTAGATCTGCCCACACCGCCCGAATTGAGAAACAAATTACATATTAGGCCATAACTTTTGACTCATATTTTCAAATGTCTTGGAATATAGTGCACATGAAAGATATTCTTCATCCACACCTTCTATTAAAATTTGGGTCAAAATATAAAAATCTCCGCTCATGTGCACCTACCCAAAAAAGTTATGTTGCCAAAAAATGCACCTTGGTCCTTTAGGGGTTAAGTGATCAAGAATGGATTTGCCTCCCTTACATTGAATATTGTAGTTCGCCCCAGGAAATGGTGAGGCATTGAAGAGTAAACCCTACAAGCACCCTTCTAGATTCAAAGCCAAGTGCACCTAAAATTGTCTGCATAAGCATTTGAGCATGCCATCTATTACTTTAGTGTCTAACTTTTTGTTAGTGGTCTCGCTGCTCCCCAAGAATGGAGAGAAGTTTTCAATTATTTGAGGAACAATTTATGGAATAACATTGATGGCATTTTTTTTGCAATACTCTACCTCAGGTAAAATTGCTTTCAAAATGTATTTGGGACCCAGAACAAGCCTGCTGAGATGAAATGAGATGAGATGATTAAAACTAACTCTTAGTACGCGTCATTTTTTGGTGAGAACGGTTCAACGGAATTGAACATCCTTCTTCAGGAGTACAAAAACACCTCCATTGGAAGAAGAGAAAGAATCTCATTTTTTTCTTCTTTTAACTTTCTACACACACACACACTCACACCTAACATTCCATTTCCTTGTTTTCATCTCCATTCTGCTTTCGTTTCTGGTTAACAAACTTCCACAGTGGACATGTTGTTCTTGTGTGACACAACATTCCCAGGTCGGTCCTCAGATAGGTCTTTTGTAAAAGATAAAATAGAATTTGTGACGTTGTTGCCTTTTGTGACTTTGACTTTGTATATTTCATAATTTGGGAGACATTGTGAAAACCAATATGAATTGTAAAAGGAAAAAATTGGTGAACAATCATCAAAATGTGAAAATTTGTTGAACAATCATGCTCAGCAAATGGAGAAAAAGAAGAAGGTGTTAATGTTGGTCATCCTATTTGCTCCCACTTCCAAGTGCGTTAACCTTGGAGCGCTCCAACGTCCATTTGGGGGACGATGAACAGATTGAAGTTCTCGTTTCTGTCTCATTCTTGCTTAGATGAAAGTCATCCTAATTTTGGGTGATACTCTATTAAGTTCTTGTCTTATCTAATGGTTGGATTTGGTGTCACTAGAATACTAATTTTTCGAAAATTACAAATGCGGAAGTATGTCAAGTGGTCAAATTACATTGACTCTAGTTCAAAACCAAATTAGCAAAAATGAGGTCCTAGATGTAATGAACACAAAAATTTCAAAAAATCACCATATCAAGATAACCTCATTTCAAATTTTTTCTAACAAGTTTTACTCAAAAAATGATAAAAGTTTGTTTGTCATTGAATTTAGAAGGAATTTTGAAATTCCCCTTTCAAAATTTGTAGAAAAATATTGGTGATAGCACTAGTGAATCTAACCATATGGATAGAATCTACAATTCAAAATCTACAACTTTCATTTGTACATCAATTCCAAAATATTCTTCCAAATAACACTTTATAATAGTTTTTCCCAAATCGTCAAATTTGGAAATGGATCCAGACGTTTAAGGGTTAAGATGTAAGGTAGGGTCCCGAATTAAAAAGAGGCCCAGATTCTTCTTCCTCAGGTTGGTCAGCAGGAACAATTGTTCGAAGCTTTGTTACTGCAGTTGTTGTATCATTCAAATACATCCCTATCCTACCTTCAATTGAATTGAATACATGTGTGCTTTGAAGGCAAACCCAACCCAACACCTTCACATAACTTAAACCTTACAGCGCATCTGTGTGCAAGGGACAATTTGGGGGGGCACCCAAAAAGAAAAGCCTGCAAAACAAAATCAGTGCACAATGAATGCACAATTTGTTTAATGCAGTGCATAATTTGACTTGATTAATTCTCTGAGTCTTCCCGTACATTAAGACTTACTACAATTGCCTTAATATTTCTTTCCTAAGCTAAGGTAGGAGGTTCTAAAAGTGCACGGGTTCTAAAAGGGCCCACCTCCTTAAATGTACACTGCATGTACATGTTGCTTTTTTGTAACCTTCAGTCATGTACAAAAAAGTGTACATTTTAGGAGGTGGATGCTATTAGAGCCCTATGCCACTTCACCTTCAAAATTTTGTAACTAATTCTAAAAAGCTCCAAAAAATATGACACGACTTGAGTTAGATGCCAATTCTACTTGTCTTTCAAGGAAATCTTACTGAAAAATATTTGAAGAAGTTTCACCTCCCCCAAAATCAGATCCAGCTCTTAAATAGTTGATTTGTGGACCTCCTACCTTAGTCAAGTTTAGGGACTGTGATAAGTTTACTCTCCTTTCTCAGCAAGATGAGAAGCTTCAATAATGAGTGGGAAAAAGCGCCCAAGAATGGGAGAATTCATTTGCGTGCCAAGTTTGGCAGGCTAGGTTACAAGTGAGAGGATAACTGCTAATTTTCGCTTACGAAAAAGTGAGTTAACTTATCAGCGTACAAAACACTTCAAGTTAATCTCATACCAAAGTCTACTTTGCATCGAACATTGCCTTGCTCTTGGTTCACTCCTCATAAGGCCAAGTCCAAGCTTGGTGTCCCATTGACTCGTCATAGGAAGATTAGACCATAATCCTTCTCCTCATTCGAACCCCTCGTATCAACAAAATAAGTACCAGGCTCTGAATGTTTTTGATGGAATAAAATGACTCTGGAGTGTGCTCAAAACTGTTTGAAGCCTCTGTCTCCACTCTCAAGGATGACCTAATTCATAATTCATAATCTGAGGAACAAACTCCTCCACAATGCCAGCACGTGAATTGTGTCTAGCTGGGAATGAGAAAATGGCCTCCAACCTGAAAACAAAATAAGGTAAGGAAGGACACCACAAACACTCTTGGACAACAACGTAATGTTTCAATGCCAAAGTCAGGGCTCAAGAACTGCCGCTCATTCGACTGACATTTCGAAAGCCTCAGCAACCACGTTGCACAACAAAAGTCTGTTGCGACCACCGAGAGGTATCACGGATCCAAAACCTACATCATCTCACCCAACACAACCTACGCATCATTTCCTGGTGTCTGAGAATCAGGTTCAAAGGAATAGAACATCCTTCTCTTCAGGTACAAAAACAACAACACCTGTGGAAGAAGGGAACTAAGAATTGTCTCATTTTTTTCTCACAACTTTCTGTCCACACAGACTTTCTATCTGCATTCTGCTTTAACAAGTTTCCAGTTAACAAACTTTCACCGTCAAGGTGGAAGTCAGACATGTTGTTCTTGCATGTGATATACAACATAGTTAGAATACCCAGGTAGTAGGGCCTCAGACAGGTCTTTCGTAAAGAAAATAATAGAATTTCTGATTTGTTGCTTTTGCACCTTTGACTTTGAAATGTACATTTCATTCTATTTTTGGGAAACATCATGGAAAAGCAATAAAAAAGAAATGTGGAGGTGGGAAATTGGTGAACGATCATAAAATGTGAAAATTTGTTGAACAAGCAAGCTCAGCAAAGTCTTTGATTCGATTTGTTGGGGGAAAAAAAGAAGGTGGTAATGTTGGTTCTCCTACTGGCTTCCACTAACATGTGGGTTTTGATGGAGGGTCCCGAAATTAAAAGAGGCCCAGCTTCTTCTTCCTCAGGTTGGTCAGCAGCTACAAACAATTGTTTGAAGCTTTGTTACTGCAGATGTTGTATCAAAAACTGTTAATTTCTGCTTAGGAATAAGCAAAATTATTAGTGTACAAAACACTTCAGGTTAGTGTCATTACGAACTCCATTTTGCATTGAACCTTCCCTTGGTCTTGCTTCACTCCTCTAAAGGCCCAAGTCTAGATACTAAGCCTTGCATCCCATTGACTCATCATAGGAAGATTAGACCATAATCCCTCTCCTCATTTTGAGCCCCTCGGATCAACCAAATAAGCACCAGACTCCGAATGTTTTTGATGGAATAGAATGACTATGGACTGTGCTCAAAACTCCTCCAAAACACCCACACATGAATTGTGTCAAGCTGTGCTCAAAGTGCCAGAGTCACTTGAAATCGAGATAATGAATTCCAACTTGAACACAAATCTGGTAAAAGGAAGGTCACATCATGGACACTCTCGGACTACAAACGTTTCCATGCCAAAGACAGGGCCCGGGAACTGCCCCTTCACTCCGCTCACAATACCTTTAGAAAGCCTCAGCAAGTGAACCATATTGCACAACAAAAGTCTGTTGCCATACCAGCGAGAGGAATCAGTCTGGGATCGAAAATGGACATGGTCTCATCCAAAGCTGTCCAGTCAGAGTCAGCCACAACTCCGTCATCTTAAGCTGTTATCAAGCTTGTTGATCCTCCAAAAGCCGTAAGCTCCAGAATGGAAAAAAAGAAAAAGAAAAACAGTAGGCCAGCTACGATGGATTACAATGGATTCCATTTAATGCTTGGCTGCATAGACTGAGTTTGACTTGCAAATTGGAGTCCACCTTAGCTTTTGACTTTGTCTTTCACCATGGTCATGTTGTTGAGTTGACAACCATCCTCACTAGCATTCAGTTGTGTGTGTGCGTCAGTCAGCATATGAGGCCAAATTAAAGGTTACGCTAAAGGCAGCATATAAATATATATAGAACCTCCAAGTATGTGCAAAGGAGATTGGTGGACATACCTGGAACACTTTGCCCTCGCCACTATCCCAGCTAGCTAGCATCTATATGACAAAATTAAAAGATTACACACACAAAAGGTAGCGTGTGGAACCTCCTTCAAATATGTTCCGAGACTCAGATAGAAGGATATTGGTGAACATACCTGGAATCAGCTCCACATAGGACCATGCAGCCTTCACATCCAAAAAGATTTTGAGGTTTCCACTTTCCACCACCCCAGGACTGTGCATGTGGAGCCTTTGACGTTGACGCAAACTGCATTATTTGATTGTCGTCAACCTTCCCCGGTCGTAAGGAATTATACCCCGTTTCAAGGATAAGAAAGGGTCGGTTCTTTCACTTCTCTCAAAACCTCCCCCACATGGGTAAAGAGAAAGCAGATGGAACAGATGCGGTTTCTTTGTGTGGGTTACCGCTAAAAGGAAGAAAAAGAAGAGAGATGCAAATGGTAGCCAACTGAAGTACAGCCTCTGGGGTTTTCTTTAGGTGCACTTCTTTCTTCTTTTTTCAGAAAGAAAAAGATGAAAGGGGTGGTTGACAGACCAAAGTTTGTATGGTCTAGAGGCAAAAGTAAGTCTGCATTTTAAGGGGTAGGGCAATGTACGTGGGTGCAAGCTTTGGGTTTAGGGTTTAGGGTGCATTAGAAACTTGATTTCAAACTTTTGTGGTCATTTTGTGACTTTGAGTGAGAGTCATTCCTATGGGAGTCACTGGTGCGCATTGTTACTGGTGTTTTCTTGAGGAGATAGTAATTAATCACGTGATGTGCGCTATCAAATAAGAGGGGCACCCACCAGAAATGATACTTGGGTTATTAGGGGTTAATCGAGTGTGATGATGATAGTAATTAATCACATGTTTTTTTTTTCATTTATAACCCCTAAAGTTCGATGACTAAATTGTTGAAAATTTAATTTTGGAATTCAAAAATACTCAAAACTATCATTTTTAGTACAAGTAACAATTTTTTTTTTAAAAACCTTTTTTACACATGGAACTATAAGTCTTGTGGTATGCTGACTTGAAAACATGTGGTAAAAATTTCAGAAATTTCCACCACATGCATTGCAAGATTTAACCATTCAAATTCATTGAAATCATTTTCTTAGCCTTGCAAAAAATAGGGCAGCTGCATTTCTCAAGCTCACTTTTCCATAGGAAAACGTCCAAAATGGTGGTGCTTCTTTGGATTCATGTTCCTAGACAAGTTGGCCACATGCTTGAAAAATTTCAAACCATTTGAAATTGTACAACATATAAAAAAAAATAGTAAGTAGATAGTGGTAGAGAATGATTCAAAATATTAAATTGTTTAGAATTTAATTTTGGAATTCAAAAATGCCAATCTCAATGGTTGCAATGTTATAATAAACTATCTACACCTAATTTTTTATTTTGACCTTTAAGTTGAGTAATGTCTATAAGTGTAGTTCATGGCTCATATTTTTTTGGTTTAATTTGGGCATAGTCTGAAAAGTCAACCTACTTCAAAAAGGGCAAATCCAAATAGCTCAAAGAAAAGACAATTATGCCCATTCTTCTTTTTCTTACAAATGCCACTCTCATTTCAATGATCACCATGCATTGCAAAATGACTAGAATGTTGTGAAACTTTAGATGAGCATTTTCAACTTTCTTGTCTTTCACTAAACACAAAATTCATCTTTTAAAAATATTTTCACTAAAATATGTTCCTTCAAAATACACTACACTATTTTTTTATTCATCGAAATAAAACTTTAAATTTAAATATCTGCTATAGTATATAGTCAAATAATTTGAATTTTTTGAGGAGCTCACTATCAATGTGAACTACAAGATTCTAAGGTTATTTTCCATTTGATCTTAGGAAAAAATGAGTAAACAAATTGCTCAAGTTCTTCAAAATTTGGCCCATTTTTAAAGTACACCCTCATTGGATCAATAGGCAAGTAGAAACTCTTCCAATGCAATAACTTCTCCACACCACAAATCTTATTTGGGGGCAAAAGAATTTCTATTTTGTAATTTGAGCCCTTGAAGAATGCTATCGTATGTGCAATCTAGGTGTAAGTATCTTTACACACGAAAATGTAATAAGATGACATGGATTATCGTCCTAGGGCATTTCAAATGTTCTCCCAAACTTCAATACCCAGATGATCTCTTTCTTTTCTTCCAACTACTCTCTTCTTCTCTTTTCCGGATTCCAACTGCTATCCAAATTCCAATCCGGATCCGGCTTCATCCGATTTCTAGTTACGTCTCTCAATACACTGGTTTTCAATTCTTCTGTTTTACCATCAGAGGGGCTACTGTTGATTTTTCAAAAGGTAGGGACTTCACCACTTTGGTCTCTCTACTTACTAAACTGACAAAAACAAACAAACATCCAAATAATCAAGATGTTGCAGTACAGAAAAAAGATCCGACTCCTCATAATGTTCTAAATGGCCAATTTCGAATGCAGGTCACTTAGGACTGCATTCACTCCTTCTTACTACAACGACAAATCTCAGGCATCCGGAACTGATAAGGAGGTAGTCTTTCTAGATGTAAGACGGATTCTAAGGTTGGCAGATCTTCCAGTGAGTGGAATATTCTGTTGGGAGTCGCTAATATCTGCATGGAATTGTTTTCAATTCCAGATCTGTACTCACACCACTCTTCAATACAACTCGGTTACCGTTTTGGTAGTTCAAAGGCACCACGTGCAACTCCTCAATCACGAATCTAACACCATTACAATAGTACTTCCATAATCCGATCTGGTTACCCAAAAATCCGAATTCCTCCTCACCTGTCCTTCTCACATCTCAATCTTCCAACAAACAAAGAAACACAATTTGTATACAGATGTTGGAGCCAGAATGTCCAACTAGTGGATCAAATTACAAAAGGAAATGAAATACAATAGAACAATTGCTAGGATGGAATGAGAGGGCAACAAACTTGACCGCCCTTAAAAACCAAAATCAAAACCAAAGTCAACGCCTAAAAAGACCAAAAGGCACCCTAGAAATCAGGGTAACCAAACGATGAACAACTTGGGATATCTAGAAAGTTCATAGCCCAACTGTCCCTAAAAATCCGGATTCCTAAGAATCTGTATTCCTTAAAAATCCGGAATTCCTAAAAATTTGGAATTTGGGCCTACACTCAGGAAACCCTTTTCGGAACCTAGAAAATCCTAACTAAGTGGAGACAGCCTATAAGCTACCTCCTTGGACGCGCCTTCTTCAAACTACTCCCACTTTGACTCTCTCGTGTCTCCACAGAAGCCTTCATTGGAGTTGTTTGGGATGTTGTTCAAATCTAAATCTTCTATCCTAGATCATTTTCCAGATTCTAGATTCTGAACATTTCCGGATTTTGGATCCATTCCAGATCTCTATCTGAATTCAAAACATTTTCAAAATCTGGATCCCACACATTTTTGGATATATTTTGGATCCCATCCCGATATTGCCGAAAGTCTTTGAAAATACTTATTGGACAACTATTTGGTTTCCAGTTTCCAGTTAGGACAAAAAGTGCGAATGTCTTCTTTAACCACTTTATCTCAATTAAGAGACCCTATAATTTGCTAATCCACACTTCTAGTCATTTCTCTATTTCTAATCGATAGAATCAAAAAAATATACTGAGAATAGATTTCTTACTTCAAATTCTATTTGAAATAACTAAAATCTATTTCTACAGGTTTCGACAAATGCAATATGGAAATTAGTTGTGGAATATCTTATATACTAGAATCTTGGAGACACTTCAAGAAGCAATATGGGATATATATAAATTTTTATATGTATTTGTATATATACCATATCTATATTTGTACATACAAATATGTATACATTGTTTGTATATATTGTGTATGTATTTGTATTCATATTTGATTTGAAAAGCAAAGAGGAATTATTTCATTTTCATTTTTATACCATTGATTGATGTTTTTGAGGGGATTTTAATCACTTAATATGAAAAACATGACTATCCCTTAGAAAACATGAGTAAAACATTGCTAAGAAGCTAAAGATTATTGGAAGAGAATTATAATGAAAATAAAGGCCCACTTAGCCAAGTCCGTCATATATTGGTACAAATGCAAATTTATATATAGAAAGAAAATATTAAGTATATAGTGTTACAACTCCTATCACAAAATTTGTCATGTTTACATTCCACAGAAATATCATCTAATTATTTCATCTGACATTCGCAATGAAAACCTAGAATGCAACAAGCATTCCTATAATTTTTCATTTATATGTTTCCTTTGTCTCTTGTCATGTTCCTATATATAGGTTTGGCTTGTATATGTATATATGCATTAGATGAAATTTCAATACCCTAAAGGGCTGTGAGCTCCCCTTACAATCCATTGGGTTCTTAGACTTTATAAACTACCCCGCAACAGTTGTTTGATATAGCAAAAAGATTTCTATGTCATTTTTTTCAAATTAAAAAATTTCAACTTCTTTTTTCATTTTCAACTTTTTATTTTATTTTAAAAATTAAAAAAAATTAAAAAATTCTAACAACGGTTGTTTCCAGACTACTTGAAGAACAATGCCAGAAATAGTCCTAAAATGGCCCTCTAGACCCCCCCCCAAAAAGTGTAATGTATATGGATACTTATATTTGTATAGATATATACAAATAGACATCAAAATATAGATGCAAGTATGGTTATTGATACAAGTGCTAATGATCTTATATCTTTTGATGACACTAGTAAATTAATACTAGTATTTAGAACCCTAGACTTTTAAAAAAATGACTTAATTTTTGCCAAATCTAACCTTTATATAGGGTATATTGGTTTTTGAAGAATGATGTGGAAAAAATTTCAAAATTTTCCACCATGTAGATTGCAAGATATTAACATTTGAATTGACAAAAATCCTTTTTTTTTGCCTCATGAAAAACAAGGCAATTGCACTTCATAAGGTCACATTTTTATGAAAAAATGTCTATATTTGTGGTTACTCTTTGGATTCATACTTCAAGTGAAGTTGGGTACAGACTTCAAAAAAATTAAGATCATTTTGAATTGTACAATATATAGGAAAAAAATAATACATAGAAAGAAGTAGAAAATGATTCAAAATACTAAATTGTTAGGAATTTAGTTATGAAATTGAAAAATGTCAATTGCAATGGTTGCAATGTTATAATGTACAATCTACATCCTATGATTTTATTTTTTTCAAAAAATATTGAAAATTGAATTAAATAAAGGACTTCAAAGTTTAGAGTAGATAATCCACATATAATTGCTTGCAAACTAAATTTCTTCATAACTTTCATCTCATTAATCAAAATTGAATGATTCAAAGCTTTCCATGTCAATTTTTAGAATACCAATTTCGTTTTTTTTATTCTAAAAGAGGTTTTTTTATTTACCCAAACTACCTCGCCAAGGAAAAAACTATATATCATACAATAACCTTTTAACCATGTAATCAAAATTTATGAAAATTGTTGATCCTTAATCCTTAAAGGACCAAGGCCTTTTGGAGGGCCAAAAAACACTCAAAATTACCATTTCTATGGCAAAAAGTTAAAAAGAAATTTGATTTTTTTTTTCACGCCTAACTGTAAGATCTTACACCTAAATATTATGAAAATGTGTGGACAAAATTTCAAATTTTTTGATCACACAGATTGCATGATATCTATGTTTAAAGTGGAAAAAACAAGTTTTTCATCACATTGCGGGACTAGATTTTTTAACTTTGAACATCTTTAACTTTAATTTTTTGCACTATAACATTTTGAGCTTTAAATCTTTACGGTATGAAATTGAGTTGAGAGTTAGAAAAAATTCAAAATATTCAAAAAAGCTTTTTTTTATTCTTTAAAAAATTTCTAGGTAGAAGTAGGTATGAAATAGAAGGAAAATCTAAAATATTCATATCTCTAAAATGAAATTAAAATGCACTAATCCCTATGGTGAGATTATTCTAGAAAAAAATATTGACCTTATGAAACTTTTTTTTTTCAAAAATTGTAAAAATTGCATTCAAAATTGAATCCTACAAATTATTTTTTCAAGAAGATGCTCTAATTGCCCAAAAAACAAGATTGTCCATAATTTTCTCATAAAAAATCCAAGTAGAATGAATCAAAGCTTCACTTGTACACAAAAATATAATCTATGAGGGAAAAAAATTTTAATTTTTGAAATTTTTTCTACTACCCTTCGTCCCCTATTTTGAGCTTATTTGGGCATATTTTTTTTTTCCAAGCACCGATTGAAAAAATAAATTATATTTTCATGAAGCTAATCAATTTTTCTATCTTCAAACAAAATTTCAAAAAATAAGGAAAAAATTTCAGCCTGTAGGTACTTGCATGAAATCCCATTTGTCCCTTGAAGGGACATGGTCCTTTAGGGGTTAAGGGACAATGGTCCTTTAGGGGTTAAAGGAAAATTTGGTCCTCATGTTGTGTGAAATAAATAAAAATAAGAATTCCATTCATAGTGATCTTCCTAAAATTTCTATTATTAATATTTTTTTTACTCGATTGCATGTGCTTAGCTTGTTGTATAATATTTTACTTTTTGTTTTTGTTTTTGTTGTATTTGCATTGCTAGCCAAAGCCAAACGACCTGCAACAAGACCCATTGCTTTTCCTAATGTATGAGGCAAGTGGAAAAATTTCTTGTTTGAAACCACCTTCCATAATCGATGACCATGACTTCTACCATTTAGATTGAGTGCATAGTTGAGTGGATCAAAAGTGGCACTTGGTGACTCTATAGAAGTCCCTCAAAGTCAATAGGCAAGTTTTTAAATAGTAGTCATTCTACATGCTATGATACCCTACAAAAGTGGGAGAATGTATATATTTTAATTAAATGAATATGGGTAAAATATGCAAGAGTCATAGGCCATACATCTTAGTTGGAGTTTCAATTTACAATTTGGGTGCTCCTATAGGTGGCAAAATTCCAAATAATTTTATTTTAAAATGATCCCATATTCTTGTATAATGTTCTATTAGAAAACACACATCTAGAAGATCCCATACCAAAGAGATTAGCTAGAAGAAAAATGAATAAATAATAAAGTAAGGCTTTGAAAGGGACATTTGAAAATACATATCATTTCAGACTATAAAAAAAGTCTTTAACTCAAAATTGCAATACATTAATGATATTTAAAACATCAATTTGGAACACTTATTATCATATCTATTTACAATAATTTAATAAAGTCTATTTTTTTTCTTGCAAATATTTATATATACAAATTACAGGCTTAAATATATAGTGTTGACATTGTAACAATCCATAATAATCCATACAAAAGTCCCTCTATGCTTAAAGTAAATGATTTCTTAAACGTCAATTACATGGTTGCTTAAGCAACCACATGTAGAATAAAGTACATGACATTTTAATTTAAATATACATTTTTATTATACACAATAGAGCTTGTAATAAGAGAAGTCCCTAAAAACGTCTTTGTGATAGTGATTTGGGTCCTCTCAATTATGCATTCACCCTTTATTGAACCTTAGATTGTACTATGAAGAGTCTCTTTCATTGTGTGAGAACAAAAAAATTGCACTTTATAGTGTTGTTTTGCACCAACTTGTCATGGATGTTTGCTTATGGTAAATAAAACATTTGAATGATGGGTCTAGTGATGTGGCATCTAGTGTCAAAGCACATCACGATGTATTATTTACATGGATATTTTACTAGGCTTTTTTTCTTTTCTTTTTTTAAAACAAGTGTGTTCATGTGACTCATTTCAAGGGTTTTCCGTCAGGAAGAGAGGGTGATTTTACACACAAGGTAAAAAACCAATTGCCGTCATGTATTGAACCCATGACCACGCCATTTGGTGTCGATATCTCACCACCATCACCTGATAGTTTAGGGTCATCTCCCACCAATTTTACTAGGCTTTTGAACCTTGACGTGAGGTAGGATCATTCTTAGTGCTTCAACCATGTAAGAGATTCTTTGTTATTTGGTGGGGATTCAATCCATTGTTTTGTTTGCCACCCAACTTTGTTTTTTTTAATCTCTTCTACATGTTCTAATTCAGTTCTTTCAAATGATTGAACATCTAAATTTCATTGAAATTAGACTATCTGAGGTTAGGCAATGACATCAAAAATTCTATTTCATTTTATCTTTGCAAAAGACCTATCTGAGGCCTGACCTGGGTAGCATATGTTGTCATGCAAGGACAACACGTCTTCAACTTTCAACAGCCAAAGTTTGTTAACCCAAAACCAGGAAATGGAATGTTAGGTGTGTGAGTGTGTATGGATAGAAAGTTAAAAGAAGACAAAAATGAGATTCTTTCTCTTCTTCCAATGGAGGTGTTTTTGTACTCCTGAAGAAGGATGTTCAATTCCGTTGAACCATTCTCACCAGAAAATGATGCATACTAAAAGTTAGTTTTAATCATCTCATCTCATTTCATCTCCGCAGGCTTGTTCTGGGTCCCAAATACATTTTGAAAGCAATTTTACCTGAGGTAGAGTATTGCAAAAAAATGCCGTAAATGCCATCAATGTCATTCCATAAATTGTTCCTCAAATAATTGAAAACTTCTCTCCATTCTTGGGGAGCAGCAAGACCATTAACAAAAAGTTAGACACTGAAGTAATAGATGGCATGCTCAAATGCTTATGTAAGACAATTTTAGGATAGGTGCACTTGCCTTTGAGTCTAGAAGGGTGCTTGAACGGTTTATCCTTCAATCAATTTCCTGAAGCAAACTCTGGTATTCAATGTAATTTCACTGCTCTTGTGTCAAAATTTGTTTTAACAAATTTGTGTCAAAATCAACAAAAAATCAATTGGATCAATGCGACCAAAACAACAGAAAAAGTGAATTATCTAGTAGTGTTTGAAAATCTGTGAGGTGTAAGTTATATTAACCCTGCAAGAATGTTGTCCCCTATGACCAAGGTAGTTGCCAAAACTCTCTGATTACTGAACCAATTGGTGCATTGACTGCATCACCTTTTTCTGCAGTTAACAGTGAAGTCATCCATCAGACCACTGTGGATCTCCCCAACTGAACATCTTTTTATGCATGCAACCTACCGTAGAATCCATCCAGGTATTGGCCCCCCTTCCAAACCCACCAAACTACCTGACCAAATGGAACCCTCACTGAGACTTTTTGGAAAAGCATTAAGATACCTGA
Source organism: Pseudoscleropodium purum (assembly GCA_963969395.1). Taxonomy (NCBI): domain Eukaryota; kingdom Viridiplantae; phylum Streptophyta; class Bryopsida; order Hypnales; family Brachytheciaceae; genus Pseudoscleropodium; species Pseudoscleropodium purum. Next base: position 38,484,859 of record OZ017795.1, read on the forward strand.
GGTAGAATACAATTGCAAACGCCATGTTTGTTCCACATATTATTCTGATACCTCAAATAATTGGAAATAGGTCTCCGTTCTTTTCTTTTCTTTTTCTTTGGGAGCAGCAAAATGAAGTCCGACCGTCAACGCTAACAAAATTGAACTGGTGGACAATAAAATGAAGCATGTGGTATGCCCGTGTGTCGTACTTATGAAAGTTACTAGCAGGAAAGTCAAAAGAAGTGGATATAGTAATAATTTTGCTTTACTAAAAAAGAAGATTAATATGCCCCACCTGCTAAGGTAGAGTGCCTGCATCTCTTATTCCAATTTCCATTTGGTTCCCAGCTCCCTCCCAACCTGGGGCCAGCAAACCCTAAAAAAGATGGAGCAGCTTGGGATGGATGAGTGTTTGGACCATCACGAAGTTTCATCTACGGAGAACTCAAATCTCTTATGAAATGGAGGAGATGTGTGAATCCCCCCAAAGTTTACTTGTAAAATAGTCAAATTTGTTCATTTCTCAAGCATGACATGAATTGAAGGTGGGTTTTTTTAAGTGTTACCAATAAAAAAACAAAAACTTTTATAGTCAATGTCTTCAACAATACTTTTTTTTACTATGGAACTTGTGTTACTAGTAGCATGACATTGTATTAAATTTGGAGGGATGTCAAGGTATTCATTCCTTTCTGTCAAAACTAGTGAAATTTTGCCCAATAGAAAAGGGTTGGTCTTCGACCACACTCGTCATACAATATTGCTATATAATAAATGAGTCTCTGTAGAATGGTTTTGAGCAGTTTCAATACAGAAGTTGAAAGTAGGTCTTGGAGCACCAAACTGTAGTATCAAATATTAAAGGTCCACATCTAGGCACTAGCTTGGTTCCCATATTGGATTTTGACACCAAGCCTTGACACTAAATTATAATTTGATGCTCCAAGGCCTCCTTTTCAAGATGTGATTCAATCCAAAGATGCATCTATTCACCATTTTAAGGGCATCTTTGAGTTCCAATTTTTAGAATTTATATAATTTATAAAATATCTTGATTTCTTTTGTGAATATTTCTAATGGATTAGAATTTTTTAAATATCTTTTGAATATGATTTTGATTACATCCACACAAATCAAATGAATCCCTAAATGCCCAAGGTTTTTTTTGAGCTTCTTGGATTTTGCTCTAAACTAAATTGAAAGTCTAAATTTTAATCCTCTTTTTATATGTCAAATTTAGAATTAAGGTCATGAAGAAAATGAGTTTAAAGGACATAATATGCCTAACCATACTCAAGATATGACTTCTCAAAACCTACTCTACAATTTTCTTAAATGAATTTCAAATCTCAAGATCTAGTGTATTTAAGGCACATCTCCAAGGGCCTCTAACACTAAACAATCAAGATTTATGATTGACACACTTGCCAAAAATCTGCAATAGAGAAACCATAGACATTATTTTTAGAAAAATGAATTTTTGGTGCTTAAAATAGACTTTAATCCTCAAGTGTCCCCATATAGCTTGGAAGTCCAATTCAAAGTGTTGTAAGTTTTGCATCCAATGAAACTTGTCAGGAAACTCTATACTCTTTCTTCTAGCTTGTGTGTTGAAATGTAAGATATATTGATTTTTGGGAGCCATTCAAAGTTCATCGGTTCAATTTTAGTTCACCAAATTGCATTTTGATGGCAACAACTTTGGAGGCTTATACCTCCATCCAATGTTTGTTTTCAATAAAAAAAATAAATTGTTGAGTTTGATTTCCTTTGAAGTGTAGCTATTGTGGCAAAATTTTCATGTCAAACCAAGTTGTTTTGAATGTTTGGGAGCCATTCAAAGTTCAACATCCTAACATTTGGGGATTACAATGAACTTGGCGGCCTATTCCTTCTTTTTTTGATGTCCGTTTCCAATAAGTTTTAGAGGAATGTTGTGCATATTTGTCTATTTAGCGTGGTTAAAATTTTATATCAATCTGAGAAGTTATGAGTGTTTGAGAAACATTTTACTAAAAAGGGGTTCAATTTTAGATGAGTTTTTTGCAATTTTTTGACATTCCAAAACCGTTTTACAATCACGTGAGTCATTTGAATGTGTTTATATATTGGTTTGAAGCACTTTACAATATATATTTTTTTCATTTGAATAGGTTTAGAAATCAAATTTCACCTTTAATGTGTTTCTAGGAAAATTTCAGCATCCTTTTCTACACTAAAACATTATAATCTTGCAATCTATGTGGCCAAATGACTCCAAATTTGATTCACATCATCTACTACACATACTATACAAGATTACACAGTTGAGATTTCTATACCTTAGTGACATTTAGATCTATAATATTATAAAAGCAATGATGTTTTTATCTTGTAAATGCTATGATCTCTTAAAAGGGCGTTCAACTAAAAAAGAAAACACTGAAAACAATACTTTGGTAAGAATTCACTTAACTTCAAAGTTTAATTGAACACCAAAATGTGGTGCCTTCAACATTTAGGGGTTAGATGGATGGGTATAGGATAGTGAGGCCACCTTAGTTATGCCACAAATAAGGTTGAATGTTAACCCTTGAATACCAAGGCAAACGTTTTGTGTTCGATAGATGACATGAAGTGAAACTATATAGGATAGAAGTGCAACTATTCATCGTCTAAATTTATTTTGAAAAGGGAAGATCTTCTACAATAGTTTGACTTGCAATGACTACTTTTGCAATTTTGAAAGCCAGTGATTCACATGGTAATAGAAAAGAATGATTTTGAGGGTCAATCCTTCGGCATTTAAAGGTTAAAGGTTTTCCTTGCAAAGATTTGGTCATACTGAGGCAGACTATGAATAAGGGTATCAATGGCTGCACATACTATTGGGAGGACCTAGCTGTATGGGATTATTTATGAGAATCAAAGCAATCGCAAAATAATGGTCTTGTCACAGAGTTGGCCAATTCATTGGGAATCCATAAAGGAAAGTAAATTTCTATATAAGGTGGGTACTCCCAAAACCGCCACTTTTTGCTACTAAGCCTATTTGCTATTCTTAGACTGCTTAGATTTTCATATGTTCTTGTTGGCAAGTGAAAGGAGGTTCCAACCCACTAGAGACTGTGGCATTTGGATATTGTATGCAAAAGTTATTAAGAAATAAAATTTGGTTCTGAAAGTGTTTCTTCCACATAGGTACAAAATTGACTTTACAAATGTACACATAGTATAGATGGTGGTTTAAGGTCACTGGCACATTTGGGTGTACCTGCCTTATGGAGAAAACCAACAACAAGTGTACGATGAGTCGGTTGATGTTGAAGAAAATCTAGATGGTATCAAAGAAAATCTGCTTGAAATTGAGAATCATAGATCATAGAATTAAGGACAAAGAAAAATAAGTGAAAAAAAAATGTTAAGTAAGAATTTCATCTAATTTAATGACAATTGGACAAATTTCTAGCTTACATACAAGAAGAGGTTTCTAAACTAGTTTTTAGCAATTTGAAGGAGAGAAAAAACGAATGAAATTATCTGTTTAAAGCTTTGGGTTAGTCTAAATTACATACACAGGTTAGGTTAAGTTTAGAAAAATGGGAATGGTATTGGTTCTCATGAAAAAATCCCCAAACACAAGTTAGTTTTCATACATAAATGTTGTTGATCAAAGGTCAATTTAATTGCTTTCTAATGACATATCACTTTACAATACAACTAGGAAGCTAAAAACACAATATGCCTTGAGCTAATCTTTTCACTTAACCCATAAGCATTCCAATGTCTATATATTGGACAATGAATTGAAGGTTTTTAAGGCATTGTTTTATCCAATGTAATACTTGAATCATAAAAAGTCAACCTTTGTTTGTGATAAAATTGCGCTAAATAACACATCTATACAAAGATTTAAGCAAAAATTCAAGAAAAGATTGAGGTGTTAAGGAGTTAAGTCTTATAGGATTCTAAGTTACTTAGGATACATTTCTAAACTATTATTATATGTGATGCATGAAATTAATTTCAAAGTACTCCCAACTGCCCAAGTCCTTATTATGGACAAGTAAATAGAATGCTTCAAGACAATGTTTCATTCAAATAATTTCTCATTCATTTAACCTCTAAAGTTTTTGATTATTTTTTCACTAAAAACGCTCAAAACTGCCAATTTTAGTACAAGTATCAAATTTAAAATAAAATAAAATTTGATCACATGTAACTGTTGGATCTTGCAATATGCTAATTTGGAAAGAGGTGGAAAAAATTTCAAAATTTCCACTAGGTAGATTGCAAGATATTAGCATTTGAATTGACAAAAATCTTTTTTTGGCCTTGTGAAAAACAAAGCAACTGCACTTTATAAGCTCATTTTTCTAAGAAAAAATGTCAGTCTATGTTGATGGTGCTTTTTTGGATTCATTCTTCAAGGCAAGTTGGCTTTATGCTTGAAGAAATTCATATCATTTGGAATTGTACAACGTATAGGAAAAAAATAGAAAATGATTCAAAATACTAAATCGTTAAGAATTTGATTATGGAAGTGAAAAATGACAATCCCAATGGTTGTAATGTTGTAATAAACAATCTACATCCTATGATTTTATTTTATTCAAAAAATATTAAAAATGGAGTTAAATAAAAGACTTCAAAGTTTATTTTAGAGTAGAGAATTGATAATTTTCCACAAACTAAAACTCCTCATAACTTTCATCTCATTAATCAAAATGGAATGATTAAAAGCTTTACACATATATACGTGTGTTTGTGTATATATATATATATATGAGAATTTAGAAATATTCAATGTTTTTTAAATGATTTTTAATGAAGTTTTCTGAATTGCATGGCCTTTTCGTCAACCAATGAAAATTACATATCATATAATAACTTCTTAACCATGTAGCCAAAATATTGGGCTTAAAATCTACTCTTTGGGACTTTGGGCACATGTTATGTGAAAATTTCAAAGAAATAAATGAAAATTTCATTTGTAGTGAGTTGCCCAAAATTGCTATGCTACCAACAAAAATGTAGTTTGGTGCTTTAAGGATTACATAAATTTTTGAATATAAAACACCTTCCTTTGTGACTAATTCTATGAAAGAAAAGTAAATAATAAATAATATAAATATATATTTAGCAAAATATTGAAATTTTAAAACAAAAATATTGGATGTCAAGTCCTAAAGAAGTGGGTGTGTTTTCACAAACTCCCACTTTCAAGTACATAATGCCATGTCATTGAAACATTAAAACATGTTTCAAAGTTTCAACCATACAAATTTGTATTAAACTACTATAATAATTTGTGGAAAAAAAGTTCATACCATTTTGATGGTATAGAGTGCAAAATTATAACATTTTGAATAGATGCAAACAAACTTGTTGGTAGTAAATTCTTATTACACCTCACAAGTTTTCAAAATGCATTGAATCTCAAAGTGAGCTTAAAAAATGGTAAGACACCACTATTCCAATACATTCTTTTCTAAAGTGTATGTCATCTATACACGAGATCCTAGGTTTTTATGGGGATATCTATAATAAGTACTTTGAATAGTAGAATTTTATCCATAGGATATTATAAAATATATTGCAATTTTTTATTTATTATGGTCTTATATTCCATCTTTAAAAGAAGACATTATTATAGTAGGAGCCATGCTCAAATGTTTATTTGGTTGACTTAAGGTGTGGTTAGACTAAACAATTTTTTGGAAATAACAACTATTATTACAATTGCGTGTATAGTTGGTGACTTCTATATAGATTAATCTTGTATGATTTGAAGATCATTTGTTAAGTGGATGCTCATATTTTTATTTTCATCGTTTATACTAAGTTTACGATAGATTAATTTCCAAAAGTTTTAGACTACTTTAGGATTTGATGATCTATGAATATCTGTTATAATATAATTCTTGAAAGATAAATTAAATAAAAATGTTTGAATGAAAGTCATCAATTAATAACCACAAGGTGCATTTATACAAATATGTGACAACATGATCAAGACTATGTTTGTCCTTTCCATGGTTTGAAAGGACATTGTGTATGACCGGTGTACAGTTGAATTTCAAAATCTTTAACTTTATATTTCAATGATGCATGCAAGGCTATTCTATAAGTCATAATATTTCTGTTTTTTTGTGCAAATATGAAATCAGGGTTAATTTTTTGAAGAAAAAATGAAGAGAATTCATATTAAGTAGAGATAAGCTTAAAACACCTTAAATTTCAACAAAGGTGTCAATTATAGTCTAAAATATATTGTAGAGTAAACTAAAATGCCTTGTCATTCTATATTTTGAAATGTGATTATAGGCACTCAAATTTAACCCCTAAAGTTCCACGACTATATTTTCACCAAAAACACTAGAAAATTGCTATTTTTAGTACAAGTACCAAATTTTTGAAAAAAGACTTTTTTTAACACATAAAACTATAGGATATTGTATTAAGATGACTTGAGAATATGTGGTAAGAATTTCAGAAATTTTCACCACTTGGATTGTACAATAGAAGCATTCAAATCTATTGAAATCCTTTTTTGGGCCTTGCAAAAAATAAGGCAATTGTACTTTACAAGCTCACTTTTCTATGAAAAATGTCCAAAATGATGGTCCTTCTTTGGACTCTTTTTTCTAAACAAGTTGGGCACAAGCTTGAAAAATTTCAGACCATTTGGAATTCTACAACATATAGGAAAAAAATGGTAATTAGACAATACGTGACAATGATTTAAAATACTAAATTGTTAAGAATTTAATTTTGGAATTCAAACATGCCAATCTCAATGGTTGCAATGTTGTAATATACAATCTACATCCTTTATTTTTATTTTATTTCCAAAAATATTGAAAATTGAATAAGATAAAGAACTTCAAAGATTATTTAGAGTAGAAAATCCATAACTATCCACAACCAAAAAATCCTCATAACTCTTAACTCATTCATCACAATAGAATGATTCAAATCTTTCCATGTATATATAACTCTAAAAAACTAATTTTAAATTATTTTTTATGAAAAAAGTGATTTTTTTCATCTACTTGGATTGTCCATTTACAAAAAAGTAACACATTAGGCTATAACTTTTGACTCATATGTCCAAATATCACGAAATTTAGTGCATGTGAAAGATATTCCATGTCCCTAATTTTTGTTAAAATTTGAGCCAAAAATATAGAAATCTCTAGTCAAATGCACCTGCTTAAAATTGCTATGTAGCCGATAAATGCATATTGATCTTTTAGGGGTTAATATAAACTTCTACAATAAAATATTTATATTAATATTTATTTCAATATTTTTTAAGCAAAGTAGAAACTAGAAATGAGTAGCTTCATTTCATTAGTTTTAATAAAAAGAAAAATTAATCCATTTTGAAATTCAAAAGTGACCTTGAAGTGAAAAAAGAAAGTGCTAAAATACATTATATGGATATTCTTTTTCATGAAACAACACAGTATTGAAAAAAAAATAGAACTACCACAATTTAACTTTAACTCAATGATATGCATATTCTATTAACCCTTAAAGTTCCATGACTATGTTTTCACTAGAAACACTCAAAAACTGTCATTTTTAGTACAAGGACCAAAAATTTGGAAAAAACTTTTTTTGACATATTTAACCATAGGATCTTGTAGTTTTCTGACTTGAAAACATATGGTAAAAATTTTAGAAATTTTCACCACGTGGTATGCAAGATATTAGCGTTTGAATTGACAAAAATCCTTCTTTGGCCCCTACAAAAAATAGGGCAGTTGCACTTCACAAGATCACATTTGTATGAAAAAAAGTTCAATATGGTGGTGCTTCTTTGGATTCATTCTTCAAGGCAATTTGACTACATGCTTGAAAAAATACAAATCATTTAGAATTGTACAACATTTAGGAAAAAAATAGTAAATAGATAGTAGTAAAGAATTATTCAAAATACAAAATTGTTAACAAATTAATTATGGAATTGAAAAATGCCAATTCCAATAGTTGTAATGTTGTAATAAAGAATTTACATCCTATGATTTTATTTTATTTCCAAAAATATTGAAATTTGAGTAAGATAAAGGACTTCAAAGTTTATTTTAGAGTAGAAAATCCATAACTATCTACAAACAAAAAAATCTTCATAATATTTGACTCATTGATCAAAATAGAATGATTCAAAGCTTTCCATGTATATAATTCTAGAAAACCAATTTCAAATTTTTGTTTATGAAAAAAGTGATTTTTTTTATCTACCTAGACCTCCCATTTATGAAAAAAAGTAATATGTTAGGCTATAAATTTTGATTCATATTTCCAAATGTCATGAAATTTAGTGCATATTAAAGATATTCCTCATCTACACCTTCTATTAAAATTTTAGCTTAACCCCCAAAGGACCATTGTCCCTTTGGGGGACAAATGGGATTTTGGGCACGTACCTACGGAATGAAATTTTTTCCTTATTTTTTGAAACTTTTTTTGAAGATAGTAAATCTGATTAGCTTCATGAGAATATAATTTTTTTTTTCAATTGGTGCCCAGAAACAAAAGTTATGCCCAAATAGGCTCAAAACAAGGGATGGGGGGTAGCCAAAAAAATTTCAAAAATTTAAATTAAATTTTTTTTCCTCATAGATTATATTTTTGTGTACATTTAGAGCTTTGGTTCATTCCATTTGAATTTTTTTATGAGAAAATTATGGACAATCTTGTTTTTTGGGCAATTAGAGCATCTTCTTGAAAAAATAACTTGTAGGATTCATTTTTAAATGCAAGTTTTTACAATTTAAAAAAGAAATTTCACATGGTCAATTTTTCTTGCTAGAACAATCTCACCATGTGGGATTAGTGCATTTTAATTTAATTTTAGAGATATAAATATTTTATATTTTCCTTCTATTTCATACCTACTTCTACTTAGCAATGTTTTAAAGAATAAAAATAAAGCTTTTTTGAATATTTTGAATTTTTTCTAAACTCTCAACTCAATTTTATGCCATAAAGATTTAAAGCTCAAAATGCTGTAGTTCAAAAAATTAAAGTTAAAAATGTTCAAATCCAGTCCCACAATGTGTTAAAAAAACTTGTTTTTTCTACTATAAACGCAGATATCATGCAATCTATGGGGTCAAAAATTCTAAAAAATTTTCCACACATTTTTATAATAGTGAGGTGTAAGATCTTACAATTAGATGTGAAAAGAAACAATTAAATTTTTTTTTAATCCTTTTCCCATAGAAATGGTAGCTTTGAGTGTTTTTTGGCAAAAAAAAGTCATGGTCCTTTAGGCCTTAAAATATACAAATCTTCATTCAGAGTATCTTGCCAAAAAAATTCTATACAACCAAAAAATGTATGTTGGTCCTTTAGGGGTTAATAAGTAGAGTAAACTAGTCATTTATCACATACATTCTATAACCACACGATTCAACTACGAATTTAATTGCGATGGGAACAAAATTTTGTATCACTATCCAATGATCACGCACCATGCAACAAAGGATTGCAAGAAATTTTTAACTAGATTTCAACTTCATTGCTTTTTAAATTGCAACAAAATATGTAGGAAGAAGTCTTTTTGTGTTTTCTTTTTGAATGTGAATCTTAACTTGACATTTAATAATCACCTGAAACTTCAAAATATGTAAGTCTCTATATTTATGTGGAGACAAATTTGAATTTTGTCTCTAAGGAGATTGGCAAGTTAACTCTATACAAAAAAATTGGATGAAAGATTGCATTTTTCAACCATGAGTTATATATAAGGTAGGAGGTTCTAAAAGTGCATAAGCTATAAAAGTGCCCATCTCCTTAAATGTACTATGCATGTACATGTTTCCTTTTTGTAGCCTTTAGCCATGTACAAACAATGTACAATTTAGGAGGTAGATGCTATTAGAGCCTTATGCCACTTCAGCTTCAAAATTTCATAACTAATTCCACAAAACTTCAAAAACTGTGAAACAACTTGGATTAAATGCTAACTCTATTTGTCTTTCAAGAAAATTTGCTAAAAAATATTCGAAGTTTTACCTTCCCAAAAATTAGTTCTAGCTCACAATGGTTGGTTTGTGGACCTCCTACCTTAGTAGGTTGGTAAGTAACTTGTGATGAAGGCATTATTTAGGTGTGAATTCATCCAAAATGTTTTTTGTTTTTGTTATGGCCCTATATGAATTTGAGCTCTATTTAATGTTTGAATACACATTTGTGATTATGTCTCTGGTGAGAATGAATATCATCTATTACAACTTTTTTGTTGTGCACGCATGTGCTTGGGTGTTGCGGGTGCTTATTTCCCTCACAATTTTGAGGGTTGGGGTTCAAGGTTTGCAGTTTTCAGTTCGTGGGGATTGCGAGATCTGAAGAGAGGGACTTGTACTCGGAGCTCCTCTATGAGCGCTGAATCAAACTCCAATTGATAATTTGCAAATGACAAGTGATAGACTTTGAAATTTTTGGTGCTAAAGGTGGAGAAACAAGTTTCAAATTCAAAGAGCAATTGGATAGGCCCAAAGGTATTGCACCATATACCTCGTGTCTTTGTAAAATTCAAAGTCTTCGGATTATGTCATGTTTATCATACATGGTCGTTATTGCGGTTGGGTTGGTGTATGGTCTTCCAGTATAGATTTTTGGGTTTTGTGGGGAGGGGGGCCACCTTTGTGAGTGACAAGTTCACTTGCCTCTACCCCCTGTATTTGGGAAGGGGTGCACAATTTGCGTTATGTGTTTTTGAGTTTCATGGGGAGGAAGGACCGGCTTTGCGGGTACTAGAACAAACCCATATTTAAGTTGATGGATTTTTCTAGACATCTAATGTAACAAGTCGTGTTTTTATGTCAACAATTACGTCCACTATAACATCTTCATGTTACAGTGAACATAGTTATTGACATAAAAATACGACTTGTTATATTAAATGTCTAGAAAAATCCATCAACTTAGACATGAGAAAATAAAAATAAAAAACATGCTTCTTCTAGTGGGGTGATGAGTTCACCCACCCCACCCACTGTGTTTAAGAAGGGGTGCATGATTTGCGTTATGCATTTTTTGATTTCTTAGGAAGGGGGGATCAACTTTGAGGATAATGAGTTCACCCGCCCTTGCCTCTCATATTTTTTGAGAAGTTGGTTTCCATTTCAGCTTGATTTCAAATGAAATGGTAGAGAAGCTCGGAGCCTACATGGAGTATGCGATGCTTTTTCTCTTAAGCCATTTCTCAAACAATTGATGATGTTGAATTTTTTGAAATTGTTGAAGTAGGATGGATCAAGTTATTTTGTGAGGTTTTTAGACCTATGTGTAGAAATGGTAAGTTTCTTTGGTTTTGCTTTTCTTCTCGTTATTTGATTTTTTGTATTAGGTTATCCTTTCTTAAGATTTGAATATGGTGTCAAATATTAGTTTGCATTTACTTTCATGTGCCACATCTAACTGTACAGTGTTCATACATGACGTTGAAGAATGTTTGTTGTGCTTGGATTATATGACATTGTTTCCTGCGAATCAACGGTCTTCTTACAAGGACTTGAAACTCACTGAATGGTTCTTGAGTATTTGGAAAAGATGCTCAGGAGGAACAAGTTCTAATGCAAAATTTGTAAGAACATCGGGAGCAAAGGTGTGGATCACAAAAATGGCAATCAATACAAGAGAGCTAGGAGTGTAATGGAGGTAATTCATTTGTATTTTTGCTAAATATATGTGATGAATTCATTTCCAAAAAACCTTCTTTGCATGTCGTTTGCTGTGGAAAATGGTTTTAGGGTCCTCCCAAGTATTCATTTGATTCCGTCATCGGCATCCTTGCAGCAATACAAGAAGCACGTGGAGGATGGAAATAATGCAACGACAATGACAAGGTTTGCATGGAAGAAGGTATGTTTCTAATGTTTCATCTACAATCCGCAGTATTGGATTTCTAGTTCTCTTCGCTTTTGCAACTTCCTTGGATGTTGAATGGATTGGGAGCATACATACCTCCTTTAGGGGGGAAATGAACTGTGGGGATTGTTTTTGTTTTGGGGCATGGAGGATGGGGGATACATATGGTCGCTTGAAGTGGCAAAGGTATACTGCGATCTTGACCTTTTTTCAGTGGGATGACAAATTGTCTATGATCTTGTCTGGTGCAAGTACCTTTGGATGATTTTCTACGCCTAATGGTGGATGATGGTAGGGCCCTTCTCTTATAGCTGTTTGGGAAAGAAGCCTCTGCCTTGTATGCGGATTCTGATGAGAGGATTTGTGAGGCCATCAAGGGTGTCGAGAACAAAACTAGGGCAACCATCCTCTCTTTGGTCCTTGAGTTGCATAGGTGGAAGAATTTATCAAATTGATCCAGAACTCAAGTCGACATCGTCACTTGATATAAAAACATTGTACGTGCTCATGTGCAGGCATTGAAAGTGTGGCTTTTGAATCACAAGGTGTCTTCGGCAAAGATTTTGTTGGATATTTTGAAAGATGCAAAGTTGCAAACAATGAGGTCTTGATCAAGGATAGCTTTTAGATCGTCCAAGAGAACCACAAGTCCATAAGCATGGCGTTTTGGCACGAGAATTTGTCAAGGTTATTAGACAATAACGAACACTATTACATGAAGTTCCAAATGTCCCAATTCAAAAAGTCAGACAACTTGACGAGCGCCTTGAGTTATGCATGGGGAGTACCTTTTTTTTGGCATGATTTCATCATAGAGTGCATGGCTTTAGAGTCGGCCATTAACAATGTAATGGGAGAATTCCTTGGGTGCCATGGAGACATGGATGAATTTTGCGAGGCCTTGTTTTACAACGTTTCAAATAGATTTTTGATATTGTACAATCCGGATGTCAATCTCAATCGACATATCAATATTTAGAGGCTCGGGTTCATGAGCAAGCAATTCCTTGTGGATGCAAGGTATTTCCATCTTAGAGTAGAATGATGCAACGACTATGATGAGGAGGTCGTGGAGGTTTATTAATTTTTCAACGAACGTATGGAGCATGTCCGCGGCGGCAATTGCAAAGTTTCCCACAACATTTCCTTCATAGATGATGCTATCCAACTTTATACCGAGACATGGGTAGCAGGGGATTGGACGCCAAGTGACGCATGGTTGTGAGTGATTTGAGGAGTCACAAAAAGTTCCATCATAGCGTCTATATTTGGTATGAGTACCTCATCCATGTTGAAGACAATATATTGGCCACTTTCAACCTGTTGGTTTTGGGTACTCTGAAAACATGGTACATCGTTCCAAGTAGGAATGGCAAGCATTTCCATTGGTTGTTAGTGAGGAAGGGACTATTGTAGGTGGCTTTCAAAAAGTGATGCTTCCTAAAGGCATTTGTGGATGACCGTCTTGCTATCTTGGAAGATCACGAAATGTACTAGGTCGTACAATGATAAAAAAAAATGACGGGGATAATTGTTTCTAGTATGGTGTTTCAATGGATAATATCAATAGGATTCAACCTCGTGGATAGCGTGAACTATCATTGTGGATATTGAGGAGGGAGGAATTTGGCATAATTAAAGATGTTGTAGCATTTGTTCGAGGAAGCCGCTGAAAATTTAGAAACGTAATTGGCGACAATGTCAAAATACTATTTTGATATGTGCAAGGCGTTTAAATTGTTTTGGTAATTTCACGCCTCAGTTTCATTGTAACTTTCCTTATTTCAATGTTTGATTGGTCAAAATGAACCTTGTTTTGATGGTTCCGTAGAGCTATTATGTGCCTTGTTTTTTGGGCTTCTTGGTGTGATGACCTTGTGCGTGGAGTTGAAGGAAGCATTGTTGTTTCAGATGGTTGTATGGAGCACGCCCTTGCTACCGGGTTGATGGCATTTTGTTCGATACCGGAAGGATGTGCACCGTTGCTTGACACGTTTCTCTGCATGATGTTTTTGCAGAGCGCATCAAATCTTGATGCAACATCTCGCGCGTTCTTTTGACCTTCTAGGACATCCCTGCTACAGATTACTACTTACACTATCTAAACTTGGTGCCGAAAATTGTGAGCTGGTCTATTCAATCATTCTATTTATTTGAAATCTAGGGTGCTAAACCATCATAACTAAGGGTAGAAATGGTGGGTTTGGGGTGCTATCTAGTTTAGGATCTATCCTCACATGGTTGCATCGCACATGCAGATTGAAGGCTGGTGGTTTTGCCCCTAAAATAGAGCGGTTATTTGTGGATGCGGGATTGATCGATGTACTAGCGTTTGAGTCGGTGATCTTGAGTATGTTTGCGGAACATGTTCGAAATTCTTTGTGGGCAAGAAATTAGCATTTGAAAAATAGTGAAAAGGATGGAAAACAATGCTTTGACTGTAACAAGAGTAGGAGCATTCTTTTGCACAACCAATACGCACAATTTCACACCCGGTATTTCTAGAAGATGCCAGCGAAGAAATTCTCTACCTAAACTTAAACCCTAGTAAGTTATTGGCAAATTCAAGCAAACTTTAGTGACTTAAAATCCTTTCAATTATTGCATAAAATTTTCAAAGTAGCTCCTAATTAACATTTTTCATACATGAAGCTATGTTTCATTTTACTTTGTAAGTACAACAAAAGGTCTTTTTTTAATTTAATACTACAAATTTCAAAATAGAATGCTAATATGCTATAAATACCTACTTAAAATTTTTTAATTGATTTAATTGGATATAATTGGAATCAATAGATTGGTATCTACACATAAAATTCTTAATCATTGTATTCCAATTAATAAGATGAAAGTTGTAAAGGACTTTGTTTTGTTGTTGGTAATACATTCAAAAATAACCTATAAAAATTTCTTTTAGAGCTCAATTTTCAATTTTTGGAAATAAAACAAAACCATATGAGATAATTTTAGTTACAAGAACATATTCACAATTAAGATCAACATTTCTAATCTTATAGCAAGGTATTAGTCCATGGTATTAGTATTTTGGATGTGTATTTCTTTCCAAGTAATTTTTTCTAATAACATGGATATTCTATGATGACATGGCAATGATTAGAAAAATGCCTAAAAATATAAATGGACACACTAACAAAAATATGGTAGATAAATTCTACTTTACATGAATATATTTTGGCCATAGGAGGCACTTAATGAAGACCTCTACATATAGTTCAAAATTGGAAATGCACTTTTTAAATTCAAGTGCACATAGCTTTCAAAATTTTTACTATTTTGTATTTGTTTCAAGTTTCATTTGAGATACCTCCAAAAGTTGCCTCCACTATAATTTCAGTTCATGTAGTTGTCTCAAATAAGTTTATCTTTTAATTATAGTAAAGTATGATTTCACTAGATGTGATTTTAACTGTATATACTTGTAATATATCCTTATTTCCTTTTGTAGATATGTATTTCCCTACTATTCAAATAGATTGTGTAAATTTTAGCTTTAAATTATTAAATTTGAGGAATCCAAATATAAAAAAATCAAAAATCTAATATTGTGAGATATAAACAAAAATAAATTTTAAAGAAAAAATGATTTTTTAAATTTAAAAAAAATAGGTTATTGATTACCATGAAGTTAAGGATCTTCAATAAAAACTTCAAGTTCTTGGCACTTCTCATTTAAAAGTTATACCACAAGAAAACAAAGTTCATTCAAAAGCAATTGGGTTTTTGAACATCCTTTCTTGCAATAATTCTTTGGTGATGTTTGTTTAAATTTTAATTTGACAATTAATACATTTAGTTTTCAAAATCCATGCCGTAAATATTGAACTTTTGTTCTAAATTTGAATTGTTAAATTATTTAATTGACTTCTTTTTTTGATAATAATTGAAAAAAGCCTAAACCATAAACCACAAACTGTTGGCTTCCAATAGAGGTTTAATAAATCAAACACCTTACTTTTATTCAGCAGCCAAGGGCCGTAACATCTAGCCCCAATTTAATAAATTAAAGTCAATACTTTTATTTAAAGCCATTGTGGGGACATTGTCCAATAATTGTTATTAAAAAAGAAGTCAATTAAATAATTTAACAATTCAAATTTACAACAAAAGTTCAATATTTACAGCATGGATTTTGAATACAACAATTAGCCTAAATCACAATTACTTAATTAAATTAAGGTCTTCTATGCAACAAATAATATTTTGGATTTAAAGCTTAAAAAAACAATGTGTTGAAGTTGATTAATAATTCAAAAATATGGAGGCTATATTAAAATTCACTACCCAAAGTTTCTATGAAAAATACAATAAATCATCTTTTAATAATTGCCTATCTATTAAACTACAAAAGCACAAACTCCACTTTTGGCAAGTATAAATAAGTGTAAATGTACACTATTGTTGGCAAATTACAAGAACATAACTGATAAAACCTCAAAAATAACATCCAAAATGTAAACAATTTACCCAATTGTAATATTGTATAAGTTAAATTTATACAACAATAAAATTTACATACCAGGAGAATTCGTCTATACCAAAATAACAAGACCTTATTAATATTACAAAGATCTTAAAATTGTAAACTTTAAAAACAAGTTCCTATTTTAAATACTAGTTGTTGCAACATCAATTGTCGTCGGCACCAAATTACCCATGTCTTTCAACTGCAATGATTTCAATCAAATGTCACAATAATACCTTCTAAGAACTTTCTCAAACACCTTATTTATTTGTAATCCTAAACCCTGTAACCTTTGCAAAATTAATTACACATTTTGAAGATGATGCGCAATGGTCTATTTGTTAAAATACCACCAATTTTAAATTCTAAATCCTAAACCCTAAACCCTAAAACCTAAGACCTAAAATCCTATAGAATACCTATATGATCCTAAAAAAAATTCCTACTTAAATTAGGCTCATGTCATCATTAAGGTGACTTTCACGGGGATAATTATTATATTTATTATAGGATGAGAAAAAATGCTAAAAAGAAAAATGCTATCAAACAAAGAAAGAGAGGTGAATAGATGGTTTCAAAAAGACAAATGTGGAAAATGCTTCGGTATCATATAAGAACTTGTGAATTGTTTGTGTCATTTTTGAAGCTTTTATTTATTAATGTAGTCATTTAATTAGATAATTTCAAAAAATGATAAACTTTATATTTAATTCTTCTATGTTTGCTTTCTTAAGATTTTAAATGTTATTGATTTTTTTATGTAGATTTTGATTGCAATATAATTATGTGAAATGAGCCTTTATGTGAGCGAAATATTGCCTACACTGCTTAGTGGTGGCAAATTAGCATTACATTCAACCCCAAAAAAGACCTTTTACATTATGTACGATGTGTTGATTACTTAAGGTGAAGGCTCAATCAAAAAAATTTATTTTTATTTAAGTATTATTTAATATTTTACAATTTAATAGTCATTTCATGTTATATTTATGTTTTCTTGTCGCATGATGATATCAAATATGGAAAATCATCAAATGAAGGGGATGATTGAAGAATTTTTCAAAAATATTTCATTTAGCAATTGACGATAGCACAAGGATTACCTTCTAATGACTTTGATCATTGTACGTACTATAAAATGAATATACTTTTTAACCTTAAGAGCCTTTGTAACTACCACAAACCAACCAACACATAAATAATGAAATAATTCACAATTTATTACTAATTTTTTTTAAATTATGATATATGTTGAGTTGAAGGTGCCAATTTTTTTTTGTGATAATTGCAATGAGGTGATAGAGGCAAAGAATAAGTCAATAAGACCTTATAGAAACATATTGAAAGTCACAAAAAATTAAAGAAGCTAGTTGTAAGTGAAGACAAAGGTGATTTTGGTAGAGAAGATTCAGTCATCAAATTTTTTAGGTTGAAATGTTGGAAAATAGATTTCTAACAAACTAATGTTGAATTAATTGCCGAATACTTAGCAGACAACTAAATATAAAAAATGTGGAGAAATTTTTTTTTGGTTTGAGTATGAATTACTTGTTATACACTTATACCTAAGGATGGTTTGACTTTTGCATTT
The DNA here is from genome assembly GCA_963969395.1 of Pseudoscleropodium purum. Classification (NCBI taxonomy): domain Eukaryota; kingdom Viridiplantae; phylum Streptophyta; class Bryopsida; order Hypnales; family Brachytheciaceae; genus Pseudoscleropodium; species Pseudoscleropodium purum. The sequence continues at coordinate 38,502,780 of OZ017795.1, forward strand.
TCTATATGCATTACTATTTATTGTAGAAGAGTTGCTATTGGCTATAATGTCATTGGCATGTCATGCTTTGCAAAAAAAAATGTGGTGAAGAGAGCTTTTTAAAAAATCCAAGACATAATTTAATATTTCGGTAGTTGTAAATATATATATTTTTAATTTTTTGTAAAATTTACTATTTTTTTATTCATTTGAATTTTTTTATTCATTTTGGTTCAATGTGTTTAAACTTCAAAATGTAGACATATCAAGTCTTTGGACAAAGCCCACTCTTGTGGTATTACATTATTCAAAATAAACAAATATGATGGTATAGGTTTTACTTTTTGTTCTTATGTTGAAAAAAGCGGATAATATATATAGAAAAAAATCAAATATAAAAAATTGTCATATTTAGACTCACGTCAACATATCTAAACCGTTACTAATTGTGTTGAATTCATTTGTAATGTTTAGTTTATATATCTACAATTGGCTAATTTATAGCTTGAAGATTTTGTAGATACTTTGAGATATGGTAGCAGTGGCAATATCTGTCTTGCCAAAATTAACTTGTGATTTGTCATATTAGCATATTTATAAACTACATGAATCAATTTCATTCATAGCCATGGAAGTATCATCTTACAAACATCATCCAACTCTACAAATACCAATGTTTCTTCAATAGCTCTTTGTCTTCCCTTCTCGTATTAAAAAAGAACTTCTCCAACGAACATCTATTTCAATCTTCAAGCGTAAAAGTTTAAAAAAAATCAAAAAGTCCAAATAATATACGTGGGCCAAGCCCACCACCTACCAAACTCACTCACATAGGCCACTTGCCGAACTAGCATGTGAGGCCTAAGGCGTGGACTTGGTGAGAGACTGAAGAGGTGGAGACACTTTATATAGTCCCTACCCCAACACATGGCGTTTCTACCCACTCCTATTCTTGTCCCCACCTTGCTCGGTCACCGCAAAGACATTTGCACTAAAATGTGAGTGATTTTAACTCCACCCTCTAGAGTCAAAACGTACACAATGGGTTCTAGTGTGGATTCAAATAAAAATCTAAAGAGGGTGTTAGATTTGGTCCAATTTCTAATCTTTCAAGTAATGAACTCTTTTTGTATTTTCTAATCAAAATAAATTCAAATCAAAATAATCTTAATTGTTAAAAATTACCAAGTCTCAAGCAATCAAAGCAAATAAGCAAAGCAAATAAATCTAACGAAATCCAAAATTCTATCTAAACCAATTTGAAGAATGCAATTTGTCCTTTCCAAAATGGTAAAGTAAGTTGAATTCTGACTTATGATTTAAAAGTTATAGAAGGATGAAATTTGTTCCATAATTTAAATCTAAAAACTTCATCCAACAAAATAAAATAGCCTACCAATTCTAATTCAATCCAAATTTCAGGGTTTGGATTCAAACTAATTCAACTAATGAATTCTTGATTTTGATCTAATTCAGACCAAAATAAAAAAACTTCATCCAAAATTGGAGCCAAATTTCATCTGTCATTTTCTACCTTAAGAGTAAAGTATTTCCAAATTATAAATAGTATTTTGAATCCTTGAAAGATTCCTATTTGCTTTCTAATTTAAAAGATTTTCTTATTTCATTTAAAGATTCTTTTAAAAAATCCCCTTACTAATTCATGGTTCAATTATTTATTCTAAAATTATTATTTTGACGCTTTTCAAAGATGTTATGCAAATAATAAGAAAATTACCTTCCTAACAAGGCAAAATGCTAAATTGACAGTGTCACATTGTAAATGCTTTCACTATATAAAAATATATAATTACATGTCAAATTAGAGAATTTTTTTAAAATATCAAGAGGCAAATGGAATAACATTCCTCTTAATACTCTATTTTTTTTCCTCTATTAGACATTCATTTGATTGTAGTTCTTTTATTTTCATATAAAAAGATATTTTGAAACTTACTTCATGTGTTAGAAGTTATTAAAATGAAAGGTGAAGTTTGTATTATCTTTCTTTTGAATTTGAATTGATTTTAATTTCACGTAAAGATGTGGATAGAATTATGGAGAAAAAAAGAATTAACCAGTGAATGAAATGTGGTCGATGTGGCTTGTTTAGAGAAATCCAATTGCTTAGGTGAAGAAGATAGAGGATGAGGTGGAGGATGAGGTACAAGAGTCTTCTTCATCCTCCTCATAGTTTCCTTAAGAGAGTCGTGGGTTTGAAGAGACATATCATGTTCAGTTTTGTAAATTTTGTAATGAAGTTTTGAGAGCATATTTTTCTGTTTCTTATGATTTCAAAACCCTATTATGTGATTTATTTAGAGTATATGTGAAAGTTATACTTGAGGGAGTAAGAAGGATTTATTTGCCATAGAATTTGAAAGCAGAATCTTTGAGAGCTTATAAGTTATGAACAATAATTTTGTTTTAATTGAATTTTAAAAGTATTCTAAATTTTTTTATTAGCTTTCTAAAAAGCTATTACACTTAATTTGGAGTTGTATAGTGAAAGTTATGCACTTGAAGGCAAAATAGTGATCAGTTGCCTTTGAATTGTAATGAGAGAATTTTGATCACCTATAAGATATGAAAAATACCTTTGTTTTAGTTGAATTTTAGAGTATTGGTAAATACTTGTGTTAGCTTTTCAAAAAACAATCATACACTTCATTTGGGGTTGTATAATAGAAGATTTGGTGTCAAGTATTAGGATGTAGAGTTGCCGCTAAAATTGTAAGTATTAACTTCAACATACTATAAAATATGGACAATACCTTATTTTGAGTTGAATTTTTTAGAGATTATAGATATTAGTGTTAACTTTTTAAAAAGATATCACACTATCAGTTTGAAATTATATAGTGAGAGATATGAGTTTGGAAGTGGAATAGTAGCAAATTGCATTAGATTTGAAAAGAATACAATTTGAACAGCTATAAAAAATGAAAAATATCTTTCTTTGAGTTGAATTTTGAAAGGATTGTAAATATTTGTGTTAGATTTTCAAACAATTATCATACTCTTCATTTAAAGTTTTAGAGTGATCATGGCACTCACTTGAGTACTTAGTACTTCTTTGAAGCATTTTACAAGTTTTATTTTCAACTCATTCAACTTCTTTACAAGTCTTGGTAATATACTTGGATGATACTATCTTCTACAGAGTATTTACAATATCTATACAACTTAGAGCATTATATGAGCATTATACAAATATTTATATGATTTGAAAAATCCTATGAATATTTATATAGGTTCAAATATTATACAAATATTTATATCAATACGCATATTGTTTACATGTATTGTACTTGTATGAAGACACTATATATCACATATATTGTTTGAATTTCATTTCTATTTGATTATGGGATCTTTCATGTCTTGGACCAATTCTAATTGCAACTAAAAACTCTACATTTTTCAAGCCAAATTCTCTCTCTATGACAACGGAAGTCTACAAAAAAAATTATTGATGGATGAATTTCACCCTTTTTAATCAGAGATTCAACTTTCATCTACTAATATCTTTGTAGGAAAACATTCAAACAACTTCAAATTTAAGGTTCTTTAATTCTTAATTAACTTCAGATTTTTAGACTTCTTAAACATTCTTTTTGAGATTTTTCTAAATGGAAATGGCGATTCCTCATCCAAATTTAGACTCAAAGTTCATCCACTTATAAGTTCCTTAATTATTAGTCAATTATTAAATATTGTATGTCTTCCAAAATCTCTAAAAATTTTCTATTAGGTTTTTAATTCTAATTTAAATTCTAAAGCTTTGATCTAAAAACTAACTTCTAAAAGCAAAGATTTTAATTTTAATTTAAAAACAAAAACAAAGCCAAAAAACCCAGAAAGATTAATATACCTTTGTGTCCATTGTAGCCATGGTCTTGTCATCGCTAATCACCAACATGATAGATTCATAATACCCGTCGTCCTCCATCATGTATACTCTGTCTATTTGATGAAAATTTGGGTGTTAGAATTTTTTGAAAATCTTCTTTTCTACATTTTTTTTAGCTAAATTCTTACAAATTATTGTTAGTTAAAGTAATTAATCTAATTCCTTTGAGTTTAGAAATTTATGTTAAATACCTAGTGGCTTTTAGTTGATTTCCAAAACAAATCTTTTAAATTAAATAAATTTAAAAGCCCTATTTCTACTTACTTTGAAAATTTATTCAATTCAAGAATTAATTTAAGATATTAAAATGATCCAATTCTAATATATATTCCAATGAATAGTTAAGTTTGTTTGTTGTTCATTAGTCTATTAGTTTATTCAATTATTCTCATATAATTGTTAGTTTTTTGTCCTTTTTTATTTGACTTATTAGGCCTAATAAAACAAAAATTAAACCAACATTCAACCATTAATTCTATCCGGAATCCTAATTAATGACAAAAATCAAATGTTTCAAAAGTAAAAGAAATAGATTCTACAAACAAATCCAAAATGAATAGTAAATAAATAGGAAAAGGACTTAAAAAATCAAAAACAAATTCAAAGTGAATAGTAAATGAATAGAAAAAGGAATAAAATCCACAAACAACTCTAAATGAATAGTTAGATGCTCACCAATTGATATTTCAAAGATTTGATTATTCACCTTCCTTTCTTTTGTCTCCACCAATATTCCAACTTTTAATACACCTTCATTGTCTCTCCTTCTACTCTTCTCTCCTACTACTTCACCACCTTTGTAAATTTGTTTTTGCTCTTGCTTGAGTTGTTATAGAGGTTTCTAGATGACACCCCAGAAAGTCAACCAATTACTCTCATCCTGACTCTTTGTAAGTCCCTTTTTATTGTTATTTATTTATTTATTTATATTTTTTATTTCTAACACTCCTACTTAAGTCAAAAATAAATAAATTCTAATGCTAATTAAACCTTCACTAAAATTCTAAAAAAACTCAACTCTCACGAATAAGATTCAATGAATGACTCTAATGACAAAACACTCTCAAGGGACTTTAAGTAAGGACCATTGTGGTTTCCTATGGAAGTGACTTTTTAAAATAAATATCAAGATTGGTATCTAAATCAAAACTTCATTGTCACAAAGAAATATATGAGAAAAAATTAAAATTAAAATTAAAACAACAATCAAAGTGAAAGTATGAATAGATTCTTTTTAAAGTCAAGCTCCACCTTAATCTTAAATCCAAAGAAAGACAAGTATAACAGAACTCTAAGTTAGTAACCAATTCAAAGCTCTATAGTGAAAGAGCTACTCAAGTATCAATGATGTATTAAGGAATTTTTATTTCAATTTTAAAACTTATAAGGTCAAAGCTTCGCCGTGTAGGAACGTCCCCAAGCTTAAACTATTCCAATAATAGTGTCTTGAAATTTTTAGGAGTTAAAGGAGGTACACATGACAGTGTTTAAACCAAATTTTAGCAATTAAAAGTTCAAAACCGGTTATACAACAAATTTTGAGCAGAAATTAGTCTAATATTTTTTTGGTGGAATCTAGCCTTGCTGCTTTAGGAATATTAATACTATACATTGGTTCAAGTACCACAATAGTTAGTTGTTTAAGAATTTCAAAACAATGTTTAGAGTTTGGGAGGAATGCCTTTTCAAACTCTATGAAAATAAAGAATGCTAAAGATTAGCTTCTAACGCTTAACAGAATGCAAATTACAGTACTTTGAAGGGACCCTCTAATCCTTCAAAGTGACAGAATAAAGCAAGAGTGCTTTATTAGTCGGTAGCACAAAATTGAAAGCAAAGCATACATGTTAGCATGTGGGTATTGAAATGAAGGTACTAACAACCTTGAAGAAGGGCCTTTTATATACACTCCAAGCCCCTCTATGGTAAGTTGTTGATGGAAATATACTTTACTTTCTATTTAGATATTTTTCTAAACTACTCTAATGTAATTGCAAAATAATCTTTGTTTAATGGCGGAAATCTCTAGAATCCCTTCCATTTAGCTAATAGATTTTGGAAAAATCAAATCCAAGATCTTATTCCAAAGATATTTTGAAATTAACTTAATTAACTTAGATATTTTGCATATTAATTCCAAGTTAATTCCAAATTGTCTTTTTTTAGTTCAAAGTTGTCTTCTTACGTAAGCAAAGAGATCTTGGGCAAATCCAATCTTTAAATTTCCAAAAGATATTTGTAAAATCACCTTAGATTAATTACAAATTACAAAATAAAAGTCAAACTAAGAACTAACCCTTTCTATTTTTTAGGGAACAACTCAAAATCAAAAACAAATTCTGCCATTGTGTTCAAAAGACCTCAATTAGCTAGGAACTATCCCTCACCCCTATTTCCCATATCGTTTAAAAGCACTAAATTGAATTATGGTAACTTAAAAAAAAGTCAAAACTCTAACTTTTGGAGTTTGCACTTTTTGATGAAATTGTTTGGCTAGGCTTGTTTAAAATGCTCATGAAAGTGAGAAATGACCCTTGATTTGCTCCATTTTGACACCGTTAGCTCTTGGTACTTAGGTCAACCCTTTGCCAAGTTGTAAATTCTCGTGAAATTCAATGTTGGTTCCAATTCTTGTACTTGGGAATGTTGGAATGTCTTTAAACTCAATAGGACTCTTTAATAGCACATAAAACACAATAATAATTTTTAGTGAGATATTACCATAACATTTGTAATTTCTAAGAATTTACAAATGCATTTTTCAGTGGTTGACTTTCTATGGAGTCAATGTGGAATTCCATAAGATTATGAAACTTTCTGGATAACATCTAGGATACTCCAAGAATCTAAGTTCAAGCTCTACGCTCACTTTGCACTAGTCTAAATATAATAAATTTGAATAATTTTCACCTAAAAGGGAAATCATTCTTGATACTAAGGGAAATCTTGGATGACCAGCTCTCTTGGCATGCTTTGACCTAAAAAAGAACCTCTTTGTATATTCTAATCACATTTTCTTCCATCTTGATTGGATTTTTGCTCGGATTCTCAAAGTTACCTTCAATATTTAACCTGACAAACCCAAATTCTTTACAATTGGATTTTGATTCAATTTGACTCTCTAGATCTAAAGTAGACTCTTATGTTTAGTTAGATTATTACATGCATACTTGTAGACTTGACTTTGTATGGTCAGGACACTAGGACTTATTAACTCTCTCATTTTCACTTTTCTTAGAATCACTAACTATTCTCTTAACCCCTAAAGTTCCAAGGCCATTTTTTTTTGTCAAAAACCATTCAAAACTGCCATTTTTTGCTACGTTCATCCAAGAAAACAAAAAAAATCATTTAAAAAAAATCTTACCAAAGGATCTTGTACTTCACTTGTTTTACCTCATATAGTGAAAATTTCATGAAGTTTGACTGTATAGATTGGAAGATATAAGCATTCAAAGTTGAAAAAGGAAGTTTTTGTGAACATTGGCCTACAATTTTAGATGACTTTGACCGCCAATTGTGGAATTTTTTTGCACTACAGACTTTGAATTTGAAATTTTTTATGTTGAAGAATTGAGTTGAAAATCTAGGAATTAAAAAAAAACAAAAAAAACACTTGATTTTCATTCTTTAAAAAAAATGCTAAGTAGAAGTAGGTCCAAGATTGGAAAACAAACTAAATTGTTAATAACTCCAAGATGAGATTCAAAGACAATAATCCCAATGGTGAGATTTTTTTTGCAACAAATTAGAACATTTTCCAAAAAATTATGGAAAATTGTGAAAATTGCATTCAGAAATGAATCCTATAAGTTATTTTTTCAAGAAGATGTTGAAATTGCTTGAAAAAGAAGATTGTCCTTAACTTTCTCATTATTAGTCCAAATAGAATGAATCAAAGCTTCACATGTAGACAAAAATAAAACATTTTAGGGGGAAAAAAAATTAAAATTTATTTTGATTTTCTACGATTTCTTTTGTGTTGCTTGTTGAGTACAATTTTAGGCTTTTTGTGGAATAACTTTTGCTCCTAGGCACCAATTGAAATAAAAATTATATTCCCACGTAGATAATCAATTTTTCTATCTTATGGAAAAGTTTTAAAACAATTCACTAAAAATTGAGGTTACAAGAACTTGCCCAAAATCTAATTTGTCCCTACAGGGGACAATGGGACTTTAGAGGTTAAAACTCACAACTAGGATTTAGAAGTAGAAAAACATAAAGTTTTATGTCTTTTGTGTTTCTAGAGAGTTCCTTTATTGCTTTGGTACGGACTTCTACCAAAACTCTCAACAACACTCTTTATATAGGTTTTTTCATATTTTAAGACTAAAAATTAACTAAAATTCACAAAAAATTGATCCAAAATTTGAAGTACTAACTTAAGGGCTCACAACACCCTAACAAAATTTTCCCCGCCATGGTACTATGGCATCCACGCCCTGTCCGATATGGTGTCCGCGTCCTTTTAGTGTTGTCTCTGACTTGGTGCGTTGTCATATGTGCCCTAATATGATGACATCCGCACCCCAACATTGTTGTCCTTGACTTGTGTAATGAGGTTCACATCCTAATGTTGACGTTCGGGCCCTAGCAATGATGACATCCACGCCTTGATGTCCTCCACTGACCCTATATAAGGCCACCCCATTACATTTGTCCCTGTCCTACATACTTCCAATTATCCACCTCTTCATTGAGTTGGTTGTTGATGTTGTACGAGGTCTATTTTGATTTGTATTGGAGGATTTTTGGCTTTTTTCTACGATGGTGACACTGGCAAGAATGACAAAGGACGAACAAGACAAGACCCAACTACGACTAGGAAACAAACATCAAAAGAGGTTGCATGTTCTATATAACCTCGCAAAAGTTGCATCTAGAGGCTGCAAAGAAGTGCTTGAGCCATAGAATTTTGAAGATTGTACTAACTAATTATATAGAGTGGTGCTACATTGACAAAGCCTTCCTCGAAGAACAACACAACTATCATAGATGCTTCTACAAGACAAACTTGAAACATTGCATTGACGAGGCGTTCAAAAATCGATGCATTCAAGTATATCAAGTGTTGTACAACCTCCTCAATGTCAACCGGAATGAAGTAAATTTCTTCATTGCACGATGTATCTATGTTGAGGTGAAGTTGAACAAGAGAGTGGATTGATCCACTTTGAAGGCTTTAGGGGAGAAAATCAAAATTTCTACTCCAACAAATGGATTCATTCCAATGGGGGTGTTGTGGTACCCACAAGGTGAGTTGGGCAAAAGAACAACACAAATTGAGTTATGTAGATGGGAATTTACTATAGATTAAACTATTGAGAAATTCCTATAGTTTTAAAGTTCGTTCGCAGGGAGGCATGGTGCTATGGGTAATTCCTATAGCTAAAGATATTAATCTAAATCCAGATTGTGCACAATAGAAGGATAATTGGAAATTTCCTAACCAGACCAAACACAATAGATCGAATTATAAATTTATTTTAACCAAAACCAGGGATAGGAACTTATCAATTGTTCTTAATCTATCAATTCCGCTCTGCCCTCTAGCTTCTTAATCAGCCTTAGCAACGGCACTGCAACTACTGATCTTCCTGCTCCACATCCGACATCTCCAATTGATTCTTTTTAACACACTTTAATTCTGGTTTGTCTTCCAACAAATTCTTGCTTTGCATTTCCACTATAGTGATTTCTTCTTCAGTTTTACACTCAGGCTTTATGTAATTCAAACAATTGCAAAACTTGCATTTCTTTTGATTAATTCGGGACAACTCTCGGTTCATCTTTAAGTCACTCATTTTCGAGTTCCTCTCCTATTGATTCTACTCATTCAGGTGATGCTTTCCATTGATATCTCAAGTAATCTCACAGCCACTATTGAAATTAATCATGAAATCCCTATGAAACTATAGAATTCATTTTCATCACACATTCATACTGCATTTACTCATTTACACAATTGATATTCACAACAATAGTGCAAATATAACAATCAATGCACAGATTGACACACATCTGGATTACAATAGAATGCCGCTCGATGATTCCCGATTGAATATTACAATAGAATTTGATACATCAGCACTTCTACACAATAGATTTCACAATTCATCTCAGTATAGAAAATATTACAATAGTTTCTCTCTCTGTTCTATCGTTCCAAGTCACTCCGAATATTAAAACTATAGATCCTATCTGATCTGATCTCCGCTATACATCCGAACTATTGATCTTGCACTTACAGCTTGCATTCTATCGATTCAACCGCAACAAATCTCCACACACACACACATCACAATTAAACTCCACCGCACACTACAACAGCTTACACAATCTATCGTCCACTCACACACCCACTGCTGGCCTCCACTGCCGCAGGAGCTCTGGATACCCTCTCCAGACTGAGGAACAATCGATAGCCTCTAGCCTACTTCACCACAATCGGTTGACAACCAAAAATAACCGCCACCATAGTTGCGCCCCATTCATCCCATTCAACCAACCATCGATGAAAACTATAGTAAAATCCAAATAAAACTCCAACCAACCAGCAACTATAGAGAGTTAACCTCAACATGCCGAAATACTATTGAAAATACCCAAAATTAACAAAAAAAAACACAATAGAACACAACAGCTACTAGAGTTCACAGACTACAAGCTACTAGACACATATGAGATTGAGGCCTCTTCTACGGATAACGACTTTGATAGATCTCATATTCCAGTCATATTAAACCATAGATCATAACAATGTGTGAAGAAAAGGAGGGCTAAGTAGACAACTAATGAAGTTGTACAAGAAAATGTTACTAACGTGCAGTTGCCTACAAATGACAAACCAACAATAGGAATTGTTGATGTTATGGTTGTTCCAAATACAATCTAGAGTTTGAGGACCGAACTGGAAAAAAGAAATGCTGAATTACATTATTTGTATGAAGATGTTTACAAATTGAGGGAAGAAGCCGAAGAGAAGAACAATGCTATTGCTCAACAATAATGTGATATAGAGGAGCTTCGACACACTCTAGAGGCCGCAACAATGACAAATGAAGGTTTGGATCCATGAGGGGAAAGACAAGGGCCTTTAAGCAATTCTCAAATTTAGTTGCAAGATGTACAAGCTGGTGCAACTATATCTACTCAAGAGGATTCATTTCCCTTTGGAGAATTACCCGCCACCGCAAATATAACTAAGCTTAATGTAGTTGAGGGCATGGTAGTTGACAATAGTAGAGAATTAATTGACGTGTTTGCAAAGAATTTGAGATTGGAAAATCAATTGAATGCATGGATGGAGCAATATTATCAATGGAAGTTGGCATGCATCTTCACTGTTGATAGGACTCGACAAATGATGGCAAAGTTCAAGAAAATCGACAAAAATTATGACAAACATAATCAAAAGAGGGTTTTCAATTTGACATCATGGGCCCTTGTGGATGATCTTTTCAACATAGATAAAATGGCAACCATCAAAATTGGTGGTGAACCAACAACCATTGATTGGTCCAAAATTAACTAGGATTTCAAAAATGAAGTTGGTTCTACCCTTGACCATAAGGGCAAGTTACTATTGTTGTGGCCAAATCCTTCAAGTTTCATGTATGTCAGTACTACATTTCATATTTGTTTAAATTCATTTGGCCATGAAGGTGGAATGCACCTAAGCACGTGCAAACACTTATACCATCCATTTTGTTTGATGAGCTTGATGATTGTTCATCGGTGGTGCTCACTATGCAAGGCTCCTTTCCATGAACGCTTATATGAGTTGTTTGGCTTAGTTCCCTTGTATGAGTTGTATGAGTTGTTTGGCTTGGCCACCACATTGAAAATTCAGTACTCAGAATGCCTCTGATCATTCTCAAAAGCAGGAAACAGACTTGATATGGAGCTAAAAATTGAAGATGCACTTGTTGAATAAACAACACCTCTATATCGAATGGGGTTGGGAAAAGATTCTGTTCAAATTGTCAAGGTGTGCCATCACTTGATCCCTATGAAGGAGAAGTTTAGCAAAGGATGACAGAATTTTTTCTACCAATGCTTCAATGGGCATTGGAACAAGGTTGAATAGAACTTTCAATTCGGTTCATCCTAGACAATGGTTATAGGGCATTGATGGAGTTTGTATGATTGACAACGACAAGGTTCGTATTGTGAACGATATTGACATGCCTGACTTTGTCGAATTCTCCCAATTATAGGAATCAAAGTCACAAGAATTTTTTAAAAACGATAGGATGGATTTCTTGCTTGAACAACATATTCCAAAAATAGGCCAAGTTCTTGAAAACCTTAAGCAATTACAAATCTTGAGGGTTGTATTGGAGGAAGAGGGACCAACGAGGAGAACTCAGTCCACAGTTTGTAGACTTATTTAGGCTTAGACAAAGACCTTTCCATCATTGTAGGGACACATGGCAATAAGGTAGGCCCAAATAGCTCTACAAACAATCCGACGAATATCGACTAAGTGTACTTTCAACTATTGTAGTTAGCAAAGTAAAATTTTCTCGAAAGATTTAGACACCTAGCATTATAAATGCTTATAGATTTTTGCCCTCAATAGTATAAAGTATAAACTATATTCGACATTGATACATGGATATTTAGATGGTGTCATGGTAACCACATCATATACTTTTCCAATTTTGTATTACATAACACATATGAAATACATATTCACTTCTTGAATTCTTTTGCCCAAAATTACATGTGTGATTTAATAGATCTACTCATTTCAAATAAATTTATACATATGAGTATATGAAGCTATGAAGACAATTTTAGTAATAGTCAATTGTTCTTTTACAATAACCACTTCTTTTTAATAACCACTTGTTGACTTGTTGTTAACCTACAGAAGACCATATGTCCCCTCGAGGGACAAAATGGGTCCGAGTAAGTTGCTATTGACTCATTTTGGATTTTTGGAGCAATTTTTTGACAAATTTATTGAGGATGTGTACCTCTACAAGAACTTCAAGGATACATAGTTTTAATTTCAGTCCATGCATGGAAGCAAAAGTTTTGCCACAATTACTGCATAACAAAAGATTTCGGACACCAAAAAAATTCAAAGATTCTTAATATAAATTTTTTGCATTTTTTTTGGTATATGTGAAGTTTTGATTCATTCTATTTGAATTTATTATGAGAAAGTAATGGACAATCTTGTTTTTTGGGCAATTTGAGCATCTTTTTAAAATTTATTATGACACTTTCTTCTTGTCCTGATCCAAGAATCTGGGTAGAAACTCATACCAAGTCTCCGGAGATGGACGGAAGCTGTTGATCAATCAATTCTCTTTTCTGGCAACTTTGGCAATGCCATCAAGGCCATAATAGGTCCTCAAAGTGAATAGGCTCTTTAGATCGCCCCTACAAAAAGATCTAGTATGGTTAGTATGGTTAATATAGAACCGAAGAATTGATATGCAAAAACTCAATACTTGTCAATACATGGTGTCTAGACAAAAGGAGAAACTACACTAAGTTATAGGGGATAAAATTTAGTTCTAGGATGGATGAAAAGAGAAAGGACAATGGAGCACTCAAGATAAAATATTTTAAAAATTAACAAGAAGCCATAAATGTTCTATTTTCAATTAGTAGAAATATAATAATATATGTTTTGTTTTCAATGTTCTATTTTAAATTAGTGAGGGACACCGATGTTTGAATCCATGTATTATAGCATACCATTTATAGACAAGAGCAGTACTTTGAGGATACATCATGACCCATTCACAAAACTAAAATATGCCATGTGATTATAATTGCACCACATATAAAATAAAATAGCAACCTACTAGCTTTAATTTTAGAAATTACAACTAAATGTTTGTCATTCCAAAAATTATACAATTTCTTCTGTTACAACAAATTTCATTTGCCTTCATTGAAAATTCATTGAAATTCATGAATCCACTGTAGTAATTGACCATAATATTGATTAACTGTAAAAGTTCAATATTTGTCTCCACATGGTGTCTAGACAAAAGAGGAAACTATGCTAAGTCATAGGAGACAAAATTCAATCTTGAGATGGATGAAAAGAGAAAGGACAATGGAGCACTCTAGAACAATTACAAACAAACAAGAAGCCATAAATATTCTTTTTTAAATTAGTAGCTAAAACATGATAATGAATGTTTCAATTTGAATTAGTGAAGGACACTATTTTTGCATCCATATAGCGTGCATATTATCTATATACAAGAAAATTACTTTTTAGATACATCATGATCCATTCAAAAAACTAAAATATACCATGAGATTATAATTGCATTATATATGAAATAAGATAGCAGCCTATTAGATTTGACTTTAAAAAATTACAACTAAATGTTCATCATTCCCAAAATTATGTGATTTCTTATATTTACTATAGATTTCATTCCCCTTTCGTTGAAAATTCATTGAAATTCATCCACTACACAAACCACCTCTAATATTGATTCACTTGGTCTTGTTCCCTTTTATTACATATAGTTAAAGACCTTGTTTGTTCTTCCATATTAGGTGACTAATATGCCCATGAGAGCAAGTACCTTATTCTAGCCCATAAAGGACCAGAGCACATTTTGGGCACAAATTATAAAGAACTGCCATTTTTCAAAAAGTGAGAAAAAAATGAAAAAAAAAGTTTTTTTACAAAATTCAATTGTACAAATTTCTACTACACTATTATGGAAATGTGAGGAAAAAATTTCAAAAACTTTGATAGCTTTGATAGCTTAGCTTAGCTTTGAAAGATTATAACAATTCAAGTTAGAAGAAAAAGTTCTTTTTAAAATTTTACCTAATAGGACTATCAGACTTTATTGCCTCCTAAAGTGAGATTTTTACACTATACATGGGTTTTTTTTTATGTTTTCATCTTGTATCATGCAAGTTACATACTTGCTAAAATTTATAATTAATAAAGGAGTTTTACTCATCCTACCCAAAGTTGTCTAAGTTGACCCAAAACTTCAAGGCAACATGACTTTTGACCTAGGCATGTGATTGGAAAAATAATAATATTTCCACTAAGGGAGGGCCATATTCACACCTTGTGACAAACTTTAAGAACATTCATTAAAGACTAACTTCATTCACACCTACACAAGATCACCTACGTACATTCAATAGTCATTCGGTCCTTTGGGGGCTAGACCAACCTTTGCTAGATGATGTTAGGAAATCTCTTTGTGAAGTGATTTTGTCATTGGTTAATTTCAATGCTATTTGGATGAAATTCCATCCAAGTTCAATATATTGAGTTCAAATTAACATATCAAAAATGTTGCCCAACAAAAGTGGTGTTTATTTTCTTGTGACAATAAGCTTTACAAAAGATTGGAGAAAGTGATCCCATCCTACCTCTATGAGCAATATTTTATTGCTTCATGTTAACCCCTAATGAACCAAGTTGCAATTTTTTGCAACACAATAATTCTAGACAACTCACTGTAAATGGAGTTTTTATTTTTTTGCTTTAAAATTTTCACACAACATGGAGATAAGGTTTTCCTGTTAAGCCAAATAATTTTTTAACTTTTGACTAAATAGTTCAAAAATCATTGTATGATATATAGTTTTTTTTGGAGCCCACACAAACCATGCAATTTAGAAAAAATCAATTTAAAAAAAATTGGTAATCTAGATTTATGTATACATAGAAAACTTTGAATCATTCCATTTGGATTATTGAGATGAAAGTTATGGTAGAACCACCCATTGTTGACCACTTTAGCAATTATAAATATATTCTCGAGTAGTTTTAAGGTAATGTAAAATTTTTGCCATGTAGCAAGATAGAAATCACAAAGATTGCAATTTTTTTGGTATTTTTTTACCTTGAATTGAAATTACTAAGAATTTGAGAAGCCAAAAGTTGATCCAAATCTATAGCCAACATGTAGATTCTTCCAATTCCAATCATTCAAGAACTACTTTCCACTTATTACTTTGGGACATGTGTCATGACTTGATTAGTCTTAACATTGAAAAGGAAAAAAAAAACACTCAAAGCTTTAGTTGAAAATTTATGCTAGCCTTGGTTGGAAATAGTGCATCCTACATATTGGAATGGGTCCTTGGTTGGCAATAGGTGGTTCTACTACATTAGGAGTTTTAGTTTGCGGGTTGTTATTGAATCTTTATTCTAAAATAAACTTTAAAGTCCTTTATTTATCTCAATTTTCAATATTTTTTGAAAAAAAGAAAATCATAGGATTTAGATTATCTATTACAACATTATAACCCTTGGAATTGGCATTTTTCAATTCTATACTAATTTTTTAACAAATTAGTATTTTGAATCATTTTCTATTTCTTTTGATTTACTATTTTTTTCCTATATGTTGTGCAATTCCAAATGATTTAAAAATTTTCAAGCATGTATCTAATTTGACTTGAAAAATGAATCCAAAGAAGCACCATCATTTACAGCATTTTTTCAAAAAATGTGACCTTGTAAAGTGCAACTATCCAGATTTTATTAGGGCCCAAAAAAGGATTTTTGTTAATTCAAATACTAATATCTTGCAAAGTTACAATCTAGGAGGTGGAAATTATTGAAATTTTTTCTAAAATTTTTTCAAATCAACTTACTACAAGATCTTACAGTTACATATGTCTAAAAATAATTTTTTCTAAAATCTAAAACTTGTAATAGAAATGACAATTTTGGAGCATTTTTGGTGAAAACATAACATAGTCAAGGAACTTTAGGGGTTGAATGCAAGGCTATATTTTTTTTTTTGTTCACAATATGTTTGACTTGTTATATATTTTAGTGATTGTTGCATCTTATGATAGTATAAATCCCAACTTTCCAAATTCATCAAAACACCAAGGGCTCTTTCCAATTAATTCCAAAATGCTAAGGATGTGGACAAAATTTATAAACTCATAATAAAATCACGAATAAAATATATTTCTTTTATTGAAATTTGGAACAAAAGATAATATAAAAAACATGAAAATTTATAAATTACTCTAATAATTTAATTTAAATGAAATTTAAATGTTCAATTCAATTCAAAGGCTTTTATTTAAGAATTTTTATTAGATATAGTTATATAATATTTGCAATTAAAATTTAGAATTGAAAATAATTTATATTACATTAATTTTTGGATATTGGAAAAATAGATGCTAATAAAATCTTTATTTCTTTCACAATATGTAAAGTTCCATTCATTAACCTCTAAATGCCCAACCTACCATGTACGATCGATCTAAAATTTCATATTCATTTTGGTACGAGTAATTAAATTGCTTTGATTGTTTTAAAAAAATTTCAAGAAATTTTGAAGGTTAACTATTGAAAACTTTTATTTTTCATTGAAAAAGGTACATATTTGATTGTTGAAAGATCTCCAAAGCCATATATATCCATAAGTGGAAGAATAAAGCTTTCTAATTTTACTTCATTTTCCAATTTTGAGCAAAGTTTGCCAATTTCACTTCTTTGGAGCTCTAAAAACTTGTACTTCTCTATTTTCTTTGCAATAGAAGATTTTTTGGGGTCGGGGAGGGCCATTTCCAGCTACTTTTGTAGAGAAGAGAACGCCACACTGCCAGAAAAAAAATTTGAAAAAAAATTTGAAAAATTAAAAATTAAAAATTCTTAAAATGAAAAACAAAGTTGAATTTTTAAAAAGAAAAACAACATGGGAGTTGCTTCGCCACGTTAGGTAGCAGGTTTTGGCAAGTTTAGAGAATCAAAGAACAACAAGGAACTCGTAGCCCTTTCGGACCCTAGAAAATCCTCTAATGACAATGGTCGCAATAAAAAGAGTAAAGTGTTTTCATGATTTTCACCATTGAAAATTTAAACTTGCAAGTGTTGATTTGGAGTTATTTGTAATTTACACTTATAAAAATATTACATCTCTCAACAATTGCAAGGTGGATTGTGTAATGAATTTAATAATTTTTTATGTGAAATTAAGTTTTTTGAAAGAGCATTTTATTGTGCCAAGACAATTTGCAATTGTTCATGTCACCTCCAATTCCAAAAAACTTTTATGTGCAAATTTTCGAAACATTGTGGGGGAGGGACATCATATGAAAAATAAAAACTTACATTTCTCTTATTATAATCTCGAAATTGTGCACTCAAAATTGGTGTACAAACTATTGAGCAAGCTCTTTAAAATATACTTCCATACAGTTAGATTTTGAAAAAAACACTATTTGCTTCATTGGGGATAACTATAAGCCCATTTTCTTTTTTCATAGTCAAAACATACTTGAAAAGGCTTGGGCATTTAGGGGTTAAAATCCTTTGTGATAGTGGTCTTAATTGGAATTTTAAAATATAAATACTAGCATTCCGCTATACTTTGTGCTAAATTTAATGATTGAATGAAGGTTTCAAATGTCAAAAACATTATAAATAGAAACATGCAATCTCCACACTAAAAATTAACCTCTAAAGGAAAACAAATATTTTTTGGTCACAAATTATGGAAAACTACCACTTTTTAGGGTTTATAGTAAAAAAAAATTTAATTTTTTTTCTTTTCAAAATTCAACTTTACAAACTTGTACTAAACCACTACAGGAATGTGTGAAAAATTTATTGGAAATTTTGATTGCGTTGATTGAAAGATTATAATGTTTGAAGTTTGAAGAAAAAGTTTTGTTTTTTGATCTTGCCCAACAAGGCCAACATGCTAAAACTCCTCCTAAATTGAGATTTTTACATTGTATATGGTTATTTTCTTTTGACATTTGCATCCTATATCATGTAAGGTATATACCTACTACATTTCTGAATTATTAGAGGAATTTTGCACGTACTACTCCAAATTTTTTTGATAGCATAACTTCTTATCCAAGTACACGATTAGAAAAAAAAATTACATTTAGGAGGTACATGTTGGCATCTTATGTCAAAATTTGAAGAACATTTGTTAATAAATGACTTCATATACACCTACCTAAGATCACTTGTGCACATTCAACGGTCATTTGATCCTTTAGGTTTGATGACCAATTGAAGGGTTCAAACCTCTAAGATATTATATTACACTTCAAGCATACATGTTCACATCTTGTATCAAAATTTAGAGAACATTTGTTAGAAAATGAGTTCATACTTACATTAAGGAGGTATATATTCACATCTTGTGTCAAAATTTGAAAAACATCTGTTAAAAAATGACTTCATACACACCTACTTGAGATTGCTTGTATACATTCAACAATCATTTGATCTTTTAGGGGTTAATGACCAATTGAAGGGTTCAAACTTTAGAGGTATTATAAATGGAGATGTGCAATCAATGATGACCCACCAAACATTTCAAACTTGGTAGCATTTATTATAAATAAAAACGTGCAATCCCATTATAGATGGTTGAATGTAGACTTTTATTTCATTTATTACTTGGTATACTTCTAGCTAAATCAATATACAATTAAAAGCCCAAATGACAACCAAATATAGCATATTATTTGGTAGTGTATACTCTTAGAAAAGAGTAAATTTTTTAGCATATTCAAACAAGATGCTAATAAGACACCATGAAGACACCATGAAGACACCATGAAGACACCGGCATTATAGGATTCTTCTTGAACCCCAGAGATGGAAGAATTTGAGCATGTTCTCTTTAAGATCTGGGGCTCTCAATTGACCATTGCTATAGCCAGACAATTACACATTGTGGAGTCATTGAAAATGATGGCTATAATGGCTCAATTATTTGAGTAGCATAGGCAGTATACCACATGTAGTCAAAACATTGTACAAAAAGGTATTAAGATTTCCATCTTTCCTTTAACTTACCCCACTAAAAATTTCCATCATGTGTGAAGGTCAGAACTGAAAGCTAGAGAATCAGGTGGCTTCTTGGCATTAGCATTGCCGGCTGCAGCATCAAAATAGATTAAAGATATAACACAGGAAAAGGGAAAGATTCATAGGGTACCAAAGCACAAGTACACTGTTTTGCCAAGCTCCATCCACATTTGGTGTTCAACTGAAAGTGAAGGAAAGATGGTGCAAAATGATGGGGCAATTCTGTATCACGAGGTAGATGGAACTTCAAATACAACATCAGCACTTTATCCATTGCTCCATGGTCATTCAAGAATCTTCAAACAGTCCCTCCAACAACAAACATAAAGCCATGGAAGCAGTTCCATGCACCCAGGACCTGGTCAAGCACATACTTTGTTTGACCATCAAAACAACCCAATCCAAGTGGCCCAAAGTGAGAATCCGCTCAACTGACGGTAGCATGCATGCTTCATATCCAAAGAGCTGAATTGGCAAACAAAACGATGGATTGGAGCCCCGCCAAGTTACAAAGAATCTGGTGCATGGAATGACATGGTTGAAACAGTAAGAATGATCCTGCCTGCCTCATACATCAAGGGTTCAAAGCGTAGTAAAACATCCACTGACTCATCGTTCAAATGTTCCATTCAGTGTTGGTAAGCAGCCGTCCATGACATTTTGGTGTAAAACAGAAATATAAAGTGCGAATAATTTGTTCACACTTGGAATTTTACAACGCAAGAGTCTCTCCAAAGCACAGTCTAGAGTTAAGAAAATGGCAGAAGTCAGGGTCATCTAATATGGAAAGGCAGGTTTCAAACAAAAAATAGTTCAAGGTGCCTCACGAATACACTACAAACTACACTACTGTATACTAGTCCACTGAATGCTTCAGCAACTGGAAACGACGATGATAAACAATCCCTCTCACAGACTGTCATAAACCTGCACGCTGTTAGCTCCACTACCGTTACCTGCAGAGCTAAGCATATGCAGTCAATTGCAAGTAAAAAGAATGTTACAGTAGAAATCATGAATTGAGAACCAACTTACAAAATCAAACAAAGACCAACATAGATACCGGAGAAATACCCCAACAGTATCGGACTAATCAAGTGCACATCTGAGTTATACGAGACTAATACGAGCACGTGATTCCATTCATGTGGAAACTGGAAGACCAAATACTAAACCAAAGCAAAACATCAAACTACACTTGAAGGATCCACTCACTCAAGAGGATCTTTCTTCTAACCGAGGAAAGATATAAGCACCAAAGTGATGAGATCTGGGAAACGAATAGTGAGCTATCGTTAGAGATATTTTTAGACCCCTTCGGATTTTAAAAAGTATCCCTTTCGGTTAATGGACCCGAGTGGAAAGCCCAAAGTCAAAAGCCATCCACCCATGTTGCCAAACCTTAGGTCTATCGAGAGAGCTTACCTCCTCTTCAGATGAGGCTAACGCTACGAGTAGTTGTTTGACCAAGATCCACCACCTAGCTCCATCCTTTCTCAGCGCGAATCGACCTTCTGTTCTCCAGATATCAGTAAACAAGCAACTACCGACAAGAGCTTACTTACCAAAGAAATAGTACTATACTATTCTCTCTATCAGAGCTGCAAAATTTAACCATCAAGAGACAGGCTCTGGAACTGGCAGATCAGGGCCTCGAAAACTCGAACAAATGAAAACGATTGTGCAAATTTGTAAATGGAAAAGGCAGTGGACATAGACAATTTTGAACTCACCTCTTCAGGGCTGGTTTCTGGATATACACAGGTCAAACCAGGGACTACAATCATAAGCAAAGATACATCTAGAATAGCACTGGAGAATTCAAGCTAATATATCGTTCAGCGAATAAAAAAGCAGATCCGATAAACTTTGTAGACTACCAGTTCAAACAAAGAATATTTGCGAACATCCAAAAATCCAAAATCAAGCTGAGAACGTTCAGAACACAATATTGTTCACTTGTAAGATACAAAAGCTCCAGAACTCTATGCAAGGTCATCACGAGTGACCATTTCCACGTCTCACCGCAAGAAGACACTAAGATCAACATTTGACATTACCTTCGATAAAAACGTATAATATTTTTCCATATATTCAAGACACGCACTACCTACTTAACTACTTCACCATAAGTTCCTCTGTGTTATCTACAACGATAGTCAAGGCATTGAACATCCGGTTCACATGCAAAAGCAGGAAAATCCTCAGAATTATATGCGCCGTAAATCAAAAGTGTGAAATGATGCAAAATATTGCGCTCCCGAACACACACAAAAAAGGGAGTAGGCAACAGTTCGTTACAGCCTCTCGTGGACCACCAAATTGGTGATTGACCAACACTTCTAAGGCAGGGGCTCAAGAGAATACACAACAATAGTGGCGTACGACCTACTGAATCTCGCCGTCCTCGCCAACTTCTCCGTCCTCCAACTCGTCAGGTCCACCGTTCCTCCTCCCGCCGTCCCGTCTGTGCCGCTTCTGCTTTGCGTCTCCCTCTGATTCCGATTCATGCACATGCTGCACAAAGGACCAGACCGCGCTTCAGTCCCCTTCGTCAAATTCCCGGAATACCTCGATTACCAAGGGCTATCTAAAACGACTCCCAGTGCAGCATACAGATTGCAGGAGTCCACACATCATCATAAGACGCACGGACACAAAATGCATCCAGAGAAGGTAATTATCGACACCATTGTCATCTTCACACAACATCTACGTCTAGACAAGCCATGAACCCACGGCGGACTCAGCCAGTACAGTAATTAATTATGAAGATCGAGAATATTTAATTCGTCCATTTAAATTAGAAGGCATATCTGCTATACTATTCAGTCCTGCAAAAAGAACGTGGATGATGTCATATAGACACTTACAGTCAAAATTATCTACCTTTCTTGACGATTTTTTATGGTCACTCCCATGCCGGCGAGACTTCCTGGAACTCTCTTTCTCATCTCGATCCTTCTCAGTCGTTTCACTACTGCCACTACGGTGTCTTTTCCTGTGCTTCTTTTCACGTTCCTTGTCCTTATCACGCTCCTTATCCTTCTTCTTTTCATCCTTGTGTGCTGAATGATTTGTCACACCTTCCATCTCGTCAACATGCACGCTGGGTTTTTCGTGTCTAGACTTCTCCTTCTCCTTTTCCTTCTCCTTCTCCCTTTCTCTATCTTTTTCTTTCTCCTTCCTCCTTTCCCTATCTTTCTCTTTTTCTTTCTCTTTGTCCTTGTCCGGGTGCTTCTCCTTCTCTTTATCCTTGTCCTTGTCCTTCTCCTTGTCTTTATCCTTGTCTTTGTCCTTCTTGACCTGCAGTTCACGACACAACGGGAAGAAACTGAAGAAGATTAATCATAAGCAAAGATCAGAAACTGCTACATTGTTCCACACAGGTACCACAAGACTCCGTGACGGCCCCCGAGATCTCTAACAACTTCCACCGCTTTCAAACATCACGAAGAACGCCAAGAAAAATACCAAACAGCTTCTGAAAACCGAATACAAAGCACCCACCTTTTCTTCCTTTTCCCGCTTCCTATCCTTATCCTTGGCTTTCTGTACCAAGTGCGCTACATACTCGTCGAACAACTTCTTGCGTAATCCGTCATCTGACAAGGCCCTGAATGTCACAGAAGAATACTCACGTCAGTCGCGAGAGTTATACTCACAGAGGGTCTAACCACAAAGCACTGGCACCAAACTATACCTGTAATCTTGAGCATCTTCTATGAGAGGCTTCACGTCTTCCCATTTTGACGAGGATGTCATCGCCTGCAGTGCCCACAAATACAATTTACATCGTAGCAAACGCAGAGCAATAGCACAGAAGGGAGAAAGCGCCAACACAAACCCAGCTCTCATAACAGAAATCCGAAAGTTTCTTGAGCATCTGCTACTTCCTAATCAACAAGCAAATAACCAGACAAAGAACTGTCATTCCCTCCTCGGTCCCGCAAAATTTAACCAAGCGGAGATGCTAAGGTCCCATGCACACGTACCTTGGTATTCCGCAACAGATTGGTGAAGTCATCTGCCAGCCTTCGGCGTTTCTTAGCTTCCTTCTCCTCCTTCTCTTTTGCTCTTTCAAAATAATCTTCAAACACAAGCTGGACCCCAACACAAACCCCACAAGCACAATCCACATCATATTAACCTTCTTGCGTTCACGTGATCCCATACCTAGTTGTACCCAAGTCGATACGACATTGGCAACCCACACAGAGAAATTAAGTCTCCGAAGCATATTTCAACGTTGCAAAGCATATATCTATTTCAACCATTCTGTTCATTTCCAACATTTCAAGCACCCCCAAATTGGGGAAACTCACACTTCACCCTGTTTTCGACAGTAATGACACGAAAGCTACACGGAACTGTCCTAAAAGTGCTTGTGACACTAATTTATCAAATACACACTCTTTGCAAAATCATTAAACTAATGCAGGTTGAAATATTAATATATTGAACCAATTTTCACAAAAATAAAATTTTGTATTGACACTAGTTTTGTGGGAGACTAGTTTTGCCCCTTCACTAATAGGACAAAGGGGTGAGAACTGGTACATCCTATACAAAATATTACAGCAGATCTGAACTACATAAATCATCAACACATCATCACCGATACTATCCACAATACTAGGAAGAATCACATCACTTCTCTTCCATTCAATCCCGTCCCCACTCATTAGGATGAGAACGTAAACCTAATCCAAATAGGAGGATGTTTCAAAGATAATTAACACAGGTCAAAAGAGTAAACATAAATCACACCAACACCGACGATGGATGAAGAGTGCATCTGCTGTTGTCAATTTCCTAAAGAGCCCAACTCTCTCCACAATGTCATGGATACTGAAAGGAAGTAGGTATTCCAGAATACCACGTCCATCTCCTAGAAAAAACAAGAACTAGACCCTCGTCCACACACAACGGACGCTGCACAAAGAGATCGCAAGATACAGGAACCCACCATAGTATACCTTTCTGAAGCCAAAACTGGTCAGCATCCGGACCCAACGGGGAAGTAGCCACAACACCGCACAACACCGCTCCAGAAGTGATTTATCTATACAGACTGATTGCGTCCTTTGCCACACACCGCACTTCCGGTGTCTGGCAAAGAGCGATCAATCCAACCACATTTACATCAAGTGGTCACTAACCTTAAGGTTTGGTTCAGCTATCGCCGCCAAGTCACCTGCTTCAGCATATGCAGTCTTGAATTTGTCGAACGTCCACGCAGCTCCAACGCTTATCTGAGT
Organism: Pseudoscleropodium purum; assembly: GCA_963969395.1. Classification (NCBI taxonomy): domain Eukaryota; kingdom Viridiplantae; phylum Streptophyta; class Bryopsida; order Hypnales; family Brachytheciaceae; genus Pseudoscleropodium; species Pseudoscleropodium purum. The sequence continues at coordinate 38,527,753 of OZ017795.1, forward strand.
TCATCATGCATATTCCAACTCTGCTCAGCATATGCTGTGCACATGACAAAAGGAACCTATGGGAACACGAACATCTTGCAATTGCAAAACGAAAGGGATACAACTGACGACACAATGGACAGGCCAAAGCTGTAGGAAGGATATATACCCTACTGAGGAACAAGAACACTCTGCCTTATATCAAATGCGAGCAGTAACGACAAATGATTTCAAAATGACAGTAACACGCTAGATTCCTACCCTTCCAGCTTTCATGACGTCCTTCGCCCGCGCCTTGTCATCATGATACTGCACCATTCAAGTTCGTCTTGTAAACAGAGAAGAAAATGGCAAATGTTCACTATTGTGTACGCATACACAAAGTGTAAGCTGCTAGAGTAGAAAACAGACCTATATTACATCATGTCCACGTATTCAAAACAATAAGCACAGTGCACAAACTGAACGCGATACACTGCCTGGTCAATTGCGGAGGTGCGATGACCTCCACACGGAATGATCCATCAACTCGTACGAATACACCAATTCACACGTGAGAATGATGTCCTACACAATTCGTCGAATAATAAGAGATACGCTAATGCCATACCTGCTTATCAAGCTCTTCTATGACGTCCTCAAACAACTCCTTGGGCGTAGTGCCAGAAGTGTTTGACGCTACCGCTTGATAAGCGCTATTTTCCTTCACCTGCACCATCACGAGCAATCCCATCAAATCGTGAGCATAAAGAAGACGGTTTAGGTTTCATCAGCACGCCAGATGTAGCGCCTAGGCGCGATACTTCGTGGTCGACAAACTAGATAGCTCGTTCTAGCCAGACGTGTACATAGTCCACATCAAAACAGTTTACTCGCAGAAAAACTTGATGGCAGCAGCTTGCGAAACGTGACATGTCTTGATCTAGATACTGGCAGTCTATGAACCTACTCTCTTCAGATACTTCCTGAACCTATACACAATAGCAAAAACAGATGTCTCCAGCATCCACAATAGAGTAAGTGGCAGTCGATCCAAGAGGAAAAACGCGAACATGTTGAGAAGTCCAAATCAAAAAGAACCACGAGCTTAAGCCAGAAAAAGAACGAGAAACCCGATTCGGACCAAGGTCAGACACAGCACCTTCATCAGGTAGTCTCGCCACATGGTCTTAGCAGTAAGAGTGCCCGCTGCCTTGTGCTCATCCATCAACTTTCTGAATTCATCACGATTCTTTCGCTCCTTCCGCCGCAGTTGCTCCTGCAGACGTTAAATAAGACATTGTCCAATCACAGCCAACCAAAAATTCAAGTCGATTCAAATTCAGCACACAAATAATGATAACATGATGATCGAAAGGGTACCTTCAGTACTCTCTTCTCTTCTTCTTCCTCCTTCTCCAGATCTCGGATGTACTCCTGTCACCACACATTCATCAGCCCGTGAGAGAGGTACTCTTCAACCGTGTGATCAATCCGCTAGTTCCCCACAGAATTCACACTTCTTACACACATGGTCAATGAAACCCACTGCCACTTCAGCAACTATCCAAATATATGCAAGTGAGACTCTCGGTTCCGGGTTGGACACCTGAAAAACCTCCAATCGATCGAGTTTGTCTAAACGAGTGCACCGCTCATCGTCCTCCAGTCGATCCTGCACCTTCCTCCATTGAGTGGTAACCTGTGCACATACCAACAAGATTATGTCAATCTCAGCCACCTGAATTTAATGGAAAAAAAGTACCCCTGAATACTTTAACAGGATCACTTCGGGCACCCCAATGCCCGGACACGTACCTTAATGAAGTCACAGCTCTCCAAAAATTTCCTGTACTCCACTATGTACTTCTTCCTTTCTTCCCGAGCCTTCTCACGCTCCTGACACGCATCAAAACCAAATTCCGTCAAACCTAACGTATCGTATCAAATAATAACCAACTTAACAATTGCAGAAACGCCAGTCTGTGCCACCTTTAGAGTCAATGCTGACGAATATTTCGAACTCAAGTTAAGGAACACACCTTCCGCTCCAAGTCCACCATGTAATCCTCAAAGAGCTCCTCTCTTTCCCGGTCCTTATCAACAGCTAAGAACCTCGGATCGTCTTCAAACATCAAGAGAGCCTTGCTGTTACCACGAATTATGTGCATCCGATAATGTGAGTTAGAAGTCATCTCATGATGTCCACACGGTAGCACCTCAAAAAATAACTTCCAAATTTTACAAACAAGCTCACACAAACAGTAAAAGTGCATAAATTAAACACAAAAACAGGAACAGATGGGACTCAAATAGCGCAGAAAAATCCAAACCTCCAGCGCATAGAGGATGTCAAGTCCTTCGATTCCTGACAGAAAACGCCGCACTGTCAGTTCATGACATCACAGTTCAAATCGAACGTTCACAGCAGGTTGTGCTCAGCATCTATGTTCTCTCCTGAACAGAACGATTGTGAAGGCATAAATGGTGTGTCAAGTGACGGTACCTCCAACATTGCAAGGAATTTCTCTCTAGCAATTTTCTGTTTCACGCGCTTTTCTTCACTCTCCTGCTTCTTTCGGTGAGCAAGATACTGCAGGAGTCAGGAGCAGGAAGTAACGTCAGCTATTGAGATACTCATCCATCATACAAGCACACTTTTAGATGAGTAGGAGCCAGAATAGCATCTAAGCATATTGCTGGCAGTTCGTATTCAGAGACCTTTGACAAGGGCTACAGAACAAGCGCTGGATCAAGAAGAACCTAAGCTGACGCATGGCAAGGGCAGATCGTAAAATCAACGCACAAAAAGAACACAAGCAACATCAGGAATCGTCTACTTTGTCATCTCACCGCGAATGCACATCCCTCGTGGAGAACGTGGGATCCAATTTTCATCACCACTATTCCCAAGAATGAAAATATATTCCTCAAACCAATTACTTGCCTCATTAAATGCTTGCTTCCGTTCTCCCAACGTTTTCAGAGCACCGTATCTCTTGTCATTGATGATGACTCGCATAGCCTGTACAAAACTCTTTCATGTTAGCATCCACCAAATCTGCCGCGTCCCAAACGTTCAAACGTTCAAAGATGCTTCCAGCACTTGGCAAATTAAAAAATGCCAGCGACCTACCCATTCGCGAGCTCCCCATTCGCAAAGCCACATACAACACATGCAATAGTACGGTATATGCAAGACGAACCTGTTCCCATGTCCAGTCCGCCTCAACGTGCACAGACTCCAATAGCTCCTTGAATGCATTCTTGGCCTCCTGGACAACATGAGAACTAAAATGAATGCCATGTACGCAGAAAACATGCCACCATATCAGCAGTACAAGAAAAAGGGACCAAGTGCAAACTTACGATCTTGCTGGCATAGGCCTGTGGCTCCTCGGAAACAAGAGTGGGTTTCTCTTCCACGACAGGCGAAATGTTAATTTTGCTTGTGACTGGCATGACCTTCTTCGCCTCCTGCAACACCAGCTGGCAATTAAACAACGGTGGATGCCCCTTCACAGCTAGGAGGATGTAGGATTTGAAACAATACCGGTATCTATTTTGCATCGCACTGCTGGCAACCCTAATGCAATACTCACATTACCTACAACACACAAATTTGACTACGCATGAGATGTCGTACCTCCAGATCTTGCGCAGAAGTTCCATCTGCAATCTCCTGCTTCGTCTCTTTCTTTACATCGCTCATCACGCTGAGAAATAACAAAAAAACAAGTCAAGAGCGACTGTTGAAGCTCCGGAATCATAAAATAGAATTCGGACACAATACGTAATATACAATGCTATCCCGCATCACACAGCACATCTGACTTCCCCACCGACTTGCAAGGGAGGAGACGAATCTTACTGCAGCTTGGCATTCTCTGTTGTCGTAGAGGAAACTGGAAGGGTAGGCATTGTGGTACTGGCAAACGTAGATGCCATTCCTGATTGAGAAAGAGGTGGAGCCACAGAAGTTGGAGGTTTTTCTGATGCTGCCAGGGCAACCACCGCAGGTTGAGAAGCACCAGACAGGGGTAACCCCGCAGCTTTCTCTGCCTGCTCACGAGCGAGCTGCACATAGCCAGCAAATTGACAATTGCACATCAACAATTACTTTAATATATTTCCTCAACATATGCTACTTGTGGAATTTCCTCGAACTTTACAACTATGACTCTGCGAAGTTCCGATGCCACTGTAAACACTATGAAAATCTACCACTCGAACACCAAATGTAAAACCCTTGATACAACGAAGGGCTCAAGGCCCCGCAACAAAACACCCAGACTTGGAGGCCAGAAAGCTGTCCCTACCACCAATTCAAATAGAAAAAGTATGTGTCGCCCTGAATACATATACAAATGTCAGAAAGTACTGAACGAATACAGCACAAAGATTTCACGATGCTAACCTTCATCTCGTCCGGCATCGTCCACTTCGACATCTTGGTAACCTTGTTATAGTAGTACCTGATATTGGCAGGTCAAACACATCAGGCACTGTGGTCCGCACAACAATATCAAACCAAAACGTCACAAGCAACGAAAATAATCCAGATCGAAAGTAGACCCGAATAACCAGCGATACTCCCGAAGTCTCATAAAAGTGTAATGCAAACTAGTATCCACTTACTTTCTACCATCCGCTGTACTGAACTCCTTCCACGGAGTCGAGGCATCTGCACGCTGTGATGGAGACAGGAGTTCAGTTGACTCTCATTAGGATACATACAAACGCATTGAAAACAAGATCCAATACAGCACACTAAGTAGTGACATTGGACTCAACTTCAAATGAGTATAATGCACAAATACTCTGCAAACAGTGCCTCATAAACCCAAAACATCATTGCCTAAAAGCTAGATCGCTCTTGATGAGACACGCCCCCAAAGTCATCAAGTTACCAAATGAGAACAAATGTATAACATTCATACTCTGACGAATCCCTACATAGAGAAGGCAAGAGGGGGTAAATCTTGTGAAGAACTCCCCCCAAAATGACCAACTACAACAGGAGGAGAGATTGATAAAATAGACGAAGAAATAACGTTTATTTTTCCTTTATTTCTGATGTAAAATAAAACAAAAGAACAGCCAGGGTAAGAACATCTCCTCACCTCAGTTGGAGTCATTAGCTCACTTGGCTTCTCCCAACTGGATTGCTTTGTTCTTCTGTTGTAGTAATACCTGATATCACATCAAATTTTGCCACCCTTATCTCAGTCCATAAATCCAAACAGTACAAGTCTGTGCGTGCGAGACCATGTAACATCATCTAGCAAAAGACAGTTGGTCGAAAACGGTCAATATGGTCAAACCTGCGGCCATCAGGGGCTACATGTTCTTGCCAATCTGCGGCACCAGATGGAGGGACAGGAGTCGACAGGCCCTAGGACAATAGCGAAATGGGATGCGTCAGCCAATTACACTTGCCCAGATCGAGACTGATAACCCATGCATTGCTCCACTATGCTGGAACACCTCCCAAAAACTTGAATGCAAGGAAATATTTCCTACAATAAACCCACAAGAGTTTCGACTTACAGATGCTGGCAGAGGTTGAACGGTCTGGAGTGAACCAGAATTGGCGTTGCTTTGGCCTCCAGTCCCTGGCCACGCCTGGCTGACAGGTTGTACTGGCTGGCTCGGTACCTGACTAGAGACTTGGAATGGGGGAGCTAAGCCATATGATGCTGGAGCTTGTGTAAAGGATGATGCCGATGAGAACTGCTGAGATTCACAGTGTACAAACAGCTTTAGAAAAAAAATGACGGATCTCTCATTACTTTAAGCCTGGTTGTCAGGCTGTACTCGATGACTCACATGACTTATATGACCACACCTATTCCACGATTACCGTCGTTCCAAATACGAAGCTCCTCCAAGAAACAATGATATATTACGACGTAGTTCAGCAAAATTCGAAATTCCAAAACACATCTCCAAGTAAAGACAGTAGCTACAGCCTGAAGGTCACCCCGTCCCCATTCGCATACAGTATACGTACAGGGTAAGAAGATGCTGGCTGCAGTGCATGATTGCCTGGACCAGGTGGTGGGGGCGTAGGCTGTTGCTGTTGCTGCTGCTGCTGCTGCTGCTGCGCCTGCGGAGGTTGAGGCGTCGACATTATAGGTCGCTGCTGCACCCCAAATAGCATTCCTGAGCCTTGCGGCGAAGGCTGTCCCTGCGGTTGCTGAGGAGGCCGTGTCGCAAATTGTTGCGCTTGTTGAGGGTTCAGTCCTTGCATACTAGGGGGCATGCCCAACTGTTGCGGAGGACCCATGCCAGCGCCCGGTCGATATTGCTGACCACCAGGACCCATGAACTGCTGCCCCTGCTGCGGAGGACCTCCGGGCCGAAACTGCGCGTTTCGTACAGAGGACGAAAGCACAAAGTCTTAGACAATATCTCAGGGTACAGAGAACGAAAGAAAAAATCTCAGGCAATTTTTTATTCGCTGTAGAAGCGAGCAAGTATCTACTTATTCGAAATCGGGCATTGGTGTTGGTGAAAATTTGAAACTTGAAGAGAGACTCAGCTTGCAGCGAGAGCAACCATACCTGCATTTGAGGTGCACTCTGATAATTCGGAGACGGCCCAGACTGACTCATGCCCATCATCCTCGGAGGCTGCTCAGTCACAATTATGCAGCCGTCCGTCAAAAACTGTCACGCTATACTAAAGCAATATTCCCTGATCAACAATTTCGCAAGGGAAATGAGAGTAAACGATATGAAAGCTACAGTGCAGGTGTAACACACACCATTCCTCCGACGGCTCCTGCATTTGTTTGTAGATGACCTTGAGGTGGACCAGCACCTGACGGCATTCCTGGGGAGGGCGGACCACCTGCTTCCCAATACATCAGACACCATTCATTATATCAATGTCAAAACGAGACATTTCGTTGGAGTTGTGAATCTGATCGAGGTGGTAAATCATCTCGCGGATGACCATAGTCGAAATTCAATAGAACCCGCTACAATTTCGAAATTTAAAACCAAATAAAGGAGTGAATAACTTGGCTCATTAGTCTCCGAAGCTTGCGCCCCAAGTAAAGGCACCAACGCCACTACGCGTTCCACCCTACGACGCAATCAATTGCTGAAGCTAAATCCAAACTACCATGACAGTGACCTCAAAGTCAAAAACATCCAAGAAGTCACTCCTCGATTCATTGCCAGTCTAACCCTAAAACTGCGTCAAGTGACGATGGATCTCACAGGTCCTGTCCGACAAGCGGACACAAGCTGCAAGAGCTTCAGCTTCAATAATTTCGACCTGTAAACCAACATCACCTGATCCGAAACTCTTAATCAATCGTCTCCAAAGTGCTACACCATTTGGACGCTCCATGTAAAACGCCATTAAATCTCGTGAGCTCCTCCAAAGGGCCTCAGAACTTTCCGAACAATTTCACAGACAAAATCACCTCCATCGGTTCTGCCGAAGTCCTTGCTATTCGAAAAAACACTGAGGAGGGAATCATTTGGCTCACTGGTATCGAAATCTTGCCCCCTAAGTCCCGATACCAACAATGCTCCTTAATTTTACGCATCGATCCCTATTAATTGTTAGAGTAAAATCTAAGCTCTACAGTAGTCATCTCAGAGCGAGAAAACGACAGTCCTCACAAGCCATCGATTAAACGCTCATTGCAGTAACCCTAAAATCGCGACAAGCAACGCAGCGTTCCCTGCGTGTGAATCACCACCTTCACAGGCGGATGTCAAAAAACAGAGTTTCTGCTTCGACTACCCCTGCCTAGAGACAAACATCATGCCGGTCGTCTCCAATAAGCTCCAGCCGACGTCGCGCGCTCCTCGAACGAGGTCAAAAACTTTCCGAGTAATTCCACGGAGAAAATCACCTTCATCGACTCTGCCAACGCCCTTAAGAGTTTCCAAAAAACCCTAAACCCTAGTGGAAAGGACAGGAGAGCCGAGAGAAATGTGAAACATGAACGTACCTGTCATCCAGGCGGGGAGCGTCATGCCGCGACCGCGGCCTGCGCCAGGAGGGCCAACCTGCTGCTGAGACATGGCGAGCGCGGAAGGCGACGCATACACCGAGGCGGCAAGCAATGCTGGTGAACGGGGAGAGAAGAGAAGAAACGAAGGAGGGTGGCTATGGCGGACCAGACCCCCAGTTTGCCTGCAACGAGGCTTGCGTCGAGCACGACCCAGTTCAGCAAGTCCTGGTTGCCGGGCTTCTTCCGCAAACTCGCGTCTAGAAGGACATGCCACCTCGGATTCTCTTGGGGTGCCATTTCTCCTCCACTCAGGTACCTTAATCCCCCAAGGTGTAAGGTAGGGGGCTGTAAATGCGACCTGTTTCGTGGAAGCGTCCCTAAAAATAGATTGGAAATTGACACTTAGTGGCTGTAGAATGGATACAATTGGTGTGCAAAAATTAAAATGTAGGCAGTGAGAGCAGCTTTCAGTTTTAGAGTGATTATTTTCAACTTCAAGAATGGGTAGGATTCTAAACAGAGTATGATCATTTTAGAAACAATAGATTTTTTTTTAAAAGAGCAAACAACAATAAATTGTCCTTTTTTGAATCTGCATTCATGATATGCAGACTATTCCTAAACACTTTAATATGTTGGTCTTTATCAAGCTCCATCAAGATCGCCTTTACAAACAATGTTCTCTCTTTCAAACATGCCACTCGCTTGCTTCTTGGGACAAGTATATCCTTTTTCAAACTGCTTGTGTCCAGCTTTTGTTGAGCCTAGAATCCAGAATAGGCTACCTATGACAACTTTCTTCAAAAATTTCTTCAATAATTCACAAGTGCTTCAAAAATTATGAGAATTTTTGTGTTGTATTTTGCTTCTATTTGTCTTCTATTAAAAAATAAGGCAAAATATTTTCCAGTATGAACAACACACAAAAATGTCTCCACAACTCTTAAAGGGTTGCTTTTACAATCCACTACCTTATATATGCACACCAAGGGTGAAGAAAAAGCAAAGTATAAATTTTAACCTAGTGGAATTTAAATTTAGAAGTTGTGTGAGAATAAATATTCCACTTTAAATTGAAAGTCATTTCACACAATGAAAAGAATTATATCCCTCAAAAGATGAGCAAGGATATAAAAGACTTCATCTTCCAAGTAGAATTTGAATATCCTCACTATTGCCTTCCAACATCTAATTATTTTGAAGATTATGATTGTATGAGTGCAAATTCTTGCCTTTAAGAGTTTAACCTATAAAATAGTTGGTAGACAATCATATATGCAATACTACATTTAGCTCTTGAAATATAAATTAAGCACTACAATATGACAAAATATATTCTATTGTATTGATAATTCAATAATTAGTTGCATCTTTTGTTTGTATGTCATTTTAACATCTAAATCTTATCATCTTTAAATATGGCACCATTCACAAAAAAAATTGGATATACACAAAGGAATGTCAGTTTATCCTTTCATAATGTTCTATACTAATTGAGTTTGCAAATGATATTGATAAATTTGTACTTCAAAGGTTCTATCAAAAACCTTAATATAGTAAAAAAAATATTCAATCTTTTTGCACTTGAAGTAGGGACAAAAACCAATTGACACAAATCTCATGTTGTTTGGTACATACCAAGCCAATATCCTTTACACGGGGTGAAGAAGACAACTTTAATGGCTAGCTTGGGGCAAGAATATATACTATCTTAGTCTCCAAATTGGATTCAAAGTCTCACATTTTCAAATGGCACTTACATCCCTCAAACAAAAGTTTGTATATTGGAGCACTACCAAACCAATATTAGGTAGCAGAATTTTGATTACTAATCAAGTTTTGCTTGCTTCTATTTGTAAATTGCTTTGTGATGGGCCCTTCATTTCCAAACAATTGAAAAGGTGAAAAATCCAATTCATAACTATCTATATATGAAAGAAATGGTGAGAATTACTATAAAGCTAAAATTGAATCAAATTTTCATATTCAATCCAATTCCTCTAGAGATGTGTGAAACTCTTAGATTCCAAACTCTAGATGAAAGCCATACTTGAAAATTGAGAGTCAAGACAACTTATGCCAAGATGTGCCCCTTAGTGCATAACATTACTTGGAATTTGAAGGCTCTACAAGATTGCAAACTCCACAACTCTAAAAACATTGGGAATGCTGCCAACTACAGAGTCTAACATGGTTGAGAAAGTGCCATATCATTTTTCAAAAAAATATTCAACTTTTTTTTCATTTAAAATTTTTTCATCTTTTTTTTCTTCCAAAAAATTCTAATAGCGCCACATTTTTTCCTTGCAAAGGTAACAACAAAGGGAACAGGCCTAAAGTAGCCCTCCTTGCCCCAAAATATCATGTAATGTTATATTATATAGGAAGAAAATCATTTTGACCTAAGAGAAGGGCATTATGGCCACCAAGCATCATTTTAAGAAATCTGCAATTCTATAGCATTATAAAAAACAAGGCACCTCAAGTGAAATACAGGTATATCAAAGACTCTCAATAAGTGGGAGACAAAATCCTATGGAATTTTGCCAAAATGGTGTGTGGATGCCAATGTTGAAATGAGGCAATGATAGCATTGACAGTGATGTTTTATATGACATCAAGTATGCTCATTTTGTTGTGCAACATCTCAAAAAATATGAAAGTGCCATATCAACAATGGATTCTGGTCTTATTGTGGGTAAGTTTCTAAAAGTTATTAGGGATCGAGGTAAAAAGAAGATCAAATGTGCAAAACACAAGAAGAAGACATTTCCCTAGGATGATTTATAAAAATGGTTGCACAGATGAATGTGAAAGCTATGAACTAACTCAATTTTTTTTGGAAGTTGCAATAAAGTACAAAATATTTGCATGTCCTAAAAATTTAGTATAATGCATTCTAATACATGTAATCACTCTAAATATATCTTTACATTTTCAATATAATATGAGCTTAGTTATAGTGAAAGTCAATTACTAACTCTTTTGACCTCATTGTCATTGTAACAAACTACCACAATGTGCTCAATTAATTTTAACCCCTCCCTAGTTCAGAATTAATTTACATTAAATTTGTTTCAATATCCCTCCCTCCCCTCCCCCTCCTTATAATTTTGAAACTCTGAAAATTTTGGCAATGAATATGGGATAATGTGTTTTCCTAGTATGTATATGTATCCGTATCCCAATATCCATATTCCAGTATGTATCCCAATATGTATATTTAGTACGTACATATATTCATATTTGTATCCCTCAAGTTTTTTTGGAGATCAACAGTTGTAAGGGGGGTTGTAATTTTTTTAAATCAATGGCTCTCATTTTTTTAGCAAGAATGGGGCTGGTTAATTAATGGCAATTGTCCAATTCATTCTTTTTGCCTCACTGTGGAAGCCAATATACTTTATTGTTGATTTTGAAAAATTTGTTTTCTTTCTATGTTTTAAATTGGGATTCTTTTAATTTTGGTTTTAGTTTTTGTAAATATCTTCTTAGGTACAACAATACGTACTGCAAATACAATAGTGAATTTGCAATTACTTCCATTGTGTATTACACTTATTCCATTTGCCCTCCATTTGTTGAATACAATTGTGTTCATAATAGATTCTAAGACATTGCATTTTCAATATTGTACCCATTTTTCATTTTTTTTTCTCCAATTGTATTTTGTATTTGAATAATGTATTTTTGTTTCTATCATCTTCTACTTTTGTAAATGACAACTTTTCTATAATTTTAGACCCCATCCTATTTTATCATCTGTGAATTTCTATAAGTTGTAGGGAAAAGTATATGAAGTTACTACATGAAAATGTTCATTTTAGAACTTTTTTTAATCTTTCAATGACATTTTATTAATTAGCTTCAAGAAACATGTTTCTTCAAGGTTGTAGATCATATGCATTGAATTTTCTAAACAAGGTAAAACACATTTGATAAATATATTTGATAGAAATTAAGTTTATAAAACTAATTTACCATTACTTTGTGTAAAAATATTGAATATTGTTAATGTCAAAATTTCTTTCTAAATTTCTATAGTATGGAATCATGGAATTTGTATCTTCTTTCAATATTTCAATATTTTCTAATATTACTATGAGTTAACTTATACACTAAAATGTTGTATCAAGATTCATTTCTAATATAGCCTACTTCTCTACTATCCTTGGAACTTCAAGCACCTAGCATCTTAAAAGTGATGGCATTCAAAATGCATCATTTATGTGGCTTGGGAAATTCCAAGGTAAATATGCTAGTGTGGCATATTACATCAACAAAGACGTATGTCACTAACAACCGATTGAATGCAACAATATCACAACATCAATTACATATTTCAATTATAGATGTCCTTAAGTATGTCCAAAATGACTTTCATATATTTGGCACAACATCAACAACAACAAATAAGATTTGTAGAAAAATCTCAAACTATCCAAGCCAATGTTCCAAAGAGCATTCATGTAAACATTAGGATTGTTATTCAAAATGTATCTAGAAATGTCAACAAAGACATCCAAAAAAACATAACTAACTATTGTAATGACATCAAAAAATCATGTACAACATACTAGAAGACATTCTATGCAACACCACCAATGGCATACAAATAGCACCCATTTGCTTTTTCTATGCAACAACCTCCTTTTGTAATGTTGTGTTCATGTATTGTGTGATGTAGCTGATGCATATGATCACTACTTTTCTCATGGGCTTTTAGTCCACCATCTCTACAAAATCCACATCATTTCTAACATCAATAACATTAGAAGTGGGTTATAGACGATATAATTGTTTGTGTCTACCCCTAACATCTTTTTGGTATACAATCTTCCATTCATGTCAATGAGAACCATTAGTGAAAAACACTTGTTAGAAATGCAAAGGAATTGGGGTCACCTTCCTATCCACATAATTAAAGTTGGCCATGTAGAATCCATATCTATCATGGACAATGTTGGATGTTGTGAGAGTTAAAGTTTTTGACTTTTTAACTAATTGTCTACTATAGTTAAAAAGGTAGATAATTACTATTAGTCTTTGGAAAATGAACAAGAATGGATGATAAAGACAATTAGACAAAGGATTTCAAAGGTTGTAATTAGGAAGATGGGAAGGGGGACGAATTGTCTTAGTATTGTTTGGCATTAGAAGCTACTTGCCTTTTCAATAGCATTTAGTTAGAAAAATTGCTCTCTTCTCCCTCCACTCCCTCAGTTATTTTCTTGTTATAGAGTTATGTCAAGCTATGAACTTCAATTTTCTATGTAATACAAACTATCTTTGAACTAATTATCTGAGCACAATAGTACTATTGTATAATATTGTATTCCAGTGATTGAATTTGTTGTGTAGATTTGTGGAGTGTGGTGTTAGTGTGTTTGATCACTCATTTGTGTGTTTGTGAATTGGTCCAATGATTGGATTGTTGGTCTCTTTGTTTGAACAATTTGACAAGTTGTGTTTGAATTCATTATTGTGAGTTTGTGTGCACTTGATTGTTGTGACAAATTGTGAATTGTAACATAAATATATTGTAAGATGAATTATTTAGCAACTGTGACATTGAATGATTAATGGTGTTTGAACAATTTGTTGAGTGGATTGGATGGTGTATGTGTGACTAATTGTCTTGTGTGTACTAAGTGGATTGATTCTTGGAAGATTGATTGTAACCATTGATTGTTTGATTCTAGATTGCTTAATTGACAATTTGTCAATGAAAGAGATGGTGGAAACGGTCAAGTGATTGACCTAAACATTGAAAGTGAGTCATGGACTAGGTTTGGATCGTGAAGAACCAGTAATAAACATCTTGATATTGGTAAGTAAAGCTATGACAAATCGTCTTGAATTGATGAATTGCCTAATTGGTGATTGATTTTGTAATTAACAATAATTAAAGCCGATTGTTTAGTTTGAAATTCAGTGAGTGTCTGAGAATAATTGAATCATTATAAAAATCTACTCGTTTGAGTTCAGAGATTAGACAAATAGTCAAAACTACAGTGAGTAATTTTTATAGTCTACAAAGGATCTTATAAGAAAGTGGCTGTAAGATCTGAAATATGAGTGGTAACTTGTGATAAAACCATTAGCACTGATTATTGATTTGGACAACTTGGCTAGTCAATTTTGTGAAATTATAAATTATGAAGTTAGTTGGAAATAATCTTTATGCTATGGAATAAATACAAGATTATTCTTGGTTATAATTATGTGTAGTGGATTGGAAATTTGTATGTGATTAGACAATTGGATCACAGAAATAGTTAGACCAATTGTCATTGAAAATTACGTGATTTATGCTTGGATAATATATTTTAATAAAAAAAACTAATAGTTATGATGTGAATGTGTCATATTGCTAAGGTGCTAAACCAACAAAGGTGAGTTAGCAGGTTGTAGACAAATTGTCATAGTTAATTGACTAAAGTTATGAATGATGGCTTAATTTGAATTCTATGTGTGTTAATTGTGGAATTTTTGTATTCATGTATTGTGTATGTATTGAATTACAAAATCTTGGACTAAGGATTGAATAAATCTTTGCCTAGACTTTAATTCATGAGAATCCAGCTCTTCAATTCAATTGTGTAACAAATTGTCAAACCCCAAGAAAGGGAGTAGCAATTGAGACATTGATAGATCATTGCCAGAATAACTGACCAAGGAGGGAGTAACATGCCTATGGAAGTGTGTGAAGTATGTCCACTTGATTTCTTTGAAAATTGTAGTATAAGAATTGAGTGTTAGTTTGGTGAATCTTGACTAACTAATTGTCTTTATTGAGTAATACAAAGGGTAATTATAAATATAATACCAATTGGTTCTTAACGAGAAAATTAGACTTGGACTGAATTACTAATCCTGGAATAGTAGATGATTGGTCTAAAAAATAATTAGAGAGGGAAAAGATTGAGTGTTATCCTTTGAGACTTTTTATATGATATTTGCCTCAGGGTGGTTTGTGTGTGTTTTGATAAATTGTTGAGATTGTGTAGCGGAAACTAAGCTTGGAATATGCATTGCAATCATGCCTACACTTAGATAGTGACCAATTGTTGTAGGATTGGGACTGGTTTGATATTCATTTAACTAGTAATTAAGCTAGTTAATTAGTGACCAGACCAATTGTCTTGGTAATGCAAATCACCAGTAATTAAGGAATTGTGTATCACTATATAAATATATTTATATTATATATTTGCATTGATCTAGTACTAAATCATGTGCATGACAAATTGTGGTCAAACCTGACAAATTGTTGAAAAACTCCCCTAAAATACTAGACAAGACTAGAGTAGCATTTCATGCGTCCATAACATTGCTTAAAGGACTGACAACCAAATTGTACTTTGGGAATAAGAGTGTTGTATGATTGAATTTTAGACAAATTGTTAAAGTAAATCCCACATTATTCTAACCTTCAAGTGACTTCTAGCTGCAAAACATTAGACTATTTGACCATTCCCCTTAGATTTGGAACCCCTATACTATAGTTTTGGATTTTGGGGAAATCGGCAAAACTAAGACTACAGATGTTCAAGCCTCATATAAGGCCCAAACCCAATCACCCCTCCAAAAGGTGGTATACTGATTTTGGTAATCCAACTCTAATATTTCTTTAACGTAACCTAGGTAATTATTGGTTCTTTCTATGGTTTAGTTACATTGATTGCAATCATAGAAATGCTTGAATGCACTAAAGAGCTTTGTGTTTCATTATTTATATATAGGTGGTAGCTATACCTAATTTATACTATGAGACTGCAACTAAGCTCCTATTTGATGAAATAAAATCACCACTATTATTCCTCGATTCTTACCACTTTGAATTTGACCTTCTTCCAAATGTCCTTACAATCATTGTTCCTTGTGTCAAGATTTGTGTCCACTTCTTCTATTATGGCCTCTTCATTGGAGATATCCAAAGAATCAATGGAAGCAATGTAGAATCTCATTGGATCTCCATAAAGTCTTTCTAGTTAAAAAATAAACCCTAATCAACTAAAATTCAAAACATTTGCATTTTGTGTACACAAAAAATCTTTTATTGATTTGGCAAGGACCCTTTAGAAAACTAAACAATTTCTCACCATCAATTAGATCTATGTTGATATGTAGTCCCTAAAATCAATCCAATCTATCTACAAACAATTGCAAATATCTCTTTAGCTAGTTTATAATATTGTAAGTTAAAAGAAATAATATTTCAAGTGTTAAGTATGATTTTTCCACTTTAACTAAATAATTGGCATTTATTTCACATGTCAAGGATGCTATTTAGATATGATAATAGAAACAATAAGTGCTTCAAAATTTGCACTCATTCAACAAATTAAAGGTGGAAAGACCTTAAATTCAATTCCCAAACCCAATTCCATTCATAATGCCCAATTCAAGTGCATATACAAATCAAATTCATATATAATCACATCTTGAAAATTGGTTGGTCTTAAATATCAACTCAAGTTTGTTGTTGTATATTTTAGAAAAATATATATATTTTTTGAATTTGATCTTCTAAAAGTGAATCATTATTTTTTTTCATTTAAAATGATTAGGCTTAAAAATTTGTGTTACTTGAATTATTTTTATTCTATGTTAGAAGGTCATTATTATTTTTGAACTTATTTATCACATGATGCATGAATTTCTATACTAAATATTTTTCTAAAGAATTATAGGCCCCAAGACATGTCTAGTTGAACAACTGCAGAGATAAGTTATGTATGCGTACTCTAGGTCTACTGATATAGTTTCAGAACACTCCACAAACGAAACCCTAACGAAACCCTCGCCATCGCGATCTCAAGATTCCCATCCGTTGGATCCAAGATCCAACGGTCCTCATGTCGTCCCTCGCTTCTCGTAAACCTATATTTACGCCCCGTAGCGCACTTTTTATGACGTTGCTCCTTCTTCATTTGTTTACGCTTGTCGCCGTCTTCTTTGTCTCTCTTCGAGAATTTTTGTGTTCTTCTGATAGCTGCTGTACTAGTGGATCGGTCGTGCTATGATGATTATGCATGTTTTTCTGACACCTCTTGTATGAGAGTATTCACAGTGCTCGTTGAACGGAGATGCGTTGATTCTGAGCACTACTTTAGCAGTTTGTTTAGGTATTGGTGTGCGGTGGTAGTTTGGGTTGCCGTCTGGTTAACTTTTTGGCATGTTCCACATATCTGCACATGTTACTCAACCGGACCAGGTTGTTTGATAATACTTTTGGTTTTCACTTATGGTTTACCTTCCAAGTGGAGTCTTGTTTGCCCCTGTGCGATTCTTTTCCTGCTTCGTTTAGTATACTCCACTTGGAATATAGAATCCAACTCACTCACCTGCACTGATTTCTGATGTAAGCGGGCCTTATGATTTTGGGAACATTTCTCTGGTGTTCTTAAGCCGGCAGGTTTAGGGTTGTGCTATGATGATTATGCATGTTTTTCTGACACCTCTTGTATGAGGGCATTCTCAGTGCCCGTTGAACGGAGATGCGTTGATTCTGAGCACAACCCAAAACCCTACACCTGAAATACTGCTTGGTTGTAAGCTTAGATTTTTGCCAGGTTGTGTCCTTTATGTATGATTAGCAATGTAAAGCTAGACCTCAAGCACTTCAATGCACCATCAAGCTAGCAGTGAATGTACCCTTATAAACCTTATTTAAGGAAGGTTGAGTCTGCGTCGTTGCAGTGTTCTCTGTCGCGGTGAAACCATATCTATCCGGGTGAGTCTTAAGGTGGAAAGCGTGATTTGATGTCTTACGGTTTCATACTTTAAATTTTAATTCCTCAATGTCCCAATCCTTTGCAACCAAGTCAGACTGGGATTCATGAATAACTTGGTCATGAGAATCACCTTTGAAATTGGAAAGGTGAACTAAATAGAATCTCGATCCATATAAAATTGCAAATGCAAGCAAACATTCGATGTTTGAGTGTCTTAACATTTGAAATTGCACTTGATTAAACCCAATGTGTTTTCTTCTCTGTACTGGAGTTGAGAGCCAGTGAAGGGTGCTTGACCTGAAACTGTTGTTCCTAAAGTGGCGGAGCGCAGCATATGTAACCCTCACTATTTCGAGGATCAAAGTTGAGGATTGTTTCCAATCATTTGTAGTCTGCCAACGCAAGGATTGTTACACATCAGAAAGAATGTAAGTGTCTAAATCTGTGATCACCACTAATATGGATCGCCAAAAAACTGTATTGACAATGAAGATGGGTTTACTCTTCCAACTATGAGACATATGATTTTGGATCCCCAAGCTGCGGTGTAAAGTTTTCTGTAACCCTAAAGTTCGATTTTTGCTTTGGTGTGATTTACAAGCTCATTAGAGTCGAACCGGTAAACTTTTCCAGTCCTCAGGAAATTCACCTTGAAATTCTCAAGACCACCCACACGCAAGAGAGTACACCCTAAACCCTTCAATTCACTGAAATTCACTGAAATTGAATTAGCATTTAGAATTTTGTCATGTCAAAGTCGATTTGAACAATTGCGTACATGCAAGAGCCAATGACTTAGCAACTCTGCACTTTCCATTAGGGACCGTTGGACAAGTCACTTGGCTGTTTGATAGAGTTCTTTGAATATTTGATGTCGTCAATTTCCCTGTCATTTGTATCATAGATATGTATCTCAAATATGGTGAGCCATCGCATTTGTGCCTCCAATTCAGTTCAGCCTTGTGTCATTATGTATATACATAGTCAATATGTGGAATTTTGAAATGTGCATGACTGCTACAAAGTGCTTCAATAACTCTCAATTGGAAATGGCTTCCATGCTGTCTATCCCATCTGACATACTCTTCTCACCTTTCAGTATTAGTTGTCATCACGCAGTGCTTTGAAGCAAGAGTGTGATTCTTTCAAGCCATGTCAAGGCATACCAACTTATCAGACCTTTCCTCCGAACATGGAACGCTCCAATAATAGTGGAGAGGGTTTGAGATTTAAAACTCTACTAAATTATGCACCAAACTCTACAGAGTCTACACTTGGTGCAAACTCAGCTTGAATTGTGAATAAAACTCATCAAGTACGTAACAGATATCTCTAATAAATGCAATGCAATGATGCTCTTCCAAACAGTTCAATATCGAAACTTACAATTGTATAAAACTCATTGAGTACTTATCTCTAATAAATGATGCGCAATGCAATGTGATATAACAGCAGACAGTTCAGTACCGCTCTGAACTCGTGGTGTAATAAAAGCAATGTCCAACTAATCACAAATTCAAACACAATGTGCCGTGACACATTTCAATGCAAACTGTTTAAACACAATCGACAGAAACACGCTAATTCACCAACTGAAATGCCGGTTAAAGATCACGTAACTCAAATTAGGAACGATTTCACGTGCACAGAAGACAAATTACTGTACGCAAGACCAGGATTGCTCAATGCCTTGGTACATTACACATCTCAGGGTCATCTTTTTCAGTTCTCGTTTGAATGTGTAAATCCTACCACTTTTCTACACCGTCATGACATTCCTCTTTTGGGAATGACTAGGTTCTGCGGATTCATAGGATGACTTGCCTGGAGGGATAATCTCACATCTCTGCCATAAATGATGCCACAAAAAGAACTTCCCCGGCAAAAATACATTGCTTCCCTTCGAGCGCGGAACCATCTATTGCCAGACTGTACACAAAGGCCAGTAACGAGGGCATGATTCCAAGGCACTGAAAAAAACGTAACTACATGGAAGCTTGCAATAGGGGAATCAGAAACATGTTCCGAAACTCTATAAGGGCTAGTCCTCGGAGGAAAGAAGAATCCCGTTTAACCAGCAAATCGCAAGGTCAAACCCCCCTAATTGCACTCATATTATGTGCAGTATTAGAAGGGTGAACAAAGTAATGGCCAAGGCCACAGTACTCACTAGTGCAGCTATAGCACAAGCAGCCAGACCAGGTCGCTCCCTGGGGTCGTTTTGACGCTGGGTCCAGAAGAAGCGAATGGTGCCGTAGTACCAGAGCAAAGGGAAGAGGAAGCCCACGAGAAAAGAGAACCAGCCAATGCCGCAACCACAGCAAGGGAGAGGTCGGTCGTAGATGCCCACGTACTGGTCGGAATCGGAACCTGGGCTGCCATATTCGTCCGAGTACAACAAAGCCTCGTAAGGACCGCCCGAGCTCCTCTGTTTCCCTTTCTCCATAGTGCTCAAAATCGTGTGGATTCGATCAAAAATCGTTGCATTACATCGGGTTCAAACCGGAAGCCGCATGTTCTCCTCTCCAGGTCCTCATCTCTACCAACCAAAACACAAGAATATGTCAAAAACTCGCGCTCAATAGATGTGCGACAACGACAAAGTTGTCCCAAACTGATGATGAGGTTAAACTGACGACGAGTTGGGGGCGGAAGACCTACTTAGATATCCACCAAATGCACAACCCTTGGAATCTAACAAAGAGTTTCACTACCATCATAGGAACGACATCAATTAAAAAACTTAGGTCCCGCCGAAACAAACACACACATTTTAGCTCACATACACACAATTCATCTTCACGATCACCAACTACAGATCACCACTACTTCACAACCATCACACTTCACTAAGAAAAGCAAAGGCCACAGTAACGAATTCCAGATAATCATACCATTCATAACATGAGCGACAACATCGTCTCGCCAGGAACCACAAAAAACCCCACCCATGAAACCTCAAGCCTCAATTAGAAGTAATCCAATGACATAATTGCGTCACAACAAAAGCAAAGAATCTTGCGCACTTAGAAACGAGAAACTCAACCCAATCCTCCCCCCCGCCCCCATTCCCACTCTTCGAACACATCGATTCCGGCACCCTCCATCAAGGTCCTCTCATCCGCAATTCGCAATCAAAATCATTAACATTCAAAATTCGCCCTAACGGAAAAAAACCCACCAAAACCCAACGAACCTGGAACACAGACATTCAAAAGAAATACCTTCAACTTGATGGGTCGCTTCCACTCACGCCAGGTACAACACGATCTTCTGCGCCATGATCAATTGGTCATCATCCTGACCTGCCTGAGCATCCACGCAGTCAGCACTAGAGGAAGGCACAGCACGTGGGGAGGTTGAGGCGGTGAATTGCTGATTTGCTTGCTTGCTTGCTTGCTTGCTTGCGAGGTGACTGAAATCGACGTGCAATCCGTCAGGCATAATTTACTTTTCTTGTGGACTTTTTCACTGCGCAGATCGCGCCAAACTCGTGAGGACAAGAACGAGAATGGGCATTGCAGAGGAAGACTTGGGTTGGGCTAGGGTTAGGGTTGTAGTAGGAGGGAGAGGCGTGGCAGCGTGCGGTTGGTGGGGAGGTTGGGCATGCCAAATATCAGTAGCAAGTATTGCAGTGTAAATTTTTTTGGATTATCCCATGTCGCTGACGTGCCGGTCAACTGTAGGGTGAGAAAGAGTATTTTATCGATCCCTATTCATCCATTTGAATTACATAAGGTAGCCGACCCATTTCCAACCATTTAACCCTAGAGTGCTCCAACGTTCAATTTTTGGACGATGAATAAATTGGAATTTGGTTTTCTTTCTCATTACTACTTGGATGAAAGTTATCTAATTTCTAGAGATACTTTATCAAGTTGTTGTCCTATCTAATGGTTGGATTTGGTGTTACTAGAGTTTATATTTTTCTAAAATTACAAATGTGGAAGTGTGTCAAGCCAAAAATTGCAAAGATTTTAGTTCAAAATTGGATTTGCAAAAGTGAGGTCATAGATTAAAAGAATACAAAAATTTCAAAAAATCACTATATCAAGAGAACCTCATTTCAAATCCATTCCAACAATTTTTACTCAAAAAATGATAATATTTTGCTTATAATTGAATTTAGAAGGAATTTAGAAATTTCCCTTTCAAAATTTATATAAAAAATATTGGTGATAGCACTAGTGGATCTAACCATATAGATGGAATCTAAAATTCGATATCTACAACTTTTATTCATATGTCAATTCCAAAATATTCTTCCAAATAGCACTTTATAACGATTTTTCCCAAATTGTCAATTTTGGAAAAGAATCTTGACGTTTAGGGGTTAAGCAATTACACATATTTGGAGCACAAGTCTTTTGAGTGAAGAAATTTTTTCGATGTGTAGAAGTAGGGTTCAAATAGATCCATATTTTTTCAAAATTTTATTTCTCAAAACATAATTTCTATGAATTTCTTAATTGAAGATTCTATTCAATCTATTCTTGTCATATAAATCTTCTTATTTCCAACCATCGATTGGTATCAAAATCAACCAAGATTATAACCAATGATAATGTGCCGCAACCGCATTGGGAATTGTGTCATAATTAATCTCTTACTTTCTCGTGTTGATTGGAAAAACTATAGCCTATATAACGAAAATGGGGCCTCGTCAGAAATGGGTCAGCTCCCTTATTTTACTGTAATAAGATAGATTTGGAAAATTTTCTCTCCCATGCTTGATTTTATGATCTCATATGGGAGCCAACCTTTCTTTGACCAATGTTCTCTTTCCATGCAAAAGCAAAGAGTAATCATTAATTATGGCACAATTCCCAATGCAATTGTGGCACATTATTATTAGCTATGAAGACTTTCAATATTGTAACTAATCCTTGGCTAAAAAGAGGATGGTCTATATTACAAGTGTAAGAAGAATACCATCTTCAATTAAAAAATTTATAGTAATTATATTTTGAGAACTAAAAATTTGAAAAATTATGGAATCCATTCAAACTCTATTTCGATACATAAAAAAAAAATTGCACCCATGAAATCTGTACTTTAGATAAGTGTAATTGCTCAAGTAATTGGAATGAGGTCAACTTCCTTAAATGAAAGCTTTATATTATAGACAAGAATTATATGAATTTAGTTTAAAAAACAAGACATAGTACATACAATTATCTTAAAAGAGGTCATTGAACATGTATCATTATATATATATCTACCATTTTGTGTGTTCATTATATACTTTCAATATGTACTGTGCTTCATTTAAGATTTTAGAGTGAATTACTAGTGTTTTATTCATACACCCTCTAAAAGTAAATATGTCTTATATTTTCTAATTGAAGTTATTTACTTCAACTTCAATTTGTAGTTGATTCGATGGTGTTTTTATGTAGGAGAGACACGGTGGAGGACTAGTGAAGATCCTAGGCAACGCACAAGTGGAGAGCCCTTTCTCCGAAAGCTCATTTGATGTGGCAAATTTGAAGAACACTAATGTAGATGCTCTGAGTGTATGAACTCATTAACGGCTATGGATATTATAATTTGAAGACAATCTCAAAACAAAAATGGCGATGAAGAAATTGCACATTAGAAGGGATTAGGCATTAGGGGAGATTTGAGGCCTCCAAAGGGCCGTTTTAGTTCTATTCCCAATATTGTTGGTTGTTTTCAAGCCAACAATTACAAAAAATAAAAAATAAAAAAAATAAAAAATTTTGGTCTAGAAATGCAAAAAAACGTCTTAAAAAAATTAATGACGTGGCACTCTCTCGACCACATCGAATTTGCATTCCTACAATAATTTCAACATTCACAAGGGCTAATAACTCACAATCTTCCAAAGGCCCCAAATTTCTTCAATTAGCAATTGTTAAGGGCTGTAAGTTCCCAAGCTCTTGGGAACTCTAAGAATTACGCTGCAATGTAATGTGGCAAAGAGAATGCCACGTCATGCAATAATATTTTTCTTTTCAAAGAAAATGATTTTTTTTCATTAAAAAAAATAATATTAATCATTATTTTTTCAAATTCTAATAGCAACCGTACTTTAGTTGCTCGGAGAATGGCAAAGTGAACACATCTAAAATGACCCTCCCAACTCCCCAAAAACCATCTAATGAATAAGGTGATAACACCAATAACTATCACTACACCTGAACATTCTTAACAAGTGGACTCCTATTGAAAATGAGTCCCCAAAAGTATCATTAAAACTTTTTTCTTACTTATTTGCTATTTGTTGCTTGTTAATTCTCTGAATTTCAATTTCATGACCAAACTATGTGACAAGTTCCATAGCCGTGAAGAGCTTCCACTTTGAAAATTCATAGTAATTATATATCTTATCCAAAAATCATACTTTTTTTTCTTTAAATTCTCGATTTTCAATTGCTAACATCTGAAAAAAAAAATGTTTTTTCTAATCTTGAAAAAGGTGCCTCCACTCCAGCTACAGTACAGTATTCTGAATTGCCCCCCCATTTGTCATGCCATGTACTTAGCCCATTCCCTGGCCTTGAGGTGCACGTGGTCTTATCCAATTTCTATTCTAAGTACTTTTCCAAATCTGCAGTTCCCCCCCGCCCTTCAGTTGTTGTTTTCTAAAAAAATACAATTCCATCCAAAGCAGACATGTGATGGTGTAATTTAATGCTGTTCCTCAAAAGCAATCACTGCCCCCAAAATTGCCTATTTTTTTAAGTTACGTTAGCAGATCACATGTTGGCAACTTCCCAGCATTTGAAGGGGTAATATAAGCTTAGTATGCACCAGTGTTGGGCGGGTGTTGACTGAATGTATCTGAAATGGACATTTCAGAAAGTACTGTGCAATGTTCACACCAGTTTTTTTGTTTTTTTTTTTATTTTGAAACAAGCGTGTTCAGGAAACTGAACACACTGCAAGGGATTTCTGTCAGGAAGAAAGGAAGAAGAGAGGGTTCACAGCAGTTCTCATATGTCTAAATATCCGTCCATGCACTAACTTATTGGAGCCAATTTCCATTGGGAAAGAAGGGAGCCAACCCATTTCCATCCACTTAACCCTGGAAGGCCGTCGTGGACACTAAGTGTCCAATGGATGACAGAGAATTCCTCTATATAGTACAGAAGTGCAACTATTCATCCTCCATGTTTTGTTGTGAAAAGGGAACATCTTCTACAGTAGTTTGACTTACAATGAATACTTTTTTCATTTTTTTTAAGCGATTGATTCTCATAGTATTAGAAAATGATGATTTCAATAGAGATTGGCTCATCCTTACAGGGTTAAGCAATTACAACCATATAAAGTAGAACCGCCCATATCCGATCATTTAAGCAATCAATGACACACAACAAGGATGCATTTTTTTTTCCTTTTGTAGAAAGATAAGAAATACAATGTCTCCAATTTTTTGTAATTTTATTGTCAAAATTTGAAATTACTATGTTTTTTGGAAGGCAAAACGTAGGCAGAACCCATAGCCAAAGTCTAGAGTCTTGTATTTCCGATCATTCAAGAACTACATTCCACTCACTACTTCCTACTTTCCCACTCACTAATTTGGGACATGTGTCATGACCTTATTAGTTTGAATGTTAAAAAGCAAAAAACACACATTTCAAGCTTTGGTTGGAATTTGTTTCAACCTTGGTTGGAAATAAATGCACACTATAGGTTGGGTACTAGAGTCCAGTTGGGTATAGGTGGTTCTACCTTAGAGTGTAGATTTCTTGAGTGTAGAAATTTTTTTCTAATGCACAAATAGAGCTTGGAAGGATTATAGAAGTTTTTAGAAGTTTTTAACTCAAAATATAATTATCATAAATTTTGTAGCTAAACTATACTATACAATCTATATTGGTCATATAGACTTTTTTATTTTCAACCATGGGTTGGTTGCAATATTGAGAGTGTGACAATCAATGATAATGCACTACAATTACTTTGAGAACTGCACCACAACTTGACAAAAAGTGATTAGTCTATGGGTTGAAGATGGGGGGGATATTAGAAATGGATCAGCTTCTACACAATAGAGCTTCAAGAATTAGAGGTTGACTCAAAGGAACTCACATTTGAGCTCTTCAATTCTTGGGTTGCTAAAATTAGCACTTACTAGCTCTAAATGCAAGACACTAAATCCAACCTACAAAGTGGACTCAATAGGGTAATTTTGGAGTTCATGGGGATAAAAATAAAGAAAGCCTCCTATTTTGAGCTATGTCTAGGGGATGTTCTAGACCCTTCCTAGCTAATTTAGGGTCTTTGATTGCAAATATGAATTAAAAATTTTAAAAAAAACAACAACATTTGTATGAAAAAAAAAAAAATTTCATCGTCTTTCCAGGGTAAAAAATCTTGCATTTTCACCCTTTGTGGAACAGATTTAGCATCTTGTGCTCTAAACCATGACTTATTTTGTCATATCCATAATTGCATTGGTATCTTCTTATCTTTTTCCAACATTTGCAAATTTCAAAAGGAAATCATTTTGTTTGTTTTTCCTTCTAATAAAAACCGTCCAAGTCTTCTAGCTTTGTAGAGCCAAAATGCAAGGGACAAAGGATAGAAGGTAGAGATTTTTTTTTCATTTTGAATGAAATGCCATAGTGGTGATACAAAAATGTTATAGTAATGCTCATATCAACATTCATCAACATTCATCCACATATTGGATAGAAAATATCACATTAGCACATATCACATATTTATGATTCTATTTTCATTCACAATTTGGTGATTTCATCCAAAATTTTCTTAAATTTGAAGTTTTCTAGAAATTTTCTACCCTTCTAGTACTATTTTTTTCCAAGGGCTTGGAGTTGGGCCTATTATTTTAATGCAAATTGATGATGAATCACCAAAAGAACCCCTACTGGAAGGGTGCCATAGCTCCAAATGCAATGGAAACAACATGTTGGGTTAGATTTGAAAGTTCCAATGCATCAATGGAAATATGCTCTTACATGGTGAAAGGATCGATTATTCTCATTAAATATTAGGAAGTTTGTTTTTGAATGATTGGAGATATCTCCATCAATGTGCATGGGAGCATCTTTAGTCCAACTGGTAAAAGGCCCTCCAAATGTATTTCTAACATGCCTAGGTAGAAAAACTCTAACTTAGAGGCACTTCACATATGGGCTGACCAACACTAGTAGAAAACACAAGAATTCTAATAGAATTATGTTGATTTGGACGTGTTGTCTTGGTCATTATTTTGTTAATTTCAATAAAAATTTATTGAATTTAACAAATTTCTGTTGAAATCAACAAAATAGTGAATAGGACAATGCGTTCAAATCAACAAATTTTGTTTAAATTCATGCATTTTCTACTAGTGCAAGTCGAGAAGCTATAGGAGTTCATGGCCAGACTTTAGGCAAGAGTTCAAAGAAATGGACAATAAATGATAAAATTTGACAGACTTTCAACCAAAGTTTGGATTTCCACTTTGTGGTGACCCAAATTCTAGTCGAGAGTCTGTTGTGAGGTCATTGCTACGTAGAAGTTGGGTTGCCATGTCGGTAGTTTGGAGGGCGACGGACTTTAGATTGTACCGCCTTGTGTGAAAGGTTGAGAGGCCAAAGTCAAAGTTTTCTAAAAAAATATTGGTAGAGGCCAATGGACTCTCGACCTTTAGCCCATGTGTGAAGCAACCCTTAAGCTTGTATATAAAGTTAATAGAATTTAAAATTACTATCATTGGAAGTACATCCAACAGTATTTTAAATAATCACAATAAAGTTTAAATTTAGAGATGGGACAACCACTTCAAAAGCATTTCATGAGCAATTTAATGTGCAATTAGCTACATATAGGGTCTATAAGATTTACTATAAAACTTTAGGAATGACCATCTCATTTGTTTCCGAAAAAAGAATTTGGAGTTATAATGTTAGAATCCATGTGCTCAATATTTTTGTCCCCAATTTTTTTTCAAAAAAATGAAATAGAATTTCATTACAAAAGATTAAATATAGAAATGCCACATACATTTGTCTCAAATTTCTTGGTAAGCTTAACCCCTAAAGTTCCATGACTGTGTTTTCACTCAAAACACTCAAAAAATGCAATTTTTAGTGCAAGTACCAAATTTAGAGAATTTTTTTGACATGTATAACCATAGGAATTTATATTATGTTGACTTGAGAACATGTGGTAAAAATTTCAAAAAATTTCACCACGTGGATTGCATTCAAATTCACTAAAATCATTATTTTGGCCCTACAAAAAATAGGATAGCTACACTTGACAAAGCTTGGTTTTCTATGAAAAAATGTCCAAAATAGTGGTGCTTTTTAGGATTCATTTTTTTTTAACAAGTTGGCTATATGCTTGGAAATTTTCACATCATTTGGAATTATTGAGATTACAATGTTATGAGAAGGATGAAAGGCTTTATTTAGATGGTAGGATGATAACATGGCCCATGCATGGGCTGAACATAAGGGAGAAGCCTTTCCCTAGTTATCCACAAACCATGTGGGATAACTAAACACCATGGGCTGCCTTTGACTACAAGCAATACCCATTAGACTCTAAAACTAACTAAGAGGCTAATACTACTCCTAGGGCTGAATGTACATAATCTACACTAATATGTACATGTTCTTCAACACTCCCACTTTGAGAGTGGTCAAAGGCTCCAAGGCCCATCTTCCCTATCAAGTTGTGGTGTTGTGGCTTCCCAAGGGCCTTGGTCAGCACATCAGCAACCATAGCTTGGGTAGGCACATACTTGAGCTCAATCACTTCAGCCTCCACTCGTTCACGAATGAAATGGTGTTGCACATCAATGTGCTTCGTACGAGAGTGGTGGGTGGGATTTTTGGCCAAAGCAATGGCGCCTTGGTTGTCACACCAAATTGGTGTGCTCCCCTCTTGGACAAGACCAACATCAGCCAAAAGTTGCTTCAACCAAATGGCCTCCTTGGTGCATTGGCTCATGGCCATGTATTCAGCCTCCATTGTAGAGAGAGCTATGGTGGGCTGCCTCTTGGAATTCCAAGTAATGGCACCCAATCCAAGCTTAAACACATAGCCGGTGGTGGATCTCCTATCCCCCTCATCACCCGCCCAATCCGCATCACAATACCCATGCAAAGTCACATAGGCACCTCCAAGTTGCAACTCCATGCCAAGTGTGCCTTGAAGGTACCTCATCACCCTCTTCACCGCTGCCCAATGCATTGGGCCATACTTGGACATGTGTTGACTCACAACACTCACCGGAAAGGCCAAATCAGGCCTCGTGGCTACCATGGCATACATCAAGCACCCAACCGATGCCTTGTAAAGCACACCTTGCATTTCAGCCCTCACCTCTCCAAATTCAGCATCCGTGAGCTTGGGCAACTTCACATGGGTGTCAAGGGGTGTACCTATGGCTTTGCACTCCTCCATGTTGAAGCGCTTGAGGATTTCTTCAAGGTACTTGCGTTGGCTCATGGTGATGGTGCGGGCAGCCCTATCCCTTTTGAACTCCACTCCAAGGCAATAGCTTAGCTCTCCAAGATCCGTCATCTCATACTCCTCCTTGAGCATAGCCTTCACCTCAAGCATCTTGGTCATGCTACTTGCAAGGAGGATCAGATCATCCACATATAAGATCACAATCACCAAAAACTCACCACTTTGTATGGTGTACAAAGAGTGATCAGCATGGCTTCTTAGGAAGCCCTTCCTCACAAACATGGCATCAATATCTTGGTACCATGCCCTCCCCGATTGCTTCAACCCGGGAAGGGCTTTCCTCAACTTGCACTTGAGATGCTCTTGGCCTTCTTGCACAAAACCTTGGGGATGATCCATGTAGATGACCTCCTTGAGCTTGGGGTTGAGAAAAGCCGTCTTCACATCCATTTGGTGCATCTTCAAGTCCATGGCTGCCCCAAGAGTCACAACACACCGGATGGTGCTAAACTTGGCAACGGAAGCAAAAGTCTCATTAAAATCCACACCCTCCACTTGGGAGAACCCCCTAGCAACCAGCCTTGCCTTGTACCTCACAACATGACCCAAAGCATCCCTTTTGGTGGAGAAAACCCACTTACAACCCACACTTGATCTCTTGGAAGGAAGGGGTGCAAGCTCCCATGTCCCCTTGGTAATGAGGGCCTTGTACTCCTCTTCCATGGCCAACTCCCACTTGGTTGCATCCTCACAACGCAACACCTCTCCAAGTGTGGAGGGATCTCCAAGGAAAGCCACATTGGCATGTTCTTCATTTTGTGGGGGAAGAATGTGATTCAACCACCAATCTCCAAGTGGCTTGCGGGTCCTTGTTGGATAACGTGGCTCCTCTAAGGGCTAGTCTTGCTCCTCCAAAGGCTGATCTTGCTCTTCCAAGGGCTGATCATGCTCTTGCCCCCTTGGTAAAGATATTGGAGAAGGGGCTGATGGCCTCTTCCCTTGGGGTGTGGCCACCTTCTTCTTGGGCTCCGCCAACTCTTCATCTTCTTCATCTTCATCTCCTTCATCTTCCATGTGCACTCTTGGAGTTGTGCCCACCTTTTGGGTTGGTCCTCCACTACTCCCACTTGGGCTCACCTCCAAGAGCTTAGGATCAGCACCTCCATCCTCCAAGAAGGTTACATCTCTACTCTTGATGATGGCCTTGCTCTCCACACACATCAGCCTATAAGCCTTGGTTGCCTCACAATAACCAAGGAAAAGACACTTAATGCCCTTGGCATCCAACTTGGTCCTCTTGGCACTTGGAACCAATGCATAGGCAATGCACCCGAAGATGCGCATGTGAGACACATGAGGTCTGATCCCACTCCAAGC
Source organism: Pseudoscleropodium purum (assembly GCA_963969395.1). Classification (NCBI taxonomy): domain Eukaryota; kingdom Viridiplantae; phylum Streptophyta; class Bryopsida; order Hypnales; family Brachytheciaceae; genus Pseudoscleropodium; species Pseudoscleropodium purum. Next base: position 38,558,212 of record OZ017795.1, read on the forward strand.
TTCTTGGGGTGTCTTGCTTGTCAATGCTTGCGTAGGGCACCGATTCCTTGTATAAACCGCATTGGACACGGCCTCCCCCCAAAGCTCATACTTCAGCCCTTGGCCATGAATCATGGCCCTTGCCATCCCCACAATGGTGCGATTAGCACGCTCCGCTACGCCATTTTGTTGAGGAGTGTAAGGGGCTGAAGTGTGGTGCTCAATGCCATGGGCCTTCAAGTACCCCTCAAAGGCCTTGGACACATACTCCCCTCTATTATCCGATTGCAGCACCTTCACCTTGCACTCGGATTGGGCCTCCACAAGGGCCTTCCAAGTCTCAAAACGCCCAAACACTTCACTCTTGTACTTCAACATATACACCCAAATCTTACGAGAGAGATCATCAATGAAGGTCACAAAATACCTTGCTCCGCCAATAGATGTGGTCTTCATTGGCCCGCACACATCGGAATGCACAAGCTCCAATAGCTTGCTCGCCCTTGTGGCCCCATCCTTGGAGAAGGGCTGCCTTGCTTGCTTGCCTTCAATGCACCCCTTGCACACCATAGAACTCCAATCATGCTTGCAAGAAGAGAGGTTCAGCCCCTTCACAATGTGTTGGAGGCTCTTCATGCTCTTCACATTCAAGTGCCCAAGCCTCCTATGCCAAAGCTCCACAAGGTCTTCATGGGCTGATCCTTGGGCCACACACGCCAAGGAAGTGTCATTCACCTTGGTGAAATGGAGGAGGTACAAGTTGCCCTCACGAGGGGCTGATGCAATCAAGACTCCACTTGGTGCCCTCACAACACACCCCACCATGTTGAAATGCACTTTCAAACCTCCCAAAGACAATTTGCTTACCGAAAGCAAGTTGGCATGCAACTTGGGGACATGGAGGACCTCATGGATTTGGATCCTTTTGGGCTGACCCTTCACCATCACCTCCACAAGGATCTCCCCCATGCCAAGGGCCTCCACCATGCCATTGTCTCCCAAATAAATCTTCTTCCTCGAAATGGGTTGATAGGTGTGGAAGTCATCACGATGGCTGGTCATATGTTGGGTGGCTCCCGAGTCCACAATCCAAGTAAACATGTTGGCCTTCTCCCCTCCTCCATGTGTGGCAAAGGCAAACTCTTCATCTTCTTCTTCTTTGGAAGCTTGGTGTGCACTCTCCTTGTCTTTGTCTTAGCTGATCTTGCAATGCCTAGCAATGTGGCCTGGTTTGCCACACATGAAGCACGTCCTTGTCTCCTTGGAAGCCTTGGTGTTGCCTCCCTTGCCATGTCTTGAGACTAGGGCTGATCCCTCCCCTTGGGGCTCATTCTCCTTGCGCTTGGTCACCTCATGCATCAAGCGGGCCGTCACAAACTCCAAGGTCAGCTCCTTGGTGGGCCTTGTCTCCAATGCGGTGATGAGGTACTCATAAGATGGTGGCAAGCTCTCCAACAAGTTCATCACCACATCTCCTTCCGTCACAGGCGCCTCCAAACAAGCCAACTCATCCGCAAGAGCCTTGATCTTGTTGACATGGTCCAACATGTCGTCTTCCTCTTGCATCTTGCTAGTGAAGAACTTGCGACGAAGAAAGAGGATGTTGGAGAGGCTCTTGGTCTCATAGATGTTGCAAAGGGTGGTCCATGCTTGGGCTGGTCCCTTGCAATGGCAGATGTGTGCAATTTGCTAGTCTGCAAGGTTGATGGCAATGAGAGCAAAGGCCTTCTTCTCCTTCCTCTCAAACCCCTTCTTGGTCTTTGGATCAGCATCTTCACTTGGAGGCTCCTCACTCCCATCCACCACGTCCCACAAGTCCTTCTCCGCAAGGATCATCTCCATCTTGAACTTCCACATGCCAAAGTTCTCCCCATTGAACTTGTCAATGATGCGCACACTCTCTCCTCCACTTGATGACATGATGAAGCACCTCCCACTTGTTGGCAGCACCCAAAGTGTCTCCAAGTCAATTCAGCCTCCAAACACTCCCTTGGAAGCCAATTGGGCTGAAACAGCAACAATCAGCCCTTCCAAGGACACCTCCCACTTGTTGGCAGCACCCTAAGTGTCTCCAAGTCAATTCAGCCTCCAAACACTCCCTTGGAAGCCAATTGGGCTGAAATGGCAACAATCAGCCCTTCTAAGGACCTTCCAAGATCCTCACAACCTTATGAAGGACAAAACACTCCTCACAAGTGCATCACCTCCTCTCAACACGAATTCAGACCCTAATGGAGCTCAAATCCACCACATGGACATGATGGGCTAGTGCTACTTCAATTCAGCAAGCCAACTCACAATACTCCTCACACATAGGGTACTCCACACACCAAGGCACTCAAGCCTTCCAATCAGCCCTCAATGGATCACCAATCCACCAAAACACCCTAATTGGCCCTCAATGGCTCACATGGCCACAAATCAGCCCTCTTGGGTTCACAAAGTCCATGAATTGCCTCACACACTCACAAGGGCACTAATCGGCCCTCCATGCATGGCCAAAAACCTCAAGCAACTCAAATATGCTTCCAAGGCTCACAAAGACTCTCAATAGATGGCAATTGGCACCATTACAATCCACAATGCACCTAAGTGCAAAATCAGCCACAATGGGCTCCCAATGTACTTTCCTAAGCACAAACTCAAACTAGGAGCATGCAACCAACCCATTCTAGGTCTGATTACTACCATAAGCAATGTCCCACCCAAAATGTACTCCAAACCTCACAAACCAGCCAACAAAAGCTCCAAAAAAAATTTCCCCACTTTTAAAAAAAAATTGCACTCAAAAGTTTTTGTTTTTGAAAAAATGACTCACACCATATGGTTTGTAGGTGACAAGTGACAAAGGGTTGATTACTCCTCCAAGCTCCAAGACCTCCTCCAAATGCTTTGAATTCCTCCCTCAAACGCAACTCCAAGTGTGTGGGCCCATAACCTATTGAAATTACAATGTTATGAGAAGGATGAAAGGATTTATTTAGATGGTAGGATGATAACATGGCCCTTGCATGGGCTGAACATAAGGGAGAAGCCTTTCCCTAGTTATCCACAAACCATGTGGGATAACTAAACACCATGGGCTGCCTTTGACTACAAGCAATACCCATTAGACTCTAAGACTAACTAAGAGGCTAATACTACTCCTAGGGCTAAATGTACATAATCTACACTGATATGTACATGTTCTTCAACAAGAATTGCACAACATATAGGAAAAAATGGTAAGTAGAAAAAAGTTGAAAATGATTCAAAATACAAAATTGTTAAGAATTTAATTGTAGAATTGAAAAATGCCAATCCAATGGTTGCAATGTTGTAATAAAAAATCTATATCCTAAAATATTTTTTTTCAAAAATAGTATAAATAGAGTTATATAAAGGACTTCAAAATTTATATTAGAGTAGAAAATCTATAACTACCTACAAACAAAAACTTCTCATAACTTTCATTTCATTGATTAAAATAGAATGATTCAATGCTTTCCATGCATATATAAATCTAGAAAACCAATTTCAAATATATATTTTTTTTTTAAATTGATTTTTTTCATTTGCCCAAACTACTTATTTACGAAAAAAGGAACATATTAGGCTATAATTTTTTATTCACACTTCCAATGTCATGAAATTTAGTGCACATGAAAGGTGTTCCTCATCCACATGCACCTTTTGTTAAAATTTCAGCCTAAAATATGAAAGTCCTCATTCACACCAACCTGACCATAATTACTATATTGCCCTAAAATGCATATTGGTTCTTTAGGGATTAAACAACGTTGAGGCCAGAAAACAATCGATGATGACTTGATTGTTCATTGTAGAAACAAAGAATGCACCAATTGGTTGAATAGTGATAGCATTTTGATGACTAATTAAGGTTACCTTGGTCACAAGAGGCCGCATCCTTCAAGCATTGCAAGGTAATGAAGATGCAATGGATGACAATAAGGATAGTGAGATAGGAGGTTATAAAAAAGCACACAAGTTCTAAAAGCATCTACTTCCTTAAATGTAATTGCATGTACATGTTTCTTTTTTGTAGCCTTCAGCCATGTATAAACAATGTACATTTTAGGAGGTGGACGCTTTTAGAGCCTTATGCCACTTCAACTTCAAGATTCCACAAAGCTCCAAAAAATATGAAACAACTTAGGTTAGATGCCAATTCTACTAGTCTTTCAAAAAAAATTTACTGAAAAAAATTTGAAGCAGTTTCACCTCCCAAAAAACAGTTCCAGCTCTTAAATGGTCCGTTTATGGACCTCATACCTCAATTGTTTTACAAATAGAAACGAGATCATTTTCTGGCAATAACTTAATAAGCGAAGGATGCTCTGTCTGCACATCTGTGTACGTTACAGACTTTTAGCGGACCTCCTGCAACTAAAGTGCAAGTAAAGCACTGCAATGGTGAATGCACGTATGTGTGCAGACTTTGGAACTCCTGCAAGTACGGCAGTGTTAGGGAATCTCCACACCTGCTGAAATAGACACACTCAAACTTGATGTCCAAGGTAATAAGGTCGGGTGAAATTGAAGCACTCAAATTTGATATCCAAATTTAATGTCCAAAGTAAGGTTGGGTGAAATGCACTTTTTATCATCCATGATTGAGTGCTTGTATAAATTAGGCACAATGTGTATACATATATTGCACATGCCATTGGTGAAGGTAAGCAACTCTTTAACCCCTAAGGAATCAAACTATGTTTTTTGGTAACATAAAAATTTTAGGTAGGTGCGTGTGACTAGAGATTTCCATGTTTTTGACCCAAATTTTGATAGAAGGTGTGGATGGGGAATATCTTTCATGTGCACTAAAGTTCACGACATTTGGAAATATGAGTCAAAAGTTATGCCCTTGTATGCAATTTGTTTCTCAACTCGGGTAGTCTGACCAAATCTGAAAAAATCATTTTTTTTCAAAAATCCAAATTTGAAATTGGTTTTTTAGATTTCTATGTACATTAGAAGCTTTGAATCATTACATTTTGATCAATGAGTCAAAAATTATGAGGTGCTTTAGTTTGCAGGGGTAGTTATGGATTCTCTACCCCAAAATAAACTTTGAAGTCCTTTATTGAACTCAATTTTCATTATTTTTGGAAAAAAATAAAAACATTAGGTGAAGATTGTTTATTACAACATTACAACCATTGGGATTGACATTTTTCAATTACATAAATAAATTGTTAATAATTTAGTATTTTGAACCATTCTCTACATCTTTCTACTTACTATTTTTTCCCTATATGTTGTACAATTTTAAATGATCTAAAAAATTTCAAGCATGTAGTCAACATGCCTTGAAGAATGAATCCAAAGAATTGCAATCATTGTAAACATTTTTTCATACAAATGTGACCTTGTGAAGTTCAATTGCTCAATTTTTTGCAGGGACAAAAAAATGATTTTTGTCACTTCAAATGCTAATATCCTGCAATCTACATAGTGGAAATTTCTGAAATTCTTACCTCAACTTTTCAAAGTAGTTTAATACAAGATCCTACAGTTATATGTGTCCGAAAATGTTTTTTTTTTCCTAAAATTTGAAACTTGTATGAGAAATGGCAATTTTGGAGCATTTTTGGCAAAAACATAGTCAAAGAACTTTAGTGGTTAATATAAGGTAGGGTGCTCTAAAAGCAACCACTCACACTGAGGTACATTTTTTTTTTCTCAATGTACCAATAGTGTACATTTCAAGAGGTGATCACTTTTCATAAATTCCTAATTAATCCCATAAATTTAAGGTTCCAAAAATATGAAATGATTTGGGTTAGATGCCAATTCCATTTTTCTTCATGAAAAAATTTAATGAAAATTGTTTCAAGGAGTTTAGCTTCCCTTCTAATGCAATCAACTCTTTAAAAGTTGCTTTAACCTAGAGAGGCCCAAGGCTTTTTTGGGTTTAAGAACATCATTACTTTTGAAGTGTTATAGATCTAAATTTCATCAACGTATACAAATTTCAACCACACAATCTTGCAATGTATGTATTGTAGATGATGTGATTCAAATTTGGAGTCATTTGGCCTCATAGATTGCAAGATTAGAATGTTTTAATGTTGAAAAAGAATGCTGACATTGTTCTAGCAACACATTTGAGGTGAAATTTGATTTCTAAATCTACTAAAATGAGAAAACTTGAAACTATAAAGTGGTTCAATACCAACATATAAATGCATTGGTAAAAAAAATATCATTCAATTGGCTCATTGTGTTTGCACAATGGCTTTAAAATGTAAGAAAAATAGCAAGAGAAGTTGCAAAAATCACATTTGAGGTTGAACATCCTTTCTACTAAAACAATTCTCAATCACTTGTAACTTTTTGGATTGATATAAAATTTTAGCCATACAAACTAGACTAGTATGTGCAACTTTCTCCCAAAAAAATTTGAAAATGGACATTATATGAAGAAGAAATAAGCTGCCAAAATTCATTGTAATCTAAAAATGTCAAGATTTTGAATTTTGAATTGCTCCAAAACATTCAAAACAACTTTGATTAACATGAAAATTTTACTGCAATAACTAGACTTCAAGGAGAACATAACCTAACAAATTTTTATTGAAAATGAGCATTGTATGAAGGAGATACCCTTGAAGTTGAAGCCATCAAATGCAATTTGGTAGAATCAAATTGAACCTATGAACTTTGATTGGCTTACAAAAATCAATACAACTTGGATTGATCTAAAAAGTTTACCACACAAACTAGAAGAAAGTGCACAAATTTTTCCAACAACTTTTTATTGAATCCAAACATCAGATGCAACAATTACATCACTTTGAATTGGACTTGAAACTACGTGAGGACATTTCTAGTCCCTTGGGGTGATTAGGGGTTAAGAGTAGAGTATCTTATCAAGATGAGCAAGGTAGGAAGATGTTAAATCCTCTATTTGAAGTGGGTCCAACATAGTAATTTTTGGGTTCTTCGAGGGTAAAAGTTAAAAAAAGATCCCTATTTTGAGCTATGTCTAGGATATGTTCTAAATCTCTTCTAGCTAGTTTAGGGTCTCTAATTGCAAATTTGAATACAAAATTTGAAAAAAAAAAAAATATTGTGTAAAATGAGAAAATTCTTGCATTTTCCTTGAGATAAATCTAGCTTGCTAGGCCCACTTCAAATGGAGGATTTAGCGACCTGCAAAGATCCGAACCTAATGAGTTTATATGTCGTTGAGTTGCAATGAGGATATAATTCATGTTAAATTAACCCTTGAATGCCGAGGTGAACATTTTGTGTCCAATGGATGATAGGGAATCAAATTATATAAGATTGAAGTGCAACTATTCATCCTCAAAATTTGTTTTGAAAACGGAGGATCTTTTTTAGTAGTTTGACTTGCAATGACTACTTTTGCAATTTTAGAGGCTACTGTAGTGATTCACACGGTAATAGAAAAAGGATGATTTTGAGGGTCACCCCTTCAGCGTTTCAGGGTTAAACAACACATTGTGGACATCCATCTGTCCATCACTCACCTTTTCTCAATCCAGTACAAATGCAAATTTGCAGGCTTCCGATTCAATTCCTGAGCCAGATCAATCCACAAGTTTGACCGCACATCAAAATCTGTGCAGATTGCATTGACAGGCTTCAGTTTGTTTGTTTTTTTTAAATTGTAAGTTATACCGAAGTGCATGTTCATCTGAGTTAGAAGTTGGAACAGATTCCAATGCTTGACATTACCCACTGCAGTGACGGATGGTGAAAAGCCTGCAGCAGTCCAGTCGAGACACCCTCACTCTGGCATCATTCGGTTTCAGTTGTTTGTGTGTGAGTGTGTGTGTTAATTTAAAAGTTATGTTGTTGTTACGCTGAAAGCAAATTTTAAATGCATTCAAACAGAGAACAGCAGTTACAGACCAAAAAAGCAGGATCCCAGGTCCCATTCTTAAGCTTAACATAGAGAGAGACGGTCACCTCGGTCTGCACCTTCCCCCGCCAAGACCGATTTGAAGACTTTAACTTATCATACACAGCCTTTGTTAAAGTTACAAATTGGAAGCTTATTTCCGTCGTGTCATACCTGACATCTTTCCGTGTTACCAACTTTTTTAATTAACTTAAGTATCACAGAGTTTGCAATACCGCTTCCTATTTCAGCAGCTGACAAATCTCTCTCAGAGTCAGTCACTATTTATGTGTACTACATGTAAAAGCTTACTGCAGTCAGTCACCAAAATTAGCTTCACTAAGTTAACTGAACCTTCAAACAATGAGAGTTATCATTTGTTTCCCCCAAAAAAATGAGAAAAAAAAAAAAAAAAAAAAAAGAGAGAGAGAGAGAGAGAGTTAGGAACAGATAATCTGACACTTGTACGTGCTGATATTGTAAGAAAAATCATCACTAACTTACTAACTCAGAGCTTGTACATTTCTATTCTGCCATATTGGATACTGACATGAATGGGAGGTCTTTTAAGTTCCCTGAAGGGATAGGCTGGTCAGTGGTCACTGTGGAAATCATCCTTTTGGGTACAATGTGAATCATGTACAGTACTTAAAAAGAAGAAGAAGCACTCATTGGAGGTCAAATTACCATAGGCAGGTGGGACGCTAAACCTGTTTCATGAAGTGGAATTGTCAAGGTGAATTTACCCATGTGAAAAATGCAAGAGTTTTTATTTGCCACCCATGAATTTTTTTTGCAAATTTGGGATTTATTTTTGCAATCAAAGGCCCTAAATGAGCAAGGACGGTATGTGAAGAATATAGGATTAGGAATACAACACAAAATAGGGGGCTTTTTCCTGCATTAATCCCACAAAACACAAAATTTACCTTGTTGGTCCCACTTTGCACAATGGTTTCAGCATTGTGCTTAAGATTGCCCCTTTTTGCAAACATTCTAAGGATGAACATGTGCACTTATGTTTAAAATAGAAGGGTTGATTTCTTTAACATCCTTACAAGGTTAAAAGACCATTTAATCCCTAAGGGTCGGATGGTGTTTGGGAAGAAGGAAAAGTCCAAAACTACCAATTTTTGATGCATTATTCAAAATTTGAAATCAAATTTTTTTTAAATTCTAATTATACAAAAGTGTATTAAACAAGCAAAACAATGTGTGGAAAAAATTTCAATCCATCTCACTACATAGATTGAAAGATTACAACATTTGAAGTGAGAAAAAAAAAACTTTTTTTTTCCATTCTTGTAAAGTAGAGTCAACAAACTTCAAGCTTACTTAGAGTAAATTTTTGCTCTACACAAAAATGCAGATTTTGAGAGTATCAAAAGTATGAGAGTATCATGATGACATTAGGTTCATAGGTTCATAAGTTCATTCATGAAAATTTTTAGAAACAAATAGGGAGTTTAGCTTATTCTAAACCATCTTGCAATATGAGGAGATGAAATGAATTGACAATATACTAGATTTTTTTGATGATTTGTTGTGTAACAAATAAATTTTTTATTTGAAATCCACATGGTGAAAAGCTAGAAACAAACATTTGGAATATGTGGGCAAAATTTCAAGAACTTTGACTGCATAGATTGCAAGATAATAGGGCTTGAAATTAGAACAAACATTTTTTTTATAAATTGCCACAATATAGCTAACAAATTGTTTGACTCCTCTTAGATTGTAATTTGAGAACTAAAATTTGTCTTTTGGAAGGACAATTGTATACCATATTTTATTAGTTACATACATGCTAAATTTCAAAAGTTGATGAGCCTTTTGTAAAATATGCCCCAAAGATGCCCAAATTGTCCACGCAAATTTTTTTTTAGAATAAGATGATTTTTGATTTGTGCATCCAATTGGCATAAAAATATATTTCCACTAATGAAGTACATGTTCAGACCTTGTGTCAAAATTTTGTGAACATCCAATTAAAATTGACTTCATAGGAATCTATCTAGACTTTCAATTGTTTGTTCAACAGACAATTGGCCTTTTATCATTAACTAAAGGTGAAAATGCCCAAAAAGGTCAAAAAAACAAATTTAGCATAGGTCTCTTTTTTCAAGAAAGAAATAATTTTTTGGGTACTAGCAATTGAAAATCATGAATTAAAAAAAATTAGTTAAGATATGTAATTTCTACAAATTTTCAAAGTGGAAGCTCTATTGGCTACAAATTCAACCAATAGCAATTAAGTATTGGAAACAATTTAATTGCATTTTTGGAGACACTTTCAATAGAAATTTATTAGTTAGGAATGTATATTGGGACAATTTTGGGTGTTTTCACCTTAGGCATTGAGTGTATAAAAAGCAACACTCAAAGTATAAATGCATTCATATAGTTATCTTTTTCGCAAGTTTATTTTCTGCAAGTACATGCTTGGGAGGTATAGGTAGGTAGATGTGTAAGGGTTGTCATTAGCCTTAAAATTCCAAGGTTACTCAATGCCCAATATAGGGACACCTTTTGCATTGTGTAGTCTACATCAACAATTGCATTCCCCTCTTTTCATTTTGAACTTGTTCATTTACTTTTCTTTAGTCACCAAACTCTTTGTGTTTTCAAAATGTGTCCAATATTCATCTTCTAGTCAACATCTAAGAATTTTAGAATCAACAATCACTTCTTCAGTAAATGACGAATTAGACCAAATATAGGCTTAACATTAGAAAAAATCTGAGCCATCTAGAAGGCCGTCAAGGATTTAGTTTTTGGCGCCCTATAGTGCAATTACAAAAAAATTTAATTTTTTTTAAATATATATTTTTTGAAAAAAATAATTAAAAAATATGAAAACCTAACATGACACAAGTAGCGCCTTATTGGCAATTTTCATTAAAAAAATAAAAAATAGTGGAATTCCTTTCTAATTGCACCAAGGTAGTTGCGGGCAATTCAAAACTCGTAGCCTTTCTGAGGCCTGAAATTTTTTGTAATGATTTTGGTCTAGGCAAACCATGTGTCTTCAAAAATATGTTCTTCCTATTAATGGGAGGACAAGCTTGCCTAACTCCCTCAAAAATAATTCTTCCTATGTTCTTGGGTCTTCAACAATGCTTTTGAGATCCATGCTATAGGATATACTATCCCTTTAAAAACACATGCCATCCTTTTCTCTTGAAATTAGAAGTGGTGGTTGGTGTTACTTAAAAGTAAATTATTAGGGTTTCACAATGGACACATGGATACAATATACAATCTATGACACATTTAGATATGGATACATACACATAGATGTAATTGCACATATATCCCATATCATTGGTTGGAACTATAGACAAATATAAAGGTACATGGACAAATTCTTTGGGTTTGAAAAAATTCCAAGAAACTCAATTTGATAAAAATCAACTGTGGGTGGTGTTTTTGAGTGCATGGAGTGACTATATGCTCAAAAACACTAGCCATTCATGGTATACAATGTCAAATACATACTTTATATCATTATTCCAAAAATAAAATTATAAAATAAAAAAATTTATACCTACTTTCCACATTATGCATCCTTATTTCATTTATGGAAACATGGACTACAAATATTAGGAAAATGTAGCACAAGAAAACCCATGTAATAAATTTCATTACTTGTTTCCAAAGGACTCTCTAAATTATGAATCTTGAAAAAAAAAACTAAGGTAGTTCACTCTAAAAGTAACGATGCTCTAAAAGCAAATATGACATGGAGGTACATTTTGCTTTCTTCAATGTATTAGCTATGTACATTTCAAGAGGTGGGTGCTTTTAGTAACCACTATGTTTCAACTTCAAAAATTTGTAACTAATTTTGTGAAGGTCCAAAAAACATGAAATGACTTAAGTTCAATGCCAATTCCATTTTCCTTCTTCCTTTGATAATTTACTGAAAATTGTTTCAAGGAGTTTAACTTCCCCCAAAAGGCAATCAGCTCTTAAATAGTCGTTTATAACCCATATGCAGGCTGTTCGAAGAATGGGGACAATTTCGGAGCCCCCAACACTCCTTTTAAGTTACTGCTGCTTGCGCATCAAACAAGAAACGCAGAAGGACAGCTTTCTGCGCTCCACCAGAGTGACATAAATTCCTGTCTCCTTACAACATAGCGTCCTCCTGTACACAGATTCTCCGTAAGTTGTTACTAGTACTGACACTTACAGTGCAGCAAACTATGGCTGATGAGAATGTACGATTCATTACCTTCAGAAGCAGGTATAACAAGTGTGACAAGGATGGGAGAAAGCATGCACAAAGTTCTTCAAAACCCCAAACCAAAAAGAAAATCAGACACTCAGGAAAAACAAACACAATATTAGCAGGAACCATATTCTAGTAGGAACTATGCAACCAGTCATCTTTGACGGTGCATCCCATTTTATTGAGAGAGGAAAAACTGAAAAGATAATTTTCTGCGATATGGTCCTCAGATAGAGGTCACCAGCTCATTACTATCTACACATGAAAATTTGCATAGAGTAATCTGAACTAACTAAGCCTAGGAACAGTTATCAGCAGACTAAAAAACTTAGTCCTTCCAAACCAATTCCAACAAGAGTGTCATCTACGAAGTAACGAACTAAGACTCTTCGAGGTCCCTAGCAAGGCATGCTTTCCATGCCGCCAGTGAAAGGGTAAGGTTGCCGTGATATTTTCTTGTATGGTGTCGAGTATGTATCATCCCGTTGCAATCCAACTGCTGGTAGCCACCCATTCTCTACAAATCCTCTCCTATATACTCAGCTCAATCCACAAAACCGCAGGGCTGCTCCAGTTAGGATCATCCAACGTATATCCTAGATTGCAAAAACTACAGAAAGGTTCAAAACCAGAATGCCAAAGCTATTGTTTTTCTAATTTCTCCTACGTTTTTTTCTCGTATTTCTTCAAGTAAAAAGTCTATAATCTCCAGGTTCTGGGCTTCGTCTCCCTGCAGGTTACTTACATACCGGCAGAGTCGCACGCGAGCTTCGATTGCTCAAAACTCCCGGAAAGGTACAATAACAGAATACCAAAGCTGTTGTTTTTCTCATAATTCTTCAAGCAAAAAGTCGAGAATCTCTAGTTTCTGGGCTTCGTCACGCCCAGCAGGTTATTACTTACATAGTTGTCCGTGAGATTCGTTTGCTCAACACCCCAGACGCCTTCATCTCTGCCATGAGGGCCACCTTCGTGTGCCTCAACTGCTCGCTACACTGCTTGGCAGCAAGCATCGGCTTGTTCTCAGGTTGCCAGTGAAAACTGCGAGGCCGCTTGGGAGGAGACATGGGCGCGGTGTCGATCTCCCTGTCGGACGTGGAGAGCCACTTGGAACTCATGTAATCGAGCGTGCGCCACGGCGGTACATGCATTTGGCTCTGTTTCAAGGAGACTTTGGCAGCCTCTGACATAAACTCCAGGATCTTTTTCAACTTGGAGGAAGAGCCTACAAATACTGCAGGAAGAATCTTCAAGGCCGCTAAGTATTGTGGCGAGGGTCTGGCTATCTCAAACTGAGCCTGGAAATCCACGTCCACTATCAGGCGCTCAGCCAGTTGATCAGCGTTGAAGACGACATCGATGTACTCGTATTCACCTGGAGGAAAACCAGAGAAACATAAGCAATCTGTGTGTACCCTGAACTGTAATCCCAAAAACCATGTTCCAAAAGGCCAAGTTCCAAAAGCCTCATTCTTGTAAACCCGGAGCCACCAGAAAACTAAGTGGAATCACTAGAGCTTCAGCTAAATCTCCTTTACATCATCAACAAGTAAAAAGCCGAGGAAACAAAAGCTGAAGTGCAATACATAAGGCTAAGTTCTTGCAAAAGATAGCAGTGCAATTAGCTGGGAGAAACATCACAGTAGAGCTCTGTATCATTCAAAAAGACCCTACGTAACATAAGCAAAGTGGATTTCCTCTGTTGAATTACACAAGCAAGAATGCCACATGAAACATCGAATCGTGGAAGAAAGGTACCTCCAGGAACGCCGCCAGAGCTTAACCACTTGGACATACACACAGCAGCATCGTAGCCAGCCAATTTGAGATGCTTGACCACAAACCGCTTCACACACACTCCTTTGCAATCCACGCCCTCCGGCTCACAACAAACGAGGTCGGAGTCTTCCTTGATAGACTGCAAGCACAGCTTCACTTCCGTCAACAACTCCCGTTCCACCCCGTTCAGCGTCGCAGTACGCATCTGCAGAACCAAAACAATTGCTCTCAATCAAAACAGACTTCCTTCGTTCATGGGCCGAAAATCACAGAATCCAAAAAAAAACAAATACCAGAACCTCGTTATCTCCGCCATTTCAAAGAGTTTCAAGTGGATCCCGCAAGGAATGTATCGGAGAGAGGATGCAAGAGAGAGAGAGGCGCTAAATACTAGGACATCACCGCCACCGACCACCAACTAACCTGCAACGTTTCGATGAGTTTCTTGCCAGGAGAAGGCGCCTCGGAATCTCCGCCCTCCATAAAATCCAGCGGATCATTCTCGATGAAATCGTGCACCATGGCTTGCAGGTCGTCACTCTCGTTACTCCCCCCGTAGCACACTGACACAGCCGGCGCGGTGCTCATCATCACGGCCTTCGTCGTGGTGGTGCCGAGATAGTCCCGCCCCAGCCCCCACTTCGGCGGACGAGGTGTGATCACCCTGCGCGACGACATGACGGAATTCTCGCGGTCCCAAGAGTATTTGGGCACCACCGGAGATGACGTTGTGTGCATGTCGGCATGGTAGATGGAGTTCGTGTACGAACTGATGCCCGGTTGTCTTCGCAATCCCGGCATCGTGCTCAACGCCGGCGCAGGAAAACTCCCAATCAATCGCAAAGAACTGACGAAAGAGTCGTCCTCCTCCGAGGTGAAAGCAACCTCGAAACAATGTCTACGCTACGTCTCCAAATACGCCGAAGACAGAAAGGTGTAGTAGTTTCCGGTACTGGGATTACACGATGAACGGTTCATAACCACTGAGAAACTCAAAAAAGACAACATCGCCGAACGAAATGAACGCAAACGCACAAAAATGAACTCGAAGGGGAGAGGAGGCCAAGCTCAAGGCGATACTCGCAAACGCTAAATCGAATCACAACACACTCGATCAATCTCTTATTACTTATTACGCAATCACCACACGAATCTCCTCTTCCCCCAACATTCAATCTCAAAACACACAGAAACCCCAATCGCACGCAACCTAAATGAGATCCCAACACAAATTCTTGTAGCGACTATGAATCTATCACAAAACTCTAGCCCCAAAACTTTAGCCCCAAAATGACTCTACAAAGCCGTCCCTCTCTTGCGGAAGATCATGGATCCCCGCCTGCAATTTGTAGATGTGGCGTCACGCCTGTCGCTCAACACCAAAAGCTCATGAGTCGAAGATGTGACGAAGGAGTCACAGAGAGAGTGGGGGAGCGGGACTGCGAGGTTCTCCCTTTTTGTAGCCCAGGAAGCTTCAAGGGAGAACTGTAGACGCAAGTAGATAAGTTCCTCGTATCGTAGCCCCATTTAGTATGCACGCGCCCCGGGTAACGGTCGCGGCCCCCCGCCGGGACCCGCCCCGGCAACTTGGGCTACTGTAGCAGTCCAGCGTGACGATGGAGCTCTTCCACTTCACCTTGCCCAAGTGGCTTTTGATGAAACTTGGAAGGTGAATTGATCTCCGTAACGTACGCTTGGGAGTTTTCACTGAAGGATTTGTCGTGGATCCGTGAGCTTGGGGTTTGAGATTAGGGTTTGCGACCTAGCGTCATGCGGAAGCTGCTAAAGCTGCAGCCATGGAGCTTCAGTAGCACGGTCGTGGGGCTTTCTTGGCGTCGGAAAGAAGCTTGTTCTGCTTTGTGTCAAGTGCACGTTCGGGGGTTCTTGCATTGGAGTGCGATTGTGGTAACCTTTCCTTTCTTGTCAATTTTCGGGAGATGACCTAAATCATGAGTTGTTGCGTGAGAGGGAGGCTGCATTCAATGGTGTCTCTTCAACATCACACCATCGCCTTCGTTACTCGATGTGCAAGCGTTGTCAATTCAGGAAGTTTTAGGATTAATGGAGTTGTTGCGGTTTCTGAGAGTTTGATTTGTTGCAGGGAAGTGTAGAATCAGGGCATGGGCGTGGCGAGAATTTGCAACAAATTCTGGACAGGTCGTGGTTGTTGCCGAGTGCAGCAACGAAGACGACGACGATGTTTGAGACGGACGGTGTTTGGGGGACGGGTGAAGCGCAAGGCGCTGGTTGCTTTCATGTGATTCGGGATGATTTGCTGCATCCTGTTATGGGTGGTAACAAGCTGCGCAAGTTGGATGCTCTGATTCCAATACTCCAAGCTCATGGCGTCACTGATGTTGTAAGCCTTCCAAGCAACGCGACTTTGCTGTTTCTTCTATATTTTGAGTATGCAATGGCGTAAGGGGTTGCAGGTGAAACCCTAAATCCTAATTGTGTGAGGTTTCCAAAGAGCTCAACAGGTGCTCTCTTTTCTTCTTGTGAATATGCATTTGCGCAGTGGGTTGCAAGTGGAAACCCTAAACCCTAATTCTGTGAGGCTTCCAAACAACACAACAGACGCTCTCCCTTGTACATTGTGAGTATGCATTTGCGCAATGGGTTGCAGGGGGAAACCCTGAACCCTATTGTTGTGAGACTTTCAATCAACACAGCAGAAGCTCTGATCTGCCTTCTTCATTGTGACTAAATGTATTTGCGCGTCCTGTGTTTTGTGGAGACTCTAAACCCTAATTGAAAATGTGGTCTCCCGTCCTAGGTCACGTGTGGAGGCTGTCAAAGTGCACACACGGCTGCTGTAGGTGTGTGTTGTTCTCCACATTGATTTCACCATCTTTTAAGAATTGATCTTTCAACCGAGTGCAAAGCTCATGCTGTAATGAGGGCAATTCTTTGTGTGTGTGTGTGTGTGTGTTTGCAGCTGTTGCATGTGCTGAGGTTGGTATTAAGGCCCACTTGCTACTGCGAGGTGAGAGGCCAGCGATTCCGACAGGGTATAACCTAGTTGCAGGGATGTATGGTTACGTTATGTATATTCCTCGGTCAGAATATTCGAACCGGCAGGCGATGCTTCACAAGTATGCAATGCAAGTCGCGGCTGGTGATCCTTCATGTGTCATCTCGCTGCACAACCAATTGTCAACTGGCTGGAAAATGGTTGGAAGTGAGGTTGAGAACAGAAGCAAAAAGAGGGTTGTCATTGTAAACGAGGGTGCTGGCGACTCCCATGCAATGCTAGGTCCGAAATTCAACCTCTTTATCCAAGATGTTCCCGTCCTCTGACTTTAAAAAAAAATTTGACTCGCATCCTCTTACATCTTCAGTTCAACGACTTTGGAGAAAGAAACCGTTCACGTCTATCAATACTGTAGTTCCTTAACAGAACTGTAGCTCACTGATTGGCACTTGCGATTAGTCACCATCTAATCTAGGTCATATCCTATTTTTTATACGTTAATTTGTATGTCAGATGAATAGTAAGATGGGGTTCACTATTTAGAGTAATTTTAAGAATGTTGTGACTTGAATTCACTGGGGGAAAGGAAAGATAGCGAGAAAGGTAGTTGTTCATTTCTTATTATAGGTAGTTCTTTATTCGAGACAAATTTACTAATGCTTGCTGAAATATGCCATAACTCGGAATGGTAGGATTGATCCGGCTGGTGGATTACTTATCGCAGTCCTCTAAATTTGGAAACGGAGAGCGCCTGCGGATCATTGTTGACTGTGGAACGGGGACCACAGCCGTGGGTTTGGCTCTTGGAATTGCTCTTCTTCGGTACGTGAGATTAGGGTTTCCTCTGAACTATCATTTCTGGTAGAGAATCCCACCCCTAGAGGGGTTTTAGAGAATCCAACTTCGTGTTAGAGTTGGCAGGGTTTAACGGGGGTAGGTTTCCTGGAGCACCTCCTGCGGGATTTCTACTGTTCAAGATTCCATTCTACCATGAAACTGATTTAATGTGGTGGTCACAAGCATTTTTCTTATGAGTTGTTCGTATAAATGATCGAAGCATCTTTTGTGCATACAGACTTCCTTGGCAAGTCGTAGGAGTGATGCTTGCAGATACTCGGGAAGGGTACGTGAACCAGGCTGACAGGCTTCTTTCGGAGTTTCATCAAGAATATAATAGTTCGCACACATGGGAGGTGGACTTCTGTGCAAAAGGCTCTGACCTTCCAATCCTTTGGCAAGAGAGATGCCAGCCTCGCAAGTAAGTGGGTATCTATATTAATTAATTCTTTCTTTACGCAAACTACTGTAGAAAGATTCGACGACCAATGGTCACCCACCATCATTTGTGCAAGGAATGCATAGGCATATTCATCGTATTTTACCAGTACGGCCAGAGATGCGAGCAAATCACGTCCAGTTAGCGTGGTTGAGCTGTGATTGCAGGTCTGTACCTTCCCATTGCTGACAGTTGTTGTGGGACCACCCCTTCAGCAAACTGACGAACTGTTTTTTGTGGTGATGTAAGCTTAGGTTTGGTCGAATACTGCCGGGTGAAGTTGCAACTTGTCGACAAATTGCAAGAGAGACGGGCATTTTGCTGGACCCTATTTACACACTTGCAGGGTGGGACATGGCCAGCAAATTATGTCAGTGCAAAGGTGATAACGATGGAGAAGTGGCTCTTCTGCATACAGGTGGGACGCTGGGATTATTTGGATTAGCACAGAGATATCCTCTTCAGTTTTGATCTAAGGGAGAGACCTAAGCTTTCGTAACATGCAAAAAGTTCAAACTTTTATCTCTGGAATGATCTAATACCAAAACAGCTTCTAAAAATGTTGACCTGGTGTAGATTTCTCAAAATCAGTATGTACTCATTTTGCAAGATTTTGGAGTGTTGAAATTAGGTACGGTTATCGTAGAGGAAGAGCTCTTCACGTCTCCTGTCCTGTGGACCCCCATGCTGGTTGGAAGCTTTGATTGCTCTTTTGAGAGAAAGCCTTGACTATTTTCGCTTGGGTTCTCAGGACTTGGAAGGTATCATTTTTGTATTTATTTTTTTTCCCAGTACCTCCTGTTCAATTGGACCACCATGATTTCGATGCTCCTGGCACCTTATCCTGATTCTAGTTGGATGTGTTCTCCTCATGCATGGCTTCCTATGAATGTTTGTTGCGTGTTCTGCATTTGAGATGCTTCTATAGCGACCCCTTTGCTTGCATCCTTACTGGCCTTGCCTCTTGGGAAGGCAGGTGCCTCCCAATCTTTCTGGAAAGACGTGCTTATCTCTTATGGAGCCCTCGGCACAAGATTCACGGAGAGGAGAATACGCGTATACAAGTGAAATATATCTTATGCCATCTTGCTCAGAATATTTGATGTATTTCCAGATTTTGAGAGCCTCTTGTTTGGTCTAATATGCACTGGTGCCGTAGGTTTGTTACACTTCCTAAGTACAAAACTACTTTATTAGATTATCCTCTGTAATAAGAATCACCTCAATAGGACGGAGACCACCATCATTTCCTCTCTACTTGTGGTCAGGCCTCAACAGTATGTACTTACAGTAGCAACAACTTGTCAGGACCACTATTGATGCAATTTTCATTCATTTCTTGGGGTAGTCAAATGATGCATTTTGCAATAACTATTTCAGTGTGTCAGTGAGAGCGAGAAGTCAAAAGAAAGGTAAGAAAATCGAGCAAAAGAAATGACGTGGTGCTTATGTAGCACCAGTTATTTAGGATTCTTATATGTTCGAACTCCAGAAAAATCGAGTCCTGTGATGGATCCAATAAAAGACTACGTTAGTGAGATTCCAAATTATGTAACCTTTCCACCTTCAACATTTCAGCAGTTTTGGTTCGATGAACCCTTAACCCCTAAATGCCTGAGGCACCCAAATTTGGTAATTACAAAACTTAGAAGTTAAATAAAACCTACCAAGTTGCTATTTTTAGTAGTTTATATTTTTGGAAAGTTCTTGAAGTCTAGTTTTAGCATCAAAAATCTGATCTTGAAAATAAATGATATTGATTTTTCTATTCAAGATTTTGCGCAAAGGTATCCATTGCAATCTTGACTTTGTGTAGGGTTGAGAGCTCTTGGAAATGAGCCTCAAATATTTTGGATCTTGGAGAAAAATCACATTCAAAATTCATTTAAAAAAACTACAGAGTAGATTTTAACCCCTAAAGGACCAAGCTATGTTTGGGGGCTACATAAAAATTCAGGGCCATGTGTTTGAGTAGAGATCTTCATATTTTTGGCCCAAATTTTTATAGAAGGTAGAGATAAGGAATATCTTTCATATGCACTAAATTTCATGACATTTGGAAATAGTAGTCGAAAGTTATAACCTAATATGTTCTTTTTTGTAATTAGGTAGTTTGGCTAGATTAGAAAAAATCACTTTTTTCAAAAAGAAATAATGAAAATTGTTTTTTTGAAGGTATATATATATACAAAAGCTTTTAATCATTTCATAACATTAGAGGATTTTTGGACCCTTAGGAGGGCTGTTTTAAGTAAATGCATCATGAACTTCTTCCTTGTAGTTTTTGAGGAATGGTTGTTCCCAACAAAATAAATTTTTTAATAAAATAAAATCTTTTTAGATTATGAAATGAAGAAAACAAATTGAAAAAAAAATAATTTTTTTCGGACATGTCAATCACTATGCCACATCAACAAGCTGCCGCGGCCCTGTACAAGGTTGTTCCTACAATTTAGGAACTCACAAACCCATCCGAGGGCCTAGAAATCCTCTAATGAATCAATGAACCAAAAGTTATGAGGATTCTTTGTTTGTAGGTAGTTATGGAATTCCTACTCGAAAATAAACTTTGAAATCCTTTATCTTATCCAATTTTCAATATTTTTAGAAAAAAATAAAACCATGAGATATAGATTTTATATACCAACATTCTGTCCCTTGGGATTGGCATTTTCAATTCTTAATAATTTAGTAATTTGAATCATTCTCTACTATTATCTACTTACTATTTTTTTCCTATATATTGTACAATTCCAAATTATCTAAAAATTTTCATACATGTGGCTAACTTATCTAAGAAAACAAATCCAAATAAAGACCACCATTTTGTTCATTTTTTCTTAGAAAAGTGACCTTTGTGAAGTATTGCTCCTCTACTTTTTGCAGGGTAGAAAGAATGATTTTAGTGAATTTGAATGTTCATATCTTGCAACCTACATGGTGGAAATGTTTGAAATTTTTTACCACATGTTTTTGATACTATATACTACAAGATCCTATGGTTACATGTGTCAAAAAAAAATTTCTTTCAAAAATTTGGTATTTGTACTAAAAATGGCAATTTTTGAGTGTTTCCAATAAAAACATAGTCAATGAACTTTAGAGATTAAGAAGCCTTAAATTGATTGGGGTTGTATATGTTAGGCCCTTTAATTCCTTAAGGACTTGATTCATTGTGAAATAGTCAAACCTCTAATTTTAGCTAATTTTAGCCTTTTTAATAGTATTCAAGCAACAATTTGATATTCTTACTACTTAAAACTTTGTATTCTATATCACTTTGAGAAATTGCAATTTGTTTTGTGAAAATTTCTAATTGTTATCATTTTTGTTGCAAAAAATGAAAATAAATGAGTAAAAATAGCAAAAATAATCCAAATTATTTGAAATTTTTTTGAGAGGTAAAAATAGCAATGGAAATTAGCAAAAAAAAATATCAATTGGTTATTTTATTTTTTACACACAAAATAGCCGCATCAAACATTTTGAAGTCAAATTCAACTACTAAACCAAATTTATCCTTTTATTTAATTGATGTATAAAATTTTTGTATTTTTTGCTAGTAGAAAAATAAATTACTTATTTATTTTTTATTTTTTCAATAATTTTGAAGAAAAATAAAACTATTGTGATTTTTCAAAGCTAAAGGTAGAAATAAAATTATATCAATTACAATATATATTAGAATAATGTAAATTTTTTATTGTAAATGAAGAATGGAGTTAGAAATATATTTTTATAATTTAAATTCAAAATGAATTTTCTTTTTTTAAATATGAATGAAAACATTGTGTTACTTGGATTTTAACACAAGGAGCTTTCAATTGCAATAATTCTTTCAATTTTTGACATTTCTCAAAATTTTAAAATGGAATAGAAGAAAAACTTGTCAAGCTTTGTTTTCTTAGTTGAAATTAAATTCCAAAAATAGTTATTTAAAAGTTGTAATCAAGGTTGACCAAGCACATCTACTTTGGGGATGCTTGTGTGTTTAAAGATTAACCTTATACCTTTTGGGTGACCAACTTTTTAGATTTGACTTGTGAAAAGAAGATTGAAAGACTTCACATCACTTTTGTAGTTTTAACACCGTCATGGTCAAACATTATAATCTTTCACTCCATCAATGATATTATTGTGTTTTCTTTTCCCTTGAGATCTCTAACATGCCTAATTTGAATCTGTATGGTTACAATTAAAAAAAATTGATACAACTTATGAAAATGTTGGCATTTTGCTCAATTTAGAGCAAATTCCAAGAAGCTCAAAATAAGCCTTGGGCATTTAGGGGTTAACCTATAAATGTTGTTGAGGACATTTTCTCACATTGAATGACAAAGAATTTTTCCACTTAGGACATAAATGCAACTATTTTTTGGTGGAATTTTGTGTGAAAAGGGGAGGTCTTCTATAGTAGCTTGACTTCCAATGCCAAGTACTTTTGCATTTCTTTAAGCCAATAATTCACATGGTACTAAAATAGATGAGTTTCATAGTAGCCATCTCATATTTAAGGATTAAAAGACATTTTATGTTCTTGCTTGGTCAAACTTCATTAGTTTTTTAATATTAAAATATAATTTATAAAAATTTAATATATATTTTTATTTTTTTTTATTTTTTTTTTATTATTAAAAACACTAAAATGAATTTTATATGTAAAAAATCATTATAATTACAAAAATGCATTAAAAAAATAAGAATTTTTCTTGTAGAATTAGAGATTATAGTAATAAGCATTATGGTATAGTTGGTATATTCCTTGAGCTTACACTAAGAAAATTTTGTTAGAAAAGTTTACAATGGTATTTTCAATTTTAAGCTAAACTTTCAAAAGTGTATTTTAAGCTTTCAAGATACTACCTTCAAAGTATTTAAAAAATTACAATTTTCACAATTCTGGAAAAATTAAATTGAAGTAAGAGAATAGATTATTGAACATATATTTCCTTAGTGAAGCTTAAGAACATTTAAATTCAAGAACTACATGAAATTTCAGTTTTGACTTTTACCATGCCCTTCAGATTTGGTTTGTCCTTTAATGGTTAAAAATACTTTAGAAGAACCTCTCTTGTCATTGTGTATACTTTTTTGCAGTCATATCCCAATCATAATCTTTTATTGATTCTATTGGTCCAAGAATTCATTGTTAGATTTTAAAACGAAGATGGGCAATTTTGTCCAAGCCATTTGAAAATAAGGTACTGCACTTGTAGGGGGAAGGCTCATCAAGTACATTAGTTGACAAAATTCTATGCTAAAATTCTTTTCACTTTTGTCAAATGTTAATAATATGAAAATTTTCAACATACAAAATACCTTCTCTGTTCTGTGTGGCTGTTGGGTCAGGCCTGATGGCAATCAAATGCACCATTAAATCCCCTGTTTATGCAATTTTAATTTATCTATCCAGTTTGGATTACACAAAACAAGACAATAAGAAATATAGACAAATACATAAGGTGGAGGCATCAATAACTCATCATTTAAGCAATTTGGGAGCAGATTCTGCGTAGTATGAATTAGTGGATATATTTCCCATGTAGGAAGATAAGAAATATGGGGATAGCTAAATTTTCAGATTTATATTCCAAAATTTGAAATTACAGTGCATTACGGGCGGCAAAAGAACTCTTGACCCATAAGCAATGTCTAGAGTCTTCCAATTCTGATCATACAAGACAATACTTTCTTGCTCACTACTTTAGGTAATGTGGCATGACCTTGTTAGTTCTAACCTTAGAAAGGACAGAAATCAAATTTCAAGCTTGAGAACCGGCTAAGGT
Source organism: Pseudoscleropodium purum (assembly GCA_963969395.1). Taxonomy (NCBI): domain Eukaryota; kingdom Viridiplantae; phylum Streptophyta; class Bryopsida; order Hypnales; family Brachytheciaceae; genus Pseudoscleropodium; species Pseudoscleropodium purum. The sequence continues at coordinate 38,582,110 of OZ017795.1, forward strand.
TGGAAATAGCACACCCTCTTAGTTGAGTATTGAGCATGGTTGGTTATTGGTGTCTCCACCTTAGGTACATTTTGTTTTGGAGGATTACCATGAGTCCATTCATTGAATAATAGTAGAAAAGAAAGTTTAATTAGAGCACCAAGTTACAATGTCATATCTTCATGCCAAAGTAAGACCCTTTTATGGAGACCAAGCTAAAACACAACAGGCCTTTGCCACCATTCTCTAAGATTGTACCTTGACCTCTATTTCAACAATGAATAAACATTGCATTTGTGATAAAAAAAAGAGTTTCTTCTCATCTCATGGAGCTGTAATTTTTAGGAAAATTTTACAAAAAAACAACTCCACTCCAATGCTTGGAACATAATTGGAGGTAGTCATAGCTTCTCCAAGAACAAAACTTCTATAAAGAATGAGAGTACATCACTTGTGGAATAAAAAGAAGAACCAATAAGAAATTGTTTTGCATGAAGAAGGTGTGACATCCCTTTCATGTTGTTGTGAGATTGGGAATGGACCTAGGAGAGAAGTGTTCACCTAAAGAGGAGGATGGTGATCATAAGTTTTCAATGTGCACAATCTATAATTAGATGTATTAATGTTGCATTGATGTTGGGTGTAGAACATTACATTTTTAGACCTAGAAGTTTGTTGTTTCTTCTCCTCTGTACATGAAAAACAATACTTCATTCTTTGACTTCATACAAAGTTTTTGATTTTTTGCTCCTCCATTTCACCCCTTTATTAACCAAGCACTCAATCACATGCTCTTCACTTCATCCTCAACTTCTCCAATTGGGCTCTTGTTTCAAACAAAATTATCCATTGTTTGTAGTTTCCATTCTCCATGCTTGTCGCACCAAGGGGGTGACACACCTTCTTCACGCAAAACAACTCTCTATTGACTCCTCGATTTTCTCACCAACTTCTTCGACTTCATAGAACTTTGCTTCTTGAAGGAGGTGTGACTATCCCTGATGGGCATTCTCAATTTTCAGAGAATGGGAGCTCCGCAAGCCACAGATAGCCAATGAGAAAGCACCATGTCCCATTCTATGAGAATGGAGAATGGGATGCAGAAGATGTGACTACCCCCTAATTTTGCCTGCCCTCCCAGACCAATACTCAAGAGCTCGATGTAATGTCTGCCTCCAGTAGATGAGGAGACAGAAATTACACCCGAGGTACAAATTAATGCAGTTCCGTTACCGTAAATTTTTAAATCCGTGATAGCCACATCCAAATCACTGACCCAGACAACGCAGTAAGGATAAGTCAATAAGGCCATTAATCATGCCTGACTCCTGCACCTTAAGCTTAACAATATGCCCTCTCCTGACACTCAAGCTCACATGCATGTAAGCAAATAAGTTTTGTTTTGTTTTGTTTCGTACAAACAAAGTACCCACTTTTTGTTCGTAAGGACTCTTCAAAGACCCCAAGAGAGCCCCTCTATGACGTGATTATTATCGTATCAATGTCCTGCTGTCCCCCTCAATTCAATTGACTGTACGCCTCGGTCAAAAGCTAGGCCGATCGATCCATGGCCAATGAATGTCAGTTGGAGATCCCAGAGGCTCAGCGACCCAATTCAAGGGGGAAGAAAAGGTCTGATGAATCAATCCCAGCTTCCATCTTCCGTCCAGAGTTTCAGGCTCATTAGTCATTACACGCAACCGATGATGGGTTCCATGCTTCCATTATCCCCTGACGGGATTTTAATTTATGCAACTCCGCTCGCTCTGCAAAGCTTCTCTTTTTAAGTTACTGCCACAGAAAAGTTGTTAGTCATTTCTCATTTCTCTCAACTAGTAATTGAAGTCTAAACGTTCATTTGTTTCGAAAAAAAAATAAAAAATAAAAAGTCTAAAAGTTAGTTCTACTGGAAGTTCAGTTAATGGGGAATCTGTTGACATGTTTGTTAGAATTAGACTGATCGGTAGCGTCACTGGGAGATTGATCTTCTGTGTCACTGACCTACAAAATTTTACACTTACAGTAGAGTAGTGTAACTGATTTCAACCTTCAAATAGAATTCAAAATAGTGTTTCTTTCAGCGTGTAAGTACACCTGGATTAATTACCATACTGTCACTTGGCGATGCGAATACGACAAATCATCAGTGTACAGTACTTCAATCAGCTCTGTGTACAAGTTGAGCAACTCCTTTTAATTTTTGTCGCGGGCTCACCACCCCAAAATTTGCCTTTTCAATGGGATGACCCAGAATGAAGTCTCTGAACAGGAGAGACATGGAGTTTTGTCCAATCATATGTGTACACACTGTTTGGATTGCATACTTGAAGTGAGGCTCATCCTGCAAGTGCCTGCTCTTCAAAACTAGAACAATAGAGTCTTGTGATGGATCCACTTTACAAGGGGCAAAAAAAAAACTTGAATGAGAAAAATACAGTAGTAAGTTAGGTCATTTAAAAAAAATAAAAATAAAAAATCATTTTTAGGTTATTATTATTATTATTTTTTTTTTAAAGATGAATTTTAGGCAAGTATGCTTTTATTCTATGAACCAGGTTGACAGATTTGGGGAGACAGGCATGGGTCTTTTCCCCAATATTAAGTTATTCCATGCATGTTCCACCTGAAGTGGAATAGTGTTAAGGCTACCGAATAGGGGTATATATACTCTGCAGCATCAGTAGCAGTAGTCTCTGCCTTTGCCCATGCGTGCAAGCCCATGTGCATAGAGTATCACGCATGTTCACGCCCATGTGCGTAGGGTACCTAACGTACACATGAAGCGTGCAAGCAAGCACATACGTACATATTGATAAATATTTCATTGGCATATATTTGTCTTGCTTGTTTGTACATATTGATACATTCTACATTGGGAGATATTTGTCTTGCTTGTACGTAGATTCTACTTCCAAAGGGGATGGAAAACATAGGTGTATCCAAAAATCAAAACCTAGTATAAGACTCCCATGTCCAATGTTCAGATAGTTTACTGGTTTTCTAAGGCAACGAAGAATCGAGACCGAATGGTATTCGAATCGGAATCGAAATTGGGTGAGAATCGAATGAGATGGAATGGTATCGGTATCCGAATCCGAATCGAAATCAGGTGACAATCTCAAACAGAGGGGTATGTACCAAGTTGCCAACTATGCCTGCAGCTCTCAATGGTGCTGCACTCGTGTAGTAAATTCAATTCTTTTTGAGATTGAACTAATTTGATTAATAAGTTAATTGCTCCACTGCGTGAACAACTCCAAGTTTTGCGACAGGATAGAGTTAATTGTAATGTGTGTATAATGTTGGACCAGGAGCTGGACTTTGCGAAAAACATGGGATGAAACTCCCTGGTGAGTGCACCAAAACTGAGGTTGGATGGAGTTTGGTGCTGTGTTTCTTCTGTACTATTCTTAGTTATACCTTCCTCGACATCCTGTTTCAATCTGAGGTTTCCTTTACGATTAACTCTAACGTGTTCAAAAGATGAGAGCAGCCCAACCCCTCGGTTACTTTTGAAAAACCCATCCATGTGCCATTGATTAAAAATAACAATTTTGCCAATCTGAACCCCTCTGTCATTGATTTCTATAAAACCTGACACCATTGATCAAGTCGGCGCTGAATGTTGACCAATGAGAGCAAATTAGGGTTTAGAGCTCATTCAGAGCTTCTTGCATTTGGGTTGGCAGAGCAGGCCAGGAGGTAAGTTTGTCACAGCTGAAATTGTCAAGAGTCATCCTGTTCTTTCCCTTTCTTAGGGCTGCTTAATTTACATTTGGAGGCCGGGGCAATTTGGTGTGTCAGAGGCCAAAAATCCTCACTTGTGATTGAACAAAACACTGAAATCCGTCCCAACCGATGTACACCTATAGGCCAAGTCAATTTGGTGAAATGAATTTTTTTAATTCAAAAAAGACATGATTTGACATGGTCAGAGCTCACTAAATTGGGAGGCCAATTCTTGGGTCAATGTCAAATGTGCGTTGAGGCCATGGATCAAGGTCTATGTCAGATTTCAATCAAAAATATATTTTTTTTATAAAATATTATTTTTTTTCAACTAATCAGATTTGTTAGATTTTGTGCAATCAACCTTAAAGGGAATTGGCCCAGCCTCTAGATGGAAAGTGGCCTTGAAAATTTCAAGCCACCACTCTCTCTCTTTTGTAGATTTTATTGAAATTGCTTAACTTCTTGGCCTCAAGGCCTTTACATATAAAGAATTGATTCCCATTATAATCTTATTCTAATGAGTAGTTGAAGATGGCCTTTAGCTCAAAAGGGATTGAAATTTTATGCAATCCGCCTCAAAGAGAATTGACCTAGCTTCTAAGCATAAAGCAACCTTTAGTGTATTGTCAAGGTCTAGGAGGTTTCAATCTTTGAGAACCTTTCAATTTTGTGGTTTGGAGGTCACTATAGAGAACAAGTAGCAATGACTTGTAAAGAAACGATTTGTTGCAAGTGTGACCATTGTAGATTCTATGTTATTTCTAACTTGATTTTGAATTTTAGTTTCAACTTGAGCTTGCAAAAGATATGTAGCTTTGGTCTAATATGATTGATTTGTGGTTCTTAAATGGAGTGTGTGGATGATAAGTTGGGCACTTCAATTTTTGTTTTTGTTTTTTTAATTCATTTTGTTTAGGGTTTGAGTACCAATGAATATTTTATGAATAGATTGTTTCCATTTACAGTCACTTTGCCTTTTTAATACAATTGGGAATTTGGGTAGATACTACTAGACATTATTGAATGCATTAGGGTTCAATATGGCGTTTACAAAAGCATTAATTCAATTATGAAGAACTTTTGTTGATTTATTTGTTCCACATGATGACCAAGTCTCTTCTTTCTTGGATAAAGAATAATCTAATTAAGAAAAAGTCAAAGATGTGTTTGGAAGAAAAAATATGTGTAATTGGGCTAATCAAGCAAATGTTGCTTCAAGAATGTTGCCTTCCTACAAGTATTTTAAAGTTTCCAAGTGATAAAAAGGTGTGAATTTTGGTTCCATTTGTGACCTAAATACACAGTAACTTCATCTTGTGTTCGCAGCTATGTTTGTTGACCAAGATTGGTAAGTTTCTTTACTTTAAGCAAAATATTTCCATTTCTATGATGATCTAACTTCCAATCTTTGTTATAGTCAAGTTGATGACTATCTTGAATATTCCCACCTAGAATAATCCTAAATTTAAGATGAAATTTGGGCCATGAGTGTGGTAAATAAACTAAGTTCTATGCATTCAATAATCCATGAATTGAGTGCATACAATATATTTTATTACATGCATTTGAGACTTAGATTTGAATTTGTAGTGTCTTCATCATGATTGTTGTTGTTAATGCTTTTCACTAAAAGAAAATGAAGGGTTTTGCAACTACAATGTGCAACTCATTTTGTAGTTGCATGGGACATTTGCAACTAAGTAACAATGTAAAGCTCGTAATTGTAGTGGACAACTTGTTGCATTAGTTGCAATTTTTTTTGTCATTTGACACTATGCAAAGAAGTTCATCCTCGTGTGCAACTTGTAGATTCTAAAATATTAATCTCAATGATTTGTAGATTTCAAAATTTCATATCTACTTTTTTCTAGATTTTAAAATTTCAGAACTAACTTTCTTCTAGATTTTAGAATTTCACATCTATCTTTTTCTAGATTTCAGAATTCTATATCTACCTTTTTCATAGATTTCAAAAATTCAATTACATAGATTTTTAAATTTCTTGAATTTTAATTACTTTTTTATTTCTACCAAATTGTAGATATCTTAGGATTGTATTGAAAAAATTCATTGTATACAACTATAACAACTTATGAGTCTTGTATGTTCAATCTAATGGTACTCTTTACAATTGATATGGGACAATTGATATAAGACAAATGGGAATGAATTTTGAAAGCAATTAGGAAACAACTAGTGTGCAACTAAGAAACAACTCGTGTACAATTAGTGTCCAACTAAGAAACAACTAGTCATATTATAGTTGTATGATAGTTGCATAGGAAACTAGTTGTTTTGTAGTTGTTTTTTGCAACTACAGAATGACTACTTTGCAATTAAACAATGTATGAATGTTGTAAAACAACATAAAACAATTACATTAGATTTGGTGCTAATAGAGAAGAAATTAGTTGCATGATACTTGCCTAGGACACTAGTTGCAAAGTACTCGGTTTGTGCCGAGCATGTTTTTCTTCGAGTGTTTTGATTCACTTGTATATGTATTTTTGAATGATTTTCTCTTCATCTACATACAATTCCAGGAATCAAAATGAAAGCATGACAAAGAAAGAGAAGAAGACAATGAAATTGAAGATGATTGGTTCATTGATTGGACATAGGTCTAATAAAGATAGCAAACGATGACAATTGATGTTAGAGAGTGTATTAAGGGGAACTTATGGAATTGAATCTCCTTTTTTTATGAAATTTGAAATAATTGACAATTGCCCTTGATCATGACTCAAGATTCACCTCATGTGGAGAAAAAATTGAGAATTATTTTTTTTACCTAATACGTGGAATTTCTTTGGGGATAAATATTTGACTTATAAAAATCATCTATTTATAGTATGATTTGAAGCTTTCTTCAAAGAAGAAAATGGCATGTTGGAAGATGATATCAATGTAAATGACAAACAAAATTTTCTTGTTGTGCAACATGGTTGTCATAACCAGCGAGTTAGGATCATCGGACGGGATGGACGGACGGTCCAAACGGCTTTAATTTTGTAACTTGTGCAATTTTGCGGAATGACACATCACCTCGGAATGCGAAATCTAGGGTGCGGACGCCTGTAGGGTTTAGGTCAGGGCGCGGACTTCACTGTCAATGTCACGGCGCGGACTTGTGCAGGTTGGGCGCGGACTTCACCGTCAACGTCAAGGCGCGGACTCGTACAGGTCGGGTGCGGACTTCATCGTTAGCATTACGGCGCGGACTCGTACAGGCCTTGACAATCTCGTCTACGCCCAACATGTTCCTTAATCCACATGGCATCCACGTGGCCTATTTTTTCGTTATCAGAAAGTCAACTATGTGTTGACTGTATCGGACGGGCGAGACCTCTAACGGACGGGCGAACCGGACATCCGTCCACTATGACAACCATGTTGTGCAACACTTAGACTTCCCTAAACTGAGGGCATGTTTGGAATGCCTTGACAAAGGGATAATGTATTTTCATAAGTATTTGCAAGAGTATGTTATAGGTACTACTATGCCACATTTAACTACTTTTGGAATATTCAATGAATTATGAACTATACATTAACAAATCTATTGATGTTAACATCAAGAGATCTCTTAATGATTGTATAGATCTCCTGATGTTTGTATAGATCTCCTGATGTTTGTACAGATCTCTTGATGTTTGTATAGATCTCCTGATGTTTGTACAGATCTCCTGATGTTTGTATAGATCTCCAAATGTTTTGGACTGATCTCCTGATGTTTGGGAGATCAATATTGTACACAATATTGTTTGAAGTGAGGAAGTGAGGCATCTCAATTGCCTTATAAAGTAGGAACATCCAAATGTGCCACTAACCTTAATTGCCATCTATACCATGTGTACATCTCCAAAGTCATTTTTGTACCTATGTGGAAGAAATGCTTTTAGAATCAAACTTTATTCCTTAATAACTTTTGCATACAATATCGAAATGCCGCATTTTTTAGTGTGTTGGAACCTTCTTTCACTTGCCAAGAGGAACATATGAAAAATTGACCAACCTAATAATAGCAAATAGGTTGAATAGCAAAAAGTTGTGGTTTGGGGAGTACCTACCTTATTACCTTAATCTCAAGTTGTTATTGTAATAGCAATATATTGATCTCCAAATGTTTCATAGTTGTTTTTTGCAACTATAGAATGACTACTTTGCAATTAAACAATGTATGAATGTTGTAAAACAACATAAAACAATTACATTAGATTTGGTGCTAATAGAGAAGAAATTAGTTGCATGATACTTGCCTAGGACACTAGTTGCATAGTATTCAGTTTGTGCCGGGCATGTTTTTCTTTGAGTGTTTTGATTCACTTGTATATGTATTTTTGAATGGTTTTCTCTTCATCTACATACAATTCCAGGAATCAAAATGAAAGCATGATAAAGAGAGAGAAGAAGACAATGAAATTGAAGATGATTGGTTCATTGATTGGACATGGGTCTAATGAAGATAGTAAACGATGACAATTGATGTTAGAGAGTGTGTTAAGGGGAACTTATGGAATTAAATCTCCTTTTTTTTATGAAATTTGAAATAATTAACAATTGCCTTTGATCATGACTCAAGATACAAAATGAGTTGCACATTGTAGTTGCAAAACCCTTCATTTTCTTTTAGTGAAAAGCATTAACAACAACAATCATGATGAAGACACTACAAATTCAAATCCAAGTCTCAAATGCGTGTTATAAAATATATTGTATGCACTCAATTCATGGATTATTGAATGCATAGAACTTAGTTTATTTACCACACTCATGGCCCAAATTTCATCTTAAATTTAGGATTATTCCAAGTGGGAATATTCAAGATAGTCATCAACTTGACTATAACAAAGATTGGAAGTTAGATCATCATAGAAATGGAAATATTTTGCTTAAAGTAAAGGAACTTACCAATCTTGATCATTATTATTTTTACCTAATACGTGGAATTTCTTTGGGGATAAATATTTGACTTATAAAAATCATCTATTTATAGTATTATTTGAAGTTTTCTTCAAAGAAGAATATGGCATGTTGGAAGATGATATCAATGTAAACAACAAACAAAATTTTCTTGTTGTGCAATGCTTGGACTTTCCTAAACTGAGGGCATGTTTGGAATGCCTTGACAAAGGGATGATGTATTTTCATAAGTATTTGCAAGAGTATATTATAGGTACTACTATGCCACATTTAACTACTTTTGGACTATTCAATGAATTATGGACTATACATTAACAAATCTCTTGATGTTAACATCAAGAGATTTCCCAATGATTGTATAGATCTCCTGATGTTTGTATAGATCTCTAAATGTTTTGGACTGATTTCCTAATGTTTTGGATTATCTCTTGATGAACATTTTTTTTCCTCATAGTCACTATTATTAATTTTAGACTTTCAAAAGTCCAAAAGCAGTTAAATGTGGCATTACTTTCACTTGGAATTGATTTGGTCTTTTATTGAAATTTTCTATGATAAACAATGTTTGCTTGAAAAGGTCAAATTAGCATTATTTGTTGTTCATATATAATATTTAGGTAGTGTAAACATTTGTTACAATGGATTTGGGCACTATTTGAAAGATAATTGGATGAGTAAAGAATGTATGACAAATTGCATTTTAGTTACACTATGATAAAATGTCAATTTAAAAAAAATGATATCCAAAGGAGTACACATGTCATTATCCCATTTGATGTTAAGATTTTATACAAATTTTAGAAGGAGTATACAAATCATTTACCTATTGAATGAAAAAAAATTCTCATTGGGATATATATGTAGTTTTCTTAAAAGAACTTCTAAATTTTCATTCAACTCTATAATCTTCTTGGCTTCCCTAATCTTTGTAGACAAATATGTAGGAACATATTTGTAGACAAATATAGATACAAGTGAATCAAAAAGCATTAACAATAACAAAGACCACCACAAATTCAAATCCAAATTTCAAACATGCTCTGATACTAAACTCCCTATTCAAAATTTACAAACATGATAATGGATATGCAAACTCACATTCATGCTAGATTTACATCCATTCCACTATAATCCTAACCATTAACACCTTCACGAAACGAAATAAAAATTCCCAAACCCTAATTCTCCCAATTCATTTGCAAATACTATATGCAATGCTACAAATTGACTAAACCTTGTATAAACAAGAAGCCAAGAAAAACTTTGAAAAACATTTGATTAAAAAAATTTCCAAGGAGGCCACAAAATTTGAGATTAAAAAACTTTCAAAATTTGCCACAAAATTTGAGATCAAATACAATCACCATGCCCATAATTTTAGTAGCAATACCTAATTGGTGAAGAAATCCACCTTGCAAGAAATTTTGACTTGCAATAGACTTTCCACACAAGTGCTTATATAAATTCCAATGTCCTAAATCCTAACATAGATCGTGTACATTGTCGAGATTGTGTAGTTTATATTTTTTCAAATTGTGCTAGATCAATAGTTGTTCTAGGGTGCCCACATTTTTTCTCCAACACCAATAACACATGTTCAATGTTCTCCCTTGTGTTTTTTAAATCACATCAATGACTGTTTTATAAGAAAAATCTACAACTCATATTTTTTTGGCAATGGGAGGCTACTTGCCACTTTTTGACTCATTGTCATCGTCATGCAAGTGTGTATTACATCATGATGACGAGGGATTTTTTTCACACCTTCTAGTTCAGTTAAGTAGGGTTGGATCTAACTATTGTAAAGATTATTTTCACTTTTAGCTCAACGAGTTCTTAACATTGAACACAATTTCTTTGTTGGTGAAGCTATTGAATGTACTCATATTGTACAAACATTGTCATTATCATTGTGTAGACATAGTTGTTACTCTAAAATGACTCACAAATGACTTGCCATATCAAATGTAGATTGGCACATCAATTGCTACCTAGGTGGACAATGTAGAAGGCTTCACCAATCATCATTAAGTCATCTTAGCCATGACACATCATTGACATCAATTGCTGATTGGATGGATACAGTAGGTGCCAAGAGGCTAAGATATTTTAGCCTCTAAATAAACACACATACAAATATATATATATAATATTTTTATGATTTGGTTTATGATTTACTTGTTATTTGTTATAACTTATATAATACATTTCTATATTTATTAAATGTTATATCATTGAATTTATCTTTAAAAGCATTTTCACATCAACTTTTTTTCTAAATATATAGACTTAGAGTAGTTTATTATGCATTTTAAGTTTCCATACGTAAATTTTATTATGGTAGTAGTTATTTATTTTGGGACTTGCCTTTATTGGTCACTTTTGAGCAATGAATATCTAGTTAGCAATTGATATGTCAATCCACATCTAACATGGTGAATCATTTTAGAGTAATGATGATCTCTATGCAATGGTATGACAATATGCACACAATAGCATGTCCAGCATGTCTATACGTCTAGGTAGTAATTGATGTGTTAATCCTCATTTGATATGAACAAGGATTTGGCAAGTCATTTATGAGTTGTTTTAAAGTAACAACAATGTTCACATAAAGGTAATGACAATGTCCACACAATATGAAGTATGTTCAACAACTTCATTAACAAAGAAATTGTATTCAATGTTATGAATTATTTGTTGACCTTAAAACAAAAAATAATCTTTACTGTAGTCAAATCTATCCCTATTTAATTCAATTGGGAGATGTGAAAAAAATTCCTCATCATTGTGATGTAACACACACTTGCATGACATGCTAGTGTATAGTTAGGTACAATAATCTTACAAATTGCATTTTTATCCATTCAAAGACTTGTACATAATATAGAATAAAATAGGCTTTTTTCATCTTGCATAATTTTCACTCAATTCTTACCCAATCCCAATGAAGTATAACAAATTTCAATTTCTAAAATGCAAAATTCTATTTTTGGTGAATTTTTTAAGTCATTTTTTGTACTTTATAAAATTATTTATTGAAAACAATTGGTGGTGAATTTTCTTAATTTGATTGCATGGATACATAGGAAACATCCATATGCACATCTTTCATATTAAAAAATACCCCCTTAAGTAACAAAAATATGATCAATGAAGAGTTCAGTGAAAAGTGTTGTATACCCAAATTTTGAAGAAATGGATATCTCTATATTTTAACTAGATTTTGGCATTTGACCCTCATACTAGAACTAATTTTGTACACTTCAACATGATGGTACAATTACTTTGCCAAAATCTAATTAAATTATAAAGATATCTATTTCACTAAGTTTGGGCATATGCCACCTCATATTGAATTCTTAATAGATTATATTTTTGTTACTTAAGAGGGTGTTTTTTAATATGAAAGATTTATGTATGTATGTTCCCTACGTATCCATGCAATTGAATTAAAAAAATTCACCATTAGTTGTTCACAATAAAATATTATGTAAAACCATGAAAATTAACTTTAGAAATTCACCCAAAATGGAATTTTTCTTTTTTTAAACTGAAATTTCATATGCTTCATTGGGATTACATGAAGATTGAGTGATATTTATGCTTACACAAATATAACAATTATATTGCACCGTGTAAAAAAAATGTGAATGGTTCAAATCAGCCAGTTGTAAGATTATTGTACCCGACTGTAATACAATCTATTATACATTCTTTACTCTTCCAATTATCTTTCAACTAGTTGGGATCTCGTATTTTCTTAAATACTTGTGGCATACTTCTTTGAATAAAAAGCTAGGTCTTTTCAAAAGAAAGGATTATTTTATCCCTTTAAGAATTTGTTATGAATGTTTTTCATCAAATGAAAAAAGGACACATGTCCTTGATTTTAAATATATACTGAATTTTTCCAATTTTTGATCATGTTGTCACAATGTACGTAAAGTTTTTTGTTTCAATAAAAAAATTTGTGTAAAAGTTTACAACTAATAGGAAAACAACACATGTATTCTTTTTGTATTTTAGGTGTGGTTTTCTTAAAACGTGCCAATTTTTTATCAATATATATCTATGAAAAATGGCAGGCATTTAAAGAGTTTTGAGGTCAATAGAAGCCCGTGAGTTCTCAAGCTGTGGGGAATAAAAAAAATTGTGCCACTGGAGCAGTATGACATGGCTAGCCATTGCTACATCTTATTAAAAAATTGAAAATTTTTTTCAACCTTTTTTTTCATTTTAGAAACTTAATTTAAATTATTTTATTTTTTCTCACATCAAGCCGTTCCTTCATTGTGGGGGAACAACAAAAGGAACATGCCTAAAATGGCCTTTCCTTGACCTCAAATCTCTTCTAATGCATTGCCCACACTTAAGTCACTTAACAAGAAGTTGAGAATTTCTTGTCAATTTTATTTTTTTATTTTTTTCAAATAAAGCTTCAATTTGTGACTCTTTTGAACACTACACAGATTGAAAGACTATCATATTAGCACAAAGCTTTGCCTGTGGCAGTAGCACCGTTATGATTTTTGCACATGATTGACACAGAAAATCCGAAGCAATTTAGAAGTCAAACCTGAAGATTGTTTTGGTCCAAGAATGTTAATATTGTATTGTATTGAACAACTTCCAGCCATGGTCAAAATCAAACTGTAAGAACTGGGTATTGCTCGATTCTTGCTAAATAAATATAACATATCTAAAGGTGAAAACACCTAGAACTATTAAAATAAGAAATTGAAGAGGCACCTTTTTCTAGAAAAATGTTTATATAGCATTAGTAATTGAAATCATAAATTCAAAAAGAAAATTAGATTTATTCCATATGAAATGTAATTTTTTTAATATTCAAAGAGGACTCTCCTTACACCACTAAAACCATCATATAGCTAGACCTAAAATCAAATTTAGAAAAATCAGCAATCAACTAATCATAGTTAAGTATAGAGACAATATAATAACACTTTGACAAGACATTTTAATGAAAGTCTATTGTGCATGAATAGGTATAGGGATGGTTTTGGGTGTTTTTACCTTATTCAAGTTGTTAAAAGGAAATATAACAAGTGGCCAAGGAATCAAAAAATGCCAAATTAGGAACTTCAACAATCCATGATTTCACACTTTGACCCCTACAAGTTTTTTACTATGTTTCACCCAAAATAATTGAAAACTACCATTTCTAATACATGTAACAAATTTTAGAAAAAAACCTTTTTTGGACACATGGAACTATAAGATCATGTGGCATATTGGTTTGAGAAGATGTGGAAACAATTTAAAAAATTTCCACCATGTAGATTGCAAGATATTAGAATTTGAATTGACAAAAATCCTTTATTTGGCCCTACAAAAAACATGCCAGGTGCACTTTACAATGTTACATTTGTATGAATAAATTAGTTCCAAATGGTGGTGCTTCTTTGGATTCATTCTTCAAGGCAAGTTGGCTATATGCCTGGAAAAAAATTCAAATCATTGGAATAGTACAACATATAGGAAAAAAATAGTAAGAGAAAGAAGTAGAGAATAATTCAAAATACTAAATTGTTAAGAATTTTGTTATAGAATTGAAAAATGCCAATCCCAATGGTGGTAATGTTTTAATAAACAATCTACGTTGTATGATTTTATTTATTTTTAAAATATTGAAATTTGAGTCAAATAAAAGACTTCAAAGTTTAATTTAGAGTTGAGAGATTCCATACTTGCAGAGGTCACTTACTTTTAGAAAATGCGATGGCTTGCGATAACATCCTATTTTATGGGGGGCTATTTACTTGGTATAATGGATTATAATACATGGTGTTTTTTTAAAATAATGGTAAATGTTTGTATTTTTAGGCACTCTATTGGTATATATAATTTGTCATTTGGGTTCTTTGAATGTACCCTACATTAATTATAAGTTATTTTTTTACAAAAACCATAGAATTTTCAAAGTACATAGCAAGTCTATTAGTGCTTAAAATACATATGCAAAAAAAATAGGAAAAGAAAAGGAAATATGATGAGTGCTACAAAAGAACAAATCAAGTATTAAATAAAAATCAAGTCTATGTTTAATAACGCATTTTAGAGGTCACAATTTCTAATGAAGTCAATGTATTTTCCCTACCAAGCCTTTTCAATGGCAATCCAATTTAGTAATTGGACCCTAAACTTTGGATACTACAAATTGGATATGGAGTATATTATTGGATGTGTACACTAAAGTGAAGTTGCGGCCATTTGAAAATAACTATGTCTAAAATAGAAAAGTAGATTTTTCATTTTCATTCATAATTTTAGAGCCTTTATTGTAAAATTATATTTGAAGAGTTATATATGCTTCTATATTTGACTCTTAACTAGGATATGAATTATATGCTAAAATATGGCAAGACATGTACCATTGAATTTGATAATTTGACAATTAATTCCTCAATGCCTTGACCAAAATGGCATGTTTTAGATGTTGTGAGGGTCTCTTGTACTCTACAACATTTCGTGAAAAATATAGGGATTTTTTGGACATTTCAATGTTGATTTGCATTTGCAAGTGAGTTCAATATCAATTGAGATAATTTGTAACTCATTTCCTTATTCTGATCTTGAGATTAAGGTAGGTACTCCCCAAGCCGCCACTTTTTGCTATTCAACCTATTTGCTATTATTAGGTTGGTCAATTTTTCATATGTTCCTCTTGGCAAGTGAAAGAAGGTTCCAACACACTAAAGAATGCAGCATTTGGATATTGTATGCAAAAGTTTTTAAGGAACAAAGTTTGATTCTAAAAGTGTTTCTTCCACATAGGTACAAAAATGACTTTGGAGATGTATACATGGTATAGATGGCAGTTTAGGTTAGTGGCACATTTGGATGTTCCTACCTTATAAGGCAATCCAGATGCCTCACTTCTTCACTTCAAACAATATTGTGTACAATATTGATCTCCCAAAGATTCTTAAAGCTCTAAAGGATCCTCAAAATAAGGTATTCACTTTGGCCTTACAACAATCTCAACCACAAGCAAATGACGAACATCAATGGTGTTGCATTTCTTATTATGGAAGTGCATGTTGGAAAATTTTGAAGTTTGTTTCAAAGTTCATTCTATTATATAGTTTCTTTAGGGATTTTTAGGAATTCTTAATAGGATTTTTTAAGAACTATGGGTAATTCCTTGAATGAGGAAATTTCATATAACTCTCATAGATAATTTGAAAAATATATAATTCATGCAATTCATTTATTTTTTGAAAATTCATACAAATTTTTTATAGCTTGTCTATATGTTGGGTGAAGATTGGATTAGAGAATTTTTTCTATCCCCCAAAATTGTTTCTTTAGGTATTAGAAAAATCTTAATTTGATAAAAATCTTTAAATTTCAATTTTAATTATATAAACTAGTTTATGTACTAATAATCATTGCAACCTTCCAAGCAACAATTATATTTGGACTAAAAGGCAATACTAAAACTAAATATTGACTATAAAAGATGTATACAACATAAATATCAAAGCCTATGAAAATCTCCGAGTGAATTTTTTGTACACTTGTAAAAGATACTTCAAAAATTCAGAACTTATTCTTATAATATTCAAATAATGCATACTGAAAGTCCATTAAAATCCTCTTTCACTTGCCCTATGATCCAATTAAATAATTCGAGTTTAATAATATCAAATATGCTCAATCTTCCTATTAAGTTAGGCTATTTGTTGCCCTATGATCCAATTAAATAATTTGAGTTTAATAATTTCAAATATGCTCAATCTTCCTATTAAGTTAGGCTATTTGTTTTCTTTTGTTTGTTTGTTACATTGAAATTTCTTGGACTGTGCATCTTCTGTTCGCGTGTTTGGTATTGTTGAAAAGCCCTTGGCAAGGAAGGGTGCATAGGCTTGGTTTCATGGTGTTTTGACCTAGGGTATGAAAGTTATTGAAACTTGAAGTTTTTATGAATAAAAAAAATTTAAAATTTTTTTTCTCCTAGACCGTGCGTCTCTCGTTTGCATGTTTGGCATAGTCGGAAAGCCCTTGGCGAAGAGGGGTGTACGGGCTTGGTTTCATGGCATTTTCACCTATGGCATGAAATTTATTGAATTTCAAAGTTTTTTAAATTTGTGATGTTCAGACATAAGATGTGAAAGTTATTGAAATTTGAAGTTTTTATGAATTAAAAAAATTAGGAAATTATTTTATCTTTTGTTTTGACCGTGGCAACGGCACGGGGTACACTACTGTAGTTGCTATGAAAGGTGCCCTTTCAGTCCTGAACTTCAAGCCGGGAACCCGGTTTAATAAAAGACTGAAAGGAATGAGGATGACGTGGTCTGTGGGTTTGAATGTAGGAAGGCGGGCAACGGCACCCCGCCCTTCTCGCTCAAGCTTCAGATCACCGCGACTTTGTCTCCGATCGAGGTCGACTTCTCTCCACGACTTAGAGTTCGACCGCACCATCGCCAGATCTACCCACCGATCTTCAAATCTCGTGTTCTTCTGAATCACAGCGCTAGATCTCTCCGGATTTTGCTCCCGAAGCTGATTCTTCTGCGATTGAATCCTAGAGTTCCAGCACTGACTCGCATTGCAAATGCGATCCCTGAAATGCCAGTTCCATTCCAACCTACGCGCATCTCATCTCTCACAATGAAACCCAGGATTTCACGGACATCTAGCACAATGCATATGTTGTGAATGGACGCAATTCCCGATGCAAACGAGAACAGGGGAGGAACTTCTAGTCTAGTTTGATTCTTGCGAATGAGGGCGTCTGCAAGCTCTCGCAACTGATGCATTCTCAAGGGGAGAGGGCCCTGGCCATGGGGACTCCCAAGAGGGACGGGCCGAATTGGGTCGTGCTGGCTGGTGGTGCCATTGTGATGGCGGTGGGAATTGTGATCGGGCGCAAACAGATTCAGTGCCAGGAGGAGCAGAGGCAGAGACCGGGAATTAGGAAGGGAGCATTTTCGCCTCTCAGTGGTATAGTTTTGAAAAATTTATTTCTTAGTTACTGATTGAATGACTCTTGTATCTAAATTCATTGCGTGCAATAGTATGGGATACTGTGTTGGTGATTAGTATTCAATTGGAATGGTTTCTCTTTCAATGCTGTGGTGTTTGGTGCTTTACTGCAGATTCGAAATTTTCTTCCAGTGAAGGCGTGTCGGGTTCTTATGGCGTAGGTTATGATTCCGAATCTCCTCGAATGAAGGAGCTATTCGACGACAATTTGTCACCTGGTACTTTATTACTTGAATTGGATGTAGGGTTTAGGGTTTTAGGGTTTAGGGTCTCTGTTCCTTCCCTGTTTAATTTGAATGAGAACCAGGGTTGTCTTGTTAGATAAATTTGGCCTACTTCATGTTGTATTAGTTCTGTGATATCTGATGTCTTATTAGATAGGCATCGAATTTGTGAGCCGACTATTGTCAAATATTTCGTATATGTGAATTGTAAGAATCTGCCTGTGCGATTAACATACTAGACGTTCTGATCATAACAGGCTTCTGCTTTGCAGATGGCACTGAATCACAGCTATCCTGGAAGGCCCCCCGAGCAACAACTTCTGGGGATTATACAGGGACTCTGGTTGCATTTCAACCTCAGTTCAGACTTTATAGCTCCGAATCTAAGCGTCCTTCTCCAACGGAGCCTTCTCAGCCAGCATCCAAACTGTGTCGTCATTTGAAAGATGATGGAGATGAGTATCAGGTGTCGGGCTCATACTCCTCCCCGGCCTTACGGGCTGGCCTCGCAGCTAGACATGCAATGGTGCAAAAATTGAGGAAACAACTCAGGAGCAGAGACGGCATGATTTTTAACTTGCAGGTGAATTCTTTCCATTGATATTCTTATTACTTTCTCTCTTCCTTTTGCTCTTGATCCCTATTATCACAGGAGACCCCACTTAGATTGACGAACTTCTGAAGGTTACTTTAGTAGCGAGTAGATTCATGTCAGTTGAGTTGATGGCAAGTTACTGTTAGTGTAACGCAAATGATATTAATTCAATGCTAGTGCGATTAAATTGATATTGCATTGGGAACTAATAATCGCAAAAGCCGAACTCTTATTGATTGAGAAGGTAGCTACCTCTTCACGCAGCTGTCGTTGGCTCACTACAGCTTCGGCAGCGTGCGTTGCGTGTGCCTAATAGTTCTTTGTGTTGCCAGGCTCAAGTTTCAGACCAAGACCAAGTAATAACGATGCATCGTGTTCACACTGCTGACCTGCGTGAGCGCCTAAAAACTGCGAATGTGAATTTGCTGGAATCCAGTCATAAATTGCAGCGGTTGCGCGAAGAGATGAGGTTTCAAAGTGCGAAACTTCCTATTGCCAACGTTGACGATCGGAATGGACATGATATTTGCGATGGAAGAGTAAAGTCTACGAGCCGGGTTAGTTTTGCGCAAAACGATTGCCTGAATCTCATTAAATTTCTCCTATTTTAGTGTATTCATCACTGTAACTTTGACATTTTATTGGTGAAATTCCTGTCATACGGTCGAGAATACGGTGGACTGTCCTAGTTATACATTTTGGTTCATCTGTCCTAGCTTCGCCTCACATTCGAGATGTGATATGGAGTGAATTTTTGACTGAACACTCAGACTCAAATATGTCTGAGATTGTAGTCCTTCAGACGCTGTTAGTGGAGGCGATACTTGCAAATCCTGTTCGGCATCGATATGTCGTGGAGGCTCGGCAATACTATTCTGAATATTGTTGCAATTTTGGTCGATGTTATGCTTACCTGTCCTGTAGCATGTAAATACAACCCAGTTGTATTGCGTTTGATCACCCTCGTTTTCCAATATCAGGGATTCAACTCCTTACTCCTTGTCTTAATTTCCTTTCACAGTGTTTCAGCATATTGTCTGTGTAACTGCATGCAGGATCTGAAAGCTGTAATACTTGAAGCTAGGATGTTAGAAGAAAAGGTGAAGCGCCTGCAAGGTGAGAAGCAGCAAATGGAGTCCCAGGTTCAAACTTTCTCTCGAGAATGTGAATTGCTTTTTAGGAAAGCTTCGGCATTGGAGGCTGAGAGGGTGCAATTAAAGAGACTGCTTAATGAAAAGAGGCATTTGCTGGAAGCCAAGGAAGCAGAATGCACGAACCTCGCCACTGCACTTGCGAACCTCCAGGAAAACCCTGAGGTGCTCTTTCTATCTTGATACGCTGTTGTCTGGCTAAACAATCTTTTGATGGTTGCTCGTATCTTCTGCTACCCGAGACTCCGCTTCTGCCTGCTTACTTGAGAATGCTTTCAAGATACCCTTGAGAGTGCTAGAGTTTCCTTCTATTGAATATTGTCCTTTGCTTCCAATTCTTAGACCAGGGACAGTGACAGTGACTGGACAAGAAGCAGCAAAGTCAGCGGGCTCTCAGACGCTCGCAGTGAAAATTCCAGGGGTGCCTGGAGTGATGTCTGCGACCAACCTATCAGCTGCAATACTCCTGATGACTGTGACTCTACGCCTGCAAATATTGTAGACGGCGACAACCGCTGTGTTGGGTATGTGATTCTCCGTTCTAGCATGTCATCACTTCTCCTATCATGATGATATTTTGCTTCAAATTCTAGAAGTGGTGCTGTTTCTTGCTTTGGATATAGAGGGATCTTGGGCTGCACATAGAGTTTAGACGTTTGATCCTTATTTTGTAGTCGGATGTTGTAATTTTTTTGTAGAGATTCAGTCTCCAATTGAACAAGAAATGAAGATAACTCTCAAATGAGATTGTGAGCAACGAGTGAGTGTTGATTGTATTTTTATTGCAATTTGATTTCAGGGATTTGATGCGATCATACAATACTCTATTCAGACATAGCCCTAGCCGATTAGACAGCGATGGCAGTGTCTCAAAACCAGGATCAAGGGTTACCGCTCATGGATGTGCAAGTAAGAGTACCCGTGATGGAAGCCCGAATTACGATGGAGCAGATTATGACAACGACGAAAGCGTTAGTCTGAGTTTATTATGGTCCCTGCAGCAGGAAGTGCATCAGCTATCAGATGTACTTGCTAGCAGATCCAAAGCGGTGAGTTCGAGCTTCTTTCTCCATGCATATAGTTTTTTCTTTTTTTGTTCCCCAAACAACTTCCCTACCACCCCTGATGAAACAGGACATTAGAATGCTTCCTAATTTTTCTGTAGGTGCGAGTGAAATTTATGTTGGCTTACAGCGGTCTCTTTTCCTGAACCCGTATTTTCATTGCAGGTGTCACAGAGGAAGTTAGAGACTAGTCGAATTTTGACAGAATTTCAGGTTAGTGATGCTTGTTTCTGGTATTTTTCAAGATTTGAATATAGAGATTCGAGACTTCTGTTCTTGACTAGAAACATTTTATGCCGTCACCACGTGTTGTTATTAGTACTTTTTGCCGCTTGAAGTTCGTTTAGATTTTTTTATTGCTTTGGAGCTTGTGGACATTTCGTGTTGTGGCGTCTATGTTCTGGGTGCTTGTTTACAGAAAGATCTTATGGCGTCCTGAAGAAATGTAACATGTCTGTGGAATGTGCCCAGGTAACTCAAACTACCTCACTGTGCGGACCAGAGGAGAATGATTGGGAAGACCTTTCGCAGGTCCTCTCCTTTTCACCTGATGGTACTTCAGCAGAACTGGTTAGTATTGCGAAGCTTTTGACTATGAGTATCATAAGTTTAAGTTCTTCTGTACCAAATCGTGCTGGGAGGATCTCTGACCATGGGGATTCCCTCCAATGATATCTCAGAAATATTTCTTTGTTGGTTTTCATTTTTGATCGCACCTAATCTTGGGTTTTGGAACTTTTGCTATTATAATTCCATTGCTGCCGATACCTTGACGATCGACTTTGCGAATAGTAGAGTCGCATGCCATAAGCATTTGTACCCCTTGAGATATCGGAAAAATCTTCTCGTGAAACTCTTTCATTACAAATTGAATTGGATAAGTAAGTGTCAATTTTTGTAGGAAAATAGAATGTGCTTTGAACAAATTGCAAAGACAATTTGTGTTAGCTAGTCATCTAACATGGTGCCGAAAATGTTTGCTAAATTAATCACCAAATTAGGCCAGCATCAATACTTTTGAATTAATAATACTATCATAACGTCTTGTAGATGGCAATCTTACACATTCGATATTGAAATAAGTGATCTAGGTAAAATCTGCATGTTTTTAAGATTACCAGGCAACCATAATTATAATGTGGTTTTCATGTCCATAGTTGCAAGAACTGAGCCACAAACTTGAGAAAGTGGCGAAGAAGCAGCAAGTTGAGGATGAAATTGAAGCTCTGTGCACACATCAGGATCAAATCAGAGCACTGAAGTCTCGTCTGGCTAAGCTTACTGCAAAGTGCGATGCAGAAGATGTAAGACCGGATAAGCTGTTTCGCGATCCGGTACATGGGGTGGCTGACATGTTGTTAGACCTTGCTGACAAACTCGATGCCCAGGTTTGTAGTGAAATCTACCACTCTGATTTTATCCTCAATGCTTCAATCTGCTGTGCCCTCGTCAGATGGTGGGACGCATTTCAACTACTTGCGACTGGTCAAGCTAGTAACTTTTACTAAATGCTGTTGGTTCCCTCTCCCGCCTAATAGGAAGATCAAGTGCGACAGACGACCAAGGATATTCAGCAGTTGGCCATGTCACTTCAGCTTTCGTCACCTTACGTTCCTCGCTCTAAGGTATACATTACGTGACTACTTTGACGCTCTTCCTTGTCGTACCAGCTTGATTAGTTTGTCCAGGGCTTCCTGCACCTTGTACCACCACCCCAGTTTGGTTAACGTGACAATCTTATCAACTTATTCGCTCGTTACTATACTAGAAGTGTCTTTTTAACCATTCGTTGAGAAGAATGGCTTGTCAATGCTCTGTTGTGCAGAAGCAGGAGCTACAGAGGATGCTGCAGGATGGCAATAGGCAATCAGATGGTCCAGTCTTTGAAAGGATGCATCCCAAAGACATTCCAATCTCACCTGATCAGCTTCCTGCTGCCAATCTTAGGTGAGTCCGAAGTCGGAAATGAAGCAACTGAGAATTCAGGGGTCAGGATTTACGTATCACCGTCTCAAGTTTTATTTTTTCTGTCTTCGCAAGGAGATAAGCTTGCATTCGGTAATGTTGAAATATAATCGCATATTTGTTGGGCATATGGGCATGTTGTATTTAAGGAGTTCGTCTTGTGCAGTAATTTTATACAGGAACAGAAACTGGACAGGCGTTCTTCTCGGTCCCTTGATCGCCAGATTTCATTTTCATCTTTACCTAATAAGGCAGACGCTATTCTGACACCATCTTCTGAAGAGTCTCCGAACAAGCTATACGAGTTCCAAGTAGGATCATTCGATCCTCATCCCAGTTCTAAAATTCGTAAGTTCAGTAATCATGGGTCGGGGAAAAGCGCGCTTCGAAAGCCGCAGTCTACTGGCGTTGGATTGAGATTGGATGCTGTCAGCATTGACAAGTCGAATGTTCAAGCAAGAACACGTAGAGTGTGTTTTAGCCCCGAGGAAGGCACGAGCGACTTTTCATTTGGTCTTGCACCCAAAACAGCTGCTGGTAGTCCAGGTAATAAATCATTTAAAATGTGTCTTGCCTAGTCCCAACACTCCGAAATGTTGTATGCATCACCCGATATGAGCTCCATTCCTTTAAATCAAGTCTTTTCATCCGAATGAAATCCTCGGTCCTTTTCTTGATTTGTTAACAGAGAACGTGTTGTGAACTCTAATTTAACTAGTTCTAGACTATTTCGTTAATTCTAGATCACCGATGGGCCGTCAATCCTTGCCCAGTCTATTCCAAAAAAAATTAAAGCTGTATATCATTTAAGTTTTCATTCTAGGAGTCGAGAATTTGATTGATGGTATATTCCGAATGTTTGTAAGAAGGCTTAAGTTTTAATGAATCCTTGTTATTGCTCCTAACCATTTTCTGTCAACAATTTGGGATGGAGCGGCTCTATTCACTGTCTCCCAGCTGCTTGACATTTGATCCTCTTTACATCTACATTGATTAAGTCTAGAAATACTTAAAATTTGAGTTTCTGCTGGCATTTGCAAAATCTCTTTCGACATTTTTCAAGCAAATCCTGTGGTGATTGCATTTCTTGAGTCGCCCAAAGCGCCTTCGGTACCAGATAACATGTCATTTATATTTCCATCGTGGTCTACTGATTCCGTATGTTAATTTGTCGTGAAGTAGTTAATGATGATGCGAGAGTTGTTGGGCATGTCGACTCTGGAAGCGTCATGGGTTCAGATGATTTCCAGTGGGCACAAGAAGTTGAAGAAGGTCCTGATCAAGCAACAAGCACTGGAGTTGGCACCCGTTATGCTGGTACTTACAACTATTCACAAACTAATTATACCTCCTATTCGCAACCTGCTCCTGGCTCTCAAGAACTTTTTGGTCGAAGTTCTGGAATTTTTCAGACTTCAGATGGCCAGTTTTCATCAGCAATCGGAAGTGAGACCGTTTCTGGATCATGCTCTGAAAGTAGGGACAGCTTGAGAAGATTTTTGTTCAAACCCGAAAGTGGAACAGCACATGGCGGGAATCCATTATACGATGGAGACGACGGTCATGAAGATACAACAGTTGCTTTGGAAAAGCTTTGCTTATCAACCGAAAGGAAGACTGCTTTTGTAACTGATGGAGTGCAAGTCAAGGGGCTCGTTGAGGAGGATTCTCACCCGTATGTCTTGGTCAACAATGCAACGACGAAACAGGACATTCACTCAGGATTTGTGGGAGTGTCGCCGTCTGCAGCAAGGATGGCTTATTTGGACGTGAATAGGTCAACCTCTTTATCTACTTATCCACGCGATAGCAAAGTTGGTAACGAAGGGGTCTCTTCACTGTCTGAGGCCGAAGAAGATATGGACTCTAAGGCCATTATTGGAAAAGAAAATATGCGATCGAATGAACTCTTCTACTCAGAGAGCCAATCCTTATCTCTTCCGATTTCAAGCAAGAACACTTGGGAGAACAGTCGATCCATGGTGGCAAAAGACATTTTTCGGTGTGACCGCACGCTATGGACTTCTTTGCTGGATTCACAGCGATAATGGTACGATTGCCACGGTCTTAGGAGGAGGTCACCACGGAGGAGCGAACTCTCCTTAATGATTCATATTTACTTCATTCTTTCTGGGATTGATCATAACATTCTTGAGGAAACCCCTTGGAAATGGAATACAGATTCATTTTGCGCACAATCTTGTGCCCATCGCTGCTGGTAGGTAAATGTTTAGGGTGCCGGCACCGTGCAATGCTCTCTACCTTGAGTTTCAGACTTTTAAGTCTGTTTTTTTGGTTGCATCTACAGTGGAGGGCGTGAGTTTTCAAAACTGCTAAAGAATCCGATGATGTTGGGGACCGTGACTGACTCTTTTAATGATCAAAAGCAAAGAAAGGCACCTCAAGACTGTCAGCAAAATCTCTTTGCATCGGGGCTATGACTCTGTAGCTGCCTTTCAAGTTAGTGTTCATGTTTCCGACCAAGCTCAATCATATTTAGCCGATGTGCCCTTCGCTGTTATTTTGGTTTCAGGCTCTATTTTCAACCGCTGAGCGCATGCACAGCTGGTTATTTACATTGCATTCCTCATTGCTGAGCCTATCCGACAGAGGACTCGTGATTTTTAAGTTTTAAGTTTCTTTCGAAGGGAACCCGTCCACCCAGTTGAACCTTGCAAGAGTGAAATACTTGAGTAAAAGCTCTGAGAGTTTCTTCTCTTCCAGCATCAATTCCGCAGAGGTGATGAGGAGGAGAAGGTGGCGTGGAATTTGTATATATGTGGCCTATTGTGGTCATTGGGTAATATTGAGGGCTCATCTTCTCATGAGTCCAGCATTTCTGCCTCGGCAAAACAAATGTTGAGAATATGATTTCTTGTTTGCATGGATACATACTGCTGCCTTCCTCTGAATTTGTTTTTCAACTTTTATGTATTATATTTTGAGCGGCCAGTGTTGGTCATTTAGGGCACTTCAGGGTGATGAGCACATTAAAGTAAAAATAGAAAAATAATATAAAGGATGGTTACTGAAATTAGTTCACAATCTATTATATATACCGAATTCATGATACGTAGAGTTTGTGCACGCTTGATTGCTAAACCTGTAAGTGCAATCTTCTCAGCATCTACTGTACCAAAAAGACAAGGCAAAGCATCTACTGATTCCCATGGACTAAACTAGCCAAAACAACCTTGGAAAATTGGAATCCTACATCCAACTGTCCCAAGTTTGCTATCACTTAACCCTCCAATACCTATCGTTTTGGGGGACTCCACGTAAGCTTGTTCCAAGTTTATAAGCAATTAAAGAGTGGCAAGTGGCACTTTGTTAACTTCAGCCAAAATTGCCATCAGCCTAGGAATGGACTAGGTAATGGCAAAGCAGGCCAGGTTCAGAAGAACAAGTGCAGGAAAGTATCCCGAGCCGCATCGACAGCGAGGGAAGTTTTGACTCACTGGTTGTGCTCTTCATGCCCTGGCCTGCTTTGGCATTACCTGGCATAATCTTGATACAGGCGAAACTTATCGTGGACTCGTTTTGAATCCCCCACTGTACTTGCAAGAGGATAGCGGTGACGATGCAGACGCGGCGGACGTAGACGCGTGCGAGTACTGTCCAGAAGCAGGCTCCGCATCCTCCAAGAATGGGGTCGCGCCCTGCACAGGGACTCTCTCTTTCCTCTTATTAGGCGAAGACATACTAATATGGTCACCCGAAACAGATTTGGCACCAACCAGAAGCTCCAGCTGCTTCACCACCTCGTGCATGCTCGGCCGCCCAAGGGAAGTGTCTTCCACACACTCCAGAGCCAGCTTTACAAAGGACTCCAGATCTTGGAGAGGGGTGTCGACAAGGACAGGGTCCAGCAGCTCATAGATGCTTGGCTTTGGCTGGTTTAATGTGTTCTTGACGCCTTTCACAAGGTTCCCGTCGCGGCTGACTGGGGGTCTTCCTGTTATGAGCTCCAGTAATACCACTCCAAAGCTGTAGACATCGCTCTTGGGGGACATAACACTGGTGGAATAGTACTCTGGGTCAAGGTAGCCCTGAGAAGCAACCACATTGTGTCATGGTGAAGTTATTTGGACAAAACATCCAAAATATGGACTTTGGAGCACTTAGGAATTAAGCGTGACGCACTCATTCCTACTCATGTACCCATTTTTTGCACCCCCAAGATTCTTTGCTACTGCTTAGATTTTGAAGATTAGAATTTTGTATAGCATTTGAAGGGCTAAAATTAGGAAAGTAATAACCAACTATCAAACTCTCAACTTTAATATTTATCACAATAATTGAATCAATGGATTGAAGAGATTGACAAGAGATTGTACATACCGCAGTGCCCTTGATGGTTTGGTTGTGCTTCTCACTCTCGTTAGGAACCAAGACAGACATGCCAAAGTCAGCGACCTTGGCATTCATGCTCTCGTCTAGCAAGATGTTGCACGCCTTCACATCTCGGTGGATGATTGGTGGATCTGCATTCTCATGCAAATACACTAAGCCTCTAGCTGCCCCCAACGCTATTTGGAGCCTTGTGTCCCAGCCCAACGCTTGGTTTGATCTCCCACCTGTAATCGCAGTGCATACAAATAAACAAAACTTGTTTAAAAACTTGTTTTAAAAGGTCTGTTTGCACTTGGTGTTAGCAAGGAACTTAGGAATGAATTCATGTACGTCTTTGGACTAGATTCACTTTGTTACATCACTTCTAACTACTCGTGGGAACCGCACTTGAGATAAACAAAGGAGTTCACCACAACTTGGAATTCAACTCATTATTGAACTCTATGGTTCTCTCATTTGTTCTCTCATATGGTTTTCACTAGTGAGCATACCTTACATATGAAAGAGTATCCACATAATTATAAGCAACACAGAGAGATTCAACTAAGATTTTAGCTAATTTGCGAGGATCATTGCGAGAAGAAGAGCTCTAGCCCTGAGACCGTATGATGGACGTTTTTGTTGGAGTTAATTCTACTAACTACGCCACATGGATGAAGATAACAAGTGCTACGCTTGGAGCCTCCATTTGGAGTTGGACTCATCAAAAGTCATTGATTCAGAATTGATACATCCTGAAAAACTCTAGAACAGTAATTAGTTGGTTTAAAAAAAACCTTCGGCCAGTGTCGTGCATACTTACCACGGAGCCAGTCTGTTAGTGAGCCATTCGGCATGTACTCGTAAACAAGGATCTGCTCAGCCTTTTCGTAGCAGAACCCCACAAGCCCCACCAAATGGTTGTGGTGAACTCTTGAAAGAAGCTCTATCTCATTTTTGAACTCGTGTGCGCCTTGTTTGGAACCTTCTTGGGCCCTTTTCACTGCAAGCATTGCCCCTGTCCCTGCCATAACTCCCTTGTAAACCTGCTCAAGTAAACATCCATTGACTAGTTATTATGACATGCTGTTTGCAAACACTTAAGAGAATTTGTAGTAAAATGTGACTGTTTCAAACACTTGACCAATTATTATGACTGTTGTTTAAAAGCACTTTACAAAGTTTGTAGTAAATTTAGACCGTTTCAAGAACTGAGACAATTTCAAAAAGAAAACGTCCCCCACAATTCCTTGAAATTCGTGTGTACAATCGCTATGACCGTAGAGAGACCTCCACATGAACCATGAGGAAGATTCTAGCTTTTTACAACTTTGCTTAATAGTTCATGAACCAATCTAATTTTACTGAAAACACTTGTATAACATTGTAACAATATTCAAAAACATACTTGGGGTGTCATCGGAACCCAGGCAATAATTTAGATAATTTAATCTAAAATGGACTTGATTTGATTATGATATGATTTGATTATCATTGATCTTTTTGTATGATGGCATGACCCAATTCTTTCTCTAGTCCGTTGCTCCATGTGCTCTTTATTTATTCTTAGTTACGTCGACTTCTCAATGCCAATTTCTCCAACTGACTTGACTTTTTAATTGAATTTCAGAACCTGACGATGATTGAATAGTCTGCCTCTCAGTATTGATTATGGAAAACATCCAACACTGCTGAATAATGCTATGATTTACAAAAGTATTTATGATTCAAATGGATGGATAGACGCACCTTGCCATAACCACCAACGCCAAGCATATTGTCATCATCAAACTCGTTTGTCATTCTTCTAATATCATCAAAAGTAAACCAACGGGCTCCTTTAAGGCTGGGTGCCTCGCCAGCTCCAGCTCTCTGCCATGCAGCTGCATATCCAACAAACTCACCATTCAAATTCTTATTCCACTTCACCCCATGGCCATCGCATCAAATGACATAATATTATTCAGTCAATACCAAGAGGAAGAATATTCTTTCATTGTCAGATATTGAAAATTGAACCAATCAGTCTAATCTGTAGGAGAAATTGCCACCAAGAAGTTGACATACCCAAGAAGACATAAAAGGGAAGACTACCAACAGACTTAAGAGAGAGAGTTGGGCCATGCACATTCACATAAAGAGGAACAATGATACGGTAGTCTAAATGTAGGCCACTTCAGATTAAATTCTCTTCGATTACATGAACGCAAATGACTCCTGAACTTCATGGCAGAATAAGGATTTGGAAAACTTTTTATGATGCTTAAATACAAGAACAAATGCTTTACCGAAAGGATTTTTCTTCCGTTCTTCCTCAGCTCTGCGTTTCAGCCTTAAAGCAACCAAAGCAAGAAATGCTGCAATTGCCAACAAAGCTCCAGCTCCCACAGCAATGCCTATGATCACCCTGTTGGAGAGTCCAGAGACTACGTATAGTACTTCTGCAACACTCCATGAGAACTTTTATAAACATCTTATAATATTGCATTACATGTCAGAAAGTAGTAAGAGAATCACACTTAATTGCAAACCGCTTCTAAAACCACCCTTAAAGATTCTTGCCTAAAATGTTCAGTCTCTACTTACCAGAGCCTAGGATTGATTTTCGGTACACCAATTTCCAACCCTCTAAAAGTTCATAGTTCACTCATACTGTATCCAAAAAATGCAAGCTAAGAGAATTTAGAATCCCCTTTTGACTCCCAACAAGACCCAACAAGACCCAAAAAAGACAACCTAACCATCAATGGATGAGACGTATCACCAAGGCACTTTGCCAAAAATGACCCAACTTGTACACCAACAGGCTCATTCTTCATTTCTACAGTGATATTGACAGTCATCCATCGGCCACTTTTTGGCCTCCGCGTCCTTCCAGAGTTAAGAAGAACAAGAGCCACACTCAAAAGCCTAACATTCAGTCAATTTTAGGGTGCAGCAACCATGGCATACCTCTAGAAGACTGCACTCCCACAACCACCAGCGGCCGAAACGGACTCCCATACTTCACTTTCTGACTGGAGAAGCTCTCCGTGATAAAATCCTCAGTAACACTATCCACCACATTCCCCTTCCCACTGAAAATATACAAATTGGCCTGTGCTTTCAACGTATCAATCAACGATTCATTAAAATACGCATTATAAACCCATATTTGGTTCCTCTCCACTGGTATCACTGGTGGCTTGGAAATATTTCTGAGGTAGACGAAGGTTTGGTTTCTGAGAGACTCCCATAACGCATCATCGTCGATATTTGAGATGGTGAAAGCTCGAAACTCGAGGGTGACAATGAGAGGGATGGAGCAATGGCAAGTGTAAGGGTTTAAGGTGAGAGTGGGGTGGTCGCAGGGAGTTGGGCAGGTGCTGGTGGTTGCCAGTGGGGAGGTCCATTTGGTGGGAGTTGGGGTTGAGGAAGATGGTTTGGAGTTGGAATTGGGGGAGCATAAGGTGGGGTTCACTTGGATTAGGCGTCCGGGGGCGCCTGTGCAGAGGGGATTTCCTTCCAACCTGCACAAAAATGAAGTCTTGTGAGTACTAAACCCTAAACACAACATACAAATTGCAAACAAACAATTTCAAACAATTGAAGTTGAAACGAACTTTTAGATTTTCTTGGTTTTGAATGACAGGATTATTAGCATTATTGAGTGAATCAAGAAGTTTGGGACCACAAGAAACGGCTAGAGGGAAAATAGTCATGTGAACCCTAAACCCTAAACCCTACCTTAAACGGTACACAGAAAAGATGGAGCACAGAACTACAAACAGTTGAAATTTAGAATGAATTCATGTGAACCCTAAACCCTAGAGACACAGAATAGGAGGTGCATAGAACTGCAAACAATAGAAGTTTCAACGTAATTTTAAATTTTTCTTGGTTTTGAATGACAGTATAATAACACTGTTGAGCGAGTCAAGATGTCTGGGTCCACAGGAAATGGCTAGAGGCAAAATATTCATGTGAGCCCTAAACGCTACACACAGAGAAGAGGTTTTGCTTAGATCTGCAAAAAGTTGAGATTTAAACGTGATTTTAGATTTTCTTGGTTTCGAATGACAAGATTACAATACTGTTGAGCGAGTCAAGATGTTTCGGAGTCTACTTGAAATGGCTCGAGGCAAAATATTCATGTGAACCCTAAACCCTAAAAGTTACCTACAGAGAAAAGGTGGTGCAGAGTACTGCAAAAAGTTGAAGTTTAAACGTATTTTGAGATTTCATCGATTTTAAATGACAAGATCATAGCATTACTGAGCAAAGAAGATGTGTGGGTTCACAGTAAATCCATCCGCTATAATACTTTTATGTGAACCTATGATCAGATTGTGATGAATAACGTGCATGGACATACTTAGAATGAAAAACTGTCCGTGATTGAACAATCTCATGGATGTCTGGACAGTCCGAATTTTGAAAGCCATATATTTTCAAATGTGCACAGGTTACAAGATATTTTTCATTTGGTGATTGAACGTCTTCTGAAACTGCAGTGGCTGGATGTAACCAATCACAAGAAAACCATTCAATAGATTCAAGTTGACCTGCTGCATGCTGAACTCAAATAAAAACAAGATAAGCACCAGAGTCTCCACATAATAGCAAATCCTATGCAGGGACCATTTGTGCTGATTCTTGCAGACCATTGACAAGGTCTGAGGTTTATTATGTAAAGAATTAAATCAAGGACACCTACCAGTACACCGAGAGCATGTAACTTACTGAATTTGGGGTAAAATTGTGGTGTTGGGAGCAAGTTGGACAATGGAGGCGATTTTGTTGTGCTGGAGGGAGACGTATCGGAAGCTCTTTCCAATGTCCTCTGTGATAGTCAATGTCCCATTTAATTGATTCTTTTGGAGGTACCTGAAAAACACAAAAGCAAATCAAGCCATAGCTCATTTCTACTTTTCTTAAGTCGTAGAGCACATCCAAACCCTAAACCATCTAAACCCTAAATCTCTAAAAAAACAATTGCAAAACCCCCTTGCAAACCCATTGCAATAAATTCAACAAAGTCCAATAAGTTGATGAGCAGAAATTTTTCATCAATTCCTTGCGGTGATTCAAACACTCACAGGCCTTCAAGTGCAGGATAGCTCAAAACATCACCAGGGAGAGGCCCAACAAGGCTACCATTTTCGAACCTTCTGCAATCTCCAAAAACAACCCCAAGGGCATAGTCAAAGCTCGGTCAACCATTAAGTTGAACATCATTTGAAAGTATGGAAATCTCAGGGACCTCAAAATCTTGAAAGAGGGGAAGGAAGTTGTATCTATGAACTCAAATTTAAGGAATTCTAGGCGAGGATTTTTTGGGGTGATGTAGTAGCCCAGAACCCTGAATCCTGAACCCTCCAATGTAAAGGAATATGTCTGGTTCTCCTGTAGACCGTAATGCCCCAACTAAAACCCTATTCTAGACAAAAATTATTGTCTCCAGTTAATGTGGTCGAATGTTCGGCAGCCAACAGACTGTTAATAGAGTTTCTCAACCCTGAATTGTAGATAAAATAGTCTTTGAAAGCAACGAAAATGACTCATGATCGTGAAGATTTAGAAACCAACATTGTGATAAAAGTATTGACAGTTGAAGTGATTTTGGCCATAAAATTTAAAATTTCGACAAGAGTCTGTAAATAGTCTAATGTTAGTTAAATTTGAGTGTAATGTAGAAAGAAATAGAGGATCCAGAAAAATGCACTAGAGAGCATGCCAATCAAGGTGCTTCAAGTTCTTACATTGTCTGAAGAGTACTTGAAGAGGCATTTAACCATGCAGGAAAACGCTGTGGATCGAAAGAATTGTTGCTAAAATCACTGCCAGACAGCTTTGCAAATGTTCAGTCAGCAAACGAAAGAAGCAAGCCATGAGACTGTACTTAGGAAAATATCAAGATGAGCCAAGTCTAGGGTTTCAGGACTTAGGGTTGGGTTGTTTAGGGTTTTAGGGCTTAGGGTTTAGAGTTTCTTACACATATTGAAGCTGGTTAAGGGCATCCAAATTCGGTAGAGTCCCATTGAGCCGATTGTTGGAGACACGGCTGATCACCAGAACAACGTGGATACAAGAACAAGAATACAGAAGTTAATATCCAACAATAGACAAAGTAACACTTAAAAAAACGTGAAAGACCGGATGAAATACAATTCGATCGTAATTCCTAAATATAACTTCTAGAGTTTCTAAGGACAATTGCTGCGAACTCTAAAGAATGTGACCATCAACAGCACAAATACTCGTTCAAGTAAATTTCACCCACCGTAACATATGCAAATGAAATCAATTGGTATGGTTGAGTTAAGACATACATTTGATGCAACCCAGCGTAAGTACTGCCATTTTTGATGATTTTGTTTAGCGTAGAGGGAATCGGACCAGTCAGCTTATTGTAGTGAAGACTCCTGTTGCATCGAAAGAACCAGTTATAAGCCTCTCATGGATAGAGAGCACTCTTGCAAATCACGTGCAAGTGGAAGACAAACTAAGCTTGGCCATTTGGAACTCTAATTAAAAACAGCACAAAGATTCCAGCACATTCTATGAATAACATAGCAAAATCAGCATTTGACATTCTTCAATGAAAGTTCAAATTTCATGAACATTCACAACAAAAGTATACCCACATAGAAAAGCCAGCAGATGTCTTCATTTTTTACACATAATGGATAATCACTTACAGAATCTGAAGACTAGAAAGATTTCCAAACGTATCAGGAATCGGTCCACTAAATGAATTAACCTCGAGCAGCCTGCACATGTAAAAATATTAAATGAATCTGACCATTCGATCTCATGAATTTTGCCTTGAAACGGTGTAGAGATTCTCTAGAAAATCTAGCCGCGTTAAACCCTACCATCTATAATGCCATTTAAGCCTGCTTCTAAATTGAACCTGCAATTGGTTAGTTGTTTAACCTAAAATACAGCAGAAGTACAATATCTGTAGTCAAGTTACTGTATGCAGAACATGAGAAAAATGAGCAAACTCACATGTGCAGGCACTTCCCAGCATTCCCGAGCTCAGGTGGAATGGTGCCTGAAAATTTGTTGTCATTCAGATGGCTACAAATCAAACACAACCTGAATCAGAAACTAAGAAATATACGCGCACCTACAATCGTCACTAATTACAACTGAGCATACTTACTGTTATTAAACATAAATTCTTATTATTGGATCTTATTTGGAACTCATGAAGAGATTTCCTGCAAACTCTCGCAAGCATTATCTGGACACTATTTGAATAAGCTCTGAACTCTCAAAGTACTGTCTGTCTGTCTGCCTCGAGGTGCACCATAAATCCAAAAACTGTGTCAATTCCATTCAAATCTGATCAACTAGATTGAAAATTTTTACATTTTCTTCAGAAGGAAGTGTCTTACTAATGCTGTATATTTGGCCAGGTATCCAGACCCAGGTGGTCCGGGGTAGTGGTAGAGACGGGTAAAGGTCCTGATAAGCCATTATAAGCCACATCGAACCAGGTCAGATTGACAAGTGCACCGAGAGCAGATGGAATCTCTCCTGTGAGTTTATTGTTATTCACAGCACTGCAGAAACACACGACACACACACATTCGATCAAATCTTAATTAGTCTCCACAGGAAACAATATGAAATACATTTTGTGATTTTAGATATGGATTTCAAACACCAATTCTTATTGTTTTGTAGTAGTTTCAGTATCAGTTTGAGGCATGTAAAAATGACTAATATCAAGTGTAGTGAGCCGTTACAGCTTCTTGCCCAGAGAGATCAATCAATTGGAACTTACAAAAATTTCAAGTTCACCAGCTGTCCAAGTGAGGGCGGAATCTTCCCAGAGAAACTACAGTCCTGCAAACTCCTGAAAGCAGATCGCAGTTTGGGCCAAAAATTAATGAGTTTTCTCCTCACTTCTCTCCATTGCTTTTTGTTCTATTGACAGTGGATCAAACTTGGCGATTTGTTAGCATCGAAGTGTTCAAACTAAAGACAGTAAGATCAATCTTTAAGAATCATAATAAATAATTGTAACTCCTCCCAAACATCTCTATTGATGATTCATGTTGAGCATGCTTTCTCGTCTTTCCATTGATAAACTACTGTATATGGGTTTGTTTTTTAAGCTTCGTCAAGTGCACTCTTTAAACATTTGAGCATTTAGGGGTTAAGTTTAAGATTGATTAGCTCTACAATTGTCAAAGTATTCCTGCTAAAGTATATGCATGCAATCCCTAGGACTGTGGAACTTATAAATAGTGTAGAACTTACAAATAGAGTAGGCTGGTCAAAGAACCCAGTGCATCAGGTAGCTCGCCTCCCAAATCACGGTTGAAGGAGAGATCCCTGCCGACATGAAAATTTTGTTTTCAAGATGGGTGCAAAACCTTTCATTCACTTACTCACCAATCCAATCAATGCACAACTTGCCAAAGTGATGTGCACTTGTAAGAAATGTCATAACATTATGTGTACTTCCAGCGTTTGCTACACAGGTTTAACACTTCAGAGCCTGATTATATTCTTAACATTTTGCACATTTTTGCAGAATTTCTTATATCTCTGTACAAATAAACAATCTACCTCAATTTCACCTCAATGAAGAAAGGTTGCCTTTTAAGAGATTCAAGCATTACTTTGGATAAATTAGAACTTATTTGGGGGAAAAATAGTTGCCCTAAAGCACTTGGTTCATCATCCAAAATATGGAGCACTCACAAGTTTTGGAGAGCAGAAAGTAATGCAATGTCTGGTGGAATTTCTCCAGCAAGGTCTCTGCTTACTAAGTACCTGCACGAAAGGAGGATGGCAATTTTCAACTGATTGCAAGAACCCGAGTCTACCTCCAAAGGAAACACCAAGATAACCCTCACTACCCATGCCTGTGAAAAGCATGGCTAGTTGAACTACACCCAACAAACTCTTCATTGAGTCAACATTTATGATTTACACTCTCTCTGTTTTTGAATAATACCAATGTTTCCTTTGTAAAACACAAAGGAAAAACTGGTATTATTCAAAAACAGAGAGAGTATATATTGTGGAAGAACAAACGTTGGAAATTGGATATCAATGCACATAAAATTGGTTCCCTTCAAAACCTAGAGAAATCGTAAAGAGGAGAGCGTACAAGGATGTCACCCTGGTGTTGTTTGCATCACATATAACACCCAGCCATGCTTCCGAGCAAGGATCTGAGCCTCGCCACAATGATGTGTCTCCTTTCCATGCCTGCTGCAATGCCTGCAAACCTCTTACTGCAAACTCACAACAACAAGAAAAAAGAAAAAAATTGTCAACTTTAGTTTTGTCAACTTGTCAGTGTCAGTTTCTCAAATAGTCAACTGACATTGTCTTGGATTTTCACCAACTGACAATAGCATAATGGAGTTGACTAACGGGAACATATGTTCAACAATGCTGAACAATTTTATGGAGTGTGCAAGTTGATTCCATTGGTTATTTCATACTATGAAGACAGATTAGTTCTGAAGCTGAAGCTCTCCTTAAATCGTTAATCCATTTAGTTCTTCTAGTTCGATCACAAAATGTGTAAACCCCCCTGCCTACTGAAGTGGGTCACCAAAAGCGTAATTCAAATCTATCAACCTTAAGAACAGCACGAACAAAAACTAAATGCCCAGTTTCGAAACTAAAGAGACACCCCTTTTTTGAAGTAGCTTAGAAAAACAACATTAATTGGAATCATTGCATTTCCTCCTGTTTCAACAGAAGGTTCCCATGAATGCTTGTTTACATAATTCGCTTGGGAGACTAGTTCTCGGAGACATTGGAGAAATGTAAAGTCTCCCTTTGACCATACAGCAAGGGAGAGGCTCCATGGCGCCATACAGGTGAACTTCGAGCCTTTCCCTACAACAATCTAAAATCTTGTATCATCTAAAACTTTGCACGCGCATAGTCTCTGTAAAGCTAAGAACTCAATGTCCATAGAATAAGTGTTTACACGCTTATCACAAATCCAACTTCACTAGTATGGTCAATGGAGAGTCTAAATGTATACTGCATGGTTCATGGAGCCTCTCCTTTAGTAAAGAAAAGCAAACGAGAAACACAAGATTAATTTCTGATTAAACTGTTTGATTTTACCATCGCTAGGATCAGTGACCGCCATAGCTGGCGTCCAAGCCGAGTACACCAAACACACCACGGCAAGCGCCACACTAAACCAAGCTTTCGTTGAGCGCAGGTCTCCCATCTCCACTTGCTCGATCACAACCTGTCAGTAATGAAAAGAAGACGCAAGCTTCTCTGTCTGTCTGTCTGTCTGTCTACAGCAAATGTGAGCTCTACATTGTCACAAAGCATTCAAGCTCTACCCAGGAATGCGCGCAGGAAATGCGATAAGGATGCCGCAGGAAATGCGCGCACTGGAAGCTAGCAGCTATTTCCTCATGCTAGTGCTGGTTCACTTGAAGCCTTCTTCAACAACTTGCGCCATGGAACTTGAAGCTGTGAAACCTGAAGCTCGACGGTTGCAAACTCTGGCTAGAGCGAATAAGTTACAAGAGTTTGATGAAATTTCAACAATGCAACGGTGGACTGTTCGATAATTAAGTACTTGAGCGAGCAGCTCTTGAGGAGCTGTCAGTGACTGAAAGCAGCCGCTTGAATGATCCAGAGGGGGTACATGTGCAGGACAGACCACCTCGAGAATGAGGCCCAAGTGAGACTCGTATTCAATGCAGCTCTGGACGATTGACGGGACGATGAAGAGCGGCTTGCTGTAGGTCCATTTGCCAACTTGGCACTTGGGCAGTGAGATGAGTTACCGTACCCGGGGGCAGTTTCAACATTTGTGTGTCAAAATGGTTTAGTTTTGGAACTCATACTGTACAAAATGGCATTCTGTACCTTAAGGTAGGCTATTTGTTTTGTGTGTTTTCTTCGCTTGTTTGTTGCGGTGAGATCTCCTGGATCATGCATCCCCTGGTTGTGTTCTTGTACTATCAAAAAGCCCTCAATTAGGAAGAGTGCATGGACTTTGTTTTGTGGCATTCCGACTCACGACATGAAAGTTATTGAATTTCAAAGTTTTTATGAAATAAGAAAATAGAAAATTATGTTTACTTTTATTTTGATTATATCAACAACATAGGGCACACTAGTCTGTAGAAAATTAGGGGTTGTAGTGACTTAGATTCCAAAATGAATTTAGAAACTTCGTGTAAGATTTTCTTTGTTTTTTAGATATTGCTCTACAAATTTGTGAAATTTTCGGATACACTTCAAATTTTGCTTAACCTCTAAAGTTCTTTTTTGTTTAAAGGTCCAAAATTGCTTAAAAACACTATTGTCTCCATAGCAAGGCTAAAATTGTTACCAATATTTATTCATTAACAAAGCCAACCATTGGATCCTTCAATTAATCCCTAATTGTCTAACCTTTTGTTATATTGTCACGTACCTAAATAATTTTGAAAAAAACATTTTGATTCACCTTGTAAGTTTTTTTCTCACTCATATATTGCAATAAATCCCAAAAAATTGCATATGTGACCTTAATAATTTAGACAATAATAAAATCCCTTGGTTACAAATTCCAAAAAATGATAAAAATATGACTAATTGCCTTTTCATTAGAAATTATTGTTTTGGAAAGTTCTATGAGAATTCACTAATTTTTGAAACACAAATCTTTAAAACTGAAGGACTTCTCTAGATAGGAAGGTTGAAGTAAATATTTTTAAATGCCTATATAATTGATGTATTAAATTCTAAGAAAATAAATCTTAAAAATTCCTTCCTTTTTAGCCTCTAAAATCCAATTTAAAGGTCATCTTTTTATTAATTTTTTTAATGCAAAAAATACTTAAAATTATATTTTTATTACTACAATGTATACTAATCTTATCCTTCATACAAAACATGCACAAAAGTTCTTAGACCTTATTATTGTATCATTTTTTAGATCTATGTACTCAAAATAAAGAAATAAATTTCCACAATGTATCCATGGACATATCCCAACTTCAAAATTTAATAAAAATTAGGAGAAGTAGAATCTACTTTACAACTAATAATAAATTATCTTTTGTATACTTACATGAAGAATTATGAAGAAATTGTCATATTTGACACAAAGTTTTGTTAGAAAAGCAAATTTAAAATTCAACGATGATCACTTCCAATGGAATGTACTTTACCAATTGGTAGAGAGGACAAAGGTAGCACATCTCTATTTTGAATATGAAAAATTAATAAAATATCAAATTCATAAATTTCCAAATTAGCATACTAGAATTTTTTTTAATTTATTTATGTAAAGTTTTTAATATTAAATTTTTATTAAAATAACTTATAAATTTATAATTTATATTATAAAGGTTCAAAAATTCAAAAATTCAAAAATTCATGTAGAAATTGGTTATTGTTGTGGGCGTTGAGGTTCAAGATAGCCTTTCAAGCCTCTTTATGCAATTCATCCTCAATCACTATTTTCTCTTTGTTTTCAAACTCACCAACTCTTATCATTTCTAATAACTTGGTTGATGATGAAAATTTAAACAACAAGTATTTTGTCTAATTGTAATAGTAATTTTTAAAATAATCATTTTTTTTATTACATTCAACATTTTAAGCTCTAATTTTAGTATTTTATTTTATTTATTTGAATCAATTTTGAAGGATATTTTCTTGGGGAAATACCTTGTATCTTTTTGTTTAGAAAATATTAGTTATTATAAGTAAAATTTTGATGATATATACTTTACAAATGTTAAAAATCTAAACCAATAATCTACATACAACTGATTAGATGGTGAAAAATCTTGGATTATGTGTGCTTGTAATGAGACACATGTGATAGAAGTGCCCATTCTTCTTAAAACTAGACATGCAAAATGTAATGGCACAAATGTCATGTTAGCCACTAGTAATTTAGCTTTTCCAAAAACTCTGAAAGAAGTATAATAACCTTTTTTCTATTGGTTGTAAGACTTCATAAGGATATACATGTAATTTCAGAGCAAAATGCTTCATCAATGGTGCTAGTTCAATTACATTCCCAACTCTAGATTTGTATTGTTTAAGAAGTACTTTGAACTACAATCTATATACTATAAATGGGACTATATGTATATATTCATATAATTTGTATCCATATTTTGTAGAAATATATATGTATATATGTATATATTGTATGTATTTTACATATCATATATGTCACATATTCTGTACATTGTACTCTGTATCAATATTTTGTATCCCTCATGGCTTTGACTTTTTCCGCAAATTTGACAAGATGGAAGGTACTTTCAATTATTTATCTTAAATCCAATGGTTGGAGAATATTAAGGCAGGAGGGGGCATAGTAGGGTTTACACATCATCTCAAGAGAGTTACTTCATTCATTATTCAAATTTGAACTTGTGGCCTTCAAGAGATTAATTCCCAAATCCTTTTAAACCAAATTGTTGCTATTAAGGTTTGCTCAACTATGTAGTTTAGCTTTTAACTATATTGTTTTTGGCAAATGAATTTTTTAAATGCACACTTCACTACAAATTTGAGGGTATGATTTGCATGTATAGGAAAGTTTTGATGCATTTTAATTCTATAAATTATTGAATGTATTTTTTCAAAAGTAAAATTTTAAGATATTGATTAACTATGTAGGAATTGCACCTTGGAGTTCATTTTCTACTTGAGGGCAATGATATAAAATTTTATCTCTTAGGCCATAGAATTGTGTTTTAGAATTTTTGTTCAAATGGTCTTTTTCCTATTTAGTATTGTTGTAATCTAAATGAGTCACCTTGTAATGAAAAAATAATTCAAATTACATTAGAAATAAATCAATCTTATTCATAATATCATGTTTGCAATCATTCAAAAATATGAAAAGTTAATATTCTTGAGCACATACAAAATCAATTTATTTAGATTTTCCAAAGTTGCTTAAATTTGAATCCTTTAGTTTGTTGTCACAAGTAATGTAAAGACCATTGGAGTCTTAGTTTTTTAATTTTAGAGTAATTAATAAATAATGATAATTGTATTTAGAGTTTTACAATTATAAATTCACTAATAAAAATGACTATAAAATCTACAATGCTAAAGATGTAATTAAATAATTATAAAAGTAATTTTCAATTATAAATTTCAAACTTTATTTGTAAATATTTGTGATAGAAATTATAAATCAAACTATACCAATGTAATGCAAAAATTCAAAATCTACAATTTTTGTTTATTTACAAACAAAGGGTAGTTGCAAGCTATGGACCTCTAGTTTTTTAACAAATTGTTTGTGTATTGTTACACATTCAATACTCTTGTCTACATTGATATAATTTATTTTGGTTTTTAAATCAATTAATTTCTAAAGTCCCAAGGCCATTTCCATTGCAAAGAGTAAAAAATTGATTTTTTTTCCATTTACCTAACCATAGAATCTTGCACTCAATCAGCATAAGAATGCATAGGAAGAAATTTCATAAACTAATTTTTTTTTAAAACAAACATAAATCCATTGTAGAGTGTCAAAAATACACAAGAGCTAGATCAGAGACTAGACAAAAGAAAATAAGAAACCAAACTGGGAGACAAACACAAGACTAAGAGAATCCTAGCTAAACAATTATAAAAACTTTTAACATTGTAGATTGCAAGATATTTTCAAGTTTCTTTTAACCTTTTTATAGATAGAATGTAAGACCTTGAACCCTCTTTACTTTCAATATTGCACTACAAAGTCTAAAGTAAAAATCCTTTATGGTAAGATATTGAGTTGAAAATGTAGGAAATAAATCTCATAATAAAAAGAATTGATTTTTATTTTCTTTAAAACAATTGTTGAGTAGAAGTAGGTAAGAGATAGAAGGAAAGATTAAATTGTGAATTGTTCTATGATAGAATTAAAATACATTAATACCAATGATGAGATTGTTCACCCAAAATTTAACCTTGTAGAGTTTTTTTTAAATTGTAAAGATCAAGTTCAAAAACAAATCCAACACAATATTTTTTTAAGGAAATGTGTCGATTGCCTTCAAAACA
The DNA here is from genome assembly GCA_963969395.1 of Pseudoscleropodium purum. Lineage (NCBI taxonomy): Eukaryota > Viridiplantae > Streptophyta > Bryopsida > Hypnales > Brachytheciaceae > Pseudoscleropodium > Pseudoscleropodium purum. The sequence continues at coordinate 38,624,096 of OZ017795.1, forward strand.
AAAAGTTCCATAATTTTCACCTTACTAGTCTAGAATTCCAAATGGAATGAATAAAAACTTTATATGTAGACAAAACATAATCTATGAGAGAATTTTTTTCAATTTTTTTTCAATTTTTTTATTATATTCTTTTTGCTAGACCAAATTACTTTAGAGGCTTAGGGTCGCATAGATTTTGCTCATAGGCACCAATTCAAATGAAAATTAGATTTCTATAAAGCTAAGGCATTTCTATGTCTTTATATAATGTTCAAAAAGTCATGTCAAAAATTGAGGTCCCATGAGCCTACATAGAATTTCAAGCGTTCTTGTATGGGACTTTGGGACTTTAGTGGTTAAAAAATTGTATAGCGATAAATTATTACAAAATTTGAAAGACAAACTTTTAGATTTATGTATATTCAAAAAATATATTGAATGTTTGATTTGTCAAAACAAAAAACAAATCATCTTGAAGATTCATTATATGTTGAATGCCAATATTTAGTCTAGTAATAAATGCCTCAATCATTTAAAATATCAAAATATATTTTCTTTCAATTTTTTGATCAACTATAACCCTAAACCTTAAACAATTTATATGCATATATATATATGTATATAAATTTAAAAAAATCGTAGGCTGAAATTTAATAGATTGTGATTTGGAGATTTTGAAATCCTAGAAAACAATGAGAAGGAGTGGACTATGAAATGAAAACTAGTGGGCCATTTGTACCATGCAAATGCCCCCAATACCAAATTATTTCTCCAAACTATTCTATACAATGCATTGAAAGTTATAAAACTTCAAATTAAGATGAATCAATGTGTTTAGGGTTTAACATTGTTTTCAAACTCATTTTCAATCACTTGAATGCTTATGTCATCTTAGTTGCAAGTGCCTATACTTGACTTACAACCTATACAACACATGAGATTTAAGAATGTCTCAATTAAGCAATGGATGTTTGTATGCTACAATACACAAAGTTTTTTTTGTCACATTGCACTAGAAATAGTATTTTGATAAACTTGAAAAATATCCATAACAAATTGTGGACTCCCAATTTGTCACTTGAAATGCAAAGTTTTTTTTTATGAATACATTTTAAGTTAAGTTTTATACAACAAAATCTCCTCTTAAGAGTGTTAAGTCAAAATAGGTATGTTACATAATAATATTGTATTTGGTCTATAATAGAGTAGAATACCTAAAGTACTTCAAATCTTGCATGTATATAGGTTAAAATCCTAGAAATATTAAAAGTATAAAATACTTCGTAAATACCTCCTAAATTATCTAATCATGTGACAAATCTTGTCTAAAATAGTTTGAGGGAATCCTAGTGGAATCCCTAAGTCATTCCCTAATGATAGGTTTTTCGTGCTTGAGTTGTTTTAAGAAAAGTAAAATCTTCAATTGTTAGCCAACATGTTTCAAAAATTCACGATGTATGAGTGGAGAGCATCCACAACAAAAGTAAAGTATTCTAGGATTGAAATCATCCAAGGAATTCAATGACAATATCAATTTGCAAAGATTTTTTTCCAAGTGAAAATTCCCTAGTCATCAATAATTAAAGGGGATAGTGGAATTTCAATCTCCTTCTTTGATTGTATGGAGAAAAAATATAAGCATGTACATCATTAGGGGAATTTTGAAGCCAAAAGGAGACTGAGTTATCTAGCCCTGAGAATACAATGAACATTGCCAATAGTGTAGTCCAATGTGGTCGCAAGAGTGCCACACCACTTTAAAAAGATAAAACATTTAATTTTTTAATTTTTTTTGCATTTCAAGAACTAAATTTTTTTTTTAATTTTTTTTTTTTTTTGTCGACTGTACTTTTTGTTGCAGGGTAACAACGACAGGAATAGGCCCAAAACGGCCCATTATAGCCCTCAAATTTCTTCTAATGCTTTTATGGTACTCCATTAGAGGTTCAAATTTTACTAACAAATAGGATATCTTTTATATTCTAATTATGTGCCCCAACAAATTTCAAAGCATTTTGACACCAACAAGGACCTAAATGAGCAAGATTCTTTATTTACAACACAATTGGAGAATATTTATGGAATTGACATTACAAAAAATTTCAGACCTTGGAAAGGCTGCGAGTTTTGAATTGCTCGCAACTACCCCAGTGCAATTAGAAAGGAATTCCACCATTTTTTATTTTTTAATGAAAGATGTTGACGTGACACTACTTGTGCCACATCAGCGCCACATAAGGTTTTCATAATTTTAAATTATTTTTTTTCAAAATAAATATTTTTCAAAATTATTTTTTTATTTTCTTGTAATTACACTACGAGGCGCCAAAAACTGAATCTTTAACGGCCCTCTATAGGGCTCAGATTTTTTTCTAATGCTAGCATTTTGGAAATACACAAAGGCAAAATAAGGCCAAATAACAATCTTTTCTTACTCCCAATCATGCACCTTTCAAATAACTGAGCTGGTCAAATTCTTAAGAAAAAGTCATATCTAATACTTGAAATTTTATTCCATTTTTTACTAAATTTTGCATTAGCTTATCATGGTCTTTTGCAATGGTGGAGGGGAAGTGGGTCTTTGATACCAAATGTCCTTTTAAAGCCAATGATACAATCTATTTGTGATTTAAATTTTTTTTCCAAAAATTAAATGTTTGAATTACAGTAGAAGTAGAAAATCTCAAAAAATAAGATTAGGATTTATAGTAATAAGTTACCATTAGGTAAGAGAAGAGGGGTGATCTTGGAAAAATTATATAAAGGCACTCTTTTTTCTCTCAAACCACCCCTTATTTGTATTTTATTACCATTGGATTCATTTTAGTGGATTTTTTGGCCATTGAGCCAAAACTTGCCAAATGGTGTTTTAGGAGCAATTTTGTTCTATTGTTGATGTTTTTGAAGCTAGTTTTGAAGAACATTGGTGTCCCTTCAAACCTTTCATTCTTTTTGTGCTCTCATATGTTCAATTTTGTACTAATTATTTGTATTAGTTAGGTTGTATTAACCATTGTATTAACCCAAGAGACAACCTCCTTCCATACCTTGGCAATGCCGCTTGTAGAGGCCCTCTAGTACCTTTGTTGTTTGTTTTCATACACAATTCTTTGGTAGGAATTTTGTCTTGAAACTTCCTTTAGACATTGTAGGGTGTATAGTTTTATCAAGTATCGATATTGTGTATTTTGAAGTGTTGTACAAATTCTACTAACTTTTCCTATTCAATTAATTTGGTTTAGTATTTTCTTTAGCTCTACAAATACACTGAAGCTTTGACCTTGGCTATTGCAATTTAAAGTCTATAGAAGCTTCCATGCTCTTGTGATTTTATAGTTATTATTATTACTAGAATTTTTTTGCCAGAGAAAAGCCTTGGCCTGTAGTGTTTCGCATGTTTTAGCAATCTAGCTTTATCATATCACACACAACAAAGCTTTGACTTCAAACATTGGAAATTTATTCTAGAATTAGTTTCATTAAAATTGCAATCAATTTGATCTAGTTATTTTGAAGGCCCTTAGTTCAATTAGGATTCTAGTTTAATTAAAAAGAAAAAAAATGCAAAACAAAGTGAGGAAGGCCTGCAAATAGCTCAATCCCTTTGAAATTCATTCACACTTGGTGAAAAAACTAGTGAATTTCCCCAAAATCAAACTTTTAGCTTCGAACTATTGACTGAGTTTTCAAAAATTCATAGTTCTTAGCTTGAAGGTTTAAATTCTAAAAATCAAAGTTTTAGCCTAACACTTCAATCTTCAAAAAATCTAGAGTATTTAGCTTGAGAGTTTGAATTTCTAATTTCAAGATTTGAGATTAGTGAAAAAACTAGTGAGTTCCAAAAAATTAAGGTTTTGATTGAAAACTAGTGAAATGCAAAAATTTAAAGTTTAATTTGAAATTGGAATTCTCCAAAAATTAGAGTTTTAGCTTGAGAGTTTGAATCTCTTGTTTCAAGAATTGAAATTAGTGAGAGAAAGCCAATGAATTCTCCAAAAATTAGAATTAGTATATAATTCAAGTTCCAAAAATTACAGTTAGCTTGAGAGTTTGACTTCTAATCTTGAGTGGAAATTAGTAAGAAAAAAAAATCCAAGTGAGTTTCCAAAAAATTAGAGGTTTAGGTTAGAACTAGTGAGTTTCTAGAGAACCCAAAGTTTTAGCTTGAAAACTAAGTTAGTGAGTTTCACAAAATAACAAAATTAGTTTGAATCTCAGTTTTAAAAATAGTCAAAGTGCACTTTTAAACTTGAGTCTCCACTAGTCAAAGTTAGTTTAAACTTGAGTTTTTTAGAAAACCAAAGTATCTTGAATCTCCAAAAAAAACAAAGTGTAGTCACAAGGCTAAGGAGGAATCAAAAATAAAATCCAAAGAGCAATTTGGGAAGGATCTCCAAAAGTACAAGTAAAATTTGAAATGGTAAAAATTGTAAAATTATACTAAAAAGATTTTTAGAGGATAGATAGAATGTGAGATTTCCTAATCAAATAAGTCATACGAAAGGAATTAGAATAATATTTGGAACATGTTTCCAAAGTATTAGACAAGAATCTTAGGGGATTTGACTATTTGACTTTAATCCCGAAGGTTTTTTACTATGTTTTCACTGAAATGCTTCAAAATTGTCATTTCTAATACAAGTATCAAATTTTTTTTTAAAACATTTTTGGACAAATGTAACCATGGTCTCTTGTACTCTAGGCTCTGTCCTACTAAAAACCTCCAAATTTCTTTTCCATTAGGGATTAAGTGTATTTTAATTCTTTGCATCAGAGATGCCTGCAATGAAAAAGTGATATTACATCTTCTAAATCTCTATAGAATTTACAACAAAGGTGTTGTTGTTTACTCACCTAAAATCCAAGCTGTTTTTATCATATTTGAGCAAAAGTTGTAAATGGTGCTAATTACTTATTATTGGCGAATTAGAACTTGGTGGTAACAATAGGAATATATAAATTTATACCTCCAACTAAAATAGCGGCCACAAAGACTATGGCCTACTTCTCGAATCTAGAAATTCCCTTCCAAAGCCGGATACTTGCAACAACTAAACATGGCCTACTACCAAATTAAAAATCTAGCTTTCACATTTTGGAATTACTACTTTCAGTAGACAAAACTTGGTCTATATGGAGAAGACAAGTCCATTGTTGAAACTTATGAATTGCCACTGTGTACCAAAGTGAATCAATAATTCATAATTTTGGAATTGACCTTGGTTTTTGAGAAATTAGGAGTGTGGAGAACATCATTTAGGACTAAGACCCAAGTTCACATCATTGTTCTATCTACTGCCAAAGATGTGCATGTCACGACCATTGTCCAAGTTTATCGACGTTGTTGGTTCAAGTCAACATTCCTATCATTGACATTGATTTGGAGTTTGCAATTCTTTAAATGGAGCTTACTTGCTTATCTAGCTTTTTTTCTTTGCCTCTAGTCCATGACCAAATGTTGTACATATTGTTCCTCTCAATTGCAAGGCTATAGTTGCATGGTCAATTTAGTTTGATTTTAATTGGTTTGTACTTTGGTCTAGTTCATTTTGTTTTGTTTTCCTTGGGGTGGCTTATACCTCTTGAATCGTTTGGTCATTCCTTAGTCGATACAATCCTTATGAATCCATATTACTAGTTCAATCTCAGATATTATAGGTGGTAGGATCCCATCCCTGTACAAGTCCAATTTGAAGAACAATCAACGCCGAGCTATTTGGAAGATCTTACTTACAAAGCGGCACCTCAACAATCTACAAAAACTTCTTGCAAGTGTAGCACGTGAGTTCAACTTATAATTTAATGGTGCTCTGATCCCATCCGTTGTCGTGTTGTAAATAACTATATCATTTAAAAACATCAAAGGATTAACTTTGAGCCCTAGTTTAAAAAAAGGGTTGAGATAGAAAAGGTGGGGGTCGTGGAGAAATCCACGGTCTTGGGTTGTACTGCATCTTGTCACTTAGCTCAGGGGGACAAGGTGGCTGGTTGGTTGGCTAGTTATTTCCTACTCTCACTAGCGGTGCCAAGTTACAACTGCTCACACTGAATCAACGAATTCGACAAGATTCGAACCCGGAACCAGCTGGCAGTTAATTGGGGACTTCTCCAGCCAACCAAGTCCGCAACTTGGCGGTCGTTGTTGATCCCAAGGTGGTTTTATACCACTATTGATTGGCTGTTTGGTATATTGACTGACGGAACAGTGTTCCTAAGTCTATTTTTTTTATCACATAGGTTACCTTTTGATACAAAAAGAAAAAGAATATACGTTTCATTATTAGTATTTTGATTTTATTATAAAGATAGCTAATATAGTGTGATTGGAGTATATAAAGCAAAAGTAAGCTTTTTAAAGAAGCTATTAGATATAGAAATAAAGGAACTGAGTAGTATTGCTTCTCATGTTCTACTTTGAGTTGGTTATAGTTTGGGTTTTAGTATTTGTAGTTATGGATTCACAAGACCCTGACGATTGGCAATTGCCATTATCGCAATTACCGGTTGATCCAAATCAACCATCTTCATCAAGACTGCGTATGCGAGATGATGCTGGACCTTCTGAACGTCGTGTTCAACCACGAACAGATCTAGATAACCAGCAAACTTTATTGCTAGTTTTGCAATTGGATAAAAAGTCTTTGGTGATCGTTTTGGAGTCTGAACCCGTGCTTTCCGAGAACTATCAAATGGTGTTTGAAGGGTGTTTTGAAAACAACGGTGAAGAACAAATGGTCACCTATATTTCCGGTAAAGTAAGCCAACGCCTTTGGCTTCAAGGACCACTCAATCTATTGACCGCGGAACGGAGAGCTAACTACATTGCTGCTTTACTTTTGCGTGTTTTGGAGTTCTTAAGTGTGTAAAGCAAATGATTTTGAAATTAGATTTTGTGGTGTTAAGGTAATGGATTTAGCCTTTGTTTTAGGATTTTTGGCTACCACCAATTAAATTTTATTCACATTAGATGAAAGTAGTTGATTGTTTATCTTCCTTTTGTTGACTTTGGGATTAGTGGATCCAAAGAGGCATTTGGAATTTAGAATAAGTAGGATTTTAGGGAGCCTATAGGAGATTAGATACTCACATGGGCTGATGTGGCCCATGTAGAAGGAGAAGGGGGGGGGGGAGATTTTCTCTTCTCTCGTGGTCGACGTTGGTGTGAGTGTGTGGTGTACTGTAGTGTAAAGAATCGAAACTTTGTTCGGTTGCTGTGTGTTGTTAAAGACGAATTTGAATACAAATTTTGGTGGAGTTATACATAGTAGTGTTGCGCTTCTTTTGGCAATATTTTCACTTGATTTCAATATTGTATGTGAATTTTATAGGCTTTTGAGTGAGAAATAGTCTGTTGCTACCCAAAAGGAGGAGCAAAGACTTTGTGCCTCTCCTAGAGTCACAAAAATTGTTAAAACAAAGTGAAAATCAAGTAGAATATAGATCTTGTTGCTCGCTTTCTATCAAGCTATCAAAATTTTCATTACCATGTTTTTATCTCAAGTTATGAAGAGAAAGGCGAAGTAGTGTACTACCGCTAGAATTGCATGTAGGTGATCTTTGAGAGCACATAACTCGTAGGCAATAACTTTGTTTCAAGTGAAATTTTGATGCATCAAAGCTTACTGTATTAGCTTTTGAAAGAGCTATCTCTTACCTAAATTGAAGCTTTAGAACGTTTTAGGTGCCCATTTTAGTACTGCTGATTTAGAAGAAGGTGAAAGAGACGATTGGAAGGTTAGAAGGTTGAAGATTGAAGTGAAGAATTGAAGAGTCAAGTGAAGACTTACCTTGCAAGGACCTAGCCTATGTTGTGGCTTGTGGCTCTGTTATTCCAAGCCAGATTTGGAGGCTCGTTGTCAATTTGTGTGGTGGGCATGTGGCTTTGTCAATTTTTTGCATTGTAAACCTTGTTTGCGGGTTTGGCCTGACATTGTGTACATGGCCTTACTCCATTTTGTGTCGTGGGCAACGAAGTGGGGTTGATGGCCCACATGGTTGAATCTTATGTCATTCTCACGATGAGATTGGATTGATCACCAGTAGATCGTGAATTTGAAAGTTTAGGAGTCATATTCACGGACGGTTCAGCTCATGGTCTGCCGTCCATTCTACCCGTCCCGTATCATGTGGTTTCTTATCCCCTCCTTGACCCTTGAATCCCTAGAACCATAACAGGATAGGCCAACATGGAGCTAGGGTTGACGAATCTCTACGTCCGCCCCAAAATAGCGTCCGTTTTTCGGATGTCTGGACGCACGGACGCTAGCGAACACAGCGTCCCTCCCGCCGTCGGAAGGCGGACGCGCGGGGCCGGGCGGCTGGACGGGGCGGCCGGGCGGGGCGGACGGATGGGGCGGACGGATGGGGCGGCTTAGAAAACCCGTTTTGGGTTTTTTGTTTTGATTGTTTTTACCAATGAGAGATTGAGAGTGAAGTCATTCTGATTTTGATTTTTCTTATATTGCAATTGCGATTCAATAGAGTTGTATATCACTATTTATGTAAAAGCTAAAATATGAAATATATTTTTAATTTTTTTTGTTGAATTTCATTTTGATTTAGAAACAAAATCACTTTAAAATCCAGTGAGATGTATATCATCAATAAACAAACAATTTTATAATAAAATGATTGAAGAAACCATTGTCATTTGTCAACATGAGCTCCATATATCATAAGCAACTACACAATCAAACATCTAAATTCACATCTCTACAATTCCTATGGACGCTAATCCACATCTCCTCTAACCTCAGCCCCACTACTCTCTCCTGCAGCTCTCCGTTCAAAATCTTCATTATCGGAGTCATCTTCATTGTCGGAGTCATCTTCATTGTTGGAATCAAGTATCGTTGTCTCCTTCAAGTCTTCTCTCGAAGTAGGTTTACTCCCTTCTTTTGAATTTAATTTTTCTTTTTTTACTTTGACAGAACGATTAAAGGCTTTTTGAATAGGAACCTTTCTTTTCTTTCTATTTGACAAAGTAACAACATTTTCATCAAGAGGGGTCCTATTCTTCACTGGAGAGATAGCAAAAGGTTGCATTTCTCTTTTCGCTTTCACCTTATTCGATTCTTGAACCATCAATCTCGATGTAGGGTCGACATGTCCATGAACGGTTATCTCCACTTTGGCTTTCTTTTGAAGTAATAGAGTGTCGTTTGTTGATTTGATGGGTTCTTGTGCCATTCCTTTTCTTAAAATGCGAGCACGCAAAGATGCCAATGGCATCCGATCACTATCCGTATCACTTAGGCTTGTAGGTGATGACGCTACTTTCCGTAGATTACCGCCTGTAGAAATTTCTTTGGAAATGTTTATTAGGCGTTTTCCATATCCAAAGCTCTGAGAATCATTCAATCGTGTGCTAACAGACTTCAACGGTATTGGGCACTAGATCTCGGTACTTCAAAAATTGACTTCATTGGCTCTTTTCCTTTATCACTCTTCACAATTGCCGAATTTGTGACTGCCATCCCAAGTGAATCATTATTTTTCTGTACCATAATATTTGGTTCCCCCTCATCACCACTATTGTTGTCCACATCTTTTGGAACGTCCACCTCCATGACCGCATCTTCTCTTTTGTCGTTTCCTTGCACTACATTTAATGCCACAGATGGAGATTGAGAAATTAAAACTTCTTCATTTTTCCCATCATCACCAATAGCATTCTCATTGATTTTCACTTTTTTGGCAATAGCGTTTGCCTTTTCCGATAGAATGTTTTCGCTATTCAAGAATCTCATTTCATTGCAATATGCAGTTAAAAAAGGTAGATTCGCTTGTACCCCTACATTGTCCTCGTCTTCATAAAAGATATATGCATCGTTTGCATTGTCGGGAACGACATCCTTGCGGTTTAGATGATAATCATGCGTATCATTCACCAAATCGGGAAAGCCTTCCATAACGTCTTCATCTCTCCATGCTGTCGCACGATTGAAGTCATCTCCGCCATCTACAGCTGAAAGGGCTTTTTCCAAATCATCGTCATCATCGTCTTCTAACGTCGGCCTATCTGAATCCTCTGATTCCATCGGATCCACATTATCATTATATCATTTGTTTTCATCTTTTTTCTTCGATGCGTTTAATACTTTGGAATTGGTATATACATACACCAAATCCGCTGCTCTCTCCGGCTTCAATTTATTTCGAGATTTGTTGTGAACAAAAGAATAATTGCTCCAATTCCGTTCACATGAAGATGATGACACTGGTTGAGCCAATATCCTCTTCGCTAATGGAGCTATAAACTTGCCACATGCACCTTCGAAATCCCACCAAGCATGTGCGGACAACATTTGATCTTCCGGATTCAACATATTGTGGAATGGAGGTTCCTTGTGTCGAAAAGCTACAAATTCCTTCACCACTGCTGCATATTCATCCGGTTTACATATTCTCTCCAAAACTTTCTTACATCCTGACATTGCATCTACATCATCTGTTAGCTCTTTGTCATGAAGAAGGTATGGATTCAAAAGAGCTGCGGCCGATTGGAGATCGTTGTCCACCATTCTTCTTCGGGTATAAAAAGACTGTACCAATGGAATTGCAAGTTCTTTTAGCAAACAAAATGGTGGACTTTGTAATCCGTTCACGTGCTTTTCTAACTTCCTCATGATATGCAATACCTTCCCCATGCATGGTGATTTTGAATCCAAATCGCGGAGTGCACATATGATTGGTTCAACCATCTCCACATAATTGATGGACCGATTCTAAAAATGGTCATTAAGAACAATTTTCTTCACCGCTAAGGCCAAGTCTTTTGGTTGGACTTTGGCTCCATGTTTCTTCTTGAAAGTATGTACATACTCAACCCATTGCGGATCTACCACCGTTTGTTCCAATGCTCCTCTCAATTTTGTCAAACGCTCCATCATGATAAATTTAGAGGCGAACCTTGTATCCCCAAGCATCAAGAGACCAAGATTTGGCGAATACTTTCGCAATAGAGCTAGCGGCATATGTCTCTTCCTGATAAATTTAGCTACAAGAACTCCTTTATCCAATTTGGAAGCAATCCATTTCTGTGCAGCCCAATCCTTCAACAACAAATTCAATGCATGTACCACGCACCCTTGGTAAAAAATATGAGGATATTTTGCAGATATTACATCCCATGCGGACGGATTCAGGGGAGCATTATCCGTAGTTATTAACACGACGTTCTTGGACCCCACTTGTTCAATGAACTTTTCCAACACAACTGCCAAGTACTACGCATTTTTTTTACAACCACTTGTATCCACAGATCCAAGAAATTCTTCACCTGCGGATGATACAAGCATGGCATTAATGAGAGGTCAATTAGTCACTGAGCTCCATCCATCAATGGACAATGTTGCTTCAAATTTTCGAATGCTATCTTCGGTCCGTGCATTCAACTGTGTCTGAATGTTGGTCTTCGCCTCATTCAACAATTTGTACCGAAGGTCGTGGTATAAGGGAGGAATGTATGGCCTACCAAACGCAGCCGTTTTCTTCACTACTTCTTTAAAAGCTGGATTTCGAGCCACGGAAAATGGTATGTTCGCCGAGTAAAAAAAATTTGCCCACACTGAATGTAATTTGCGTCTATGACCTTCTTCAAACCCATTCACTAAGCTGCCTTGCCTCTGAGGCCTAGAACTTGATGCCCTCGGGGTTTCACGTTCACCAAAAGCTTCCGTATTCAAAGTCATTTTAGTTGTGGCACATACCATTGATACCAATTCTTTGGACACTGGACAAGAGTCTTCGTGGTCAGAATGCGACACAACCTTTCCGGCCGAAAACTCTTGGACATCTGAAGGGCCAGGGTTGCCATCCACATTGTCCATTACAACGCGTTTTGGAAAAACTCCTTCGCAATGCCGAAATAAATCTCGAACTGCCATTGATAATCGTGGACAAAGGCTCACCCCTTTATCACGTACACCTCCAGGCCCAGAATAGTCTAAGTGGCTGAACATACGGCTGAGCTTCCTTGACATGCTCGCTTTGCAAAGCCTACATTTTACTTCACCACCCTCTTGCACAATAAACCAAGGAGAAAAATCCCCCGTCGGTTTGGCCACCATACTGACAAGTGTATGTTTTACCTCAATTTCAAAATAAACCAATAGAATGTTTTAAATTTGAAACCCACAACGTGACAATGTACACGATATCAATGAAATTAGTCACACAAAGCTTTGAAAATCAAAGCCCCCCCGTCCACCGAACTATGCATTACCAAGCAAGAGACTCAATAAATTGAAGCTCATAGCCCTTGGAAATCTTAGCGTTCAGTTTTTCGAGAGTGAATACCAAAGCTTCTCTTCTAACATTTATAGTCCCCTCCAGAAAATTAAAGGTTCATTTTTAGGGTTTCCGTTCAAAAACAAGCAACGGCTCGGACGGGGCTGAAGTGGATGGGCGGACGGGTCGGACAGGGCGGTTGGACGGGGCGGTCGGACGCGGCGGACGGGGTGGTCGGACGGGACTGTCCGCACTGTCCGCCTTCCGAAGCCGTCCACGCTTTGGACACTCCGACCACCCCACTTAAACACTGACCGCCGACGGCGTCCGCCCAGCTGTCTATTGGAGCATCCTATGAGGCCGATATTACTCAAAAAGAGTGGTAACATTTCCAAAAAAAAACAGCCTAATAATCACTGCTAAATGAGGATCAATGTAATTGATTTATCATTTAAAAAAAAAGAATGTAAACCCTAAACCCTACACCCTAATTACCCTAAACCTTTTCTTTTCTCCCCTAAATTGTTTTACGAATGAGGGGAATGTGGTTAAGTTGAGTATGTTTGGATTATTTACTCATATTATCCTTCTAAATAGGTTTTGAGAAGATCTAAAGATGGTGGGGATTTTTTTAAAGTTCATTAGGAAATCAAATGTTTTGCAGAAATAATCAATTCCTTTTTCATCGTAAGTAAATGAAATTTTAAAAAAAGGCCCCAATACATAATTAGAATAACAGTTTAATGGATTTCAACCTCATGATATTTAATGAAAGGTTGTGTTTTCTAATTAGAAGTGCATCACGATCTTCAAATGAACATCGAGTCTTTCATATTTTTTAATGAAATTTTGATTAGATTTGAAAATAAAGAAAAAGAATCAATGTTTTAACTTTCAAATCATATATGGCTATATTTTTCCTTAAAAACATAGAAAAATTCGTTACTTGAGTTGGTTGAGTAGAATACATTATACACTTATACATGTGCTATATTTATTTTGAAGGGTAATTCCAATATTCTTATTTCAAATGTTTTTAAATATTAATTTTAAAAAAGAGGGTTCATTGTTTAAATATCTAAAAAATTGACAAACATAATTTCTATTATAAATAGGAATTGAATTCGGAATTCGAATTTTGAAATGATTGAAATGAACAAGATATTGATTATAGAATATTTCTTCGTTTGAGTTTTCAAAATGAATTCACGAAACAATTGCAAACTTTTGAACTTAGGTATATGATATTGTTTTCGGTTTGTACTTTGTAGAGTATAGTACTTCAATTTTAATCCTAAATAAATGAAAAAATTCCACATGAATGAAATGTTTCTATGTATTGCACAAAGATTTCTACCAATTACTATGATAATTAAATACATTGTTACATTTCATAAAATATTCTACATAGAAAGAAAAAATCATTTCAGTTTTCAATCATGATAAACGATGTCTTCTATTCTTTCTGTTATATGTTCATTTTGTATAACGTGTACATTGTACAATCTTTGAAAGCAGGGGAGTTCATTTTTGACTCTCATTGAAATAGAAAATATATTTGTGTTTGGATTTTGAAATCATTATCACATTATGTAATCTATGGTCTTGCAAGAATGCATCTTGCTCCTTCTTTTGAATCCTTTTGATATTTTCTTTTTTTTCCTTTGCTTTCTCGTAGGGCTCTTGTTCTCTTGTTCTCTTCATTTGACCAGCCTATTTGGCTTGACTCTTAGTTTTTGTTTTTTTTAATGCAATGGTTTATGCATATGTTATAAAAAATATATATTATTTATTTAAAATTAATATATTGATGAACAAACACATAAAGGCATTGAATGCTTTCACATTTAAAGTTATAAATCTATCATAAATCACTCTTGCAAATTTGAATGATTGAATCGAAAATTTGAAAATGTAATTACAAGAGCTTTCAATGCAATCAATTGCATAAATCATAAATGTTGAAATGCAACTCGTATGAGTTTAGCATCTATGAAGATTAATTTATGCCATCCACATGCAATTTTCCAATTTAATAAAATGCAATTGAGTACTTCAATTTCTTTCCCTTCAATTCTCCAAGTAACATTCACTTCATATCTTTCTCTATTTGTTTATTTAATTTTTGAGAACAAATGGAGAAACCATCTTTGTCTATATTTGAACATGCACTCTTTCTTATTTGATTGATGAAGAATAGATTTATGAAATATATAATCATGGATTTGTTCATGTTGATTTATCTAATATATTTTTTATATATATATATATATATATATATATATATATATATATCATTAAAGGAGTATAGAAGACAAGATTGACAGATTGTATTCAAATGTCATTGATTTTGAAATGATTTAGTACTATATCATTTATAAGAATATTATAATAGTATTATGTTATAATATTCCTAAAACAATTGCAACAAATATTAAAATACATGCTAAGTTAGGTTTGTTAGCCTACCAATTGTTCATTAATAGACATAATTGAGTAGCCCCCTTAAATGAAACATTCAATATCTAATATCTTACAATCCAAATGGTGGATTTGTCTAAAATTTTTTCCACATCTTTTTCAACTAATTTACTACAAGATCCTACGATTACATATACCCAAAAGTATTTTTCTTCCAAGACTTGGTATTTGCACTACTAATGGCAGTTTTGAAGTGTTTTTAGTGAAAAGAACTTTAAGGGCTAAACATCTATACCGTTAGATTTTGAAAAAAGAACAATTTGCTTCATTGGGGATAACTATAAGTCCATGCTCTTTTTCGATAGCCAAAACACACTTGCAAGGACTTGGACATTTAGCGGTTTATTAAGTGATTAGACGTTAACTAATTCAATTTAATAGTAGAATTTTTATTCAACTACCTTCTTACAATTGCTTTATACACAATGCAACATGAATATTTGGGTACATATATTAAACGTTGCAATTCTTTCGTGAATTTTTGCACATTTTAGCTCATATCTTTGTACAATAATATCATTTATCAAGAATTCATAAATTTGGTCATAAAGGAAGGCTACCTTTTTTAATTTCAAATTTTACATTGAATGAATGAAAATTTAGTTGAACTATACAGTGCCATGAAGACCTTTATTTATCGTGCAAAATATGGGTTTAGGGTCGCTTTAGGGTCAAACCGCCCCATCCGCTCAGACCCCCGTCCGCCCAGATCCCGTCCGCCCTCGTACTCGTCCGCCCTCATACCTGTCCGCCTCATCCGCCCAGACCCCGTCCGCCTCGATACCTGTCCGTCGTCCGCCCTGTCCGCCCCGATACTCGTCCGCCCCATTACGGCCAATGCGTCCGTCCCCCCGGACCGTCCGATTGGGCGGACGCCAAATTTGTCCGCCCGTGGCCGTCCGATCGGGCGGATGGGGCTCTAGGGTTTTGGGGAGGTGGATGGCCGATCCGTCCGTCACCCCCGGCCCGTCCGATCGGGCGGACGATTTAGGGCCGTCCGCATTGTTACTTTTGTTTTGCCCCTTGTGAATGCAAGGTGGAGCGGAGAGCTTGGTGGTTCATTCTCCATTGGCTCCTTTCCAAGGCAAGGCAAGAGTGGTTTATTGGGGCCTCCTTGTTGCCAATTTTTTGAACACTTGCGCGTGAATTCAATTTTAAATTAGAAAATTTCATCTATATCAGTTTCATTTGTCACGATGACGGAGGGGAAGAAGAAGGTTGCGAAGCTTAAACATGGAGAGGGACCATCAAACTTGGAGGTAGCTCGCCAAAGTCCTTCGGAGGAATGCAAAAAATTTATGATTGAGCGCATCGTTCAATTTTATGAATCGGAAACAACATTGTCTTTAAACAATAAGTACATCAGATATCAAGAAGAGTGCGTGTCTAAATTCAAGGTAGACATGACACAGATGTTGTTGGATGCATTGAATGTGGCAAAGTGGCATGACGAAATGGATAAAACGTACTTCACCAAATGTTTGGAGAACAAGGTTCATGACGCTTTGTGGAATTCTAAAGTCATTTTGGTTAAATATGGCAAAGAATATCGACCCAATGACGCCCAGTTTGAAGAAGTGATTCTGAAAGCGGACTTATTTAGGGGGCGATGTGCTCCATTCGCCAAAACGCACAATCGAGTTGGTTCAATTGGTTGGTGGAAAAACAATGATGGAATTGCTGAAGCGGAAAGGACCAAACGGCACCTCATAGCACTTCCAGATACAACACATGTGATTGTTGTTGATGATAGAACGATGAGAGGTGGATATGCAATGATTCGAAAGGTTCGTATTGAAGGATGTCCAGGAATACTTCCTTATTGGGAGTTTGCGGCAAAGAAATCCATTCACCACCAAACTCGACCCGATCTTGCAAAGCTAGAACATCAAAACGAATCAATGGCTGTTCGAATTCCATACGCGGGTGTGATACGGTTTGCTGCGGTGCACGGAACGACGTGTGAAGGTTATGCGTATTGGTGGAATGGTGGAACTCTTCGACAAATGTTGAATATGAATAAGGACTTTCCAGACAACATTCAAATCCGTTTGATGTATACGAATCCAACCGAAGAGGAGGTTGTAAAAGCTCACCATTTAGGACGATATCGGAAGAAGTGCACGGAGTTGATATGGGCATTTATGCATATAATGTATGCAGTGCATCTTGTTGGACATTTGCACAATGATCTTTCTCCGGACAACATCTTGTTGCATTTTCCAGAGGATGAGTCACTTGTGTACATTGGAATTTGCGATTGGGGCATGACCACCTTAGCTTCTCAGCCAATGAAGTCTTTGTACACATTCACATCAGCAGATGAGATGAAACAGATTTTACAGAGGAGATGGTGGGTGGATCCACGTATTGCATATTTGCATAAAACAGGTGCAGATGTGGAAGTCATTCCGATGTATTCACGTAAGTCGGAAGAGTATGCCATTCGAAAAATTGCTCGGCGGATGAATGGAAATAACATGTCAGAGGCGTATTTCAACGTGCTATGAAAAACACCTAGTGCGACACAATTTGCCTTTCATGACTTTGCAAAAGTGTTTTATGCTTACTTGAAGCGCATTTCTTTGAAGACTGACGATGAAAATATTAGTTTGGCCCATGTGATTACGCGATTTTTTAATACATATCGTTGGCCGATGCCAAATGAACATTTCTGCCATTTATATTAGATTGGTAGTGCAGAAATAGTAGTTGAATAGGTTATATAGGCATTAAAAATTAGTTTAGAAATATAGAGTTGGAATGAAAAAAATGATATGTGCAATTAGCCAAATGTGCACAATGTATGGTATTCTATATTAAATTCAATATATTTTGCCCATATTGATTATATTTGTATTTGTGTTGATCTCGATTTTTTAAATAGTATATATATATTTGAAGTCACAAACTTTTTTAGTTTGCCTTCTGAAAATGAATTGGAATTTTTTCATAGTTTCAAGACTATCATGGACTCATGGTCAAACTTTATAATCTTTCAACTTATAAGAGACATTGTTTTAAGCGAACCATTGCACTTCATTTAACATTTAATTGTTTAAAGATTAAGGGAGTGACCGCGGGGCAGTTTGGGTAGGGCGGTCGGGGGAAATAGGGCCGTCAAAGCGGACGGGGTGGACGGGCGGGGTGGACGGACGGGGTGATAGGCGGATGGGGCGGTCCCAGCGGACGCTGCAGACACAGCGTCCGCGTCCGGACGTCGTGTCAACCCTGCATGGAGCTGATTCAAGAAAGTTGAAGATTCGAGGTTCGAGGAGACAACGTGTTGAAGATTTGAGGTGCAAATGTATAAAAAGACATCCTATTGAAGATTCAAGATTCGAGACAAGATCAAGCTAGAAACCCTACCCTCAAGTCATTTCTAATAGAATCCAGAATCCTTGTGATTTCCCAAAGCAAACTCTTCTCAATACGACATCGTGCACTAGTAGAAAAATATAGTGACCAAATTACCAAAACTCAACATAAAAGTGTTGATTTCTGTTGTTGATTTGGACATGTTGATTTGGGTACTTTTGAACACCAAAGTGTTGATTTTCTAATAAAAAACTGCTAATTTTTTTGTTGGTTTGGTCACTTTTCTTTTAATAATTTTTTTCCACATATAATTAACCATTCCATAATTACCACGTGGACACTTCAAAATGTTCACATGGCATTGCTATGTAGCGGCTACCATGTGGGCAATTTATGTAGCAAATGCCACCACCAAGGTTTGAACCTTGAACCTCATTCATGAGATCCAAAGTTCAAACCATTGTACGACTTGTAACTTCATGTGATTATAAGAGGTGCAAAACTTATTTATTTACTTTTTTTTTCCTACTATTATTTTAAGTCAGCAAACTTTGGGGACAATTTGCACCTTGTAAATGGACTTTTTTTTAAGAAACTTTGAACTAAAAAATGTTGGAAAATTAAGCTATCTTTCATCTCCAGAAATTTGCTTGAGATTTCAATCTTTCAATCAAAAGTTATGAACAAAAATCAAAGAAGGTGTTTTAAAATGTAAAAAAGAATGTCCATTTCAACCCCTCTCTGATTTTTGTCCATAACTTTTGATTGGAAGATCTAAATCTCAGAAAAAATATTGAAGGTGAAAAAAAATTCCATTTTCCAGTTTTTATTTGTTTATAGTTTAAAAGAAAATCCATTTACGAGGCAAAAATTACCCTCAAAGTCTTCTGACTTTAATAGACACCGAATTGTGTAGTTATTTTTATTCTTAAATCTACATTGTATGTTGAAAATTTCCAAAGATTTTTTAAGATTCTAGATTTTTCAAAAGATTTTTCAAAAGATTTTTCAAAATTTCAAAAAATTAACAAATTTTTGTTAATATGGTAATTGCACTATCCACATCAACAAAAAAATGAGACTATTTTGTTAATTTGGGTATAGTTGACAAAAACTTATGAAAATGACTGTTACAATATCCAAATTAACAAGAAATTGTTGATGTTTTGTTAATTTGGGCACTTCTTTTCTAGTAGTGGTGACATCTTCAAGCAAGAGTAAGAATCTCTAGTAGCTAGAAATTTGGTGGCAGATGTATCAACATGCAAATGTGGTCGTGTTGGGAGGATAAAGTAGTTACTCAATTTAGAAGCTGTCAAGGCCATCCCGCTTATGCAAAGATAAAATATTTTGTCATTAGCTACACATCTACACATTAGCAAAACCATAGTTCATCACTTCATCAAAGAAGGCAAGTTTATCAAACCACACTCTAGTGCCATCAAACCCTATTTGATAGATGACAACGAATTTGGCCGCGTCAAGTATTGTATGTTGTACATGGATCAAGTGGGGCAATTTGAATTCCTGATGAATGACATCCACTTAGACAAAAAGTGGTTTACTCTTAGTAAGAACATGCAGTACTTTTAACTAGCAAATGATGAATAGGAACCTCATCACATCGTCAAGAGTAAGGTTTATGACAAAGGTGATGTTTCTTACTACTGTTGCTTGGCCACATCATGATACTTGTCTCAATCATCTTTTCGATGGCAAGATTAGCATGTGGCCATTTGTCTTCCAAGAATCGGCACAACAAAGTAATAGAAATCAACCAAAAGGCATGCTAGGGACAAAATGCATGGAGTTGATTGACAAGCAAGAAGGTTGCAGGAAAAAGTGTTGTTGGCTATTTGGGAGAAATGGCCAATGAACTAGGTGTGCAAAACCAACAACTCTATACATATGCAATTTGGCAACGCAAGGCTACACTTAGGAGCAAATGACTTGATTAATGATTTGCAAAAAGATGACTTTGATATTTCATTGAAGTTCCAACCCACAAAACAACCCAGACATGAATGTCTTTGATTTGGATTTTTTCAATAGTATCCAATCTCTTCAACATCAAATCAAACAAAAGATGATAGATGATCTCATTGCTACCACAATGAAGGCATTCCAGAACCTCAAGGTTGAGAAATTGAATAACACTTTTCTAACCTTGCAGCTATGCATGATTGAGACCATAAAAAATGATGGAGGTAACAAATACAAGGTGCCTCATATGGCCAAATCCAAGCTTGCAAGGAAAGAAGTGTTTCTTGATCATTTAACTTGCCCATATGAGGTCCTTCTTCATAAGCAATGTTTTGTGAATCATTGAAAGAAGTAGAAAATGATTCAAAATATGAAATTTTAAGAATTTATTTATATAATTGGATAATGACAATTTCAATGGTTGTAATGTTTTTAATTTTTTTTCAAATCTTATTGAAAATTGAATTAAATAAAGAACTTCAAAGTTTATTTTAGAGTAGAGATTCCATAACATTTTATAAACTAAAACTCCTCATAACTTTCATTTCATTGATCAAAATGGAATGATTCAAAACTCTCTCTTTCTTTCTCTCTCTCCCCCCCTCTCCCTCCATATATAATTTTAGAATCTCTAAGATGTACGTTGGTTATATGTTCCACATGCAATATACTAGAACCTCATAATGGAGTTTATTTACTAGTCTCTTGCTTTGTCTAGGATAATATGTGTATGTGACTTTTCACAAGATATTACCTCCTTATGGTTTGGGTGATTTTCAAATATTAGGAATTTGCCATACAAATGGTCACAAATACCATTTTGAAACTAAAGGACTCTTCATGTAATTTACTTTCATCTTGTGTACCCACCTACTTCCCTTACCACATGCCTTGTCATGCCATTACTTGGTTGATTTTGTGTAGGAAATGTCTATACTCAGAGTTCACTATTGTTCGTCACCTTGTGTGTAATATTTGGGCACTACCTCAAGGTCTTGGAAATTCTATAGATTTTTTTACCTTTCGAATGTGTCCAAGAATGAGACCTTGGTGGATTTATTTGGCTTTTCTCTCAAATGAGACCCTATAAGTTCTATCAATGATGTTTCTGGCATGATGCTTTTGACAATAATTGTTCAAAGACGATATGCCAATATATGAGTTATTTTTACAACATGTCACTCCACATAGTTTGAGTTGAAAATCCTTTTGGAATTTTTTGAAATTCTCTATTTATTTGTTTTAATTCTTTCATCAATAAATGGCCACATCTTTGGTCACATTTAACATTCTGACACAAGGATATTCTTTGGGAAATTCTTTATCATGATTTATATCCACTTGCCTCCCTTGACACATACCTTGTGTCCTTGTAAGACGGTTCCTAGCTGACTTTGTTTTAGGCTTTTTTGTATTCACCCTTGATGTTTGGCACTTGAAATAAAAAGACACTAACTCGATATTATGAGTGCTTTTCTTTTTGGAAAGTATTATGGTCGTTGCCTACTACTACATGAGGCATCATCTTGATGAACTCCTTCCATGTCTCTATCTTTGTTCTCATACTCTATGTGACAATCCTCAAACTCCTTGGTCACTTACATTCACTCTCTCCTTGTATTCAAAGTCATGTATTGTCCCAATATGCTGCAGCTTGGTTTTTTCTTGTCTTGAGATTTCCACGCTGCTTGATTGTTGACATATCTTGATGATTGTTCAAGCTTAGGAGGTGGCAAGGTTTCTTAAATAGATTGGATTCACCATGATGGGCGATTCCACTTCCATGGGATAGGTTTTTGTGTATATGATACAGTGGTGTTACATGATTTTAGCTAAATGGCTTGTTTTGTTCGATTCTTGCGAAGGATAACAACTGGGGTTTAATTTAAGACACCTTGCATATGTATACTAACAAACAACTTGTGTGTTGGGATACATGGGTGCATGTGAGATTATTCCCCCTTGAATTGGGCAATGGAAGCTACTTACGAGACTTTTTGCAAATTGTATTCCCTCGTGCCTCGGCAAACAAAAGTTCTCTAGGGAGTTGCTACATTCCATTGTTTGGAATTCTTTTCATTCTTGCTTGAAACTTGTGTTACTATTGTTTCTTTATTCATGACTATATATCTAAAGTTGTGTTTGTTTACATTTACCTAGGCAACTTTCAAATTCTTTATTGAGCAGGATCATGCTTTAGTTTGGTACCTCTTGATAAACTTGAAAGTCGATTGGCATTCACCTCTCCATATGTGTGTATTTTTTTATCACATGGGGAGCTAATATAGCCACTAGTGCAAATTGATTGTTACTATGGCATAGTTTGTTTTGAAAAGGCACTTATGGAATTGTGGGAGTTGGTGCAAATGCTCTCTAGCTACTCATACGTTTCATTGATTTCACATGAATGCATTTGATCCAACCAGATGATGTTGGTTAATGGTTCTTAGAAAGGCTACTTTGAGAACATCCGAAGTGGTTTTCAATTTGATAATTAATGAACAGTGCTAATCCTTTCATGTATTGTTTTTGAGTCTTGAATTTTCAAGAAAGTGCCTTGTATCATGATGTTTAGTTTCTCTCTTTCTCTCTCTAAGAAAATCATGTCCTTAGTAATAAGATAATTGATTTAATTGTTTTTCATTAGAAAGCACAATGAAAACCTTCCAAAGTTGTGATAAAATGATACGAGTTAACCATACACTTATCAGTGATATGCTTGTACAAAACTAGTGGCTATGAAAGTTAGGACACTAAGGGCTTTAGTAAAAGATGGTGGTACCACTAAGTCCTTGCATGGAGGACACTCATGAACACTCCAAGTAGTCTCTCCACTTCATTAAATTGAGTTAACACCCCAATGTACACTCATAGTTACCTCTCTTGCCAATGGAGAATAAAAGGACAACTAACAAGATTATGATTGAGGATATATCTCGTGGAGCCTTCTCAAAGTCCAACAATCAACCCATAGTGTAATCTTTTACAATCACACTTTGGAGCCAATCATTTTATCACTATTGCAACTTGGGTAATAGTACAAGCAGCATTGGCGCTTATTGCAATGAACATTATATTCACTATTTTGGGAGTTTTCCAAGGAAATGAGAGTCTTTATTCCAAAACTTTGCAACTTTTGACGCTCACAAGTGACAAACAAAGAGGCCTCTAGGCCTTCAATCACCTAGGAATTCAATGCCATGACATTCAAAACAAGTGCACACATAAAGATTTCAGAAATACCATGCATTTATGAGGCACGTATTATTATTAATAGAATTACTTCAATACTTACAAATGTAACTCTAGGATGAATCCATCCAAAATGTTTTTTTACATCTAGAATCAAGACCTAACAACTACGAGATGAATTCTTCATCTTCTCCAAGGCCTTCAGAATTTCCGGTCCGTGACTATACCCTCCCTTATTGATTGTCCCACACTGTCGAATGAATTCCCACCTCTGTACTCTTAACGACCTCTCCTCCCACGCGTCCCAAGTACGAGTTGACGAATGACTACCTGATGGCTTAAGGACTTTCCTCTTTAGTCTTCCTGCCTGACTTTGAGCACGGCAACGTGGGAGTGCGAGCGCAACAACAGGGAGAGCATCATTTCTTGGATGTTGTCCAACAGGCACAAATTTCTTTACTTCTGGTGTGGATACCAAATAATTAGCATCTTCATACAGCTTCCTTTGCGTCCCTTTCTCCGAAACAGTTGGCGACATTGACTTCTCCCGAACCTCCCTAGAACGCAATGGAGACGGCGAGCACGACACGGGCAGGCGCACCTTCTTGTTGGGAGGACTATTTACCACTCCATCCTCAATGTTCTTGACGGAGAAGTCCATGGACGAATTCAACGTAGGCGCCGAGCAAAGGAAATTTCCCGTACTGAGAATAACGTACTGTCCATAGTCAAGGATGGAGTCCTCCGACGCTTGACAAGGCATGTCCGCATTGAGTCTAGTTTCGCTCGGGATATTCTGCATCTAACAGAAATGGAAACCAAATTAGCATGAGAAACACTCTACAGTTGCATCACCCAAAATCACTACAGACACCTAAGAGCATGCCGCTTCTAGTAACACATGAACAAAGGGACTCCGGACTACTGAAACGAAGATTATAATATGCTACACATTAGCGCGACCCACGCTGAAGTGCAACTGCCGCATACATATGACCTGATAACTGCTGCACATGCAGCATAATTGCCGAAATAAAAATGAGCTGCATACCTCAGAAAGCAACACTAATTAAGAACACTAGGTGACCCCCAGACCAATGCCATCAGTTTGTTGTACTCTCGACGACCCCTCTCCTCGCACAGCATTCTTTTTCCAATCTTCCATTTTACATTTTGGCGGAAGGACTTGAGCCCCATGTCTCGGCTGCCGTGCAATTGTCGGAACTAGGGAAGTAGGACCCCTAGAAGAAACGTGTCCCTGTCACCATTCCCTTGATTACTCCAAGGATCCACTAATATGACATTCTCTGGGCTATTCATGACATGCTTGCGAGGACTGTCGTCGACTATGATTGTATTATCCAGCGAGAAGGATCCCTGGAAGCCAGTAGTGAGGAATTCAACATTTTTGAGGAACAAGTCCTTATTGGATCCAGGTTCCTTATAAGTGGTCATCCTTCCGAACTTATCCTTGCACTTGACCGTCTTACATGAGTCATGCCCAAGAACTAGGAAGGGGAGGCTTCCTTCTCAGAAAAGGTATGCACAGATTTCCTCCGTGGTAGACTTTTTCATGGAGCTCCACACGGAGATGATTGCTATTTTCTCTAACTCCTTCAAGAAGTGAGCGCAATCTGGACGGACGTAGATGGCTTTGGGCCCAACTACTGCAGCCACTATGGCATAGTGAGGCTCTGAGTCCTGGTTAAATTGCAACCTTGACCCCTTTGACTTCCAATCCTCGCAGAGGCATAGAACGCCATTGAGGTCTAGGACGACGTTAATCCACTTGTCTGCCACCCCCGACCTCAATGAACGGTGCACTCCCTTGGATTCCTCCTCACGAGCTAGTATAGGATCGGATTCCTGATAAGAAACGTAGGAGTTTGAGGCCAATTATGATCGTGAAACTGGCCGAGATGGAGAACCACGTAAAATCAACCAGGAAAGTATGCCACAGGACCGGCAAAACCATGACTGACTGTATCTAATGAAGTCATGAGAAGATGAGAGAACCGTCATACCTTCGGTACTTGAGAATGTGAAGGCTTCTCATGTCCTTCACGACGCGTTAGCAAATGATCCTGCAATGCAATGTCATCACCGATTTCCAAAGACAAGGGATGATTCAAAGGTTCAGCGTCCTCAATCGGGAGGGATGATTCCGCTGGCAACTGACAGTGATCGACAGGATACTCAGACTCTGGAAGCGATTCTCTAAGATTTGGAAGGCCTGCGATTTCAAGTGGAGGCAAGAATACATGTAAGTGATATATTACACTGTCGCAAACAACAGATTTACAATTTGGAAAATGCATCCACTTTGGTCGACGCTATTCAGACTAGAAGTACATCAAAAATGAGCATTGTATCTGAAATGAAAACTACAGGTACTCTTCTACGATACAAATTAGCGTGATCCGCGCTAAAACTACAACATAAAACACTAAGTTTTCATTGGGCAGAACCTGTTGGTGGATCTTCGGTGGGCAGGGCATCACTTCCAGGCGCCACCTCGGAAGTATCCATGGGCAGGTTCTTCCCAAGGCCTATCAATGACGTCTCCCCATGCGCTTCTGCTCTGGATTCGAGGTGCTTCTCCTCTGCTCTGGCTGCCTCAGGATTCGTTGAAGAAGACGGGTAGGCTACATCACCCTCGCACGGGGGAGGGGGTGTCGGCGTGGGCGCTTCCGCAGGAAGAGGCGCAACATCTTTGAGCGGATTGGAAGGACTGGAGGCATTGCTAATATTGGAACCAGATGGCTGTCCCTGCAACTGCAAAATTGGCTCTCCAGAGGCAGGCGGCAGCGTCGCAACGGGCTCGATACCAATCTTCTTGATCAGTATTTGGAGCATGTCCCTGTTTTGTTGGGAGAGCTCCCTGTTTGCCTTTGACTCCTCTTGCATCCACGCCTGAGTACTCTTGTGGATTTCTATGTTCGCCAGCCTTTCCTTTGCATTGTCCGCCCTCATCTGCGCCAGAGCCAGCTCAGTCTGTTGCTGCACTAACTCGGTCTGTCTCTGCATGTTGGCTAGGGAGATGGCATTCTGCTGCTGGATCTCCACCAGTTGCTTAGCAATACTGGTGATCGTATCCCGCTTCCTCTTCTTGTCTGGTCGTCCCGATGCAATTGGAGTCCGCGGCATTTGAGAGAGAGGAGGCAACATAGAGCTTGCAGACGACCCCAGAATATCTGTGGACGGACGACTGGTTGGTGTAGTCATCTCGTCCAGTCCCTCAATCCCGTCGTCTTCAAACTCTTCTTCTTCTTCTTCCTCCTCCTCGGAATCATACAAGACTTCATCAGAGACATGAGTCTGCCTATTCCTTTGCTGACTCAATGGAGAATTCTGAGCAAACCTCAGCTTCCTCCTAGAGGAGGAAGGGACTTCAGCAGAGTGGATGGAGTAGCTGCTGTCCAAGAAGTCCGCAATGTCCAACGTCATTGCCTTGGTACAGATATCTTCCCACCACTGCGACAACTCCGATGTACCCATTACATAAACGTCCACCCCACTCATCTATCAAAGACAAACAAAGGAGTTATGACCGTCATATCTTACAACATGCATTTCAACGCGACCCGCGCTGAACTGACATAGCACATACACACAGCAAATAAAAATACATATCACAGAATAAATGAAATCAGGAATTGCTATTCAGAGCGACTCGCGCTAAACTGAGGCCGCGGTGCTCACCACCGAAGCGCAAGTCAACTTCCCCCCTGTGAAGGCAGAGAAGACTGCCGTGCCCGCCCTTACGAATGCCTTCACCAGCCAGAGATAGAATTCCATACGCAGTTCCGTGTTATAAATTCTATACTCTAGCTCATTGTAAGCACGGGCCTTCATATAGCAAGCTGTTTCGGGACAGTTGAACTCCAACGGAATAGTGACTTGATTGGTGTTCTCAGGGTGCTGCAAGAATATAAGGAACACCTTCTTTGGTGTCTTCGCGGCCGCAAGATCCCCAAACCTGTCATTTCTCCCTGCGTAGTATAAGGAGTAGTGAACCAAGTATTTCTTCAAATCCTTGTTAGACTCCACGAAAATCGTCACTTGGGCCTCTTCTTTCTCGTCCCCACATATGAAGAGCCATGACTTGACTTCTTCAAGTGCTGGCTTCTTGCTCTTTTGAAGTGAAGACAGAAGTTCAAAGAAAAAAGGATTCTCCATCATAGAGCTCTCCTTCTTCTCCACCCCTGGCAACGACCGGAAGTCTATAACCCCGAGAGATAAACGATTACTTGTCTCCGCAGTCTAGGACTTCACTGGCCAGTCCTTGTACTGGTTTCGGGCCACCTCATATGCCCGATAGTATGCCTTTGCAGATGGCCTTTCGAATTTGGCTTTGTGGTCAAGAAATGATTTAAAAAAATCGTATACGTCTTGGGACAACTCAGAGCACGTCTTATGCTTCGCATGCGTGCTCTTCACTTTGCCAAAGTAGGCTTCATCAGGTTTCTCAAGGAGGATGTCCATTGTCGCGCTAGAGAAGAGGCGCTCCTTCTTAAACGCCTTCCAATTCTCGCTGATCACCTCGTTCCTTGAGTTGAGAAGGCCAAGGCTGGGATCAATCGCGTGAAGCTCCTTGATGACGAGATTCTTCTGCTTATGGCGCTCTACCCACTCCTTAGTGCTATAACAATCATCCTGCACTGTAGAGATTGCCTTCACTGTCACCTTAGGATATGAATGCCTGCGCTTTCCACCCGTTTGATTCAGAAGGTGTTTCGCAAGCTTGGATAGTTCCTCATAGCTGAGATTGCCCAAGTGCTTGAAGAACTCCCGATTAAGCAGACAATTCTCGGGGCTCCAGTCCGCCCGTGCGTTAAACATCTTGTCGGTGTCAGGGTTAATTAGTTCCCCATGTGCGGCTGCAGAGATTACTTCACTCCACAGTTTATAGACGTCATCAGATGCAGTAATCAGCCGCAACTCGTTCGTTAGCTTCAGCTTCTCCTCCCTCCCCTTAGTCTTGGAAATTTTCAGGCTCTTCACAACCTCGATCAGTGAAAATCTTACGTACATGGCCTTCTCAAACGCCTACAAAATAACATGAAAATCAGTTATATTATGCACTCGATCCAGATATTGAGAGATTGCAATATACCATAATCAACTCAAGGAGGAACACTTCAATGCGACTCGCGCTAAACTGCATACCTGGAAATTTTCGCGGTTCTTCTTGTTCTCAACTGTCCGCCGACTGATGGTAACAGCTCCCACAGATTTTGCTGGAGTGGGATTCTTCGGTCTTCCCATTGCCTCTCATACCGATCGAGCTCCTAAAATATTAGTCGCCCACAACAGCTGCACTGCCACAAAGTGATTGGTTCGATTGTAGTAGGTAGAGATACATCTGAGCGTCTCCGCATCCTTCGACCAAACAACGAAGCAGTTCCACCTGCGAAAGTGCTCTCTTTCTTCCTTGTTCACCTTGTTTCTCTCGTCCAGCACAAATCTGCTAGCTGCAACACTGTACTGTCCGTTTATAATATAGAATTCGCCATTCTCAATATCCTCCTAGTTCTTGGGCATTGTGTCGTGCCCAACAGGCATAATGCAAAGTGTCTGCTTCGTGCTTTTGTCGGGGATATTGAGCAGATAATTGACCATATCTTCGACAATGTTGTCCTGCTTGGAGCGTATATTGAAAGTTGCCGGTGGATCTACCAATTGGGAGACGTCAATCACTTTCTTCTCCCCAACCTTGAAGATGTATGCGTCCTCGCAGGTCGTCCAAATTTTCTTATAGACCTGGCTCACTTGCTCGTAGTTAGGTTTCTTCTCTGTTGCCTATGAGTGAGGAACATTGGACATCTCGTCCACATAGCTCCCTTCAGCGACCTCGGACACTTCAGAGTCCCGAGTGACCAGTTTCCGTTCTAATGAAGATGGAGCATCCTTCTTGCCTTTCTTTTGTGGAGTTTTCTGTACACTTTTCCTCTGCCCCCGGTTGGTACCTAACTCTTGACCCACATTCAGTTTTGAACCTTGATTTACGCCTTGGTTCATTATCTCCCTTGATACAGAGCGTGGTTGGTTCATTTCATTCTGCTTTTCCATCTTCCCCTTCAGCATGTAGAAGTCGTTGAATAGGAGCCGGACTTTGCTACACAACTTTTTCTAGGACAACGGAGTTCCGTTCGCGTTCTTCCACTCGTCATTGTCCAATTTCTTCTCGAGCTCTTTCACTTCGTCTCGGTATGGAGTTGGCTCGAGGCTGCTCAGGAATGGACTTAAGTTGAAGGGAATTAATACCGAGTCGAGGCAGATAGCAAAGTGGTATTGGTCCCTTCTTGACTCGCCGGGTACCGTTGTCATGCACTTGATTTTGATCATTGGATGGGCGTCAACCTCGATGTCTTTGATCTTCTCGTGGAAAGAGAGTTGTAGGAAGCACTGGGATTTCTTAAATTTGTAGGAAAAGTAGAACTAGTTGATAAAAAGGATCATGAATAAACTCCATGCTTCTACTTCTTTTGGATCTTTGAAGACCCAGTACTCCCCTTCAATCAAGTGGTCTTCAGCAGTCTTGTCGTCATCTAAGAACTACAAATCGGATCTCTTGAAGTACATCTCGAGCACCTCCAATTGGTTTTCCATTCTGTAGCGTAAGAAAATTCCGGGCTTCAGTCAGACCAGCAAAACACAAACCGAAGTCTCTGCAATTCTTGAAAATAATAATGCATTTCAGCGCGACTTGTGCTGAAATGACATTTATAGCGTTCCATTATGGTCTTACTGTTACAGACTTTCTGTAAATATTATAGAAATTTTATAGTGGATGAATTTACGTAGATATTTTTGAGTCTCTCATTCAACCACTGTTTTCTGTGGCGGTGACTGTCAGATTCATATTTGTTTTTGGTGACACTGAGAGTAATTTCATCCGATAGAATAACTTTTCATCATTTTCTCCAATTGCATATTAGCACGACTCGCGTTGAACTGCTTTATACGTCGTTATCGTTGTTTATTATTTGGTTTCTGAAACTTCCTTTGCTTTGCTTTTAAGATCAGAGAATGTCATTTCAGAGCGGCTCGCTCTGAATTGTATCCTATTTGTATGCGGATGGACTTCTATAGTAATATATTTCTTGGAATCATTTCTGTTCTTCTACCTGAGAAATGAATTGGTAATGTAATGCGTTTAGTGCACAATTAAGAATTCGTCATATTCTATTTTTAGAGAATTTGATAGGAAATGGAATGAGTTTTATGAATATATTATGTCGTAGGAATGGTGATGATTGACAGTTTAGCGCGAGTCGCGCTAAACTGCCTTACTGTTTAGTTTTTACTACTGTCTGAATCTCTGTTCTCTGGGATGCCCTGGTATCGATGATTGGCAGTTTAGCGCGACTCGCGCTGAATTGTCGTGCATCTTATATACAGCATGTCATATCTGTGCAACCACTGTTCGTGAGTTCCAGTTAAGTTTATAAACTAACGTCTGCGACGTTAGTTAATAGTGGAGTATGTGTCGTTTCAGCGCGAGCCGCGCTGAAACGACAAATGCTAGGATTCAGAATGGATTCAAGTTTGGTAAATTCCTCTTTCATTGCTTTCATTTTAGGGTTTGCCCATATTCATCTGAAGGTTTAGGGCTAGGGTTACTACTTCTATCAGAATGCTTACTTCTCTATCTAAAAAGTCAACACCAACACTATAACTACAGAGAAGCATTGCAGATCATACTGCAGAAGGAAAAAAAAACGGATGACGGCAAGTACCTGGAATGAAAGTTCGGATTTGCACTGGAAATTTGCTCTACAGAACTGCACAGGTCACACACGAACGAGCACTAAGAGCCAGCAACATTACAGTAAGAGAAATGAGCACAACATCAAGGCTCTCACGGAAACTTCCACAACTCTTGATCACCCTGATGCGAAGCCATCGTGAGCATCTTCCACAAAGTAGAATAGAATTCCCCAAAAGAAACTACCGTGCATACCTTTCATTCAGTTCTTCACGGCCGAAATTTTCAAACTTGGAAGTCGCTCCTCGTTCTCCTATCGAACCTGCATCACGAAGGAAACAGAATTCAAGCTGCAGCTTTGAATGAGGACAAGCCAAACTCTAAAACCCTATAGAAGAACACAAATGAGTTGCAAATCCATTCAACACAAAACCTAAAACACTAAACACAAGCATGATCTAAAGCACAAACACAAAGTCTGAGAAGTATACAATAACAATTTGAACAATCAGCGGAAGGAGAAGGAACCAACGTGAAACACCTCGCGCACTCCAGAGCCAGCCACTGAACCTCCAAGTCGGCGCTCCACCTTCGAAAAGTAGGTGACACAAACCACAACGACAATCAAGACCTTCAATTGTTGCGCGCCTCAACTACACCAACACATAAACACACGAGGGCGGCAACACAGAAACGCAAGAATCGTCAAGACAGAAACAAACACGAAGCGCGGGATTCGCAAAGACGACGGGCGCTCCAAACCCTACTGCAATGACGTGCACGTTGAAAATCTCGAAGTAGTTACCCGGATTGATACCTACTTTGATACCCGGATTATAGCCGGGTTGATACCCGACTTCGTTTGAATTGTCCTTGCATGGCCCACCTGGTTATAGGGCTAACAACGAGCGCTTCCTCAAAGCTTTTCCTCCCTTTTCATTCATGTTCACCCTAAATACTAAACCACGCATTCTCCACCAATTAATCCTAAACCCTACACATTTGTCTATATAATCTATATGTAGCTTTGGAGCTCTTCATTTGTAATTTCATGTATGAATTATTATCAGTCATTCCACTGTATCCATAATATACTATACGGCCACTGAGGACATTGAGGGCCTTCGATTTAGGATTCAATGATGTGCGCGATGTTTTAAAGTTGTATGAAGCATAGCAAGTTCTTTGCTTTCTTTAGAAAGCAAAATTTGAAGGATTACTAAAGCTTATAGTAAATGCGAACCTATACTTCACAAATTCAATCTTTCAATGGTCATCATT
The DNA here is from genome assembly GCA_963969395.1 of Pseudoscleropodium purum. Lineage (NCBI taxonomy): Eukaryota > Viridiplantae > Streptophyta > Bryopsida > Hypnales > Brachytheciaceae > Pseudoscleropodium > Pseudoscleropodium purum. Next base: position 38,656,272 of record OZ017795.1, read on the forward strand.
CAAAAAATAGTTTGTAAACACCTCTTTAATTGATGTGTCGTGACTTCAATTATTCTCATCCTATTAGAATGGAAGATTACTTTTAAAAATTTGAGATATAACCTCTTTATATAACACACACATGAAGTAGCCATGCTAATCATCCGTCACCTCCTAATTTTGTTCAATTACACCTTACAAATGGGATTTGGAAGCCATCATTGTTACTACTTCTTCTTCAACTATAAGGTCTTTATTAAAATTAGTTTTCCAACATTTGTGAAATTTGTGAATCTAACATAAAGTGTATGAAATAGCCACATTTCAAGATTTTATTTTATTTTTTAAAGAACTTCAAAAAGGAAATTCTCTCTTAATTCATGCCTTAATAAACAAATCAACAAGTCTTAACATTTGTAAGAGAGCCAAGAACAATTGTGACTATGCCAAAGTTGTAATTTATGCAAACATTTATAATCCATGTCTTTGACCAAAATTGAATGATACTCTATTTTTGTAGATTATTAAGGCACTTACATAATTTATATAGTTTGTAATAGTGGAATAAAGTAATCAATGCGTGAATGTGATCATGCCTAGTAGTATGAATTAAGATTTCATCATGTCAACCCAACTTATGTTAATCCATGAATTAAACTATTTTCCAGCTTCAAACCTCATTTGGAACAAAATTAGGAATTAAAATTAACCTAAATCATAAGCCTCCACTATCTCCGAATCAAGTTCAATGTCATCAAATTCTTAATTGTCTTACGGCAAATATGGTGAATAATGACTTGTAAGTTGTTTATAGAAAAGTATTGAATACATGTATAGTACTTGAAGCTGTCATTTATTTGATTGGCTCATGGAGAAGTCATGCACACTTTAAATATACTTGAACCTTTCAAGTGTTTGCTTGGCATGAATGCAAATTGCTACTTTCATAACTTTAACCAAAGAAGATTCCATTTTTTCTTTTTTTTCAATTAAAGATAATTAAAACTTCATTATTATTTTGAAAGAACTTGACAACGTGCATGTTCTTTCTCTTATACACATTTTTTTTTATCTCCTTTCATACGTACATTTAATGTGAATGAGAATTTGGGGCAACTACCTCATTTGCCCTTTTTGCATAAGATGACCATGGTTAAAAACTTGTGCATTTCTATCCTATGCACATGCAATAAATCTTAGTTTGTAAATGCTCCTGGAAAACTTCAAAAAACAAGAAAAAAAGGATTACTTCCTAAGTTTAATAAGCCTTTTTTTAATTCATACACGGATTTCCAAACAATTTCTGATAATAAGTACTATAATTTTGACAAGAAATTGCTCACTAAGTGTATTCATAGGATTTTCAAAGTATTCACAAAGAAATGAGACTCACTGTTTCTAAAAGGACTATTTCAAGTAGCTTTTGCAATTTTTTTGTTACGCATGTGATTCAAATAATTCTTTACACAAAAGTTACACTTCATAGAGAAATAAAATCCATAAGCATTTGGTCAATTATAGTTTTATACTTTAGAATATAGTATTCCAGAACATGAATTGAATACGAATTGTTTTCTTTAATACTTGTGAGCAATAGATTGTACGATAAACCAAATTAGTAATGAATACGAAAACTACATCTCTAATTCAACTGAAGTCTCATTCATTATGATTCCTTCTTTATAGTAAAATAATGAAATATAAGTACAGGTGTTACAAAGAAGTCTAGCTCCTATCTATAAAATCTATATATTCATCTTAAATACAAAATAAGATAATGAAATTTCATTAAAATAATGAAATTACTAAATTTAAATTCAATATTTTAATGTATTAATATATGATAGCAATTTATAACATGACCAATATCTTTGAGTTGTCATTGTATGAACAGCATATAGATGCAAAGCCCTTGCATGTTCTGGCATTTGATTTGTAAATAGTAAAACAATTCCTTGTACTTCTATTACTATGAACCCTTAATCCATAATAATTATCCTTACAAAATCCCTCTTCATTTCTCATCGCTTAGGACCCTTAATTTCTTTCATGGGCTTCAATGGATCAATCTTTGAGTGGCCAAAAAAGAGCGTTGGCTAAACCTCACTATGTCACTTACAAAGTCAAAGAGATCGTTTACAAGCCTCATTGTAACCGAAATGAATCAATTGCTTTTGAAACCAATGACAAAGATCCCATTATTATTTATGGAAAATATTCAGAAATGGATTATTGCAATTCTATTTATCTAGTTCAGCAATTGGTTTCGTAGAAGTTCATGAATGGCTAGAAGTGCACTAGTATTATAATCAATTTTAGAACTATTTATTTATATTTGGGCAGTAAGAAAGGTCTTCATTTAATTTGCAATAACGAAACTGCTCTCCATCTACAATACTACATGAACATGAGTAAAATAAGTGTTCATTTCTTTACAAATATGCTTCAAATGTTTGAAACCAATTTTAATATGCTTACGTACACCACATAGACTCAAAAAAAACAATAATGCCATAATATATAAGTTCTGGTTATCCTTCATAATTTAATCAAGTTGAAAATGAAAGTACTTCACGGAAAAGTTGGATCTTAGTTGACTTCATATCAAGGTAAATACATTCATATACTGAATGCTTAAAACATTGGATTATTCTATTGGCAGATATGGAGAGAAGCCACTTGACATGTCTTCTTAATTGGTGACCTTATTATTGGCAAAATAATTTGGCCAACAATCAAATTAATGAGTATAACAATCTCTTCGCTAGCGTAACATTGCATAATCATGGGCACACGCATTGTCAATTTAACAAAAAAGTAGCATTCCTATTTTTATAATTTTTAATTTGCCCTGGAACTTGTGTAGTATTTTCTATTGCATGCATCTTTTATAGATTTTGTTTGAAGTACCCATCTTATTGTAAATAATATACAGTATGTTCCATGAAATTTTTGGAAACCTTCATGGACAAAGCATAGCAAGTGAGGCAAAAAGCTTGCTGATTGTAATGTTGCATTTATTAGTCCCTAAACTGTCCGAACTGAAGAGTTTCTAAGGCAATTTTGATAAAAATTGTTTCAATTCGTTACTCGTACTATACATTGTAAATAAACTAGCAACAAATTTAGTAGATAAATTATTAAAGACTTCCTCTTGAAATTGAATTGATTAAACAGGAATTCACTTGCAGAACGTTGCAATTTACATTTGACTACACATCCACCATGAGTATGCAGAAACTTTGAATGTAGCAATGCGTAATGATCTCGAAATCCACTATAATATGAACTTCGTATTTGCAATAAACAATTCAAGGTGCAAATGGATCACGCGAAGTTTGTAAATGCGAGTTAACATGTGAGAGTGCCTATTTTGTACTGTGAGTGTTGTGCATTTAATGGGGCACTTAGTCAATGCTCTTATTAATGATTGCTTTCCTAAACCCAGTGACTTAGATAATTTCAAATTCTAATGATGAATAGCATTTTTTTTGTGCCCAATACCTTGAATGCCTTCATTGCATTCAAAAGTATAACTATAAACACATATGACCTTTTAAATTCCATGTATTATATACCATGTCTTAACATATGGTCTGAAGCCTTCCATTTTGATGAATTAGTCCTTTTGATCTCCATCAAGAAAGAACTATTCATATATTGGCATTGATGTTCAAACTATGATATTTGAACTTTGATAAGTTTTGCAACATATTTTTTAAATTCATGTCAAACATTGAACCCTAAATCTTCAGTCATCAAAGCTTAATTGTAGTGGATGAGCACTTTTATTCAAAGAATTTAAAGATATATTGAATTTTGTGGGCAACACTTTGTATAATATAAAAGTTTTTTAGTACAATTTTAATGAGAAATGCAAAGCATAGCAAGTGCCAAGAATTTGAAATTTCAGTTCAAGTTTTGGAATTTTGAAAGGAACAACAAAGTCTTTGCAATTTGAGAAATTTACATTTTGAATCTTTAATATTGTGTCCCCATAGGTTATGGAGGAAGAAATTAATTAAGTAATAATGTTTCATGCAAGAATTCCTTGAAACTAAAAGTGTTCTTCTACATATTCAAAAGAGAAGCTTGTACTTACATTTTTGCTTCATTAATTTTTTTTATTTCAATGTTTTCATCGTTGCAAAGGATTTTGCGCTTTAAATTATGATACAATAGTTTTCTTTAATTGCTTTCAAGTGCAATGTCTATGTATATTGCAATTGCAAATGTAATATATGAGGATGTCAATATTTTCATATAAGAATTAGACATACATTTTTCATCTACATTCTGTTACATGCAAAATTGATGAAAGTAATATACATATTGTGTAGCAAACCTAGCGCCAACTACATTTGAGAAAATAAGAATGTGAAAATATAAAATTTCATGAATAAAACTAACCTAATAAACAGGGAAGGTAAATCATACAAATTTTTCATGTCTTCAATTTCAATTTCATTTACATCATCCTAAACAGAAAATTGTACGGATCAACAATATGTACAAATTTCCTCTTTTCCTGCATGTGGCAGTGCATTCCAATATTCTGAAACAAATGAACGTCTAAAGTAGAACAAACAAGAACTCTCCAATTTTTTTGGCACCCATATAATGTTGACCTTTTGAAAGATTGAAATGAAAATCTCATAGATTGCAACAGAAAATGAATGTAGAACTTGATGAAAGAATTGTCTCTTGCATGTGTTAGTGAATTTTATTTTGTGAGGGCACGCAAACATCTAAAGTGCAACGAATCAGTGTTCTCCTATTCTATTACACCAATTCATTTTCAACCTTCCACGAAAATAGAATGAGGAATTCAAGAATTGTACTCACTTAATACAGAAATGTAGAACTTGATGCAATGTGGTGGTGCATGCAGTATCTTTTTTTTTTATATGTGAACATTTCAAGTATATGAAACAATTACTCCCTATTTTTTGGTACCATTTGAAATTGACCTCATTCAACATTGTTATAGATATTATTACTAAGATCTATGAAACCCTAAATTGTAATGCAAAATATGATCTTCAAGAAAACATAACCTTAAAATCGATCTATTTTGAAAAAAATTCGAAGTCATATTCCTTACCGTAGAGTACTAATTTACTATAGGCTGAATGGGCACGGTTCTTTTTTCTGGCGATTTGGAGCGAAATTGCACCAAAATTATTTTCTCTACACCAAGCCTATCAAAAACAATTAGTAAAATTTTGGATGAAATCGTCAAAAAATTTCGAATTTAAAAAAAATGTGGATGAAATCACCGAATTCTGGATGAAAATAGAGTTATGGACAAGTGATATGTGATAATGTGTTATTCTCTATCCATTATGTAGATAAATGTTGAAATGAGGAGCTCCAGTACTACAAACTAATATCGTGACTTCTGCATTTCAGGAGAAATGAAACCAGAAGACCTGGAGAAGGGATCTCCGCAGTCGTACTCAATATAAGAAAAAAACAGTAATTCCGACTTCAAAAAGAATTCCAAAATCTTTGCAACAAAGTTCCATTCCTCTATAAATAATGAAAAGTTTTTAGTATGTGTTTTTTAAGTAGTCCATGTAAGACAAAATACGGTAAGGGCATCGTACATGGAGAATCAAATTGATAGTTATCTTGCTAATAACACCCTTTAGTCATTTTAGTCAGAGTGCTAAAAAATGAAAATAAAAAAACGCACTGTATGCATTGCAATTGCGCCTTCCGTTGTGGACAATGTTCCAATGACAAAAAGGCACATCACTTGCTGGAAGTCAACGAGCATTAATAACCAGAATCTTGGAAAGGCAGCTCACCCACTACCAATTGTGGGGACTGTGGTTTAATCTAGAATTAGAAGACGCTTTACAATGTACAGTTGTCATAGGCATGAGGAATCTCGGGACATCTAAATTTAGAAGGAATGTGTTCAAAATCTTGGATACGGTTGGCGCCCTTTTGTTCCCGCCAGGATGTACAATGTGCATCGCTAACCCAGCTGCAGACATCTCCTTCTACCTTTTCCCTCCACTGAAAGGACTTCAGTGAGCGTTGCATAGTTCGTGTGCGTCTTTCCCTTGTGTTGTTTGGTTTAGTGGAGAAGTTTAGAAGTTCTGAATTGTCTCTGTATTACTATCACGTTGTTCTCATTGGCCGCCTTCAACGAGGAAGCACTGCATCGCACACCTTCGCCTGTAATGCACTCCACCTTCTTCGTCAGTATAGAAGTTTTTGTAACTTATTTAGCATAGACGAGGTTTATGTCATCTGTCACTCCTCTCCCTACAATTACAGTGCTCATGTCTTCACTTGTCATATACACTTTCCATGTTCTGTCAATTGCATTGCAAAGAATTTTCAATTTCGAAGCTTGATCTGAGATTGCAAATGGTCAGAGAATGTTATTGTCCGATGGGAATTTTCCTTAAATTTCGGAATTACTAAAAATAGAAGGTTTACACGTTTGAAATTTATGGTGTCGAAGTGCCAAATCAGAAGTGATATATGAGTAATTCTCTTACTTGCAGTTTAGCTTGGGCCGCGCTGAAATGCAATCAAGTAGGGGCTTTTTCAATTTCATTTCTACATGTTCCTATAAGTCTTCCCACTATGAAATTAGATTGCATAATGCACTTCAACGCGACTCGCGCTGAAGTGCAAGTCTAGATTTTTAAATGAAGTAAATCGAGATTAGAGATGAAGTCAGGCTCGCCACTAATTTAGAAAACAGCATATCAGTTTAGCGCGAGTCGTGCTGAAGTGTATTCAACGAATTCTGTTTTGAAATGGATCAAGAATCCAGTCTTGATAAAACGCAATATATTTCATGATTTGGACTAGAAATGCACTTCAACGCGACTCGCGCTGAAATGCATTACCGTGTCCCAATTTTGTTGTCATGTTTGGGAAATCCAATATATGTCTTGATATTGAGTTTTATGGTAGTGGAATGAAATGCACATTAGCGCGACTCGCGCTGATGTGCATTTATGTATGTCTAGATTTACGTGCATTCTGAAGTGTCCGAAGATGACTAGGAATTCATATTCATATTTGAAAAATAATGTTACTTAAGAGCTAATACAACGAAAATGATGTTATTGATCTTCATTATGGAATATAATACGGCCTCCATTCTCATGCACATTGTCGTCGGAAAAAGATCATTGAATTGTACTTCAACGCGACTCGCGCTGAAATGCATTCTACTATACTCGTTTAATACAAAATTTCTGGATGCCTGTAGGTGTGATGTGTAAAGTCGTCATGTGTTTTTACTTAATCAGTACTATGTCATTGTTCCACTTCCGTGCATTCTCTCTAAATGCATACGGTTGTTCATTAATCCATTCAAAATTCTGGAGAGTTCATTCAAAATTTAAGTTCACTATGATACACGGGAAATTGTTATTTCCCTGTTGTCCTCTACAGTTGTGGTGGACAAATGTTTTATAGATAAATGATTTTCATTTCCTCCAAATTCAAAATGAAAATCGATAGAAATTTATGTGATTTTCTTTTTGGTTTGTGTTCTACTAAATTCCAGTATATGGCAGTAGATATTACTTTTTAACCGAACTCTGTAAAAGTAATATGAAAATCAATGTTATTGGAATGTGTATGTATTATTTGTATTGTTCTCTGTGGAATTGTATTTTAGCGTGAACCGCGCTGAAATGCATTTCTTTACTTCACTGAATGCACTCTTCGTGAAATTGTAAAATTCTTTCAAGTCACTTTTCCTTGTTCCGTTCTTCGTCTTACTCTGGTGATATATCTTCGACTGGCATGCCAGTCAGGGAGATGGATGAATCAGATGAGGAGTTCCATGTTCATGAAGAAATGATGGAGGACTTACCAGACTGCGAAGGGCTTCCGTGTTCATTATGGAACATGAAATGTGTCACCCTATTCAATGAAGATGGAGTACTTGTTGGTGAAGGTACTTGCCATAATGTAAATTCGGACCTTGTCAGCGGAGCAGATGGTCCCCTTGGTGACACTCATGTAGCAGTGTTTATTTCCAAGTCACATTCCGATGTCGATATCTCAAGAGAGAAAATTTATTCACTCATAGCTTGGCCTATTAAACTCGTTCACTATCGAGGAGCAAGTTTTCATGACCACGAAGTCCGAGATAGGTACAACTCTCTCCGAGCGAGAGCCTTGAACTCAAACTCTTCTACATCGATATGACAGTATTCAAGCACGTCAAGAAACCCGCCTCGTGAAACCTCTCTAAAGTCGAAGGCTCTGCTTACAGAACAATCCATCAATGCAGTGTCTAGCAAAGTTTGTTGTAGTCGAAATTGTGTTCAACCGTTTCCTAGAGAGAAGATTCGGGCTTTCCGTGAGCGCATGTATCATAATTCCACATTCAAGCATAGATCCTTCATGAAGCTAGATGTCCACAAACAATATCATTACGATTCCCGTGGGAAAAGGATGGTCACAGTTGAAGAGGTCCCTGTCTGCATGCGAGCTTGGATGCATATTTCTGGGGTTCCACAATCCACATTCTTTCACTACCAAACACACGTGAAAGATCATCGAGAAGCAATGGAACATGGTAATACAGGAATGTCAAAACCGAGGAAACATATTCAACAAGCTGTTGTTTCATTGAAGTGCATCCTTGAGAAAGAAGCCGATCATATGCCACATTGTACTCGAACTATGAAGTCTGGGAAGAGGGTTGTTTCCATGTGTCTTCCCTCTACCTTTCAGTGGAAGGGAAAGTTGCAAGAAATCAATGATGTTAATGCAGCTTTTGGATTGAAGGATATTTCAACTTCAAATTTAAGTAAGATCAGGTCTTCAAAGTTTCCGGAGTATGAAGTCAAGAAGCCCGGGGACAATTTCGCGCGATGTGCTACTTGTGACAAATACAAAGAGCTCAGGAAGGGTGCTCTTGTTGGTTCCAGCAGTGCTTTGATGTGGCAACGGAGGTTGGACAATCACCTCTCTACTGCTCGTGCTCACCGGGACTTGTACTATATTAATCGTTTCTGGTTGCTAACTTCTCCGCACGAGTGCCTCACAATCATGCATGACAAGATGGATCATTCTAAAACTGCTTGTCCGGTTTTCTCACACAAGAGTAAAGACACTGATGGCTTGATGAAGTTGCCTGTATTGGTCACTGGAATGATTGCGCATGGCCATGGTGATGTGTGGTATGTGCATTATGGATTGGATCTCTTTCCCCATGATTCAAATTATACAATTGGCTCTGTGGCAAAGTTGTTGCGAGATCTTGAATTGCCACCAAAGGCGTCGTCTCGAGAGTTGTTTATGAATTCGAAGTCCACGAATTTGTTTAAGGCGGTGCTCAAGGGAAGTGAGATTTGCAAAGGTTCGCTTCCTAAAGTCCCAACAACCTCAGTTTCGGCGACACCATTGCCACCTATTCTTATTATGCAGATGGATAATGCCACTGGAGACAACAAAAACAAATATGTATTTTGTTTTTGGTCCCTACTTGTTGCAAACAAGATCTCTCGTGAAGTATATGTGAATTTCATAATTGTTGGTCATACGCACGATGACATTGATGCACTATTTGGAAAATGGAGTATGCAGCTAAAGAAAGAAAACTTCCCTACAGTGCCAGCATTGATGAAATCATTTATGGATGTGAATTCCACTCCGACTATTCCTCACCTTATAGAGGAGGTGCCTGATTTCAAGAATTTCATTGCTGGTGCATTTGTAGATGGTGCTGACATGCTCGTTGGACACACAAGACCACAACAAGTAAAGTTCTATTTAGATTCAACAGGGTGTCCTGTTATGAAATACAAGTTGTTGTGCACTGATGGGGATTGGTTAGGGGAAGGTGGTAGAGGCATTAAGTTGTGGAAAGAAGATGCTCAAGGACAAAGTTTGTGGCCACGTGGTGTACCATTACCAATTTCATTGAAGTCAATGAGGGGCGTTGAAGACATTGTGAAAGGTATATCTAGATTTATAAAATACTGGGAGAACCTATGCAATGTGGACAGCAGTGGTGAATGTCGAAGGCGCTATGAACATGTGGTACACTACTGGCGTGATGTGAAGGTAGCGCTACAAGATCCAGTACCTGCATTTACTTCTTTGAAGGATGGTTTTTGGTCGACGACTCGAATTCGAGCAGCTCAAATAGATGAACTAAATGAAGAAGGTGAAGTTAGCGAAGAGTTTGGAGAAGATGAAGCATATGTCGGGCCTTTGAGTGGTCGCCCACAACCATCTTTCAGGGTGAGACGTGATCTCTTTGAAGGGTACTTCGTAGCGGTTCGGCCAGCAGATGGTGATAGTCATCCAATTTGGATTGCAAGGGCTTTGTCTAATCCCAATTGCAATCCTGAAAAACCAAATTGTGTGCTAATTCAGTATTTCCGTCCAACTTTAAGAGATGAGAGCGTTCAAAACTTCTACACTAGATGGGATAGCGACAGAGGTTTGCGTTGGAAAATTGATGAAAGCGAACCGCCATTATGGCAACACACGGACGCTCTTATAACAGCGTGGAAGTCTCTGATTAGGAAGGATACGCGACAATGTATGATCAAGATCCCTGTTGCTCAAATCGAAGTCATCAACCAAAGTTTGGCTGGTTTTCCTCAGTCTTAATTGCAACGGTAGTTTTATAAGTTTTTTCTTGCATTGTTAAATCTATCTCATACAATGCTAGTTGATTTTAATAAATGAGCAATATGCCTTCAGATGACGGTGAGAGAAGTAGAATACTATATTCTTTCATACTTGTAAATGTAGACGTTTATATTTACAAATGTTCAAGTGTTGGTTTCTGTATGTAAGATTACATTATTTTATAGTTCTCTTATAAGAAATATAGGTTTTTATATTGTATTAGCAATTGAAACCATTATACATATACCATCCTTTTGTATCTCATGTTATATTTCTTGTTTATTTTGTTTTACTATGAAAGAAGTTTTTGATTTGAAACAATTTTATATTTATTAAAGGACATGTATTATTTGCAAGACTCTCATTTTAATGGAAATTGATAATTAACTAATAAAATATGAGATTATTGAGCTTCATTTGAGCCCATTTTGATTCACTTATTTAGCCAAAGTTTATTTTGGGAGTGCCCTACCCTCCCATTTTATTGAATATGACGTTAATGGCGTCTACACAACTTCACGGAGCTCCCTTGGACAACTCTAGAGAACAAGTTTTCATACACTAGAGAGTTTGTTTACCCGCATGAAGTGATCTTTAACATGTTTTAATGATCATGCTTATCTTGATTTTATTTTCTCACTGAAATTGGTGACAGGAATAACAACTTGGAATGCTCTGAAGACACCTTGCATATGGCAAGAAACTAATTTAGTATTTGTTTTTGTTGCCATGGGTGTAGGTGAAGAGCATTCCCTCCACATTTTCGACGAAAATAATCGATCAAACGCTCTTCATGCTACAAATCCTCTTCTTCTAAACACCTTAACTATTTCTAGCTAGAATGAACTTTTAGTTAATTTCCTTACATATGTCATTACAACCCTAGCATCTGGGATTTCCTTTAGAATATTTGGAATTTTGCTCAATCACTAGTTTGATTATGAGCACTATAATGAATCTTAATCAGTTTGATTTTGATTTTGCTACGGGATTTAGACTCTTCGAAGTTTGATTATTTTGAAATTCTTGACTTGTACAAGTATATTATGGACTACTTAGTCCTATGAGAATACTATTGATGAGTTTGTTTGGAGCTTAGTTTCGTAACTCTCATCTCAACTTGAATAACTTGAGTATGAATTACATGGTCCATGGTCCTTTGGTATTCCGTGTAAATATCTACTTGGCAGTATGAAATTGATAGCTCTAAAATCAATACATGTTCCGATACTGTAGAAATGTTCTTCTTCATTACTGAAACTCATGTAGTCACGTGCTTATTTGTGATATTTAGCTTACTCGCTCAATAACCACCCTTCCTTTCAATAAGATGTAACAAATCTCACTTGGTCTAAGGGATCAATCATGAAGTTGATGTTATATCATCTCAGTTACCACGTCTAATATGGTGAAGCTGTCATCAAAATTAAACACGGAATATGATTAATGTTCAATGTTTAGCAAGGTGTATTGTCTTCTCTCTCTCTAAACACGTCCAAAAAGCACACATAAAATATATGCATATAATTGTGGTATGATCATTGGAGATTCAATACCATGATAAGTGAATAAAATTAAAATATGACATAGTCGTTTCCTCTAAGTACACTCAACTTTGGTAATACAAGCTTATACCCTAGTAAGGCTGCGAGTATAAGATGGTCAGGTGGTGAACTAGGTATACATGAAGGGTATCAATCCTCAGTCAAACCCTCGTGCTTCGTACCTTAAAGACAAGTCTACAAACCTGACACACAACTTTTTGTTGTTGGCGTCACTATAGCACGGGTGAAAGCTACCTTGATCTTGCTAACTCAGAACAATGCCAATATGAACGTAAGCTAGCAAGAAGAACTCATGGTGCCATGGACACTTTAATTGCTACTCAAGTTGTACAATCCATGCTTTCATGCGTGTATTTATTGATTGAGAACTCGATTTAGGGTTGTTAATTGTGTTAGTTGTTGTCATACTTTGTATTGCCATGTTGAGCCAATGAACAGCACCAGTGTACTTGTATCGTGAAATTTAGTCGCATTCTTTCATCTCGGATCAAGATAACAACTGCTATAGTACTGTAGACACCTTGTGTACGTCTACTAACTTACTTCATGTTGGTTTGTGGGCATGGGCAAAGGTGAGGCACGATGGCCTAAGATGGAAGATATGCCTTGGTTTTACAGGCAGCATGTTTTCTTTCTCATTGAACTTATTCATTCATCTTTTGATATGTTCTCATATTGCTTGAGAATGTCCACTGTAGTGATTTTTTTTTTTTAATTTCCTATGAATCGGGCCATTGATATAGGCTATGTTAATAATGTTTGGTTTGTTTTGCGTTCTCTTGATGAGGAGAATGGGATATATAAATGTATGTGCCCACCCTCCCTCTTGGTAATGGCTATATTAATCTTGAGTATAATTATTCCTAGCTAAATGAATCTTGATTAGATTTATAAGTTGTGATAACAAATAGTCGTTAATGAGAGGATGATATTTCTGAAGAATGGAATATGTACCCCTCCCTCGTAGAATTGATCCTACTCATCTTGAAGTTAGCCACTTGTTTGCTCTCAGCTACATGGTTTGGTATTAGATATAAATGTTGTGAGTAATATCAACTTGATGATGAGAGTACTTTTAGCATCTCTTACCAAAGTATGCTAAATTGACAAATCCTTAGAAATTTTTTTACCAATCTTGAAATGGAGTAATATTTTCTTAACAATGAATCACATGACAAAAAGAGCCTAGCAATGGGGTGACTAGATCTGAATTTCTCTCTCCGTCTATAAATCAAGAAAAGCAATTTCAAATTTTTATTTTAAAAGTAATTTTAAAGAATCTTTTTGAGCTACTTGCTAAGCAATGGAATGAGATATCATGCAATGGGTGAAAGCACACTATAACGAGCCAACTTGGCCATAATCAATGTTTTTTTTTGAAGAATCTTCATTCTCACTTTTGAATATGACTTAAAATATAAAAAATAATTGTAATGCATTGTTTTTTAGATATGAATAATTGACATAATACAAAAAAATTAATTATGTTAAGTTTCTAAGTGTAAAAAGGACTAAAATGTAGTTGTAACCACTCCTTAAGTCATTCATAAGGAGTCAATAATTCATCCAATTAAGGAATATATTAGATGAATAAGCAACAATTATTAGTAGAATATTCTATTAAAGACCTTTATAATTTATAAACAACCCGCTAATGTCTATTAGTAGCTTATTATGGTGTATTTCACTCCAATAATTTTTTACCATGTAGTCAAAAGATATGAAAAATTTTGGGCCTTAAAGTTACTCCTTGAGCATATGTTGTGTATAAATTTTTTTTTTAAATTAAAAATTTTGTTCATAGTAGTTGTTAAAAATTTCTATATTGTCAATAAAAGGAATTTGGACCTTTAGGAATTAAAAAAGAATAGTTTGTTCCTTCAATCAAAGTCAATGATTTGACTTCAAATTATTGATAGGGAAAAGAATTAAGAAAGAAGGAAAGTAGAAAAAAAGGGAAAAGAAGAAACAAAAAATGAGTTAGAAAGAGAAGGAAGGGAATTAGAAAGAAGACATTAAAAAAAAATTTAGAAAGAAGGGAATGAATTCAAATCTAATGAGATCATGATTAAAATAGAAAGAAGGGAGAAATATGAATTTAAAGCTAGGAGAAGAAGGAGCTAGATTTAGGAAAAATGACTTCTATTCTATATTTGTAACCAAAATTATCACTGAAGTAGTGAGCCAAATTCAAGAAAAAGGTAAGATTGAAAACAATGAAGGTAACCAAGGCAATTTTTGAGCACCTATTGGATAAAGACAACTTTGAGGTAAGTATTGAACCAATAACAACACAATGGCCTTTTTTGGTCGAAGAATGACAGAAAATCTTGTTGTATAGGACATAAATGCAACTATTAATGCTCCAAATTTTGCAAGAAAAGGAAAGGATTTCTATAGTAGCTTGACTTCTAACAAATGCTTTTTCATATTTTTAATCCAAAAATGCATACAATATCAAAACACATGATTTCTAGAGGGACCCTTTGGGTCATTTAAGGGTTAAACAAACCATTCAAATACATAGCATGAATTGCAAACTTGATTTAGACAAATAGAATTAATTTTAATTCTTATTCTAGTTCTAGATCATTGTTGAAAATTTTGAGATCTTTCTAGAATCATATGAAATTTAGAAAATCAATTCACCCCCTCCACCTCAAAAGAAGATATCAACAAATAAATCTGGTAGTAAGAATAGATGAAAAATAGTGAAACTTGCCTAAGAAAGGTAGAAAGGAAAAGTTATAACTAAAATTAAATCTAGAATTCAAAAGTTCAAATAAAAAAGTTAAATTAAAAATTTTAGATTCATAGAAATTAGTAAATGAAGTTTTGAAGCATGGATTAGTAGTCAAACTTCATTGGCCCATTTGCCCAAAGTCCCCCTTACTTGCTAAGGCAATTTGGGCACCCTAAGGAGATCAAGGCATGTTACAAGAGGCCAAAGTTTGAACTTTGTTTGGTTGAAACGGTCAATTTTGTTATATTTTGAAATTTGAATCTTCTTTTTTGGTAGTTTGAACTAATTGGGAAATTAAAAAGATTCATTGCTTGAAAGGCACAATGGACCATGCTTAAACACCCCTTGTAAGATTCTACAAAGCAAAAATGAAGAACTTGTTTTTATTCGTCTTATCTCATTGGTGGAGATAAAATGCTTACACAAATGTACTTTGAACTTGACACAAAGGACAATTTCTTTTTTTGGGGGGGAAAGGCCTATGTAACCACCAAATTATCTTCCCCTCAAAGAATTGAAAAAATCTTCAAGTGCTTATGATTGGAAAATTTTAACCAAAATAGTGTTTTGTTATGGATTCGTGATGCAAAGTATGCACAAAATTTAGAATTTTTAATGAAAATTATTTAGATAATTTCTAACTCTATTAATATTATTTTTGCAATTCAAAAAATATATTTTTCAAATTCATACTATTTTAGGATTTTTTAGGATTTTTTATTCAATTTTGAAGTAGAAAAATTTTAAATTATATTTTAATTTTTTTTTTAAGCATATTTTTTACTTATAATTGTTTTTAATGTTTATTTTATTCAAACTATGAGGGTGGAGTTGTCTCCAATTTATGGTTCATGAATTATTTGTAGAAAAAACTAGGTGAATAACTAAATAGTGTAGTTTTTGGAGGAGATACAAAATTTCAATGCAAACTAATGTAGCTTGAGCATTTATTCACATCTTATTGATGGAACTTTGTGTATTGTTGTCTGCAATTAATCCAATAATGGATATAGCATCTCTTAATATGCAATGCTTGATTGTTGCTCTTTGAAAATGAGTATTAGCTAGAGAAAAGTAGACCTATTATTTTCATGCAATAAAATGCTCTCTAAAATATAAGGCAAGATAGAGTAGTAGTGCCTAAATTCTATCCATGAATAAATCCTATCCATTGGAATTTGCATAAAGCTTTTGATATCAAATGAAAAAAATGAATGCTTAGAAATTAGTAGGCATAGAGTGGTAGACATTGCATTTGTGTTTAGTTGAAAAAATGTGGAGTTGCCACATTTTTATAAATAAAAAACACGTATTGTTGAATATATAGGCTTCAATTCAAAAAATATTATGATATAGGAGAGTGGTTATCACGGTGTTGTAGGTTTGAATCCAAAAGACATTGCTTTAGTAAAAGGTTTACAAGAGCATGATTATTCAATAGAAATGCAGTGAAAGAATGCAATTATACACTCTAGCCAATCTATGGTGATATTGTCTAAGAAGTGATTTAAGGCCACACCACTTGTTTTTATCTTTGTACAAAAATCATGGTAATACAAGATGTATACAAAGCCCTCACAAATTAAATTCAAGTTTTGATCTTTGGTGTGCTTGTTTCATTCCAAACATCTACATCATACATATTTATTGTAGAAATCATAATAAGATTCTTTTAATTTCTATCTCAACGCACTCACCTTGATAAATTTACTTAAAAAGATTTACTATTTTTTCTATTTTATTGGATGGATTAATATATGTTCAAGAATTCATGATTCATTCTATTTTGAATAACCATATATTAACCTTTAAAGTTTCAAATTTTTCTCTGAAAGACAATTGAAGGTTTGATTTCAATTTTTTCCATGATTTATTTTTTTGAATTTTTTTAAAATAATGAACCATATGAAATTTTTTTAAATATATAATTTTTGTTTAAATTGATACCTAGGAACAAAAATTATACTACATGAAGCTCAAAATACTTGAGTTCTTGCAGTAAAAAATTACAAAAGCTTGAAATATTTTGAATTTTTTAATAATGTTTTTCAATATATGGAAATATTCATTCATTTCATTAATATTGAAATTGATCCTTGATATTAGTTCCTAGTAGGGTGATCTTTATAATAAATATCTAAAGAGTTTCAAATTGTTGCAACATTGAACTTTGATTTTTCATACATGACTTCAAATTTGGAGTGTGCTTTTGTCATTGGCATAATCAAAATGCTCTCATGTATGCTTACCTAGTAGTTACCTAAATCCTAATAAATAAAAAATTCTTACTCATACTATTGGCAATAATAAAATACAATACAAAAAGTTATAAATTTAAATTAATTAGTTTGGACTTGAAAGAACTCTTCAATTTTCAAAAGTCAAAATTAAATATTTTAATACTTTATTAGATATCACATACATGTGATGTAGATGAAAGGATAGACTAATTATATGAAGCAATAAATATGGTAGCACTTAATTGGCTTCATTTCATAGCTATAGTTGTGTGACATCATACTTCTATGGCACATGGGTGTGGCTTCATTTCATTAATCTAGTCGTTTGACCTCATCATTTTATGATTTCATGATTTCATAACCATGTCGTAACTTCATTTCATTATTTTAGTTATTTGGCCTAATGATTTTATAATTTCATTTCCATATCATGTCATAACTTCATTTCATTATTTTAGTTGTTTGGCTTGATGATTTCATGGTTCCATGACCATGTCATGACTTTGTTTCTTTGTATTTGGCCTCATGATTCATGGCCAAGTCATGTCTAAGTGACTCTTCACAATGAGTACATTTAGCATTTGTCAATATATATATATATATATATATATATATATATATATATATATATATATATATATAATCAAATGGATAAAATGGCTAAATCAATTTTAATAAAAAAATATATATTATTGGAATTTTGTAAATACGATGATATATTTGGATTTTTTCAATTTTAAAATGAATTGCAATTGTATTGACGATTTTATATTGTAATACCTTTTCAATTTTGGCAAAAAATTATTTTTTTTCAAGGAATTCATAATTTTAAGAAATTATTAGTAAATGCTAAAAAACCTAAAAGCTAAAAACACCTATTGCCAAAATTCAACCAATTTAGGCCATTTTGAACACACTTTCAATGGACCTGGTTTAACTTGATTTTCTTACAACTATCAAAATGAAAGGAAGTTGTTTCAGAAGTGCACAATAGGATTAAGAAGAACAAGCAAAGCCACGGATGTAAAGGATACAAATGGACAAGCAAAGCAATGGAGTTGAAATTGGTTGCAAGAAGACGACAAAGATGCCACGATACAAATGGATGAGGAGAGGGTTGAGAGGTAGGGTTCACTTGAAGAAGTTTGTTTACTTGCTAATCCTAAGTATGATTTCTATCCTAAAGGTATTTTGAAGGGGTAGTATTTTGCACCAACTAGTTGAATCACACCATTTCCTAAAAAATTATTTGTCTTGCCTTTAGTTTGAAAACAATACCTATCATCAATACTTTAAAGTTTGTTATTCTAAGTTTGTTTTAACTGTTAAGGTTGGAAAGTTAAATATTATTAAATATTTGACAAAGATTGCCAAAATTGAAAATGTACTATGGTACCTCACTAAGCTACTAGTAGTACAAATGGTCATGGCAAAATTTCAAATAGTCTTAAAGAATACTATATCTTGCATAGATTAGATAATTAGTTTTGTTTTTATAATAAGGCTTTATTGTTGACTTTGTTAGAAATTAAAATTAACTTATAATTACAATTTTTGAATGTCAAAGATTTAAATCATTAACTTTTATACCATAAGTTATTTGTAAGTTTGTAGGTGTTGAACTTTCTAAACTTCTATAATAATAGATAGAAAATATTGTAGGTTGTATAATTCAGTTTGAAAATTAATTCAATTTTTATTATTATTTCAATTTTAGATATATGATATTTAATTTTTTATTTAATTTTATAATTAATTAAAATGGAACATTCTTTCTTTCTAAAATTTATTGTCTACAATTTGACATTTACAATTTTTTGACTAACCTCAACCTCCATTTTCCTTGTTCAAAGTCACACTTTTCTTAATTGCAAAGGCAAATGTCATTACATGTCTCTTCATCTCCTATTTTAAATTCTATTTTAAAAAACAAACATTCATTAGAATAAATTCACATAGCAATGACATCAGACGTAACATCTTGTGGTGTCACCAAAAAATAAAGAATGATGATCAATGCAACCATTTGACAAATGGCCACAAGAGCCAAAATCTAATAACAATGCTCCATAGTGGCAAGCAATTTCACTTTAACCTAAAATATGGGACGCATAAAATACCATTTTGTTATTGAAAAAGTGACTTGAATGTTTTATATGATCAAGAAAAGCTAAAGAAAGGCCAAATAAGCATAAAACCTTTAAATGCACACCATCCCAAAAAATGATGCAATACTTACATGGTTTAAGAATTGTGGCTTGGGGGCATCAATTTAAAACAATACTACTTGTGGTAATGCTTGCGGTGATGGGAGGTATCAATGAACCCTTGACATTGCAATTCACACATGATAGTACTTCAATGACTTTGACTTCTTTTTCACATACACACATGATACCACTTGCAACATTCATTTGCCCTTTAGGATTGGTGATTCTTCAATAAATAAGGACAATAATTTGGCCAATGTTGTCTCTTGACCCCTATTCTAATTTCTACTCCTCTAAAAAAACACTATTAAACCAAGGCAAAACTACCAAGACTTTATAGTTTCTAGTCTAGTTTTCCTATCAAGACCATCCCCATTTGAGTCTCAAAAAATTACCATGAGAAACTAATCCTAAAAATACGAGCCAAAGAAAACATTCAATGACATGCTACAAGAGTTATAGAAAACCATTTGGCTTACTACAAGACCCAAAATCTAAGACTCAAACAAAAAACAATTTGACATGTGACAAGAGCCAAAATCTAAAACCAAAATTGAAATAATAATAAAAATTGTCAATGTTTGGCGCATGAGCCTCAATAGAAGGAATGAGGGCAATAAAAAAGAGACTCTAGGTTGTAATATAAGAGAAGCTTTGATTCATGACCCAAGTGCCAAAATATTTTACTTTTTGCATATGAAGGTTTTTGGCAATTGGAACTATTTATATGAGGATTTTGGCATTGTAGTGTCCAAGTTTTCTTGTGTTCAATAGCTATGAGATTTTCTTGTTTTCAAAACCACTCATTTAGTGCTTAAAGCATAATGCAAGTTTTTAGAATTATTCAAAAAATTAGGCAATATGGATGAAATTTTTTTACAATATTTTGGACATTTTACTTGTAATATTCCAAAAATTTAAACATTCTAAAAAATACTTAATTTATGTCTAAATCTAACCTTCATGTAGGGTAAAATTAAGCCTAAAAGGTTAAACTATTAAATCTGTTTATAGAAAATAGAAAAAACAAATGTGCACTAAGAATGATTGAATTTCAACCTTGACCTTTTGGCACAAATATTCAATAAACTATTCATCTACATCCTAAGTTTTTTATAAGAGAGAATTCCTTTGGTTGCACGTCTTCCATTTTGGCTCTTGTCTTGTGACAAGTTGTCTAATGGTCTCTTTGAATTCAAGGCATTTGGCATTGCTTGTTTATTCATTCAAATTGAACCAAATACTAATTTTGACACCTGAGAAATTAAACTCAAAGTTACTTATTACCTTTATTTAGTATGTCTTTGAATATAAAGTGCACCCTAAAATCTTGTATAAAGTGGCATTTGGTGTAAAGAATATAAAGTTGATTGTTTGGCACCCATTTGAATGCAATACGCTCTATTCAAGATTGAAAAGTATGATACAAATTTTCTCATTGATTGTTCAAACTAATCATTGGAAGACAAAGTTAGCAACAAAATGTTTCAAGCAAATCTACCAAATAAAAGTGACGTGGTAAAGAAAATATTAAGGTTGCCACTAGAAACTGTTAAGGTTTATTTGATCATTTTGTACCATAGGGGCTTGCAAGGTGTGTTTCAACTTTGAGGTACCTTGCAATAATTCATTCTTTTTGTAGCATTGTATAAAAACTACTTGAAATTTTTTGGCATCATGTGATGTCCAAAGATTCCCACTTTTTTAGCCCCTACAACATTGACAATAGATGCCAATGAATACAAAGCATCTCTAGTGATTGTATTGATAGCCAACACCTGCATAGACACCAATTTCTTCAACTTTTGCATTCAACATACCATAATATTGACAACATCTATCATTGAATTGAAGCATTTTTTATATTGCTTTCATTGCCAAGTGCTTCTTCTTTACTACCTTGGTCAACCTATGGAGACACTTCAATTACTTCAACTTCTTCAACCTTTCCTATTCTTGACACATTGACAATATCTTTTAAATTTAGATTATTTTTAGTGTCTCAATTATTCACCATCTCTCCCAATGTCTTGTTCAATATTTTATTCACAATTACTTTGCTTTATGGATAATAGTGCCTCTAAAGTTGCAACTTCCACTTTAGTCATAAAGCTAGCACAATCAATTGAACTTGGAGAAATATCATTATCACTCCTAATATCATTTTAGAAGCTAATTCGATCTAGTTATATAAAACTTGGCATGAATACATGATTTGATGTCAATTCTATTTAATTTCTATACCACTTTGATGTGTCATTCAAAAGTTGCACCTTATAACAACTCAAAATTATTGTCATTCAAGCATTGGGCTTATTTATATTTATTGGCAAAGCCTTAAATCATTTTATTTTTAATTCACAAGATGAACATTATAAGGGGTTTTGTTATGCAAGCAATCATTGAACCCCTTGTCAAAACTAAAATTCTAAAGTTCTTTATGCACTCAATTCTTAATAATTTAGAAAAATAATATATGGAAACATAGATTTCTTATTACAATACTACCACTTTTGAGATTGTCAGTTTTAAATTTTGCATTTGAATTATTGTCAAAATAGTATTTTTTGTTATGCTTAACCTCTTCCTCCTAAATGTTTTTTTGAAAATGCATATGAAGTAAATTTTTTGTTGAAATTTTTATCAATATTCAAAATGTATTTTTTGAGAGATTTTCTTGACATTGCCTTTTTTGCAAAAAATCAGCATTTCAAATTTATCCTGGTAGGATATGTAAATTGTTTAATAATTTCTTTAGAAGAGGGAACTTGTTCATTTGGATAGAATTGAAAGCATTTAAAAAAAAATTTAGCCTTTAAACATGATCTTTCAATTGTTGATATTGTTTACTTTGAACATCTCATAGAGTCATAGTATAATATTTTTTTAATATTTTTAATAAATATTTGATAATTTAATCCAATAATATTAATAATATTTACATTCTATTGAATACAATTTTCTAAAGTGTTTTTGGAAAGGTTAACTTAGAGCAAATTTTGTTTACAACCTATTAAAAGACTTGAAGGATTGTGGCATACAAAGGCAAATTGATGTATTAATATTTTTATAGTGCATTCATTTCCTTTAGCTTTGTTGAGAAATCTAATTGATTGTCTTCAATATACTTATTAATGGTCAATTTTTTAATATCAAAATTTGAATCCAAATCACTTACAACACACTTATATAGAAAAATTAAACATACTTTGTATTTGATATGATTGTTCATATTTGATTCTTCAAAATCTTACAACAATTTCAAATCTTTACAAAAAGAAATTGCAATTCTTCCAACTTATAGAAGACATATGATTTCATCTTTAAATAATAAAATAAATTGATTTCTATTCATTTATAGTAGCAAAATAGCTCATATAAATCAAATGATGCTGACTTATACAACATGGTTATAGAGTACATTTTTTAAAGATTAAGAAAGATTATGGGAATTTATTACATGATCCTTGGTTCCATTAGTATAACACTAACTCTTTGAGGTCACATGAACAAGAAAAGTACTTGGTCAAATTTTTCCTCCTCATTTTTGTGTATAACTTTGTTAATCTCCACAATTTGTAGGATGCCTTTAAGATTTAATAAATATATGCTATTAACTGATATTCCTTAAAAGATTAATTTATTAATAACATTTGAGAGAAAGTGACTAATTAACAACCATAGACTAGAGTACACTCACAAGGATAAATGTGCCAATATCCACTAATAATTTATACAATACAAATAAATTTGATATAATTATTCTTGAATATTTTTTTCCTGGGTGAATTCTACTAGACCAAAATACAACTTGATTGGATGTGGTTACCTTAATCCCTAAAGGATCAAGTTGCATTTTTTGGCAATGTAGCATTTTTGGTCATCCATTCATAAACAGAATTTTGAGTTTTTTTCTTTAAAATTTTCATACATGTGGTTGAGGAGTAGCTTTAAGGTGCAATAATTGTCCTAACTTTTGATGACATTGTTAAAAAGTTATTGTATGATATGTAGTTTTTTTTGGAGCAGTGAGAGACCATGCAACTTAGAAAAAGTCACTTTTAAAAAGAAAAATCTGAAACTGGTTTTTTAGAGCAATACATATGCAAAAAGCTTTGAATCATTACGTTTTTATTAATGAGATGAAAATTATCAAGAGTTTTAGTTTGGTGGCAATTATGGAATTTCTATTCTAAAATAAACTTTCAAATCCTTTGTTTAACTCAATTTTCAATATTTTTGGAAAAAATTAAAATCATAGGATGTATATTGTTTATTATGACATTATAATCATTGAAATTGGCATTCTTCATTTCATAACTAAATCTTAACAATTTAGTATTTTAATTCATTCTCTACTTTTTTCTTCTTACTATTTTTTCAAGCATGAATATGAAATTTTTTGTTGAATTTTTTTATTTGTACTTCCAATTTATTTTCTCAATATATTATAAAGAATTTTACGTTATAGGATCTACAAATTCTTGGATAAAAAGTTTGACAAATGAAATCTAAACATTTGGAAGAGTTGAAAATAATTATTTTGGGTATCTATAATCATTTTATCTCTACCTTTAAGGTAGACCAAGTACAAATGGGTTCTTCATGTTTTTGATGTAGAATTACTATTGGATACCTAAATATTGTCTAATTGCACCTTGCAAACAATAGACAACCTTATGTTGTTCTAAATCTTGAAGTATTTAAGTGTAAATTTAAACCAAAAAAATCTTTAAAAGTTAGAAGTTTAATCTAGTTTTGGCCAATGTGAGCCCAAATTCTGGTCTTTAGAAGCAATTTTAATCAAATTAAGGTTTCAAATATATTTTGTTGTGGAACATCTCATGCCCTTTTCAAATTCCTAAAATACATTTAAATTGGACATTCCTCCAAGAAGTTATCAATGGATGTTATCAACAGATATTTTGCTTCTAAACTATCCTATAAAATTTCATCCATCAATTTCTACACTAATCTTTTAATAAATTCACTTTTGATTTCAATGACTAATGAATTTAGTCTTAATTCTAGTTTTTAAGTTTTGAGTTCTATTTGTATTGACTAAACACTTATGACTTTTATCCAAATCTAAACTAGACTAAGACCAAACTTCATCCTTGGTTATCTTCCTTAAATTTGACCTATTTTCTACATGTAAATTATTTCTAATATTCTAAAAGTATTTCCTAATTGGTTCTATCTTTCAATTATTCTTTGTTTGTTTACAAAAGATTCTTATTTACAACCTATTTGTTACTACTTTGGACTTCTACTCTAAACTTATCATTTTGAGGTATTTAGTATTTTACTTGTAAAGCATAAAATTGCCTTTACGAAAACTAAGACACTTAAAGATTGGAATTTTTTATAGAAGGTGTAGATGGATGAATTTTGATTGCTATATGGTACTCTAAAACTTCATCTACTAATTTCTATTAACTTCAACTAAGACTTTTTTAGGCAATTAAATGCCCAATTTCCTTCTCCAAAAATGGATAGCTTCGAGCCTATAGAAAATGGGGATGAATGTATTAAATAATGCCAAATTATAATGATGGCCTTGCACACTATTGCCACAATGTTTCCAAAACTTCATTTCATCCATTGTATAGAATCAATACATACAAAAATTGCATACAAAAATTACATATTCTAAATTGTATACTCTAAATTGGCCTCCTTCAATTCAAACCTCCAGAATAAAAAAGCCACTAAAGTCAAAACCTTTTGGAAAGAAAAGCCACATAACCATCTGTTTGAAAACAAAATAAAACAAAAAACACTAATTTAAACTATCAAATTGACTTTTCTTTTAAATTTTAAACATTGAATTTATTTAGATTCTAATTTTACTACATTTTCATCCTTTTTTTCTTTCTTTTTTTACTTTCTTTGGGTAATTTTATTACATTTTCATTCCCTTTTACTACTAAACTTCATCCAAGCATAACTTCTTTAATTTTTTTAATCTATTGTTAAAATTTAATATTAAAAAAAAAAATTAGAAATTAAATATTCTATTCTAAATTCAAATTTGAACTCTAACAAAATTCTAAAGATTTGAATCAATGGTTAGGTTTTTAATTTGATTTTCTATTTCTACAAAAAGATGAAAATTCAAAGAGTAAAGTTTAAGCACTTACCTCTAATACCATGGTCCCATCTTCTTGCACCACAATCATGATCAACTTGTAATATCCATTGCCTTCCATCTTGTTGATTTTGTTGTATTTTTGCTTACGGTTACTTAACTCCTAAAGTCCCATTGTCTCCTCAAGGGACAAAATGGATTTTAAGCAAGCTTTTATGGTCTCAATATTCATCATGATTTTCTGAAACTTTTTGTGAAGATAGAAATACACATTAGTTTTCTGATAAATATAATTCTTTTTGCAATTGGTGCATGGGAGAAAATTTATGGCACAATAAGATCCTTTTTTAGTTTAGTAGACCAAATCCCCTTCCACAATTTTAAATAAATTTTTCTTAAACTTGTTTCTTTTAGATTGTAGTTTTATCTACTTGTAAAGCTTTCATTCTTCCTATTTGGATTTGTTATAAGAAAGTTATGGCATTACAAAAAAATTTAGGCCTATATGGATCATTTGACTATATCAAATTGTATAAATAGAGAAAATATCATCCCAAACTATCTTGCAAAAAAATTGTCAACAAAAGTCAAATATTGTGCTCTATCAGATTTTCAATTAAAAGGTTATTTAAAAAAATATTAAAAAAATTTGTTGCATATGCACATCTACCAAAAGTCAAACAGCCCTCCAAAGGGTCCAAATTTTCTATAATGGACAATCTAGTTTGGGGGGCAATTAGGATATTTTCTTGAAAAAATAATTTATAGAATTCATTTTTGAACTCAATTTATGCAATTTTTCAAAAAAAAACATTCACAAGGTTTAGATCTCTTGCTATTTAGAACAATCTTATTGTTTATATTAGTATGAACACTCAATTTCATCTCAAAGCTATCAACAATTTAGTTTTTTCTTCAATCTTGAATTTACTTCTATTTAACAATTTTTGTAATTTAAGTGGACCTTTTTTGGACCTTTTTTTCTTAGATTCTCAATTCAATTCTTCAACATATAAAATTAGAAATTCAAAATTAGTAGTGCAAAAATTCAAAAGTTAAGATGATTCAAAGTCAAAAAATCTAGTCAAGTAAGGTACAAAATTACATGGATTCTTCACTTTAAATGCAAGTATCTTGCAATCTACGCAATAAAGTTTTTGAAATTTCTTCCACACATTTATACACTAGTCTAGCATAAAATTCTACAATTAGATATGCAAAAAAAATTTAATTTTTCTTTACACTTTACAATAGAAATGATAGTTTTGCATGATGTTTGATGGAAAAAGGTCTTAGAACTATGGGTATTAAATAAAAAGGTTTCAAAAGAAATTCAAACTTCTAAACTACTCTCTTCATATTCTCATCAGTCTATTATTCTTTTCCTATTTTTCTACTATTATATTTGAATTTTTTAGGATTTTCGACTAAATTCTAAATATTCTTTCTTGCTACCATTGATTTCTACTAAACTAATGAATAAAAAGAATCAAACTAAATGGAAAGGCATGGTCTCATAAAGTCTACTAAGGGCCGGTTTAGACTATGGTCAAGAAGTGCACCGGTCGGTCAAGAAGTCTTGGCCAAGACATGACTATTTGAAGCAACTGGTGGAATGTTGGACAAGATGAAAAAATGATAAAATAACATGTGAAGAAGTCTTGACCGGTTGTAGTCTAAACACCATGCGGAGAACTCTTGTGGCCAACTTCATTAATTGAAGTCCACCGGTGAACTTCACCTCCAAGAAAATTGAAGGCGGTCAAGAAACTCCAATGTTCTCTAAATTCTTCTTGAAACAATTTATACTTTTGGGTGAGTTTTTTCTTGTTGTGTGCTATTTTGTATGACTTCTTATTTTTTTCAAGTGGTTTTGGTGAATCTCTAAATTTGTATGCATTGATAATAGTCAATTGAATTTTTTTTAAATAAATGGGCATTGTTGAATTAGGATAAACTTTGATGTTTTTTATGTCCTTACAAGGTTTAATTTCAACAAAATTTATTGGAAAAGGTGCAATTCATATCTTGCTTTTTTGTTTCAAAATTTATTAATAGGGAGTGAAATTTGAATGATTCGTTTATATTTGGGTACAAGGAGATTTAGTGGAAGGGGAGGTCAAGATAACCTTAGGGTCTGTCAACTTTGGCGTCTTGTATCTTGGTCATGCAAGGTCCAAATGTTATGAGACTTGTGTTGAAAGTTGAGAAATTTTGTCTAGTGTTTGTGATATAAATTTCATAGACAATGAGCAAAAATCGAGTGACTGATTGGTGTTTGAGTACAAAGAGGTTTAGTGAGAGGGGAGATGAAAGTAACCTTAGGGTCTGTCAACTTCGGCGTCTTTTATCTTAGGCATGCAAGGTTCAAATGTTATGAGACTTGTGTTGAAAGTTGAGAAATTTTGTCTAGTTTTTGTGGTATAAATTTCATAGACATTGAGCAAAAATCGAGTGACTGATTGGTGTTTGAGTACAAAGAGGTTCATTGGAAAAAGACTTCATGTTTTAAAAACGTAGTCATAGTCTTCCAAAGAGGACAAAGACATATCCCATATTCATTGTGTGGAGAATTAGTGCATATCACTATATAGTTGATGTGTTCTATTCAATCTTCCTTTCAAATTTTCCTCTCATTTCTTTTGATCTAGCGTCATGGAAGGTAGAAGAGAGAAAATCTTAGTTACTCTATTTATTCTTATGGTTTTGAAGCACGTGATTGTTTCAATTATGGGAATACAAAAGGTTATTATGTGTCAACACAATGGAGCAATTATGATGATGGCTTTTTTATTATTTGGGAGCAAAGAGAACAATATGGAAGTATGAACGACCGGGTGGATTTACCTCACAATTTCTTCTTGCATCATATAGTGCAAAAATGTTCAAGGACTGTGTTCGGGTGAGTAGACCTACATTTTTGTATTTGTGCAATTTGCTTGCACCAATTTTGAGCAAGAAGGATACAAGATTGAGACGTTGCATTCCACTTAAAGACATAATTTCTTTGACTTTGCATCGATTGGGTTCTGGTGATTCTTTGCAAACACTTGCCGATTTGTACGGAATGTCTAAAGCTAGTGCTTCCATCATTGTTCGAGAAACTTGTGAGGGAATGAAAAGGCTTTTGAGACCTTCGGTTTTTCAAAAACCTACATTACATTGGATGATGCAAATTTCTATAGACTTTGAAAGTTTGCATGGAATTCCGTATATTCTTGGGGCAATAGATGGTAGTCATATTCCAATTATTGCTCCAATAGTAGATCCTACTTCATATTATTGTAGAAAAGGATTTTATTCAGCATTATTGCAAGGAGTAGTTGATGCTCAATGCAAATTTTGGGACTATGATTTTGGATGGGTTGGAAGTATACATGATTGGACCCTATTTCAAAAATTAGAGATTGGAAAGAAAACTATGTTAGGAGCCTTTTTACCATACAAATTCATTGGAGATGCTGCATATCCAATGCGTCCATGGTTCTATTCACCTTTCAAGGGAGCAAAGGAAGGCTTATCAAGAGAGAAGGCTCATTGGAACTTTATTCAATCTAGCACTCGTATGACTGTGGAACGTGCATTTGGCATTTTGAAAGGAAGATGGAGGATATTATTGAAGAAAATTGATATGCCACTTGAAAACATTCCAGATATTGTGACAGCTTGCTTATGTCTCCACAATCTATGCATTATACATGGAGAAGAATTTGATTTTGAGTGGACAAGAATGGCAGAAGAAGATATGAAGAAAACTCGAGCAGAATGTTTTGGTGATTTAAAAAATGCAGATACATTCTATGCACTCGAAGCAAGCATATTAGAAATGAGAAATATGCAAAAACAAGTCGTACAAGTTGAATTTCAAGATCCTATAGAAAATGATACAACAATTTCTGAAGACATAGATATTGGATGTGAAAGTAGAATAGATCGTGAAGAGAGGATGAAAGCCATGTTACAAGAAGCTATGTGAACTCACATGATGTTGGCAACGAGTTACTATAAGGACCATCTTGCCAAAACAGCTAAAATAACATTTCCTCTAGACTCTAGTTTTGACATAGAAGAGAACTAGAGTTTGTCAATCAAATGCTCCATTTGTTGATCTATCTTCCCTAGCAACTCATTGGTTTTGCCAAAATGTTCTAGCATAGCTGCTCCATTGTCTACCATTTTTCCGAAGTAAACTAGAGCTTGATCATGGAATTTTGTTTTTTTTGGACACGATGAAGGTTTAGATTGAAAGGCATCTTCATGAGATAAATTTTTAGATGCATCACAGCCTGCTTCTTCATCATCAATTTGTGCATCAACATTTACATTGTCCGTTATAGTTGCACTAACATGTTTTAAAACAGATCCAACTTGATGCCACCACTGATCCAAGGAGTCATAAAACTTACATTCATGTCTATTGTTTCCAGAGATTGAATTGGCAAGCTTGTCATCTTTGTAAGACTTGAAAATGTTCTCAAACTTCTTCTGGCATGCTTCAGCTATGCGAGAAAATCCGGGAATTGCAGCAAGCATTCGTGCTTGAAGTCGAATCCATATATCCACACCTGCAAAAAAATATAATTATTCTTCAAAGATATGAAGCAAATGAAAATGTTCAAAGACATGAAAGAAATAGAAATGCTCTAAGATAATTTTAAAACTAATGAAATAATTTTGAGAAATTGCAAAGAAGAATTTGTTAAAGTACATAAAGAAATTAGGATAGTGAAAATTTAGAATCACATGCATACAAAACTTGAGATGTATTTATATAGCTTCATTATGATGAAGAAACTACATGCCAAAAAAAATGTATAAAGTTATTGAAATTGTAGTTATGCAATTGAAAATTGATAGATTGATATTAAACTTCATATTCCAAAATGATTGTTAAATATTCAAATAATGCTTGTGTAGTAAATGAAAAGCATACCTTATTTTTTAGCATTCTTCTCGAATTCTCCATGCATTTCACCTCGAATTGCAATGAGGTGCTCAACATCACTGTCTGGCCAATTCTTCTTTTTCTCCTCCATGTCTTCTTCCTGAACTTCTTCTTTTTTGTTTTTTTTCTTGGTTGGAGTCTTCTTCTTCACAGGTCTAGATCTTCTTTTCTTTGAAGGCTCAACAATTTCGCAATCTTCTTCATCTTGAGCTTCCTTCCCTCCAACATCCAAATCATTGTCACACGCTTGAATGTCTCCAACCAAAGATCTACTAGTTGAAGAAGGCTCTTCCAAGTAGGGCTTGAAAGTACTCTCACTTTGAGTCGTGGGGCTAAAAAAAATTTCACTACCCACATAGTCCTCATCTTGGCTGCAAGTGAAAGGGAGCTGCGAGAAACCTACCATCTCAAAAGGAGACAAAATAGCAACTCTGAAATACACACAACACCATCACATTAGTAACAATTTCAAAGTTATATGCAAATGCACAACTTCCCAACAAATTGAATTGAAATTAGACCTTCCAACACAAAAAATCCAAGACAATAGAAATGCCAAACATTGAGGTTACCTTGACCTCCCCTCCCACTAAACCTCCTTGTAATCAAACCCCAATCAGTAACTCTATTTTTGCTCAATGTCTATGAAGTTTATACCACAAAAACTAGACAAAATTGCGCAACTTCTGACACAAATCTCATAACATTTGGACCTTGCATCACTAAGATACAAGACGCCGAAGTTGACAGACCCTAAGGTTACTTTCACCTCCCCTCTCACTAAACCTCTTTGTACTCAAACACCAATCGGTCACTCAGTTTTTGCTCAATGTCTATGAAATTTATAACACTAAAACTAGACAACATTGTGCAACTTTCAAAACAAGTTTCATAACATTTGGACCTTGCATGACTAAGATACAAGACGCCGAAGTTGGCAGTTGTTCAAAACACCTAATTTCTTTCAAACACCAAACTAACTAGGAATGTGCACAAGTTTTTGAACTCACCAAGATCACTTTGGAGACTTGAGGATTTGTGAAGAGCTACGTTGATCGAGTGAGAGGATTTGTTTGAAATACTTGAATTTGTAACAAGAGGAGAGTTGCAACGGCATTGCGATTCGTACGGGAAAACAATATTTTATTGAAAGTAGCTCTTGACCAGAAGCCCAGTTTCTTGTCCAGGGGGTTGAGGCCAGACAAGAAACTTGGCCTCCGGTCAAGAACTCTTACAAAAAGTGTTGCCACCTAGGATGCCATGTCATTTTTTCATCCATACTTCAAGTTCTCCACCGGACAAGAGTTGGCCGAGTGTAAACCCACTCCGGTCAAGAACAAGATTTGCTCCAATCATATTGCTCCATT
This sequence comes from Pseudoscleropodium purum, assembly GCA_963969395.1. NCBI lineage: Eukaryota > Viridiplantae > Streptophyta > Bryopsida > Hypnales > Brachytheciaceae > Pseudoscleropodium > Pseudoscleropodium purum. Next base: position 38,688,047 of record OZ017795.1, read on the forward strand.
TTCCTAGAATTCTTGACCGGTGCACTTCTTGACCGTAGTCTAAACCGGCCCTAAGCATCTAATTGAGTCCCCCCTCCTAGTATTTAATTTAGTCAATCTAAACGTTTGGAATCTAATATCTTTAAAAACTACCTCAATCAATTCTTCATTATGGGGTCATATTAGTCTATTAACTTCACTTAATGGTTGATACTTCACTTAATGGTTGATTCTCCACTTGCCTATTTTTTCTCCTTTCCTCTTTTCTTCATCAACTCCTCAATTCCCTCTAACACCTTCTTCTAATTGGCTTTGCTTCTCCACTTGTTCTTTTTCTTTTTTCTCTTCCTAAAATGCCTAAATTATATAGCCAAAATCCCATAGTAGAAGGATAGAGCAAACCAACAAGGTCAAAAAAATTTCCACCCTTGCTCTTTTGAGAAACACCTTGCAGTTGCTTACAAAGGCGGCATCATCAATATATATTGTTTGAATTAATATGGTACAAATACATTGTCTTAAATGGAATGCCAAGGCTAACATGCTAGTGTATAAAAGTGGCGGGGCTAATAAGCTTTATGGCAAAGCCTGTCCATTTTTGGATTTAAAAAATCCTAAATCCTGCCAATGGATATCTTGGATACTCGTTGGCAAGCCTATTAGGCATCTTGTTGACAATGTTCAAAGATCAACATTGCATCTCCTTATATCTTTTAAAAGAACACCCTCAATTGTAAAACTATAAAATATAATAACCTTCTTCAAAAAATGGCGCATGCATATCCCTCCATAGTCACAACAACCAAGTTTCATTCCTTTAAGCTAGAAAACAATAGCAAATCACAAGGCTTGAGGAAGAAGGAATGAACCTTCCATAGCAAGATATAGATAGTCAATGGCATCTCTCTAAGGCAAGGACAACCTTACTTGCTATTTCAATGAATAGGGTGTTATTTCCTTGTTGATTCATCTTCTTTCTCAAGGGTATCCACTAGTCTTGAAGTGGATGGAGGTGAACGAGTGGGTCAATAGTAGGTCATGCGTTCCATTACCTTAATTTACAGTGTAATAGCCACCTCTAAAGTATTTTGGAACTTAGATTGCTTGAGAAAGTGCGGATGATAATACTTTAAGCCTTCTAATTTAAAGGCTTATGTACACATTGTATGTAGTAGGTACATCTCTTTATTTTGAATTACTATCAACATGGATGTATTTTGAGATTGAATTGTTCTCTACATGTCATCAATGTTAGGGTTATTGCTCACACAACTTGGGTGGGTCCTTTGTCTCCTTTTTATGGGGCTACCCAAGTTATTTGAACATCTCCTAATCCCTACTCTAGAATAGCCTAACCTTGCATTGCAATCCAATCCATCAATGCAGTTGATTATATAACTCTTAAAGGATTTCAGGTTGAAAGTGACATTTGGAGAAATTGTCAACAAGGACATTTTTCCTCTTTAGATTGATGATTGGAGGGATCAAAAGAAATCTTTTAATTTCACCTATACAAAATAAGAAAATATAGGTTGCCCTTCACTAATTTTGTCACATTTGATACTATATAAATATTTTTTGTTATTGTACAAGAATTCACTACTTTTGAATTAGGTATTGTTGTAATTGGAAATCTTGAACCTCCATATGTACAAATAGAAATCTTTGTAGAAATCTTTGTTGACTTTGATGGCTAGTATAATAACATTTTGGGAATAAAGCAACCTAATGTGAAAACACCCATTCTTGTGAATCTTGTCCTTGTATCCATTCATATATCCTAGATTTCCATTATTTAATTGTTCCTAGACTTCCATTCAAGTGTCTTTGAAAAGTGTCATTTAGTCAACCTCATGTTTAATTGTAAATCTATGATTAGTTGATTGTAGATTTTGTCAATTTTTGTTTTCAAATTCCCCCATGTGACACTCAATTTTAGTGGTCTAGGGAGCTTCTACTTTGAAAATTCATACAAATTACATGCCATATCTAAAAAAAATTATTTTTAAATTTTTTTAAATTTGTGATTTTCAATTGCTAATACTACCAAAAAAAATTGTTTACATGAAACGCTCATGGATTGGTGTCATGTCAACAATCGAAATAATCATCCATGTAATTTTATGGGGAAAGTGGAGAACTGCAACTTTTGTAAGAAATCGCAAGAATTCATCAATTTGCTGAAGAATCGGAGTGCTGAAGAATTGAAAGACTTGCAATTCCTTCACTCGTCAGGCAACCGAAGGACTTCAATTCTCGAGAGCTTAAACTTTCAAGACAGTTGTGTACCGCACTCCACCGTAGCCTAACCTCACTTCAATAGTACTTCCCGGCGCGCGTAGCCTAATTTCACTTGGAACTAAATTTTCAGTGATTACCAAATTTTTTAAGCCAGGAGACAAATTATGTAATTGAAATTGGAATTCATAATTTTCCAACATCAAACGAATTAGATATGAATTTTGGAAGTCAAGATTCTCAATGTCTATGAAGTGTTACGTAGGCTGCCCCAAACGAATAGTTCCAATTGGACTCCAAGTTGTTGACTTTGCTCCTTGGAAGCCAATGAACCGTTGTTTTGGTTGTTATTATGACATCATAATTGTCCACTCTATATTCACAACTTAATCATTCATGGAACATGCACTACCAGTTGACGGACCTTTTAAGCCTACTGACTAAATTAGACAGGTCTATCTTATTTTGGTACACTTTATCATCCTACCATCTAGAAGTTGGCCAATGTTATTATTGTTGACATTTTTGCCCAAAAATTTCAAGTGAAATTAATAAAACCAAACTAACGAGTTGAACAATGCTGGAGAGAGAGAGACAAACTTGGAATTGGAGATGATGAAGTGGGGTGGTACCTTAGTATACAATAAAAAAATGAAAAAAAAAAAAATTCCACTTCTGTTGGATCCAAAAGTGGAAGTAGTGCCTCATAAGGAGTATTACACAAGTGACCAAAAAATTTGGTTTGCAAAAAAGAACTAGCCTCTTAATTTCTCTATTATCACTTCGTATACTGGTATGTAAGGATGTAAATTGCAATTATCATGCTGTAATGGATACACCACTTCCGGGACACTTCCATTTCGGCAACACAGAATTTGTAAAAGTCAATCAAAATACTTTAAAAAATGAAAATATGAAATGATGATGATGGCCCTACCAAATTCAGTGATGTAAATTGCAGAAAACTTCACTCTAGAAATGGTGACGTACCTGGACTGCCATACATTCAGCAAAATTGAGAATTGTGATCTCCAAACATACACAATCGAACAATGCGCTAGCTTTTTCATCCAAACCAGATCCATTTCTTGCTCATGGCATATTGAAAACAACTGCCATGTCACAGTTTGAGGTACAATATATATACGGAGGTAGACTCAATCCACGAGATCCTCCATAAGCATACTAACTTATCCTCACTTATTTTGAACAGCATGACACTAATTAATATTATGAGACGGTAGTCCAAACGTCCGGCGCTCCTGTTCCGAACTGAGGGCCCTCGAGGTTAACCTTGGTTGAGATAAACTTGACAGTTGCTTGAATTGGAGCACCTTAATCAAGCACTTTTGAATTCCACCTCGAGAGTGGCTTGTCCGTTGTTGGTCATGCTCCCAAGCAGCTGGAAGCCATTACTGCTGGTGTCGATCCACTGGTCGGGTTTGTGTGGGTATAGGAACCCACCGGATCCATTGTACAGGCGATCGTAGACACTGTAGTTGCCTTCTTCACGGCCATCAACCACGATCGCGTTCCACCAGTTCGAGTACAGGTTGTAGTCGTAGGGGACGGACCACATGACATGAACTGTCTTGTTCACATCCTGACAATATGATCACGGGATGAAACTGTTATGAGATAAAATTCGGAGACCAATGTGCAAAAAATGGATCATAGATATGGACACGCACATTAGGTACTAGGATTGATACTGGAGTCGTGCAATTTTCAGAAGTGGTTGCAAATTTAAGTTATAACCTCGGACTGTACAACTATAATTCATAGTGCTTTCGATCTGCAGTTACTTATGGCAATCGTCGCAATGAATGCCCACACAACATTGCCCTGGAAGGTGAATATGAATCGTAAATTTGCTTATTGTCGCGAACTGACCTGAATGTAGTAGGAGAACACACCAACAGACCCGCGAGCAGTACTTTCCGACTTGCGCGCAGAAAACAGACCAGCCGTTTGGCTTGGAATCTGGCGGGCAATGTTCTGATCGCTTGATCCACTCTCGAAGTATACTCCCACGCTTTCGAGTGTATACTGGAAATTGAAAGACCCAATCTTACTTTAAGTACATCAAAAACTTTATGTGGCAGTACTTGTTACTTATCAGTGCCAATTCAAGAATCTGTTAAGCATAGTAAGGAACTCATCTGGGTACTTATCGGTGTTGCTCCGGTATGTGGTGCAGGTTAGGAAAGACTATGATTCATACATACATTTCAAACTTAACCATCGCAAAATATATACTTTCCATGAAACGTTAGAGAATTGAGGGGCTTAGGCATGCAACAATATGTGCACGACCTAGTGAGAGATTCCGTTTAGATCTATTGTAATGTTGTCCGGAGATCTACTTACATCAGTGCAGTTTTTGAATCCGATTGCGATCTTTCGATCAACTCCGGTTATCCCTTCCACGATGCTTCTGAGTGAGCTCACCGAAAACTCAGCGATTGGAATAACAAGCTCTGCGGCCATCTTGCGATATCCTGCGAACACCGCACCATCACTTTAATGATCGATTGCACTCTCTTGTAGCTAAGTGCAGACCAAGTGTAATATTCAACTGGACTATTCGGTCGAGTTTATTTTACGGTGAGAAATTGATTGCTCTTGAAAGTCATGCAATATATCACATGCCACCACAGCGACAGTCTGACCGTAATCGCTACGATCTAGACTAAGAGAACAACTGTAACACGGAAGCATGAGGCATGTAATCTACACTACGAGAACAACTGCAACAAGGAAGCATGAGGCATAAAATTAATGCAGAAATGAACTTGGACCCGGGAGGGTGCTGTGACAGTACGTGTCTCGTGGGACAGGCGATCGATGAATTGCTCAGCAGTGTGCGTAATGCGAGAGTGAGGAAGTGAGATGGGTGGAGCTAGCTGCTGAAGGCATGGTACTTATACTAGTCCCATACATGATTTTTGTGAGTGCTTCCAAGCCAGAGGTGTGTGCACGCGGCTCACGATGGACGAGTGGATGACAGTGACAGGTTGCTGCATTCTGTATTATAATAAATCATAAAAATAGAAAACGACTTCCTGTCCGGATGTTTGATGGGTCACAAGCTAAGCTTAGAACGCGGCTATTTAATCATAAACTTTCCAAGCGTTCTCTTAAATTATTATATCAACTTAAAACTAGCATTTTTTAATTTCAAGTGCTATCATGTCTTTAACCCTAGAAGGACGGGCTGGTAGCCGCGGCTCTAAGGCTTGCAAACACCCTATGGCCGTGTGATTACATTTAAATGCCCAACCACATGACTAATGTAGAGAATCTACTTGTTTTCAGGCTGTACATCTTCTCAAGCTAGTAATGGTTCATTGTAAATCACAAATAGAGAAGATTGAGCATGTGGAGTGGCAATGAGTAGTCCGATCCCATGTGAGTCATGTGAAGTGATGAGCTGCCAGGTGACTCTGGGGATAGACAGAATTAGTTGATGAGGAGAGATCATATGTGGAAAGGAGTTTGTGACCGTGTCTACAAAACGTGAAGTACAAGCACCGACGGTAGTAATCACATCGAGCCACCGAAGTTGGAACACGAAGCTAAGTTTGGCAAAAATGGACTTTGCATTGACAGTAGAAGCCCAAACGTGCATTGTCTTTTTCCAAGCAAACGACCATTGTACGTATCAAAAAACTCTGAAAAAAGCAGCCTGTCAAAGTACAGAGGCGCCAGGCGCAGTCACTGTAATCCGAAATCGGCCGATCGTGGAGCTGGCAAGCTGGGAGGACTTGATGCGGAACGAGCAGGACCACTGTCTGAAGCCGCGGTACGGTTCGTCGCGGGAACACCGGCTGCCCTTACCTTACAGCGGGCATTCGCGCAGGGATGCCGATGCCGCGCCTGCTCCAGCGATAGCTGCCCAGTTGCGGTGGACCAATGCGGTGTTCACAGCTAGCTCCGGCCTGTTCCTGCTGACGCCATGTTCACAGCTCCTGTTCATGTTGACGCCATCTGATCCTCAGCTCCTGTTCCCATCTTCCCATGAAAGTGGACTCCTCTAACTACCGTTGCTGCTGCTGTGTTGAACCAGCTAGTTTGCCCGCAAGGCGTGGCCAAACGTTCATGTCCTGAGAGCCAAATCAGTTGTCACTTATTCCAATCGTACTGAAACTCTGCATCTCCATCCCATCGTTTAGAACCTCAGCCTTTCATTAGACGATGCGTGATTAAGTTATTAACATCAATGGGTTGCTGACGGTCAATGACTGGAACGCACCCCAACATCGTCACTATTGCTGCTGACGTTCAGAAAATGCCAAAAAAACAGAACCCGGGTAGCAAGGACACAAGATCGGAATGAATAGAACAGAGTGTCACTCTGTAGTCTACACTCACCAGTTCGATCGAAGAAATGCCTTCACCAAGCTCAACAGAATTGAATACCAGCTCAAGAATTGACTTTTCAGCATTTAATACCGTCCCAACAGATATCGGTGATTGGTTGCGAGATCATTTTCTCCATTTATTCTCTTCAGAGCCTTGTGTCAATACTGTAATTAACCACACACCCACACTTTCAGTTATCATTCCAAACCTCTGAACTACAAACCCCTAAACTACAAACCCCTAGTACAGCTGCATTGCCGATTTTTATGTGATTTCGTGCACGCCAGTTGCACAACATGTTACAGATTATGAGAAAAGGTGAAAGGGATTTGAATGACAAATTTATAACATTATGGAGCAAGTCCAGATGTTTGAGCCCATAGCAATGGCTACAGGCGAAATAGTCATGTGAACCCTAAACCCTACATTCTAAATCCGAAAGTGCAAACTAAACCTCACTGCAAACCAAGCGTAGGGTTTAGGGGTCAAATGAATTCATGTGAACCCTAAACCCTAGACACAAACAAAAGGAGGTTCATAGAACTGCAAACAATGGAAGTTTGAACGTCAGTTTAGATTTTCCTTGGTTTTGAATCACAGGATAAGAACACTCTTGAGCGAGTCAAGATATTTGGGTCTACAGGAAATGGCTAGAGGCAAAATATTCATGTGAACCCTAAACGCTACACACAGAGAAGAGGTTATGCTTAGATCTGCAAAAAGTTGAAGTTTAAACGTGATTTTAGAGTTTCTTGGATTCGAATGACAAGATTACAATACTGTTGAGCGAGTCAAGATGTTTGAGTCCACTTGAAATGGCTCGAGGTAAACTATTCGTGTGAACCCTAAACCCTGAAAGTTCCACAGAGAAAAGGTGGTGCACATTGCCGCAAAAAGTTGAAGTTTAAACGTATTTTGAGATTTCATTGAATGACAAGATTACATCATTACTGAGCAAAGAAGATGTGTGGATTCACATAAATGGCTAGAGGCAAAATATTCTGCAGTTGTCGGACATGTATTCTTGAGCACGTAGACACCAATAAACTACACCGTGGGCCTCAGGAAAGACATCCCATCTGCTATGCTGAATAATGTTATGCGAATCTACGATCAGATTGTTTTTTAATAACGTGAATTTGACACACATAGAATGAAAAACTCTTCGTGATTGAGTAATCTCATGGATTTATGGACAGTTCGAAATTTGAAAGTCATTTATCTTCAAATGTGCACATCTTGTAAGATTTATTTCATTTTGCGATTGAACGTCTTCTGAAACTGCAGTGGCTGGACGGAACCAATTACATGAAAACGATTCAATACATTCAAGTTGACCTGTTGCATGCGGAACTCAAATAGAAACAAGATAAGGACCAGAGTCTCCACACGATAGCAAATCCTGTGCAGGGACCATTTGTGCTGATTCTTGTGGAAAATTGACAAGGTCTTCAGGAGGTTTATTACATAAAGAATTAAAGCAAGGACACCTACCAGTACACCGAGAGCATATAACTTACTGAATTTGGGGTAAAATTGTGGTGTTGGGAGCAAGTTGGACAATGGAAGCGATTTTGTTGTGCTGGAGGGAGATGTATCGAAAGCTCTTTCCAATCTCCTCTGTGATAGTGAATGTCCCATTTAATCGATTCTTCTAGAGTTACCTGAAAAACACAAAAGCAAATCAAGCCATAGCTCATTTTTATATTCTTAAGTCTTAGAGGACATACAGACCCTAAACCCTCAACCCTAAGAAAAAACTTGCAAACCCCTTGCAACAAAATTCAGCAAAGTCCAATAAGTTGATGAGCAGAAATTTTTCATCAATTCCTTGCGGTGGTTCAGACTCTCACAGACCTGGAAGTGCAGGATAGCACAAAATATCAGCAGGGAGAGGCCCAACACGGTTACCATTTTCGAACCTTCTGTAATCTTCAAAAACATCCCCACAAGCAGAGTCAAAGCTTGATAAGGCATAAAGTTGAACATCATTTGAAAGTATGGAAATCTCAGGGACCTCAAAGTCTTGAAAGAGGGTAAGGAAGTTGTATCTATGAACTCAAACTTAAGACTGTATTGCCCCCAATAAACCCTATTCTAGACCAAAATCATTGTCTCCAATTAATGTGGTCGAATGTTTCACAGCCAACAGACTGTTAACAGAGTTCTCAGCCCTGAACTGTAGATAGAATAGTCTTTGAAAGCAACGAAAATGACTCACGACGGTAAAGACTTAGAAATCAACATTGTGACAGAAGTATTGACAGTTCAAGTGATTTTGGACCTAAAATTTAAAATTTCGACAAGAGTCTGTAAATAGTCTAGAGTTAGTTAAATTTGAGTTTAATGTAGAAAGCAATAGAGGATTCAGAAAAATGCACTAGAGAGCATGCCAATCAAGGTGCTTCAAGTTCTTACATGGTCTGAAGAGTACTTGAGGACGCATTAAAACCATGCAGGAAAACGCTGTGGATCGAAAGAATTGTTGCTAAAATCACTGCCAGACAGCTTTGCATATGTTCACTCAACAAACGAAAGAAGCAAGCCATTGAGACTGTACTTGGGAAAATATCAAGATGAACCAAGTCTAGGGTTTTTAGGGTTGAGGGTTTCTTACACATGTTCAAGCTGGTTAAGGACATCCAAATTCGGTAGAGTCCCAGTGAGCTGATTGTTGGATACACGACTGATCACCAGAACAACGTGGATACAAGAACAAGAAAACAGAAGTTAATATCCAACAGTAGATAGATAGCACAAAGTGACACTTACACTTAAAGAAAATCAAAAGGCAGATCAAATACTATTGATAATTCCTAAATATAACTTCTTCTAAGAACAAGGAAGAGTTTCTATATAAAACTGAGACTGAGAAATCAATTACCGCAAACTCTAAAACAATCATTTGAAAATTTGGGTCATCAAAAAATTTGCACATAATTGTTTAGTCTCTGCAAAGCTTAAAAAATCAATTTGCAAAAATGTCCATAGAATAAATGTTACACGCTTAACACAAATCAAACTTCACCTGTATAGTCAATGGAGCATCTAATCTAATGTATACTATATGGTTCATGGAGCCTGTCCTTTAGTAAAGAAATGCAAACGAGAAGCACAAGATTTCTGATTCAACTCGTCGATTTACCATCGCCAGGATCAGTGACCGCCATAGCTAGCGTCCAGCCGAATACAACAAACAGACTACGGCAGGCGCCACACTAAACCAAACTTTTGTTGAGCGCAGGTCTTCCATCTCCACTTGCTCGCTACCTTAACCTATCAGTAATGAAAAGGAGACGCAAGCTTGTCTGTCTGTCTGTCTACAGCAAATGTGAGCTCTACATTGTCACAAAGCAAGCTCTACTCTGATCGAGATAAGAATGGCCAACTAGCTAGGGAGCAGGAAACGCACTGGAAGCAGCTATTTCCCCTACTCAGTGCTGATTCACTCGAACCCTTCTCCAACAATTTGAGCCATGGAACTTGAAGCTGCGAACCCTGAAGCTAGTCGGTTGCAAACTCTGGTCAAGTTAAGTTACAAAAGTTTGATACAACAATGGTGAACTGATAATTAAGCACTCCGTACTAAGATTCATGCCGTTCAAGAGACTTGATCTACAACTATCCAAACTGTAGATTGTTGTGTGAATTTTGTAAGACTAGTTTACAATGAAATCGCTGGAGTATGCTGCATTCACATCCACCGTATGTCCACGAACTACCAAACGCTGTGCAGTTTCTGACGTAACCTGCACATGGGTTGCAGTGCCCAAGGCCCAGGTCACCACAGTAGAGACGCAGCAGCAGGAGCCCTTGCGCCTGTTGAAATGCACGTTTCTCCATTCCCGGCGAGAGGAAGGAAGTTCCTGCATGGTCTTGCAGGAATGTCAGATGCACCGCCATTGTTTCATCCCCTTGTCTGTCTTGTCACTCTTGGGTAGGATGGTAAAATTATACCAAGGTGGAGGCACCAATAACCATTTATTTAAGCAATTTTGGAGTAGGAGTTGGTGGATACTTTTCCCATGTAGGAAGATAGGAAATATGGGGATTGCAAACTTATCAGATTTATATTCCAAAAATTGAAATCCTTGGAAGCAAAAGAACTCTTGATTCAAAAGCAATGTCTAGAGTTTTTTAATTTTAATTTTTTAATTTTGATGATTCAAGACAATACTTTCTTGCTCACTACTTCACGTATTGTGTCAAATGTCACCTTATTAGTTCCAACATTGAAAAGGACGGAAAAAACAAATTTCAAGCTTGAGATCTTGCTTAAAGTTGGAAATAGAACAACCTCCAAGTTGGGTACTAGATGTGGTTGGTAATTAGTGCCTCCACCTTATTATATTGGAGCTTAATTTTGAAGATTTGTTGACAATAAAGTGAAAGAGTAAGTTACATTGTTGACATCTTTGCAAGCTAATGGATGAAGCGCTAGTTGAAAAAGTTTGTCAATGTAGGCCATCATTGTTACAGTGCTTTTGAAGTATTCTCTAGAAGCACTTTAATCATCTTTTTTCTCATGGGTGAAGTTGTTGTTGATTTTGCACCACATTAATCCAAATATTCCCACTTTCCTTAGTTAAATTGAGGCTATCCTTGAAGGATTAATCATATGAGAGAGGAGAACTCTATCCCATTAGGGATTATAGATTGGACAAAATGAAGCAAACGTCGATTAACACTTATACTACACACCTTCACTAGAAGGGAGACTCTTCTATAATGTCTTATTAAGTTTTTCATACAGGGATAATATAGTGATGGAAGGAAGAGTCAGATGTATATGTTGGTAAGAGGGGTGAATGAATTTTGGGAAGGGGGGATATTTTTATTTCATTTTAGATAGAGGTGGTAGTACTTGGTTTTTTTCTATTTTACATTTGTAGGGCAAAATTCATGTATGTAGCATATTTGATAGCAATGTTGTTTTATTATGTTAAAGAGAGTTTTGGATATGTGTGATTTAAGGATGTTTAAGTCTTGATGTAGAGCGTGGGAGGTGGTTGAATGAGCCATACCTTTGAGCTCCTACAATGATGACATTGAGAGGATTATAATCCATCTAGATTTGATGAGCTTGTGATCACATAATCAAACTTCAAAATCCTTCAATGTATATATTCTTAATGCCACTATACCAGTATACTATTGAAATTCATGTAAGCATTATTATTGAAAGATGCAATGGCAAGTCTTCTATAGGTCTTAAAATCTTCAATTCATCCTAATCACTTTTATAAATCCTACAAATTTACAAATTCTTTTGTAAAAGTTTATGTGATCTGGAAGGTTTGAAGGTAAAGTGAAGAAAATTCATTTCAAATATTGAATGTGTTTAAGAATCAAAATCTTTTACCATGAGTGTAAATTGTAGTGTAGAATATTAAAATGCAAACCAATTTATTGCATCTTTAGAAATTTAGAAATGTAATTGTAAGCTTAGAACTTGGACTATTACAAAATCATCATTTTTAGGAATTTTTTCAATGTTTTCCAAATAGAATTTAAACTTGGAGAGTTTGTTTATATTACTTATGCCCTAGAGCAACAAAAATCATTTAAAGATGATAGAGTTAGATTTTGTAAACTTAAAGCCAAAAGAGTGAGACTATACTACACATGTATTAAGGTTTTGAAAGAATGTTCCAAGCATATGAATTTTTTTAAACGATATGAATTGAGTATGACTTAATGATTTCTATAGACCATACATATTAGCTATGTATAAAACATCACAACAAAACCATTTATTTTTTAATGTAGCAAAAATGGTTTGGTCATAAATAAGTTAGCTGTTGACTCCAACAATCTTGTATGTAGAAGTTATACATCTTAATTCAAAAAGGTATCAAAATTCATTATATCTTTAATTCTAATAATTATTATAACCAACAACAAATTCAAAGATTCTTGAACTTTTCAACATACAATGGTTTTCAAAGGAACTATCAATCCACTTCAAAAATTGCCCTCACTAATAATTTTTTCAATAAAATCAAGTAAATTGTGGTATAAAAAGAGCACTATGTATAAATTTGAATTTCAAATTTCATCACTGAAGGATTCAACTACTACTCATTTAATCAATATTTCAAGTAAAATCATTTTTTTTCAAATTGACAAAATTTACAAGATGTTGTAGCATAAAAGAATAAAAACTTTTGAAAGGAACAAATGTTTAAAAATTTCATAACTTTACTAATATTCTTTGAATATATATATATATATATATATATATATCTATGTGTGTGTGTGTGTGTGTGTGTGTGTATGTATGTATGTATACATACACACTCATATAAATTTATTCCAACTTTTATTTTTAACCCCTAAAGGACCAAGGCCTTTTTTTTTTGCCAAAAAACACTCAAAACTACCATTTCTAAAGCAAAAGGTAAAAAAATTAAAAATTATTTTTTGTCACATCCAACTGTAGGATCTTACACCTAACTAATATGAAAATGTGTCGAAAAAATTCAGAATTTTTGACTACACAAATTGCATGATATCTACATTTAAAGTGGAAGAAACAAGTTTTTCAGCACATTATAGGACTAGATTTTTTGACTTTGAACATTATTAATTTAAATTTTTTGCACTACAGAGTTTTGAGCTTAAAATATTAATGGTATTAAATTGAGTTGAGAATATATTAAAAATTCAAAAAAACTTCATATTTATTCTTTAGAAAATTCTAAAGTAGAAGTAGACATAAGATAGATGGAAAATCTAGATTATTTATATCTCTAAAATGGAATAAAAATTTCACTGATTCCAATGGCGAGATTGTTCTAGCAAGCAAGATAGACCATGTGGAACTTCTTTTTTTGAAAAATTATAAAAATTGCATTCAAAAATGAATTCTATAGGTTATTTTTTCAAAAAGATGCTCTAATTGCCTAAACAACAAGATTGTCCATAACTTTCTCATAAAAATCTAAATGGAATGAATCAAAGCTTTCCATGTACAAAAAAAATAATATATAAGGAAAAAATTAGAAAAAAAAATTCATTTTAATTTTAATTTTTTAAATTGTTGCCCTCTGTCCCCTGTTTTGAGCTTATTTGGGCATAACTTTTGTTTCCAAGCACTGATTGAAAAAAAAAATCATACTACTACGAAGCTAATCAGTTTTTCTATCTTTAAAAAATGTTTCAAAAAATAAAGAAAAAAATTCAGCCCGTAGGTACCTACCCGAAATCTCATTTGTCCCCGGAAGGGACAATGGTCCTTTAGGGATTAAATACATCTTCAACAAGGCATGAAAGTACTACCATTTAATTCAAAAAACAAATAAATCTCATTCTACCAACAGTTTCTTTTATATAAATGTTGTAGTTGTTATAAAAAATTTAATTATGAAATTTGATTAAATTTAAAATAGATCTCAAATAGATTGACAAATAATTGAAATTTAGAGTTTAAGCCTAGAGCGGCACTTGTTCCACAACAAGTCTAAATTTCATTTCTAATTTCAAATTCCTCAATTATTGTATTGATAGGAATTTTTCAATGTTTGAAGGTCATTGAGGTTATCCCAACTACCTAAAATGTGTGGATGCACCATAATGTGCAACTTCAAAATATTATTTAGGAATTACTTTCAAACAATTGAAAGTAGTGTACTATGGCTCATGGATCATATGCATATGGTTGAATCTTTTCTTGGGCTAACCAATATGTATTGATTAAACATGAAACAAAAATCTTTGAATTCTTTTGAAAGCAATTGTGAATTGAGCTTCATGATTTTTACAAATTAAAACCCTTTTTGCAATGAGATTTCAATGTAAAATTGTAATCATAGTTAATTTCAAAGACATATCTATGTAGTTATTGAAGTCATGTTTGAATGGCTTTGTTTTGAATTGGGAAAAAAAAATTGAAATACACCCTTGATGAAATACTTACATTGTTTGAATTACAAAAAAATATCTTTAAAATACATGCCAAAAGGAATGCAATAATCTTAAAAATATTAGATGGACAAATTACATAGTAGAATGAAAAGCATTCAAACTAGATCTTTGAATGATCCAAGATTAAAGGTAGCATTGAAGACTTTTGAAAGTCACTATAGATTAATGACCATAGTATAGGGTTCAAAGTGCCTTCTAAAACTTCTAATTGTTAGGTGTGTATATAAGTAGGCCAAAAAAATTTAGATCTTTTACGCATAGATTGATTAGATATGAATTTTTTTCAATTTATATTAATAAATTTACAATAATTTCAAATTTTTATAGTAAAATTTGACATTTTTTCTATTGATAGAAGACATGTAATTTTGTCTCTAAGAAATAGATTCTTTAATTCATATATAGTTACAAAATTGAAGTATAGTGTGAAAAGGATCTTAAAGTCCTCCATTCTATAAGCCCCTATTTTGCAATTGTGCATAAATGAATTTTTTAATATTTATTTCAAAAAAATCTAATTACACATAGTTTATAATTCACAAAAATTCTAGAGTTTTTTGGGGAAAATTTGAAATTATTATAAATTCATGAATATGTACTAAAGAAAGCTCATACTAAATACAAAATATGCTTTAAAAATCTAAAATTTTCTCTACATGTGTATATTCACTATAAGAACCCTAAATTTTAAGTGACAAATTTTAGGTGACATCAAATGTCACAATCCATGTATTTATTTCAACAATGACATCCAATGTAACATCTTGATGTTACGTTGGATGTTATATTTGATATAAAAACACAAGTTGTCATTCAATGTCACCTAAAATCAGTCAACTTAAACTTCAAGCCTAGTAGGAAAAAGAAGTAAATGTGTTAAATAACGCTAGACTATAATGATGGCCTTGCACACTATTGCCATAATGTTTCTAAAACCTCATTTCATCCATTGTGTAGAACTAACACATACAAAACTTGCATACAAAAATTGTATATTCTAAATTATATACTCTAAATTGGCCTCCTTCAATTCTAACCTCCAGAATAAGGAAGCCACTAAATTTAAAATCTTCTGGAAAGAAGGGCCACATAACTATACACTGAAACTCACCTGCCACCCCAGTTTCCCATTAGTTCCCCCCTTCTCTCTCAAAAAATTTGTGAGTCGTTGATTTTTTTGAAAAAAAATGCTTGCCCTCAAAATTGACATTGATTTCTCAAAAAATCACAAGATGCTGATCTTGTGAAATTTAATCTGAGCTGTTCAAATATAAAATAAAAATACTGAATAAAAATACGAATATGAGTATGGGTACTAGATATAAGTATCAAATATGTGTACTGAATACGGGTACTGGATATATGTACTGAATACGTGTATTGAATATGGATATTGAATACGGATACTAAATACGGATACTGAATACAGATAGAGTATTGGATACGAGATCAATTGTCCCATATTGTTTGTCAAGAACTTTCATTCTGAAAATTACAAGAGGGGGTGGGGGTGAGAGGGGGTGAGATAAAAAAATTTAAATCAAATTCTAAATGATAGGTGGGGGTGAGATAAAAAATTTTAAATCAAATTCTACATGATAGGTGAGTGGGGGTGGTAAAATAAAAAATTTTAAATAAAAATTGAGGGGGGGAGTGTATAGTGACACTTTGTGTCACTATACACCTTGAGTGCCTAAAACTTAATCAACTTCACTATCATAACTATGAATCCGAAAACCAAAAAAATAACACTAACTTAAACTATTAAATTGACTTTTCCTTTAAATTTTGAACTTTGAATTTTTTTATATACAAATTTTATTTTTTGACTTTCCTTGGATGATTTTATTACATTTTCATCTATTGTTATTACTTAACTTCATCCAGATAGAATTTCTTTAATTTTTTGATCTATTCTTAAAGTTTAATATGTTTTAAAAAAACTCTAGAAATTAAATATTCTATTCTAAATTCAAATCTGAACTCTAACAAAATTCTAAAGATCTGAAATCAATAGTTTAGTTCTTAATTTATTTTCTATTTCTACAAAAAGATTAATTCAAAGAGCAAAGTTTAAGCACTAACGTCTAATATTGATGATACCATGGTTCCATCTTCTTGCACCACAATCATGATGAACTCGTAATACCCATTGCCTTTCATCTTGTTGATTTTGTTGTATTTTTGCTTATGGTTTCTATTGTCTCAATATTCATCATGATTTTCTCAAACTTTTTGTGAAGATAGAAAAATACATTAGCTTTCTGATAAATATAAATTTTCTTTCAATTGGTGCATGGGACAAAAATTATGGCACAATAAGTTCCTTTTTTAAGGTTTGGTGGATTGATCCCCCTCTACAATTTAAAATAAATCTTTTTATAACTTGTTTCTTATAGATTGTAATTTTATTTACATGTAAAGCATTTATTCTTTCTATTTGGATTTGTTATGAAAAAGTTATGGCATTAAAAAAATTTAGGCCTATCTAGGTGATTGGGTCATTTGATTGCATTGAATTGTATAAATAGAGAAAATTTCATTCCAAATTGTCTCGCAAAAAAATTGTCAACAAAAGTCAAATATTGTGCTATGTCAAATTTTCAATTAAAAAGTTATTTAAAACAAATATTAAAAAAATTTGTTGTATATATACATCCGCCAAAAGTCAAATGGACTTTCGTATGGCCCAAACTTTCTGTAATGGAAAATTTGTTTTTTTAAGCGATTATGCATCTTTTTGAAAAGATAAATTGTAGAATTCATTTCTGAACTTAATTTTTGCAATTTTTCAAAAAAACATTCACAAGGCTCGGACCTTTTGCTTATTAAAACAATCTCATTGTTGAAATTAGTATCACATTCAATTTCATCTCAGAGCTATCAACAATTTAGTTTTACCTTCAATCTTGAATTTACTTCTACTTAACACTTTTTGTAATTTAAGTGTACGTTTTTTTGACATTTTTTTCTTAGAGTCTCAACTCAATCCTTTAATATAGAAAATTAGAAATTCAGAATTAGTAGTGCAAAAATTTAAAGTTAAGATGATTCAAAGTCAAAAAATCTAGTCAAGCAAGGTGCAAAATTATTTGGATTCTTCACTTCAAATACAAGTATCTTGCAATCTATACAATCAAAGTTTTTGAAATTTCTTCCACATTTATACACTAGTCTTGTACAAGATTCTACAATTAGATATGCAAAATTGAATTAAATTTTTCTTTGCACTTTACATTAGAAATGACAGTTCTACATGGTGTTTGATGGAAAAAGGTCTTGGAACTATAGGGGTTAAATAAAAAGGTTTCAAAAGGAATTCAAACTTCTAAACTACTTCCTTTGTGTTCTCAATCATCTAATATTCTCTTCTTATTTTTCTACTATTATGTTTGATTTTTTTAGGATTTTCCACTAAATTCTAAATATTCTATATTGCTACCATTGATTTCTACTAAACTAATGATTACTAAAAATCAAACTAAATGGAAAGGCATGGTCTCATAAAGTCTACTAAGCATCTAATTAATCCCTTTAGTATCTACTTTAGTCAATCTAAAGGTTTGAAATCTAATATCTTTAACAACTACCTTGATTAATTCTTCATTATGGGGTCGAATTAGTCTATTAACCTTACTTAATGGTTGATTCTCCACTTGGCTACTTTTTCTCCTTTCCTCTTCTCTTCTTCAACTCTTCTTGAATTCCCTCTAAAACCTTCTTTTAATTGGTTTTGCTTCTCCACTTGTTCTTTTCTTCTCTTCCTAATATGCCCAAATTATGTAGCTAAAATCCCATAGTGGGGGATAGAACAAACCAACAAGGTTAGAAAAATTCTACCCTTGCTTTTTTAAGAAACCCCCTTCAGTTCTCTACAAAGGTGGCATCATTAATATATATTGTTTGAATTAATATGGTACCACTCCACCGGCTTGAATGGAATGCCAAGGCTAGCGTGCTATTGTGTGAAAGTGGCTAGGACTAATAAGCTTTATGGCAAAGCTTGTCCATTTTTGGATTTTTAAAATCCTTAATCTTGCCAATAGATATCGCACATCCTGATGGCAAGCCTATTGGACACCCCATTGATGATGCTCAAAGACCAACGTTGCATCTCCTTATATCCTTTAAAGAACACCTTCAATTATAAAAACCTTCAAATATAACAACCTTCTTTTAAAAAAAATGGCTCGTGCGTGTCCTTCCATGGTCATAGCACTTGAGTTTCATTCCTTTAAGCTAGAAAACAATAGCAAATCACAAGGCTTGAAGACAAAGTAATGAACCTTCTATAGCGAGATATAGTTAGTCAAGGAGATCTCTCTAAGACAAGGACAATCTTAATTGCTATTTTGATGAATAGTGTGTTATTTCCTTGTTGATTTATCCTCTTTCTCAAGGATATCCACTAGTCCTGGAATATATGGAGGTGAATGAATGGGTCAATAGTAGGTTATGCCTTCCATCACCTTAATTCACCATGTAATAGCGACTTCTAAAGTATTTTGGAGCTTAGGTTGCTTGAGACAATGCGGGTGGTGATACTCTAGGCCTTCTAATTTGAAGGCTTATATATACATTGCATGTAATGGGTACATCTCTTTATTTTGAATTACTATCAACATGGGTGTACCTTGAGATTGAATTGTTCTCTACATGTCATCAAGGTTAGGTTTATTGCTCACACAGCTTGGTTGGCCCTTAAATTGTCTCTTTTTCATGGGGCTACCCAAGTTATTTGAACAACATCTTCTTATTCCTACCCTAGAATAGCCTAACCGTGCATTGCAATCTGATCCATCAATGTAATTGATTATAAAGCTCTTATATATAGGATTTCAAGTTGAAAGTGACATTTGGAGAAATTGTCAACAAGGACATTCTTCCCCTTTAGATTGGTGGTTGGAGGGGTCATGAGAGATTTTTCAATTTCACCTACACAAAATAATGAAATATAGGTTGCCCTTCACTAATTTCTTGACATTTGACACTATATAAATATTTATTGGTATTGTATAAGAATATACTACTTTTGAAATTGGTGGTGTCGTAATTGGAACTTGTGAACCTCCAAATGTACAAATAGAAATCTTTGTTGACTTTGATGGCTTGTATAATAACATTCTTGGGGTAAAGCAACCTAAGGTGAAAAGACCCATTCTTGTAAATCTTGTCCTTGTACAGGTGATTGCAAGAAACACTTGTCCTTTTTTTGTATCCCCTTGATCTCCATGGAGGTGTTTTTTCCTCATAACTTTTGCGGCTTAAGTCCGTTTTATCTTAAATTTGGAGGAAACGTGCATGTTGTTGATTTACACATTCAATATTTTTTTCAATTCAAAAAAAAATTTACTATTTTTAAAGTGGCCCCAATTGGGTGTCTAACTTGGCTATTTTGGAGGTTTTCAATCCTATTTGGAGACTAGAAATGCGATTTTGAAGTTAGGGTTTTGACTTGTTGTAGGTGGGCTAACATTCTAAAGGTGTCAAATGAGATTTTTGGCAAAGAAACCGGTGTAAGGGTTGCACATGGGTTGAAAGTGGACACTGTTTGCACAAGCACTATGAAGAGGGAGAAATTTTTTATGATGAATTTTTTGTTCACATGGACCCAGAGAAAAGATTTAAGAAATGGATTTTTTCTTTCAATTATTTCAATTTTTTTACTATTTTCTAAAAATCAAATTCAAAAGTATCTATTTCTTACATTTTTCTAGGCCTCTTTTTTTGGGCATAACTTTTAGAGAAGAAATTTTTTTAGGCTTGAATTTTCACACATGAACTATTTTTAATGCTATACTAATTATCCATATTTTATTTTATTTAAAAAAAATTTATTCCAAAAGTCATGAAACTCTAGTAGTAAGGCCGTTATGAACCAAAAATGCCAAGTGTTTCTTGCAACTACCCATACCCATTCATGTACCCTAGATTTCCATTATTTAACTTTTCGTAGTCTTTCATTAAAGTGTTCTTCAAAAATGTCATTCAATCAGCTTCATGCTCAATTGTGAATTTGTAATTAGTTGACTATAGATTTGGTCAAATTTCAGTTTCAAATCCACCCGTGTGACAGTTTGAGTGGTCTAGGGAGCTTCCACTTTGAAAATTCATAGAAATTACATCGCATATCCAAAAAATCTTCTTTATTTTAAAAATGTTCTATTTTCTAAATTCATGATTTTCAATTGCTAATGCTACAAAAAAAAAAAAAAAAAAAAAAAAATTGTTTACAGGAAAAGGTACCTCCAACTCTGCTGAATTGCTTATTTTGACGGGTTTTGGGTGCCTCCACCGTAATTTCACTATTTTGTGTACCAGCCAGGGATTAGTCTCCATGTAGCGACATGTTCGAATTGCAGCATGAGAAGGTGTGGTTGCACGCATTCCTCCTAATAACGTGCTGGTGACTGGAAATGGATCAGGCTCGTGCCACCAGGAACACCCGGGAGCCGACGGCATGCCATTCTTGGAAGCAACTGGCTGGGCAATGCCAAGACTTCAAGACCATTACTGGATATGATAACTGTTAAGTGAACAGAGCAAGCAAGTTACTCCATACTGATCTCTAACGAAGGCATTCGGTGTGAATACTACTATTAATACAAGGTCTTTCATGCGAATATCTATTGGCATATATCACACAAGACTCACCAGGAAGCTAGGTGACATGAATCGAACGAAACATTCATTCTCGAGTAGTAAGCGTGTAAGAAACGTTCATGGATAGGTATCATGTCAACAATCGAAATAATCATCCATGTAATTTTATGGGGAAAGTGGAGAACTGCAACTTTTGTAAGAAATCGCAAGCCAATTCATCGAGAGCTTAAACTTTGCTGAAGAATCGGAGTGCTGAAGATTTGAAGACCTGCAATTCCTTCACTCGTCAGGCAACCGAAGGACTTCAATTCTCGAGAGCTTAAACTTTCAAGACAGTTGTGTACCGCACTCCACCGTAGCCTAACCTCACTTCAATAGTACTTCCCGGCGCGCGTAGCCTAATTTCACTTGGAACTAAATTTTCAGTGATTACCAAATTTTTTAAGCCAGGAGACAAATTATGTAGTTGAAATTGAATTCATAATTTTCCAACATCATATGAATTAGATATGAATTTTGGAAGTCAAGATTCTCAATGTCTATGAAGTGTTACTTAGGCTGCCCCAAACGGATAGTTCCAATTGGACTCCAAGTTGTTGACTATATATCCTCCTTCGAAGCCAATGAACCGTCGTTTTGGTTGTTATAATGACATCATAATTGTCCACTGTATATTCACAACTTAATCATTCATAGAACATGCACTACTAGCTGACGGACCTTTTAAGCCTCCTGACTAGATTAGGCAGGTCTATCTAATTTTGGTATACTTTTTCATGCTACCATCTAGAAGTTGGCCAACGTTATTATTGTTGACATTTTTACCCAAAATTTCAAGTGAAATTAATAAAACCAAACTAACGAGTTGAACAATGCTGGACAGAGAGAGACAGACTTGGAATTGGAGATGATGAAGTGGGGTGGTAACTTAGTATACAAGAAAAAATGAAAAAAAAAATTCCACTTATGTTGGACCCAAAAGTGGAAGTATTGCCTCATGATACGGAGTACTACACAAGTGACAGAAAAAAGTTTGGTTTGCAAAAAAGAACTAGCCTCTTAATTTCTCTATTATCACTTCTGATAGCGAATACCGGTATGTAAACATGTAAATTGCAATTATCATGCTGTAATGGATACACCACTTCCGGGACACTTCCATTTCGACAACACAGAATTTGTAAACAGTGCTTTAAAAGTCAATCAAAATACTTTAAAAATGAAAATATGAAATGATGATGTGGCCCTACCAAATTCAGTGATGTAAATTGCAGAAAACTTCACTCTAGAAATGGTGGCGTACCTGGACTGCCATACATTCAGCAAAATTGAGAATTGTGCATGATCTCCAAACACACACAATCGAACAATGCACTAGCTTATTCTTCCAAACCAGATCCATTTCTTGCTCATGGCATATTGAAAACAATTGCCATGTCACAGTTTGAGGTACAATATATATACGGAGGTACGTAGACTCAATCCACGAGATCCTCCACAAGCATACTAACTTATCCTCAATTATTTTGTACAGCATGACACTAATTAATATTATGAGACGGTAGTCCAAACGTCCGGCGCTCCTGTTCCGAACTGAGGGCCCTCGAGGTTAACCTTGGTTGAGATAAACTTGACAGTTGCTTGAATTGGAGCACCTTAATCAAGCACTTTTGAATTCCACCTCGAGAGTGGCTTGTCCGTTGTTGGTCATGCTCCCAAGCAGCTGGAAGCCATTACTGCTGGTGTTGATCCACTGGTCGGGTTTGTGTGGGTATGGGTACCCACCGGATCCATTGTACAGGCGCTCGTAGACACTGTAGCTGCCTTCTTCACGGCCATCAACCACGATCGCGTTCCACCAGTTCGAGTACAAGTTGTAGTCGTAGGGGACGGACCACATCACATGAACTGTCTTGTTCACATCCTGATATGACAGCATGATCATGGGATGAAACTGTTATGAAATAAAATTCGGAGACCAATGTGCAAAAAATGGATCATAGCTATGGACATGCACATTACTAGGAACGATACTGGAGTCGGGGAATTTTCAGAAACTCCAGTACTTCCTTCACCCGATTCGACTCGGGAGACCAAGATTGCAAAATTTAAGTTATAACCTCGGACTATACAAACTGTAACTCACAGTGCTTTCGATCTCACTGCAGCTATGGCAATTGACTCAATGAATGCACAAACAGCAATGCCCTGGGAGGTGAACATGAATCGTAAATTTGCTTATTTTCACGCACTGACCTGAATGTAGTAGGAGAACACACCAACAGACCCGCGAGCAGTATTTTGTGACTTGCGCGCAGAAAACAGACCAACCGTTTGGCTTGGAATCTGGCGGGCAATGTTCTGATCGCTTGATCCACTCTCGAAGTATACTCCCACGCTTTCGAGTGTATACTGGAAATTGAAAGACCCAATATTAATTACCATAAGCACATCAAAAGCTTTGTGTGGCAGAACTTATTATTTATCAGTGCCAAGACTCAGTCTGTGTAAGCATAGTAAGAAACTCAACTGGGTACTTATCGGTGATGCTCCGATATGTGGTGCACGTTAGGAAAGACTGTGATTCACACATATATATTTCAAACTTAACCATCGCAAAGTACATATATACTTTCCATGAAGCGTTAGAGTATTGAGGGGCTCAGGCAACAATATGTACACATTATGTTGAGGGATTCCGTTTAGACCTATTGTAACGTTGTCCGGAGATCTACTTACATCAGTGTAGTTCTTGAATCCGATTGCGATCTTTCGATCAACTCCGCCTATCCCGTCCACGATGGCTTTGAGTGCGGTCACCGAAAACTCAGCAATTGGAACGACAAACTCGGCCATCTTGCGATATCCTGCGAACACCGCACCATATGTCACTAGTTATTAATAATGATCGATTGCATTCACTTAAGTGCAGACCAGGTGCAATATATCAGATGGACTATAATTGCTTCTATTCGGTCGAGTTTTGTTTTACGGTGAGAAATTGATTGCTCAAGGTCATGCAATCCCATGGCGCCACGTACTGACAGGCAGCTTACACAGTCATCGAGCGACAGTCTGATCGTAATCGCTATGATCTAGCTAGCTACACGTACTACGAGAACCACTGGAACAAAGAAGCATGAGGCATATACTGCGGAAACGAACTTGTAGCGGGGAGGGTGCTGCGCTGTACGTGACAGTGTCTCGTGGGAAAGACAATCGATGAATTGCTCAGCAGTGTGCGTAACTGAATGCGAGATCGAGTGAGGAATTGAAGTGAGATGGGTGGAGCTCGATGCTGAAGCCATGGTACTTATACTAACTTAGTCCCAGACACACGTTTTTTGTGAGCGCTTCCAGCCAGAAGTGCGTCCACGCGGCTCACGATGGACGAGTGGTCGGCACTGACAGGTTACATAATGCAACATAATGCGGTGACAGGTTACATGCAACATAATGCATGGCAGGTTACTGCAACACAATGCAAAAAGATTTCTTCCTACAAATTTTATTGCAATTTAATTAAAGGTGATGAAGCCAAAATCGAGTTACAAATTCCTTGCAAATTCCCTTGACCGCACAGTGTGTGGTCGATGGGCGGTAGTACAAAATTTTGTTCGCATCCCAATCAAATTGGAAATTGAATCGTGCGGTTACTGTACGGTGAATGGCAACTTTTGTTGTGTAGTTTTTGGATGTGTGGTATAAATAAAAGGTTTACTCTAGTACATGTCTAAAATTTAATCTCATTCTTTTCATAATTAAAAACCTTAAATTGAATTTTATATAATTTAAAAAAAAATTCTTTGTAAGAATCATAGTAATTACAAATATGATTAGAATAGTGTAAAATTAAAAAAATGGAAATAATAATGACAAACACCTCCATATAATTGATGTACTTCTTCACTCTTACCAAGACAAATTCAATTGAAAATGTCTAAAAGTTGTGTCTTTTGAGCATTGAATATGCTATCTTCAAAGTGTCACAAAAATTACAATTTTCAAAATTTTGGAAAAAATAAAATGAAGTAATAAGTAGATTATTGGAGCAACAAAATTTTAGTTTAGTTCAAAAACTTTTAACCCCTTAAGGACTTGAGCTTCTTATTTGAGCTAATTTTAGCATTTTCAATTGTGATCAAACAACAATCTGATATTTTTACTACTTAAAACTCTGATTCTATATGACTTTGAGAAATTGCAATTTGTTTCGTGAAAAATTCTAATTGTTATCATTTTTGTTGCAAAAATTGAACATGAAATCATGAATGAGTAAAAATTGCAAAAACAACTCAAATTATTTGAAATTTTCTTGGGAGCTAAAAGTAGCAATGAAGATTAGCATGAAAAATTTTCAATTGGTTATTTTGTTTTTTACAGTCAAAACAGCCACATCAAACACCTTGAAGTCAAATTTGACTATCAAACGAAATTTATCCTTTTATTTAATTTATATACAGAATTTTTATATTTTTTATGAGTTGAAAAATAAAATTTCTATCAATTTTTTATTTCTTTCATTAATTTTGAAGGAAAAATAAAATTATTTTGATTTTTCATAGCTAAAGTTGGAAATAAAATTATATCAATTACAATATATATTAGAATAACCTATAATTTTAATTGTAAATGAAGGGTGGAATGAGAAACATAATTTTATAATTTAAATTCAAAATACATTTTAAAAATATATATGAATAAAAAGCACACTATATTGCATTATTTGGATTTTAACACATGGAGTTTTCAATTGCAATAACTCTTTCAATTTTTGACATTTCTCAACTTTAAAATGGAATAGAAACAAAACTTGTTAAGCTTTGTTCTTTTTGTTGAAATCAAATTCCAAAAAATAGTTATTTTAAAAGTTGTAATTAAGTTTGACCAAGGTGCATCCACTCTTTGGATGCTTGTACCTTTAAGGGTTAAAAGCAAGAACTATGCGAAAATTCAAGATTTGACTTTCACAATGCCCATTGCATTGTCCTTCAACCACTAAAGGATGAAATTATGTTTTTCTTTGACATTGAAGCAATTTTGGAGAGCTTACTACAAATGGAATTTTTATTTTTATTTCTTTGAAATTTTCACACAATATAATTGTGCCCTAAGAGTACCTTTAAGGCCCAAAAAATTTCATAACTTTTGACTACATGGTTCAAAAATTATTGTATAATACGTAGTTTTCAATACTCAACAGGTAGTCTTAAAATTTCTTAAAAAATCACTTTTTGAAGAAATAAAAATTTGAAATTGGTTTTATAGCTTTATATATATATGGAAATATTTGAATCATTCCATTTTGATATATGAGATGAAAGTTATGAGGTGTTCTAATTTGTAGATTGTTATGGATTCCCTACTCTAAATTAAACTTTGGAGTCCTCTATTTAACTCAATTTTTAATATTTTTTGGAAACAAAATAAAAGCATATGATGTAGATTGTTTATTACTACATTTCAACAATTGTAATTGGCATTTTTCAATTTTATAATTCAATTTTTAACAATTTAGTATTTTAAATCATTTTCTAATTCTTTCTATTTACTATTTTTTTCCTATATGTTGTGCAATTCCAAATGATTTAAAATTTTCAAGCATATAGCCAACTTGCCTTGAAGAATGAATCTTAAAAGGCACCACCATTTTGGAAATTTTTTCATACAAATGTGACCTTCTAAAGTGCAGTTGCCTAGGTTTTTTTATAGGGCCAAAAAAAGGATTTTCATCACTTGAAACGCTAATATCTTACAATCTACAAAGTGGAAATATTTTACATCCTTTTCACATCTTCTCAAACTAGCATACTACAAGATCCTATAGTTACATGTGTCCAAATTTTTTTGGCAATGGCAATTTTGAAGTGTTTTTGGTGAAAACATGGTCTCCAACTTTTAGGGGTTAACCCCTAAAGTCCCGTTGTCCCCTAAGGAGACAATGGATTTTGAGTAGGCTCATACAGTCTCAATATTTGTTGTAATTTTTTTTAATTTTCTGGTGAAGATAGAAAATTACATAAGCTTTCCAAAAATATAATTTTGATTTCGATCAAAGACTAAACTCATGTACATCTAATGAATAGTATCTTGTCCTTTAGGACGTGAAATGAATAGTAATTAGTCCAATGTGACAACCATGAGACCAATAGCAAAAGTTATGACATTAAAAGCCTTTTTTTTTTTAGTTTGGCAAGCAAAATAAAACCTTCAAAAAATAATTTTTATCTTAAAATTTTATTTTTTATAGATTGTATTTTTATGTCCATTGGAAGCTTTGATTTATTCCATCTGGATTTGTAATGTGAAGTTATGGATAATCTTGTTTTCCGGGCAATCAAAGAATCTTCTTGAAAAAATAACTTCTAGGATTCATTTCTAACCTCAATTTTTACAATTTAAAATAAATAAAAATTGTATGAGGTTAAGATCTTTTGTGAGAACAATCTCACTATTGAGATTAGTGTATTTCAATTCCATCTTAGAGCTATGAATAATTTAAATTTTCTTCCAATTTTAAACTTACTTCTAATTAACACTTTTTTAATGAGTGAAAATTAAGTGTGTATTTTTTTATTTTTTTTATTCCTAGACTCTCAACTCAATTTTCTATCATGTAAAATAAAAAATTCAAAATTAATAGAGCAAAAATTATAAGTTATGAAGGTTCAAAACCAAAAATTGTAGTTGAGCAAGGTGCCAAAATATTTGTTTCCTTTACTTTAAACGCAAATATCTTGCAATCTACAAAGTCAAAGTTTGTGAAATTTCTTCCACACGTTTTTGTATTAGTCTAGTATAAGATCCTTTGGTTAGATATACCAAAAAAACATTAAATATTTTTATATTTCTTTGCTATAGAAATGACAATTTTGAGTGGTTTGTGATGGAAAAGTAGCTTTCAGACTTTAGAAATTAAGGGTTAATTTTAAAATTTTAAATTTTAAATTTAAATTTTAAATTTTTTTACGTAGTATTATTTACTAGTGTGCCTTGTGCATGGCCACAAAATAATATAATAAAATAAAAGTAGAAGTATTTTTTTAATTTTTTAATTTATAAAAACTTTGAAATCAATCAATAACTTTCACACTAGAGGTCCGACCAAAAGCCACAAAATAAAGTCCATAAACCCCTTCTCACATAGAGCTTTTCAATAATACCAAGATTGCGACTAGGGGATGCACAATCCGAGAGATCTCAATTTAACAAACAAAAGAAAAGAAACAACGTAACTTAAAGTATAAACTAGTGTCCTTCATGCCATTGTCATAGTCAAAATAAAAGTAAAAGTAATTTTCAAATTTTTGTTTCATAAAATCTTTTTAATTCAATATCTTTCCTTTTGTAGGTCGAAATACCATGAAACAAAGTCCATGCACCCCTTTTTGCCAAGGTTTTTCTGATGGTACCAAGAATGCAATTGAAGGTCACATAATCCAAGAAATCTCAATGTAGCAAACAATAAAACAAAATAGCCTAACTTTAGGTATGCATATAATATCAAAATCGAAACTATCACGACTGTGACCTATATCTTTGCTACAACCAAAATAAAAGTAAGAATAAATTTTAAATTTCTTAATTCATTAAGACTTTGAAATTTAATAACTTTTATATCCTAATGTAAAACTATGCCAAGAGGTTGTATTCTTAGTACAAATAGAAAGCTTTATGCACAAAGGAGTGCATGGGTTTTGTGTTGTGGTGTTTTGACATGCCATGTCAAAGTTATGGTTTTTTCAAAACAAAAGATAATTTAATTCATAAAATTGACTTTGAAATTCAATAACTTTCACACTAAATATCCAAACGCCAAGAAACAAAGCCCGTAGATCCCTCTTCTCAAAGAGCTTTCCAATGGTATTTCTAAAAATGACTCATGATTCCTAATTTTTTTTTTAAATCTCAATGTATCAAACAAAGAAACAAAACAAATAAAACAAAACAAACAATCTAACTTTTTCAAAAAATGTATCACCACTTCAATCTTAGACTTTCATCACGTTGTAACTATTATAAAATTGAGTCATCCTCCAAGTAAAGCACTACTCCTTCAAGTCAAATTCGGTATTGAACCATTCAAAGAAGATTGTTAACACCTCAAATACATAACAATATTCATTAGATTTATTCTTGCTTTGACCTTGAAATGCTCCAACGTCCACATTCTAAATGATCAATGGAGGGCTTTTAGGCACTATGTAGTCCTATTAACTTCTCATTCATCCAATGTAATACTTGAATCTTAAAAAGGCAACCTTATTTAACCCATAAAGGACCAAGTGTTTGTTCAACGTATGCAAAAAATCTTAGGTAGGTTTCAACAAACTCATTTTTGGTTGAATGCTTATGAAATTTGGACACAATGCATAAACATGTACCTCTTTGGTGAAGAACTATCTTTTTTCCAATCGGTTGTTTGAATCAAAATTTTTGTTGCCTTAAACTTAAGAGGCAACTCAAACAAAATGAAAATCTTTGGAGAATCTTTTGCAAAAAAACTCATTATCTTTTGAATTTTAGTCCTCAAATCACATCCTAAGAAGAGCCAAACTTTGTTAGCTATGTTGGGGCGGTTTTCAAGAAAAAATATTTTCTTTTAACTTCAAGTCCTATTATCTTGCAATTTGTGAAGCCAAAATTCTTAAGAAAATTTCCACATATTCCAAATGTTTGTCTCTAACTTTTCACCGTTCGGATTTGGAAAAAAGAATTCCACATTCCACAAGAAATCATCAAAAAATTTCCAATTCACTTATCCTCTTTGCATGGCATGGTGATTCAATATAAATAAGACATCTTAGTTGCTTCTAGAATTTTTCATGAATGGTCAAAATTTTCATTTTCATATAGAACAAAAATTTTACTCCAAGAGGGCCCAAAGTCTGATGCCCTTGTTTTGCACAAATGAAATTTTTTTTTTCTCACTTCAAATGTTATAATCTTTCAATCCACATGGTCAAATGGTCTGAAATTTTTTCCACACACTAATAAAATACTTCAATTTTGTACGGTTGAAGTTTAAAAAAAATTCAATTTTCATTTTTGAATAACATACCCCAAACCCACAATTTTTGACAATTACATCTCTTTGGAAAAATCCCTTAGGGGTTGATAACCAATTTCATGAAATTCTAGTAAATGATATTTATTGTAAAAAGATATAAGCAAAAATGTGAAAAAAATTAGAAAAGGATTGAGTGACCAATTTCATGAAATTGTAGAAAAATGATATTTCAGTAAAAAGATATAAACAAAAATGTGCAAAAAATTAGAAAAGAATTGAGGCAGTAATGGACTTAATCGTAAAGTATGTACAATGAGGAATTAAGGGCCAGACTTTGGAAAAATCACGGGACGAAACTCCCTGGAGCACCAATACTGACATCGGATGGAGTTTAGTGTTGTGTTTCTTCTATACTATTCTTAGTTAGGTAGGAGGTTCTAAAAGTGCACAAGTTCTCAAAGCATCCACTTCCTTAAATGTGCATTGCATGCTCATGTCACTTTTTTGTAGCCTTTAGCCACGTACAAACAATGTACATTTTAGGAGGTGGACGCTATTAGAACCCTATGCCACTTTAGCTTCAAAATTTCATAACTAATTTCACAAAGCTCCAAAAAATATGAAACGACTTGGATTAGGTGCCAATTCTACTTGTCTTTCAAGGAAAGTTTACACTGAAGAAGTTTCACCTCCCCCAAAATCAGTTCCAGCTCTTAAATGGTTGGTTTATGGACCTTGTACCTTACCTTCCTTGACCCCCTGTTTCAAACTGGGGTTTCCTTTACGATTAACTCTGTGAAGGGGCTAAATTTTCTTTCAAACAGTCACACCCTAGGCCACAGACTTTGAATGAGTTTGGATAAGTTCCAAGCTTCTTAGTTCTTGTGCAGGTGCTCACCGCTTGGATCTGCTCGACGGCTGCCAACATTACTTGGGCAACGCGAGATTTAGGTCAGTCGCACGCATGCATTGCCAAGTGGACTGCAGAATACCACCAGAGTGATGCCGCACGAGGTCCTCATTGGGTTTCTTTAACAGCTGTGTAAGGGAGACGACCTCTTTCCAACCACTTAAACCCAATTGACACATATTTGGAGCACGGATTTCTTGAGTGCAGGAATTTTCCCATGTGCCAAAATAGAGTTTGGAAGGATTTCAGAATTTGAGTTCTCAAAACATAATTACTATGAATTTTTTTAGTTGAAAGTTTTGTTCCTCCCACACTGATAATATAGACTTCCCTATTTTCAACTAAGGGCTAGTTGCAAAATCAACCAAGGGTTGGTTCAGTTGTAATATTGAGAGTCTTAAAGCCAATCATATTGTGCTACTATTGCACGAGGTCCCCGTTGGGTTTATCGAACAGCTATGTGAGGTTGCACACATGCATTGCCAAGTGGACTGCAGAATACCAAAGTGATGCCGCACGAGGTCCCCGTTGGGTTTATCAAACAGCTGTGTGAGGGAGCCGACCTCTTTCCAACTACGTTGACACATATTTGGAGCACGGATTTCTTGAGTGCAGGAATTTTCCCATGTACAGCAATAGAGTTTGGAAGAATTCCATAATTTTTCTGAATTTTAGTTCTCTAAACACAATTACTATGAACTTTTTAGTTGAGGATACTGGTCTTCCCACACTCGTGATGTAGACTTCCCTATTTTTGACGAAGGGCTGGTTGCAAAATCGACTAAGGATTGGTTCACTTGTAATGTTGAGAGTCTTGGAGTCAATCATAATGTGCCACTCTTGCACCAGAAAATTGTGTCATACTTAATGCCTCTTCATTTCCAGCTAAGTGAAATTAGACCAGTCTATACAACCAAAATGGAAGGGTGATCCAGAAGAGGTCAACTCCAATAGTACATTGTAAAAAAAAGGGCCTTCAATGGAGACATTTTAGCCAAAGCTACAACAAACAATAGAACGTGCTAGCCAATTTGCAACTTCCTCCATGTAGGAATTAGCATCTAGATGTTTAGTCAGTTTTGTGAACATTATAATATTCCCAGTACACTTAATCCTTCACAACTTGTAAAATCCTTTCTTTTCTGTTTTTTTGCTTTGATACTACTTTCTATTAAGGTAGCCAAAGTTGATACTTATTGGTCTCAATGGTAGCATATTGCACTAAATTCCATAAACTAGTTCTGAGATCACTAGTTGCAACTTTGGAGTTTTGAAAACTTTGGCAATTTGTATAATATCTTCAAGTTAGAATGCTTTAAATATGATGATGGTATGCCTTGTAACCGTCTGATTGAGGTGTGGAAATTGGGCTATTTTAAGAAATTTTGTATGAATTTGTATGGGTAGGCAAAAATGTAAATGCAGATCCAACTAATTCAAAGTTTGAGGACACTCTTGTAGTTATTATTTTTGCAAATTGTAGATTCCTATTAAGATTTGTTTGAGGGGTAAAAAGCAATGCAAGTCTTCAATTCTTAAAAATGTATCCACCTCTCAAGAAGATTCCTCTTTAATAAAAAGTTGAAATTTACAAATCACAATTCAACTTTGATTAAATCATTAGGAAAAAAATCAGCCCTCAAAAGGGTTGCTTCCCTTTGAAGAGTTCCAACAATGGAACTTGCAACCTTGTGAGGAACACATGGCCGAAATTCAGCATTAAAATAATATTTTAATCATTTAAATTTTAAATTTTAAATTTTTTTTAAAATAATTAATTTAATATTAAAATAATAATCTGAAAAAGGATAGTCTCATGTGGTTGCACTCATGCCACATTAGATCTGAATATTTTATAATTTTGTATTAATTTTAACACACACACACACACACACACACACATATATATATATATATATATATATATATATATATATATATATATATATATATATATATATATATATATATATATATATATATATATATATATATATAATTTTATTTTATTTATTTATGAAAAAAAATTCTGACAACGTGCCGTTTCCCTCACTGCGGGGAACAACTACGGGGAATAGGCTCAAAATAGGCTTTTGGACCCCCCCAAAACTCTTCTAATGACTAAGTCAAGCCCTATAGTTCTTTGGCCAAAAAAATTAAATTAAATTAAAAAAAATTGGCCTACGTTCTCTACTTGTTTCATGCCATCTGAGACTCACGGCCCCTTTCAGGGTTCATTTTCTTTCCTAATGTTAGATCATCCAATGAGACGTCACTTGTGTACTTTGATATATCAAGCAATGCAACCTAAAACTTGCCAAAAATAGACTATATAAAAATAAATGAAATATACTAAAAAAAATAAACTATATAAAAAATAGAATCCAAAGTAGTGGTTCTAAGAGAAACTTGTGTGCCCTATGCCATTGTCACAAACAAAATAAAAATAAAAATAATTTTCTTCATTTTTTGATTCATACAAACCTCAAAATTCATTATCTTTCACACTCTACGTTGGAATGCCACAAAACAAAGCCCATCCACCCTCAATTGCAAAGAGCTTTTTGACAATATTAAGAATGTGATCAAGAGAAGCACAGTCCCAAAGATCTCACTATAACAAACTGTACAAAAACATAAACAAAACAAACAAAAATCCTTACTTAAGGTATGAATTTTTAATTTCAAATGCTATCATGTCTTAAATCCATAAACAACACTAGAGATGTTTTTAGGCCAATGAATGACAAAGAATCTCTCCATTCAAAAATGAAGTGCAACTATTCATCTTCCAAATTTTATGTGAAAAGGGATGATCATCTACAATAGTTTGACTTCCAATGAGTGCTTTTGCATTTTTTTTAAGTCAACAATTCACACTGTGCCAAAAGAGTTGATTTCCATGGTAACCAGTTCGCCGTTTAAGGTTAACCCTAGCCAAGGACGGGCTGGCAGCTGGGACCCTATGGCCGTGTGATTACATTCAAATGCATGACTGATGCCGAGAATCCGCTAATTTTCATCTTCTCAAGCTCGTACGTAATGGATCATTGTAAATGACAAAAAGAGGAGATCGTGCATGTGGGAGTGGCAGTTATTAATTAGTCCCATGTGATCGACGTGACGACTGCCGAGTGATCGACTCCGGGTACAGACAAAATTAGTTGATGAGGAGAGATCGATCATGGAAAGGAGTTTGTCACTGCGCATACGCAAGCACCGTACCGACGGTTATAATCACATTGAGCCATCGAAGTAGGAACACGAAGCTCAGTTTGGCAGAAATGGACTAGCTTTGCAGTGACAGTAGAATTGAAGCCCATGCCAAACGTGCATTGTCTTTTTCCAAGCTAACCACCACTGTACGTATCAAAAACTCTGAGAAAAGCTAGCAGTTCGACCAGTCTCGAATGGAAATGCGCGCAGCCCTGTCAAAGCTGGTACAGATTGATTGAAGCGCCGCATGCAGTCACTGTAATCCTAAATCGGCCGATCGTGGAGCTGGCAAGCAGGGAGGACTTGGAGCGGAACGGGCAGGACCACTGATCGACTGAAGCCGCGGTACGGTCCATCGCGGGAACTCTGGCTGCTCTTCCCCTGCGCTGCAGCGGCCATTCGGATAGGGATATATGTCGACGCCGGGCCTGCCCCAGCTGCGGTGGATCAATTAATGCATGCGGTGTTCACAACTCCTGCTCCTGCTCCTGCTGACGCCATGTTCACAGCTCCTGTACGTTCATGTTGACGCCATCTGATCCACAACTCAATCCTGTTCCCATCTTCCCATGAAAGTGGACGCCTGCAGTTACCGCAGCTGCTGCTTTTTTGCAGCAGAGTTTGCCCACAAGGCGTGCCTAAACCTTCATGTCCTGAGATCCACATCAGTGGCATTCGTCACTTATTCCAATTGTCCTGAAGCTATTTTATGAACCTTGCCTCTCCATATCATCATTTAGACTATACGTGATTAAGTTAACAACAGCGATGGATTGCTGACATGTGGAACTCACCCCCAACATCGTTACTATTGCTGCTGACGTTGAGATTTGAGAACATGCAAAAAAACCAGGACCCGGTTAGCAAGGACCCAAGATCGGAGGGAACAGTACTGAAAGTAATACTGTCGTCTATACTCATATATAAGTTCGATCTAAGAAATGCCTTCACCAAGCGCAACAGAAATGAATGCCAGCTCAAGATTTCGCTTTTCAGCACTTACCCTCCCAACAGATATTGGTGATTGCTTCCGAGATCTTTTTCTCCATTTAATTTCCTCAGAGCCTTGTGTACATACTATAACCACGCACCCACACTTTCAGTTATCATTCCAAAACCCCGAACTACAAAACCCTAGTACAGCTGCATTCCCGCTTCCTGTGTGAATTTCGTACATACCAGCTGCACAACATGTACGTTACAGATTACGAGAAAAGCTGAAAAGGATTTAAATGACAAGATCATAACATTATGGAGCAAGTCCAGATGTTTGGGACCACGGTAATAGCTAGAGGCAAGATATATAGCCATGTGAACCGTAAACCGTACATTCTAAATCCGAAAGTGCAAACCAAATCTCACCGCAAACCTGTAAGGTTTAGGGGTCGAATGAATTCATGTCAACCCTAAACCCTAGACACACAGAAAAAGAGGTGCATATAACTGCAAACAATGGAAGTTCAAACGTGATTTTAGATCTTTCTTGGTTTTGATTGACAGGATATTGAGTAAGTCAAGCTGTTTGGGTCCACAGGAAATGGCTCGAGGCAAAATATTCATGTGAACCCTAATCTACACACAGAGAAGAGGTTATGCTTAGATCTGCAAAAAGTTGAGGTTTCAACGAGATTTTAGAGTTTCTTGGTTTCGAATGACAAGATTACAATACTGTTGAGCGAGTCAAGATGTTTGAGTCTACTCGAAATGGCTCGAGGCAAAATATTCATGTGAACACTAAACCCTAAAAGTTACCCACAGAGAAAAGGTGGTGCAGAGTACTGAAAAAAGTGGAAGTTTAAACGTATTTTGAGATTTCATTGAATGACAAGATTATAACATTACTGAGCAAAGAAGATGTGTGGATTCACATAAATGACTAGAAGCAAAATATTCTGCACTGCCAGTTGTCGGACTTGTATTCTTAAGCACCGTGTAGACACCAACGAACAACACCGGTCTCAGGAAAGACATCCCATCTGCTATGCTTAATGAAGTTACGCGAATCTACGATCCGATTGTTTTAGAACAACGTGAATTTGACACACTTAGAATGAAAAACTGTCCGTGATTAAGCAATCTCATGGATTTATGGACAGTCCGAATTTTGAAAGCCATACATTTTCAAATGTGCACATCTTACAAGGCAAGATATTTTTCATTCGGTGATTGAACGCCTTCTGAAACTGCAGTGGCTGGATGTAACCAATCACAAGAAAACCATTCAATAAATTCAAGTTGACCTGCTGCATGCTGAACTCTAATAGACACAACATAAGCACCAAAGTCTCCACATGATAGCAAATCCTATGAAAGGACCATTTGTGCTGATTCTTGCAGATCATTGACAAGGTCTGAGGTTTATTATGTAAAGAATTAAAGCAAGGACACCTACCAGTACACTAAGAGCATGTAACTTACTGAATCTGAGGTAAACTTGTGGTGTTGGGAGCAAGTTGGACAACGGAAGCGATTTTGTTGTGCTGGAGGGAGACGTAGCGGAAGCTCTTTCCAATGTCCTCTGTGATAGTCAAGGTCCCATTTAATCGATTCTTTTAGAGGTACCTGAAAAACACAAAAGCAAATCAAGCCATAGCTCAGTTTTATTTTTGTAAGTCTTGAAGGACATACAGACCCTAAACCCTAAAAAAGGCCCTTGCGAACCGCTTGCAATAAAATTCAACAAAGTCCAAAAAGTTGATGAGCAGAAATTTTTAATCAATTCTTTGCGGTGGTTCAGACACTCACAGGCCTTGAAGTGCAGGATAGCTCAAAATATCAGCAGGGAGAGGCCCAACAAGGCTACCATTTTCGAACCTTCTACAATCTCCAAAAACAACCCCAAAAGCATAGTCGAGCTTGATCAACCATGAAGTTGAACATCATTTGAAAGTATGGAAATCTCAGGGACCTCAAAGTCTTGAAAGAGGGTAAGGAAGTTGTATCTATGAACTCAAACTTAGGACTGTCTTGCCCCCAATAAACCCTGTTCTAGATCAAAATCATTGTCTCCAATTAATGTGGTCGAATGTTCGGCAGCCAGCAGGCTGTCAATAGAGTTTCTCAGCCCTGAATTGTGGATAGAATAGTCTTCGAAAGCAACGAAAACGACTCATGATGGTGAAGATTTAAGAAATCTACATTGTGATAAAAGTATTGACACTTGAAGTGATTTTGGACCTAAAATTTAAAATTTCGACAAGAGTCTGTAAATAGTCTAGAGTTAGTTAAATTTGAGTTTAATGTAGAAAGCAATAGAGGATTCAGAAAAATGCACTAGAGAGCATGCCAATCAAGGTGCTTCAAGTTCTTACATGGTCTGAAGAGTACTTGAGGACGCATCAAAACCATGCAGGAAAACGCTGTGGATCGAAAGAATTGTTGCTAAAATCACTGCCAGACAGCTTTGCATATGTTCAGTCAACACACGAAAGAAGCAAGCCATTGAGACTGTACTTGGGAAAATATCAAGATGAACCAAGTCTAGGGTTTTTAGGGTTTAGGGTTTCTTACACATGTTCAAGCTGGTTAAGGACATCCAAATTTGGTAGAGTCCCAGTGAGCCGATTGTTGGAGACACGGCTGATCACCAGAACAACGTGGATACAAGAACAAGAAAACAGAAGTTAATATCCAACAGTAGATAGATAGCACAAAGTGACACTTACACTTAAAGAAAATCAAAAGGCAGATCAAATACAATTGATAATTCCTAAATATAACTTCTTCTAAGAACAAGGAAGAGTTTCTATATAAAACTGAGACTGAGAGATCAATTACCGCAAACTCTAAAACAATCAACTTGAATATTTGGGTCATCAAAAAATTTGCACATAATTGTTTAGTCTCTGCAAAGCTTAAAAAATCAATTTGCAAAAATGTCCATAGAATAAATGTTACACGCTTAACACAAATCAAACTTCACTTGGATGGTCAATGGAGCATCTAATGTATACTGTATGGTTAATGGAGACTCTCCTTCAGTAAAAAAATGCAAACGAGAAACACAAGATTTTCTGATTAAACTGTTTGATTTACCATCGCCAGGATCAGTGACCGCCATAGCTGGCGTCCAAGCCGAGAACAACAAACACACCACGGCAAGCGCCACACTAAACCAAGCTCACATTTGTTGAGCGCAGGTCTTCCATCTCCACTTGCTCGCAACCTTAACCTGTCAGTAATGAAAAGGAGACGCAAGTTGTCTGTCTGTCTGTCTACAGCAAATGTGAGCTCTACATTGTCACAAAGCAAGCTCTACTCTGATCGAGATAAGAATGACCAACTAGCTAGGGAGCAGGAAACGCACTGGAAGCAGCTATTTCCCCTACCCAGTGCTGATTCACTCGAACCCTTCTTCAACAATTTGAGCCATGGAACTTGAAGCTGCGAACCCTGAAGCTAGTCGGTTGCAAACTCTGGTCAAGTTAAGTTACAAAAGTTTGATACAACAATGGTGAACTGATAATTAAGCACTCCGTACTAAGATTCATGCTGTTCAAGAGACTTGATCTACAACTATCCAAACTGTAGATTGTTGTGTGAATTTTGTAAGACTATTTTGCAATGAAATCGCTTGAGTATGCTGCATTCACATCCACCGTATGTCCACGAACTACCAAACGCTGTGCAGTTTCTGACGTAACCTGCACATGGGTTGCAGTGCCCAAGGCCCAGGTCACCACAGTAGAGACGCAGCAGCAGGAGCCCTTGCGCCTGTTGAAATGCACGTTTCTCCATTCCCGGCGAGAGGAAGGAAGTTCCTGCATGGTCTTGCAGGAATGTCAGATGCACCGCCATTGTTTCATCCCCTTGTCTGTCTTGTCACTCTTGGGTAGGATGGTAAAATTATACCAAGGTGGAGGCACCAATAACCATTTATTTAAGCAATTTTGGAGTATGAGTTGGTGGATATTTTTCCCATGTAGGAAGATAGGAAATATGGGGATTGCTAAGTTTTCAGATTTATATTCCAAAAATTGAAATTACAATGCATTTCAGGAGGCAAAAGTACTCTTGACTTATAAGCAATGTCTAGAGTCTTCTAATTCTAATCATTCAAAACAATACTTTTGTGCTCACTGCTTTAGGTATTGTGTCATCACTTTATTAGTCCCACCCTTGAAAAGGATGAAAGAAACAAATTTCAAGCTTGAGATCCTACCCAAAGTTGGAAATAGCACACCCTCTAAGTCAAGTACTGGACATGGTTGGTAATTGGTGCCTCCACCTTATTATATTGGAGCTCAATTTTGAAGATTTGTTGATGATAAAGTGAAAGACTAAGCTACATTGTCGACATTTTTGCAAGCTAATGGATGAAGTACGAGTCGAGAAAGGTTATCAATGTAGGCCATCATTATAACATTGCTCTTGAAGCATTCTCTAGAAGCACTTTGATCATCTTTCTTCTTGAGGGTGAAGTTGTTGCTAATTCTACACCACATTAACCTGGATAATCCCACTTCCTTTAGCTAAATTGTGGCTATCCTTGAAGGATTAAGTGTATAAGAGAAGAATTCCACTCCATTGGGAGTTATAGGTTGGAGGAAATGAAGAGAATGTCCATTGACACTTATGTTACATACCTTCACTAGAAGGGAGACTTTTCAATAATAAATGTCTTATTAAGTTTTTCATTTAGGGGTAATATAGTGAGGGGAGGAAGAGTCACATGTATGTGTTGGTAAGAGGGATGAATGAATTTTGGCAAGGGGGAGGATGTTTTTAGTTCAGGCTAGGTAGAGGTGGTAATACTTGGTTGTTTTCTATTTTACATTTGTAAGGCAAAATGTATGTAGCATATTTGATAGCAATGTTGTTTTATTGTGTTAAAGAGAGTTTTGGATATGTGTGATTTGAGGATGTTTAAGTCTTGATGTAGAGCGTGGGAGGTGGTTGAATGTGTGATGCCTTTGGCCCCCTACAATGATGACATTGAGAGGTTTTGTATTCCATCTAGATTTGATGAGCTTGTGACTACATTATCAAACTTCAAAATCCTTTAATGTCTATGTTTTTATGCCACTATATACTAATAAAAAATTTGTAAGTGTTTTTATTCAAAGATGCAATTGCAAGTCTTCTATAAGTCTTAAAATCTTCAATTCTTCTTAATATCTCCTGTAAGTCCTACATTTTTCCAAATTAACCTCAAAGGTTTGAAGATAAAGTAAAGAAAATTCATTTCAAATATTGAATGTGTTTAAGAATCAAAATCTTTTACCATGAGTGTAAATTGTAGTGTAGAATATTAAAATGCAAACCAATTCATTGTATCATTTTAAATTTAGAAATGTAATTACAAGCTTAGAACTTTGGACTAATACAAAGTCATCATTTTTAGGAAGTTTTTCAACGTTTTCCAAATAGAATTTAAACTTGGAGAGTTTATTTATATTACTTATGCCCTAGTGCAAGAAAAATCATTTAGAGATGATAGAGTTAGATTTTGTAAACTTAAAGCCAAAAGAGTGAGACTACACTATGCATGTATTAGGTTTTTTGAAAGAATGTTCTAGGCATATGAATTTTTTTTTAATGATATGAATTGAATATAACTCAATGATTTGTATAGACCATATATATGTATAAAACATTGCAAGAAAATCATTCATTTTTTAATGTAACAAAGATGGTTTGGTCATTAATAAGTTAGCTTTTGACTCCAGTAAGCTTGCATGTGGAAGGTATACATCTTCATTCAAAAGGGCATTAAAATTTATTATGTCTATAATTGTAATAATGATTGTAACCAACAATAAATTCATAGATTTTTGAACTTTTTCACATACAATGGTTTTCAAAGGAGTTATCAATGGATTCAATGCGCTTCATGTGTTGCCATCACAAATAATTTTTGCAACAAAATTAGGCAAGTTGTGGTATGAAAAGAGCACTATGTATAAATTCAAATTTCAAACTTC
This sequence comes from Pseudoscleropodium purum, assembly GCA_963969395.1. Taxonomy (NCBI): domain Eukaryota; kingdom Viridiplantae; phylum Streptophyta; class Bryopsida; order Hypnales; family Brachytheciaceae; genus Pseudoscleropodium; species Pseudoscleropodium purum. Next base: position 38,729,217 of record OZ017795.1, read on the forward strand.
ATCATCAAAGGATTCAACTACTACTCATTTAACTACTAAAGTTCCTTGACTATGTTTTTGCTAAAAACACTCCAAAACTGCCATTTCTTATACAAGTTTCAAAATTTAGGAAAAAAAAATTGGATGAAATATTTTTTTTTTCCCATTAGACTAAAGGCCTTTTTGAAATCATTCAAGGACATAAATCATAGGTTATGTTTCCCATGGGGTTTCATACACTTTCTAAAAGCATAGGTTGAAAACTATGACCCTTGCTACCTCTAAATCAGGGTTGACAGGACGTTCGGATGCGGACACTGTGTCCGCAGCGTCCGCCTGTCCCCCGTCCGCCCGTCCGCCCGCCTGATTACGGCCGTCCGATCGACGTGCAGACTGATCTGGTCCGCACGATCTGGGCGTCCGCCTCGGACCGTCCGCCCCGCCCGTCCGCTTTCCGACGGCGGTCGGGACGTTGCGTCCGGACGCTATTTTGGGGCGGACGTTGACATTCGTCAACCTTGCTCTAAATATTTTCTAATGCTAAGAGGGCACAAGGACTCTACTATTCCCAAATAAGAAAAGTTGTTGTTCATGAATTTCCTAGTATTCTTGAATGAAGTATTTTTGATATAAATATGACCCACACATATGTGTGTATAATATTCACTTTAGAATTTTTCAAAAGACATAAATTTACAACATAGAATTCAATAAATAAATAAATCTCATTCCACTCACAATTTGTCTTGTATAAATATTGCACTTATGGGAAAATGATTTTAACCAAGAAATTGGATGAATTATTAGATTCTTTTCATTTGATAAATAAATGACTAATATTTAAAATTTATTTCTACAATATGTCCAAATTTAATTCAAAATTTCTAATCCCTCAATTATTTACAAGAGTTATTAAATGCCCTAAAGCCATAGAGTTCATCGAAACTTCTAAAAATGTATTGATGTTTTATAATATACAACATAGTAGAATAGTTTAATAATGACTTTTAAAACAATTGAAAGTAGTAGACAATGATTCATAGATCATGTGCACCTACTATTGGATTTACCCAGGGTTGACACGACGTCTGGACGTCTGGACGCGGACGCAGCGTCCGCCTGTCCGCTCGTCCACCCGATTACGGCCATCCGATCGACGCGCGGACTGATCTGGTCTGCACGATTTAGGCGTCCGCCTCGGGCTGTCCACCTTGTCCGTCCCCCCCGCCCCGCCCGTCCGCTTTCCGACGACGGTCGGGACGCTGCGTCCACTAGCGTCCGTGCATCCGGATGTCCGGAAAATGGACGCTATTTTAGGGCGGACGTTGACATTCGTCAACCTAGATTTACCAATTGTGAGGTACTTTTTCACTAACTTTTACTTTTTATCAAGTACCAGTAGTATAGGAGCTCATCCGTGGATAAGCCAATGTAGTCTATCGTTAGTGCATCTAATGTCACTTTTAAAATAGATTTAGGTCATGTGTATTAACTTAGTGAATCATACCTAGAAACTTTATTCTTATACTTCTATTCTCTTTCTTTTTTTATTCCTAGGTTCTCTCAATTTGGTGGACAGTCCATTACCACTAATGCAAACACAATGTTCTATGAGTTCCGGTCCTATATAGTATTCTAGGGTGGGCAACACATCTTTGGCAACATGTCAAGCTAGGCAACACGTCTTATACATGGATGCAGCCTATAACCTAATCATATATATACAAGATAATATTTTTAAAATATACAAATAATTCTTTAATTAACACCTTTTTATGTGTTGGGCAATAGGGCCAGTAATTGCTTTTTCTGAGCTTTTTGAATTTATGTGCAAAACGACTACACGTGGTAGTCTTAGTGGGCAATACGTTCAGTATGCAAGGTATAAAATGTTTAGGACAAAATACCAGTGTCGCAGCTTAGAATTTTGATTTTCTTAGTATACACCCAAATAGGAACGGAAACTAGTCATTAGCTAACCGGATCCGATTAGGTGGGGAAGGAAAACTCAGAATTAGCACGGAACGTGAAGTAGCGGGCTTCTTGGATCTAATCCGGTCAGGAGTAACTAACGACGGAAACGGAATGTAACACGGATTAGGTCTAGGACCGGATGATGATGATGAACCGGATTATGATGGTAAACCGGATTCATGATGACAAACCGGAAAGGGTCCAGGGACTATAAAAGGAGGAGCTTTCACTGTTGCACCCCCTTTTAGAAACTCGACCTTGAGCGTGCGCGGTTGAGTTTTTGTCGTTTGTGCGTCTGAGCGTTTGTGTTTTGTCTGTTCTGCTTCCGGTTGAGATCGGAGAGAGGAAGTGAGGAACGGGACGTGCGGCTAGGAGAGAGTGAGGTAGATGTGAGTGGGAATGCCTCAGCTACGTAGGTCGAGGCAAGCGAGTCCCTCTGGAGGCGAGGTGAAGCTCCGGAAAGTCATTCCGGTTATTCCCTCCACAGAGCCGGAAAAGGCTGAACTCATGGATGATCTCAGATCCATGGGTTGCGTAGGGTTTGCCGAGAAACCTTGGGGTTTTAGGGAGGAGAGAATGGTCAAGGAGCTCCTCGGAAAGTTGTCCAACCAGTTTGACAACACCGTGAGGGGAGCTCCCGTCAGCTGGAACGAGGGGATGGGGAGAGCGGTTTACGGTTTCCGGGCAGGAGGTTTGGGAATGGCGAGCCGGAAGGATGAGTTTGTCCGAGGGAAGTTCAAGGGAGCCGTCAACCCGAAGGACGGATACGCGGTCGAGGATTGCTTGGACGACCGACACCGTCGGCTCCTGCAATTCCTGGTTCCGGTTCTTCACCCGGAAAAGCCGACCAGGGTGACGATCACCCTCGGCAACACCATTTTCGGTGCCCTCAGTGGTACCCGGAAAGTGGACTGGGCACGGATCATTTCCGATCTCGTGGCCCAGCTTGTTAGTAGGGTTGGGAAGAAAAGGGCCACTCCAGTGTGCCCTTACCTCTTCCACCTCTATCGGGAGAACCAAGTCCTCACCAACATAGAGGAGAAGGCGTGGAAGACGCAGGAAGTGCTCCTGAAGTATGGGGAGTCGGAGACGGATGACGAAGCGGAATCCGATTCCGAGTCAGACCGGGAGTCCAGCGAGGAAGAGGAGGAGCCGATGCCGCCGATCAAGCGACAGAAGCTGACGCCTCCACACAAGCGCGGGACGCCTCCCGGTCAAGACAAACCAGTCCCGGAGGAGAAACCGGAAGCCGAGAAGACCAATTCCGGGGGAGATCCGGATATGCAAGATCCGTTCAACGGTCTGATCAACGTCCTCTGCAACATCAGGGCGGATTGGGAGGTCAAGCACAGGACGCTTGCGGCAATCGGCAAGTTGGTGGGTGCTGCACCGGACAGCAACTTGGCGGAACAAGTGGCGCAATGCATCACGAATCCGGAAGAGACCCGGAAGCAGGAAGCCGAGATCCGCCGGTTGCAGGAGGAGGTAGATAAACTGAAGGCAACACTTTTCGCCTATCAAGAAGACGTGACGGCCGCTCGGGAGATGGCGGAGGAGACTCGGAAGGTGGCCGAGCAGATCAAGACGGTCCTGGGAGAGACCGGAACGGCAGTGGCCAAGGCGAAGCTCTTCGACGAGAAGATCCACGAAGAGAAGAAACTATCCGGTTCCCGGATGGTCCGGATTCTCGCGGACTTCGCCGAGCAGGTGGAGACGGCAATGGTGGAGGGGCGGAAGGCAGCGGACCGGATCGAGGAGAGCAGCCGGAAGCTGACGGGAGCGACGTGCGACAAAGGTATTCACCTTTCGGACATCTCTCTACCGGACCTCTTTCCGGATGCAACTATGGCGAAGGACAGGAAGGATTGGACTCCTGAGTCCAAGAAGTCTGTACGGACTGGGACTCCGGGCACGAGACCGGATATCACCATCGACCTGGAGTCTCCACCCGGACCGAATCCTGCGGAGGGGGAACGGGTCCGGAATTTGAGCGAAGTCTTCGAGGAGCTAGTCCCGGAGGTCGGAAGCCCGACGATAGGATCTAGAGTTGTAGGGTAGATAGGATTTTAATTTCAGTTAGGAGTAGGAGCGGATCCGGATCCGGATCCGGCTCAATAGTATTAGGTTAGACCGGAAGTTAGATTTAGGTGGCGGCGGACCCCCACGGGTTTTCCGCTCCTTTTTGTGCTTTTAGGGTTTTGACCCTTTGTATATAAATCGGTTCCTGAGATGGGAATTGAGAGTTGTTCATTTTGCAAACTTCTTGTACCTTTCTCTTCTCCTCGTTGTGTGTCTCTCTCCAGCGCGACAAGATTGTATGATGTGGAGTTAGGATAGTACGAGTTGGTTGGCAAGTGAATTCTCCCCTTGGTGTTTATTTTCCGATCCAAGGTGCATGTGAGTAGGTACCGAAGAGTTGGGAGTGAACTTAGTTCCTCAGCACGTCTAGAGTTTGAGATTCCGGGTGAGAAAGCCGTTGTTAGGCTAGGCGGGTAGGGAGGGATTCCTTAGCTGCGCTAGAACTCCCGGGTGGGAAATCCGGTCGAGTGTCCGATCTCCTGTAAGGTCTCACCACCCGTATGGGTAACGGAAGAACTTTAGTTGATGTTGGAACGGACGGGTGCACTTGTAACCACCTGTCTTCGCACGGATCGGAAGTAGCATCAAGGTCGTTGTAGTACGAGAGGGTCGAGGGTGGGGTCTTTGTGTGACCTACGACCCGGATTGCTATCTGGGTTGTTGTGAAGGACCAAACCGGATCCGGATTAGCTTAGGAGTCTAGAAGGTAGGACAGTGGGTCTTCAGCCACTATAAGTCACGGAAGGAGTGGTGGGCCTACCACTCTCAAAATTAAGCGGCGACCCCTCTGATGGTGAAACAGAGGCAAAACCAAACCGGATAGGATTACGAGTACAGGATGACCATCCCGACCGGATTGGTCAGGACGGATTTCCAGGATCGGAAGTTGTGAGATCCTGGGATTTGGGTGTTTGTACGGACCGGATAGTTAGTAGGACCGGAAGAAGGAGTAATCTGGTCTGTAGTTACCCGGTGTGGTAGTATTTCTGGTTCTAGATCTAGGACCGAAAAGTAAGATTGGCATACTGACTGAGCTTAACTGCTTAATAGAGCTAGATACTTCACAGGATCTCGTGGGTTCGATCTTTAGAGTCACTTAGTTATACTCTAGAGCGATTTTTGTGAGTATAATGGGGAATTGACCTGCCCTGTGCTGCGACAACCAGATTCTTGGTCTTTGAGCTTTCTCCTTTCTTTTAAGATTGGACAACAAGTCTCAAGGCAATAGGTCCAAAACCACAAGGTGAGTTGTCCCTAAATATAGACAAACATGTATCAACCACAAAGAATATATAATCTTACGTTTCTGTCCAATTCTAAATCCAAGATATGAATTACAAATTTTATTTTAGAAGTTGTAGGATAGATATTCCAAATGAGGTTCACGGCCCAAAGGCTGTTCGAAAAATTTGGATATTTATTTTGTTTTCGATCAATTCATCCAAATTTTGAGGTCAAAATTTCAATTTTATTAATGTAATTAATTTATGGCCCGTAGGTCCTATTGCCGTACCAAAGATCCTAAGACCGTGCTAGGGAGCCTATGGCCATAGCAGCACGTCTGAATTTGGAGGTTCAAGTCCCTAATTTCTTCAGAGAAAAAACAAACAAACGCCGCCCCTCTGAATTCCGATCAACCTGCTTCACCAAATTCTCAGGGCTTGAGCAACGCGGAGGACTTGCTAACCGATTAAGTTTCGGTGTGCGAGAGAGAGAGGAATAGAGAAGCGACGGGATAGGGCTTGAGACCAGCAACGCCATAGCTTCAATTTAGAAACAAAAGCAGAAGTGTGTCCTAATTGCAGAAACATTCGGATATACAAGCTTCAAATCAGAATCAGAAGCACATGTGCTGCTTGAATGTCCAAACACAAAAATTTTAAAACTGAACCGAAAGATATGTAGTGCTTGAACCTCCTGATACAAAACCATCAAATCTGAAATGAAAGCTTCAATCTTTAAACAATAGTATCTCCAGTGATTGAACATCCATATACAAAAGCCTCAAATCAGAATCAACAGCATGTGAGCAACTTGGATGTCCGAAAATTATAGTTTCAAATCTAAAACGAAAGCTTTAAATCTTTCAAACAACAACATGTGTTCAAATGGCATGAGTGTTGCTTGAGCACCCGAATACAAAAGCTTCAAATCATAATTGCACAAAAATTACAATGACAAGTGTTTCTCTTTGAATACACTGTGAGAGAGAGAAAAAAAAAACTTTCTTTTTCTTGTATCTTTTCAAATGTCGGGAAGAAGGCTTAAACCTCTTCCAATTGTTTTCTTTTTCTTTTTCTTTTTTTTCATCCAATTTGATGCCTCATTCATTCATTTTGCAATTTTTCATCCATATCACATCCTATTCATCCTTTTGGCACCTTTTAGAATCTTTCATCCTTCTACACAATTTTTTGTCCATTAGGTACTTCATCCATCCAAACTACCCTATTCACACTACATAAAGTTTTAAAAATTGCTTTTTCGATTACTTTTAGCTACTTTCTGTTTTTTAGTGTTTTTAGTCTATTTTTAAGCTATTTTTTCTACTTTTTAGACTACTTTCTACATACATTTTCAAAAGAAACTAAAAAGTAACCTAAAAACCAAAATCTGTATTCTACACCAATATTTATTGATTAAATGTAAAATCAAGATAATTCAAATTCTTTTGGAAAGTAATTGTGAATTGAATATTGTAATTGGCTATCAAGGTTGGTTCTTAAATAATTCTAAAAATGGATGCTAAATATTTTAGAAATCTATTTTGCAAATTTATTTATGGACCAAAAAAATATTTTAAAATATTGGTAGAATATCCCTAATTTTTTATAGATTAAATAATTATTCAATGAAGAGTGCCAAACTTGATTAGACCATGTCAAAAAATTATTGCACTATAAGAGAAAGGGGTATTTTAAGTGAGTTTTAAAGTATAGTCCTAGACATAAGATTTTAAGTAATGATCTTTAAAGAGATTTTTAGCAAAAATTTACTACAAATACTTGTGTTTTTAGTAAAATTTTGCTAAAAATCTCCTTAAAGGTCATTACTTAAAATCTTATGTTTAGGACTATTCTTTAAAACTCACTTAAAACACCCCTTTCTCTTGTAGTGTTGATATTTTGACTTGGGTATGGGATAAATACATGTTAAAAAGAAAGACAATATTTAGAGTTAGTCGTCATATTCGAAAACAAACTTCAGTAACCTACACCAAGCTTCTTCCATTGACCTTTCCTAGAGTGAGCCAAGTACTTTGCTCAATTTCCTTTAGTTTGCAAACAAACTTGGCTCACAATAATAAAAAAAAACATGACATTGGTCCTACATAGACTTGCAATGTTTGGTTTTGTACTAAAAGACAAGTGTGCACAATATGCTCTAATTAATTTACATTCAATCTAGAGCTCTGGCACACATGCACACAATGCTTGTTCTTAAGAATTGATTTTAAATTAGCTCTAGCCCCAACTCTAAGATAATCAATAATCAACAACCTACTAGCTTTTGTTCAATTTGTAAAATCTTAAAAAGAATAATTGTAGTAGGTCCAAGGTTTCTATACGTCTTTTCAGCATCAATTGCATATATTTTGCCTATATAGTGGTTATGACCTTTTAATTTTTAGTAGATCCAAGGTTCCTATAGTTGTTATAGCCTTTGTAGATCCAAGGTTCCTATAATTGTTAAACATTCATGTTAATGCTTTCATTTGATAGTAGTAACGACCTAGGTAATCCTAAAAGTGGCTTTACTCCTAACATTCTAAGAAGATAAGTTGAAAACACATCTAAATAAGGTATTGGTTGACCTAAGAGCCTTTCTTTTTACGTTAGATGTAAAATCTCATTATAAGTTTCCATTCCTACTTAGAACCTAAGAACCAACAACCAAGTGGCTCTATCCCATTTGTTTTTAAAAAGGATCATGGTAAGTCAACTTCTACTAATTGTTGGTGGCCTTGTCGGCCTATTTTACAATTTTTACATTAATCCTAGCTTTAAAGAATTTAACAACCAATTAATCAATGTTGTTACATTATCATGAATTTTGAAAGAAACATGGAAACTTTTAGTGATTTTCTAAGTTTTCATATATTCTTCAAGATATTTTTTGTAGATTTTATATTTTTTAATGTATTTTTTTTTGAAAGTTATATTATGTTTAATAGAATTGCTTCTAGAAAATGACCATTGGTTGATAAAAGCTTCACATATATTTTTAAATATGTTTTTTCAAGATTTTTTTAGTAGTTTTTATGAATTTTTGTTTGGAATCTATATTACAACGAATAAAAGTGACTTTTCATTTAGAAATTTGACCATGAATGTAAGATCATTTCTACAAGATAGTAGACTAAGCGTGTTGTTTATTTACAAGCAAAAATACCATTGAAAGAGGCTAGATACTCTAAGCCGTAGACAATGATATGTGAAGATCCTTGATGCATAAGGGCTTGACCTTTGTCTGGTTGTGGATAGGAACCATTATCTTAATGGTATTCTCTACCTCCTCAATGGCTGTGATTTGATTCTTGAGGCTCGTTGGGTGTTGTATATTTGATAAGGAATTACTTTGAAGGAGGTTTCCTAGGCTCCTTCCATTGTTGATAGTATGAGGATTGATTTATCTTTTGGTGAATTACTACTGTTGTCTCTCCAATCTCCGTGTTTACCTAGAATTCATATTATATAGGAGGATTACAACCAACAGGAAAATCCCTTATATAAGTGACACATCCTAATCTTTAGGTTGATCACAACTAATAGGAAGGAACAAAGTTTACTTGTCACATATTGATGGATTTCTTCTAGGGTAACACATAATAGACATTCCTCCCTTTCTCTCAATCCACGTGCTGGTATAAGTAGTAGGGTGACTATTAATAGGAGGGAGAATTGTTACCTCTTGTTGTTTTGTGACTAGCTCCATTAGTGTAGAGTTAGTGGATACAAGCTGTAGGTTTGTATTGGGGAAGATTTCTTCTAGGCTTAGTTGGTTGCTTCTATATGGTAAGTTGTGTTTGGTTGTAGTGTCCTTGGTAGGACTAGGTAATGGTTGAAGATCATTATTTTTTGTATCATCCAAAAGCTCAATAGGTGATTCTTTAGTGTCACCTTCTATTAATAGGCTTGAAGGAACTTCTCTGACCATATAGGCATCATCTCATGAGTAGGGATGTTCTTGAAGCCATTGTTGAAATGTTCCATCATCTACATAGTCATACAACCCTGGATCAATACATTTTATGGTTTCTAAATTGGTTGAGGGCTTTGCCCTAATGGTTTAAAAGGTAAGAAACTCTAGTTCTTGCCAACCCCTATTAGTGGTCCCTTGACACTATTGTAACCATGGTTCTAGTATGTTTTAGACCATAGGTGAATGTAGGCCACCTTTTAGCCCAATTTACCATTCCATTCCATTGGTAGAGAAAACCCTTACCTAGTAAAAGGGAATAAGTTCCATTTGACTTTTTCCTTAAGCTATAGGACTTCAAAAGTAACCACATAGTTTGTTCTACCAATTTGAATTTTGAGATCCTTGATTTGACCAAGGATTTTGACAAACCTTTGATCCGTGCATTTGAAAGTAACATATGAGATATGGATGATTTTCAACCCTAATTTGTGCATAGTAAATGAAAGCATGATGTGAACACCACTCATGTCATCTACTAGTGTCTTTGGGATGACCTTATCTATGATCTCTACATCAATTTCTACAAGCTCAAAGTTTTTATTAGACTTTCTTAGTTCTTGGGTGAACTTTTTGATTAATTACTCTAGTTCCTCTTCTTTAGACTTATTGCCCTCAAGGTTTAGTAAATGTTACGCTTTATTGACTTGTCCTATAGATTTAGGAACCTTTGAGAGTGTGACTCTTTCTTTTAGCTATTTACACAAAGAAAAGGCTGCCTTGACCAATTGGCCAAAGGAGATATTGGCCATGGATTTAGAGAAGTCCTGCTATAAGTCATATGGGGGAGAAGCGTTGAGACTCCTCCAGGTTTTCTTTACAATTCTAAGATTTAGGGCATGGAGAGAAGTCCCCTTTGAAATGAATTAGAATTCATCCTCATCCATCTCAATAGATGTGGACATATTCTCATTGAACCGCACTTCTTTGCTAGTTTCTTTCAATGTGCTTTGTAGGCCAAAGAACTAAGGAGAATTTGGGGATGAATGCAAATTGTAGTCCAATTGTAAATTTACTTTTTGCTCAATTGGTAGTTTTGTTGGTAGATCACAGTCTTTATCAATTCGGAGCATAACAATAAGGCTATACTAAGTAATTTATCGATTGGAAACAATATTGAGCATAGTATAAATCTAAATAGGCATTTAGATTATCAATTGGTGGATTTGGATCAAGGTGAATCTGAATACTTAGACTCAATTTCCTTTCAATTGAGTTTAGTCTTCATTGCAGTGTCGCAGGAGCTCCTTCCAATTGCTAGAAGTAAAAACTATTGTGTATTTTTTTATTTTTTTATTTGTAATCCAATGTAAGCTTGCCAATTGTGTGAGTGTATGTGATATTGTGTTTGGAGTGGTGTGTAAGTTTATGTCATGTGGAGAATGTGATTGGTGGATAATGTGTTCAATTGGAAGTGTAAGAATTTTACTGTTGATGTGTGTGAGAATTGTTAAGAGGAAGATGGTTTGAAATTGTGAGTGAAAAATATGGAGAAAATCAATTGTGAAGTATTTTAAAACTGAAATAATAATTGCTATGAAGAGTGGAGAATGAAGAGTAAACAATCGTTAAAATAGATTGAGTTATGTGATGAGATTGTATAAGAGACTGAACGTGATTACCAATAGGAAAATTGACTATGAATAAGGAGTGATTGGGAGAATGAGTATTACTAAAACTGAATTGGAATTAGCATACCAATTGGAGTGAATAGATTAAAAGTAAATTGTGAAGACTTGAGGTGAAAGAATCATCAATTATCATTGTAATATTGTAATTATAAATTAGACAATTGGAAAGATTGAACAAGCAACGAATTGGAATTTATTGGAAGAATTGAATCTATGATGGAAGTAACATTAAAGGAAGAGCCAATTGGAAATATTGGAGCATGCTGTGGTTGAAAAGACCGATTGGGAAGAATTATTGGAAGCCAATTGTTGTGGTATATTAGAGAGAAGATTGATTGGATTTAAAGGAATAAAATTGGTGATTAAAGATTGGAGCAAAAGCAATTGGCGAAAGAAATGTTGGGGAAAAGCTTCAAGAATTAAAAGCATAGAATACAATTGTGATAAGTAGTTCTACAACTATAGATTATTGATACATAATAGGAAATTGTATAATTCACAATCTTGCAATTGGTAAATCTATAGGATAAACTCTAGAAGTTTGAACTATTGTAAACTTACCTCTCCTAGAGTTCGAACTCAACCCATGGGTGGATTTATTTGAAATAAAAATTGATTTAAAAATCCATCTATATAGATGCATGCTACTATGGAATTTAGACTTGGGAGATTCTACTTCTTCTGGGTTAGTTTACGAAGGAGGGTCAATTTTTGCTCCCCCCTCGTGTAACTACTAATGTAGGTAGAGTCTTTTGGATGGTTTCTATCTTGGAGACTTCTATTCCTAGGAAAAGATAATCTTAAACCTCATTGGTCGTATAATTCTTAGCTACAAACCTATCATCTTGTGATCCTTGAATAGGTGCTAAAGGAATTGGCCCTTATGTAGTTTGTATATTTGTTGAAGGGTTTTGGATCTGTTGGTTGTTGGAATAATCATAGTACATATTGGATGGCCCAATAGTATCCCAAGGCTTGGTAAATCAAATACTTTGTTGGTTTTGGATCTGTTGGTTGTTGGAATAATCTTAGTACATGTTGGATGGCCCAACAATATCTCAGGGCTTTGTAAATCAAACATCTTGTTGGTTTTTATGGGCTTTCTCGGCATAATCTACCTTGAAAAATTTAATAGTATGACTTTGTCTAGTACTCTACAATAGACAGTGGGAGGGATGGGGATCACCTCATCGTTCACATGCAATGTTGTTTTTGACCCAACAACCACTAGGCAGATGGAATCTATTGCATAAAGCGCATTGGGATCCTTATGTATGATTGAAAGAGTTTGAGGGTCGTATTTGGCTTTGAGAATTCGGATGTCAGTATGGTTGAGCCGATCCTTGTGGTTGTGGTGGTAGAAGGTTGTCCTTTAGTAGTGGGTAAAATACTAGTGTGTAAATTGATTGGCTGCAATGGTTGCACCAAACTCTAGTTGTATGTGAGCTTGACTCATGGTATCATGGGGAAGCTTGTTGACCTTGCCCTTTTAAAAGGCATGCCATTTGCTTTGTCAATTCCCATATTGCTCAAGTCATTTCACTTGAAACATATCTCATCTCTATACCCAATTGGTCGAAGAGGGTGGTTAGCATCAACAAAGGTTCTTGGGGTAGAGAGTGGTACCGGATCTTGTTTTGACAGAGATGATTTGTAAGACACTAAGTTGGTGCCTTGATAGTAGATGGAGATAAATGCTCGTATCGAGTCATCCCCTTACCTCATTTTGTGTTCATTTTCTTTGTTAATGATTTTGATCTCTAAAGTAGCTTGTATGGTGTTCAAAGTGATGGGCCTTTGTAAGAGGATTTTTTGGATGGTTGTTGTGGAATCCATCACTTGGATGAAAAAATGCCGGATGGTGCTATTGGTGAGCAATCTTTCTACATAACAATATTGTGATGTAAATATGTACAGTGCATAAAGTTTGTACTAATTTTATATTTTAGAGAGATTTTAGATTTTGGAAGACAAACTTCAAGGTGAGGTTTATTGTCAATAAAGTTGTAAAAGGGCGAAAGCCTTGGAAAAAATTTGAACAATTTGAAGTATTCTCTTTAGTTTTATAGAATCTATGTTTGGATTTGAAGTTTGACTCTAGAATGTTGAATTAGAGGGTTTTTATGGAGTCGCAAGATTTAGAGTCTCAATTAAAGGTTGAACTAGAGCTTTTGTTGTCACAATTACTAGATCAATCATCTTAACTAAATGTTTCTACACCATTGCCAATCCATTTGTAGGATGAAATTGGACCTTCTCATTTCTTGAAAAAACCTTGTGTGGCACAATGTTGGCATGGTAATCTCCAAAGAGAGGCTTGTGCTATAGTGATCCTATTTCAAGTTGGATGTATTGAACTAGGCACTTCAAAAGTGGAATTTGAGAAATTAAATATTGTATTCTAAATTCAAATTTGAGCTTTAATAAAATTCTAAAGATCTGAATCAATGGTCTAGTTCTTAATTTTATTTTTTATTTCTACTAAAGATTAAAATTCAAAGAATAAAGTTTAAGCACTTACCTCTAATATAAATGATACTGTAGTTCCATCTTCTTGCACCACAATCATGATCAACTCGTAACATCCTTCACCTTCCATCTTGTTGATTTTGTTGTATTTTTGCTTGTGGTCACTTAACCCCTAAAGTCCCATTGTCCCCTCAAGAAATAGAATGGATTTCAAGCAAGCTCCTATAGTCTCAATATTTATCATGATTTATTGAAATTTTTTGTGAAGATAGAAAAACACATTAGCTTTCCAATAAATAAAAGTTTTCTTTCAAATGGTGCATGGGAGAAAAAACATGGCACAATAAGCTCTTTTTTTAGTTTGGTAGACCAAACATACACATTTCCACAATTAAGGGAATAAATTTTTTTAAATCTTGTTTCTTATAGATTGTAATTTTATCTACATGTAAAACTTTTATTCTTCCTATTTGGATTTTTTATGAAATTGTTATGGTATTATAGAAAATTTTGGGTCTATCTGGTTCATTTGACTACATTGAATTGTGTAAATAGAAAATTATCATTCCAAACAGTCTTATAGAAAAATTGTTAACAAAAGTCAAATATTGTGCTCTGTTAGATTTTTGATTAAAAATTTATTCTAAAAAATATTAAGAAAAATAATTGTATAAGAACATTTGCCAAAAGTCAAATAGCCCTCCACAAGGCCCAAACTTTCTTTAATGGAAAATCTGTTTTTTGGGGCAATTAGTGCAACTTCTTGAAAAAATAGCTTGTAGAATTCATTTCTAAACTCAATTTTTGCAATTTAAAAAAAAAACATATACAAGGCTTAGATCTCTTGCTAACTAAAACAATCTCATTGTTGAAATTAGTGTGAACATTTGACTTCATCTCAAAACTATCAAAAATTTAGTTTTACTTTCAATCTTAAATTTACTTCTACTTAATAATTTTTGTAATTTAAGTGTACTTTTTTTTGACATTTTTTTCTTAGATTCAGTCAACTCAATTCTTCAACATAGAAAATTAAAAAATCAGAATTAGTAGTGACAAAATTTAAAGTCAAAATCTAATCAAGCAAGGTGCAAAACTACTCGGATTCTTCACTTTAAATGCAAGTATCTTGCAACCTACGCAATCAAAAATTTTGAAATTTCTTCCACACATATATACACTAGTATAGTAAAAGATTTTACAATTAGATATGCAAAAAAATTAAGTTTTTCTTTGCACTTTAGAATAAAAATGACAAGTTTACTTGGTGTTTGATGGAAAAAGGTCTTAGAACTATGGAGGTTAAATAAAAAGATTTCGAAATAAATTCAAATTTCTAAGCTATTTCCTTTGTGTTCTCACTTGTCTAATATTCTTGTTCTATTTTTCTACTATTATATTTGAATTTTTTAGGATTTTCCACTAAATTCTAAATATTCTATGTTGCTACCCTTGATTTCTACTAAACTAATGAATACTAAGAATAAAACTAAATGGAAAGGCATCCTCTCATAAAGTCTACTAAGCATCTAATTAATCCCCCGAGTATCTAATTTAGTCAATCTAAAGGTTTGGAATCTAATATCTTTAAAAGCTACTTCAATCAATTCTTCATTATGAAGTCAAATTAGTCTATTAACCACACTTAATGGTTGATTCTCCACTTGCCTATTTTTTCTCCTTTCTTCTTCTCTTCTTCTCTTCTTCAACTCCCTCTAACACCTTCTTCTAATTGGTTTTGCTTCTCCACTTGTTCCTTTCTTTTCTTCCTAATATGCCCAAATTATGTAACTAAAATCCCACAATGGGGGATAAAGCAAACCAACAAGGTTAGAAAAATTTCTACCCTTGCTCTTTTGAGAAACCCCCTTCAGTTGCCTACAAAGGTGGCATCATCAATATATATTTTTTGAATTAATATGGCACCACTACATTGGCTTGAATGGAATGCCAAGGCTAGCATGCTAGTGTGTGTAAGTAGCTGGGGCTATTATGCTTTATGGAGGAGCTTGTCCATTTTTGGATTTTCAAAATTCTAGATCCCACCAACAAATATCCCAAATACCCATTGGCAAGCCTATTGGGCATTTTGTTGACGATATTCAAAGACCAACACCACATCTCCTTATATCCTTTAAAAGAACACCTTCAATTGTAAAAACCTTCAAATATAACAACTTTCTTTTTAAAAAAAATGGTCCATGCATGTCCCTTCATGGTCATAAGAATTGAATTTCATTTCAAGTTGCCATGTAATGGCCACCTCTAAAGTATTTTAGAGCTTAGGTTGCTTGAGAAAGTGTGGAAGGTGATACTTTAGGCCTTCTAATTTGAAGGCTTACATACACATTGTATGTAGTAGTTACATCTCTTTATGTTGAATTACTATCAATATTGGTGTACCTTGAGATTGAATTGTTCTCTACATGTCATCAAGATTAGGGTTGTTGCTCACACAACTTAGGTAGGCCCTTTGTTTCCTTTCCATAGGGCTACTAAAGTTATTTGAATAACATCTCCTAATCCCTACCCTAGAATAGTCTAATGTTGCATTGCAATCCAATCCATCAATGAAGTTGATTAAATAACTCTTAAAGGATTTCAAGTCAAAAGTGACACTCAAAGAAATTGTCAACAAGGAAATTCTTCCCCTTTAGATTGGTGATTGGAGGGGTCACAAGAATTTTTTCAATTTTACCTATACAAAATAATGAAATAAAGGTTGCCTTTCACTAATTTCTTAACATTTGCTACTATATAAATATTTATTGTTATTATAAAAGAATGCACTACTTTTAAATTAGGTATTGTTGTAATTGGGACCTCCATGTGTACAAATAGAAATCTTTGTAGAAATCTTTGTTGATTTTTAGGCTTGTATAATAACATTCTTGGAGTAAAGCAACCTAAGGTGAAAACACCCATTCTTGTCCTTGTACCCATTCATGTACCTTTGATTTCTATTATTTAACTATTTGTACATAGTCTTTCATTTCAATGTCCTTGAAAAGTGTCATTCAATTATCTTCATGCTTAATTGTGAATCTGTAATTAGTTGACTATAGATTTTGTTAAATTTTGGTTTCAAATCCACCTATATGTGACAATTTTAGTGGTCTACAAAGCTTCGACTTTGAAAATTCATAGAAATTACATACAATATCCAAAAGAATTGCAAAATGAGTAGGTGTGGTTACATGCATTCTCCTAATAACTAGTGACTATGGAAATGGATCAGGCTTTTGCCACCAAGAGCACTTGGGAGCCAACAATATTGCCATTCTTCAGAGCAAATGACATAAAGTAGGTACACCCAAATGTGCTTTTGACCTTAAACCACCATCTATATAATATGTACATCTGTAAATTCAGTTCTGTACCTATATGGAAAAAACACTTTTAGAACCAAACTTTATTCCTTAATAACTTTTGTACACAGTATCCAAATGCCATGTTCTCTAGTGTGTTGGAACCTCCTTTGACTTGCCAACAAGAACCTATGAAAATCTGACCAATCTAATAATAGCAAATAGTCTTAGTAGCACAAAATGGCAGTTTCGGGAGTACCTACCTTAGTAGGCAATGCCCAGAAGTCAAGACTTGATACATTACTCATAATGACATCATAATTGTTATTGGATATACATTGATCTCTATCGAAGGTCGAAGGCATTAGATGTGAATACTAGATCTCTAATTGTCATTGTGTATAATGACATTATAAATTCATAATTATTGTCCACTCTATGTTCACAACTCAAATCATTCATGGAGCACTACCAGCTGACCTTTTAAGCCTACCGACTAAATTAGGCAGGTCTATCTTATTTTCACTACAAAAAACAGAGGAAATAAATGACTGCAAACAATGACTGTTTTGTAGTATTATCACCATCTATTGCTAGATAGGATGAGTGTTTGGATGACAAGGACTCTACGTGAATGTATAAGGAAAAGAAGGTAAAGAAATTGGAAAGTAATAAGGAAATCTTTCAAGTCGTTTTTTTCTTTGTCATAACTTCGACATCCACGTGAGTAATCATTCAATAGTCATTTTGCAGTTAGGACAGACACATTCAAAATCTGACATGGACATCCACGTCAACAATCATTCTTAAGTCATTTACAAGTTATAGCTACACATTATACACAATAAATTATATAGAATACATTATATACATTACACCATTTACAATTTGCACCATACAACATATACAATACACCATATATAATATATCATATACAATATACCATTCTTAGTAAAATATTGTATGGCTTCCAAAGTCACTTAATGTGAGCACTAGGAGGAAATATAAGAAGCCTTTTATACAAGTGGGGGGTAGTAGGCAAGACAAATGATGTGGGATATGAAAAATGTAGGAAATGAGTTATAAGTAATATTTCAAACTTCATTTAGGCATAGTAAATTAATTTTTTCAATAAACTTTGAGTTAAAAAAAATTGGAAAATCAATCTCACTTTCATCTCTAAAAATTCATTTAAGATTTTGAGTCTCAAATCAAAAGTTGTGGACAAATTTGAGAAAAAGATTGGAAAAGATTTTTTTTCTAACATTTTCTTAATATATAGAAGAATCCTAGTCCTTTATCAATTTATAGAAGTTAGTATTGTTTATTGTAGAAATAATTGTAATCCACTCATGCATTTAGTACTAGAACACATTGCCATGAAGATGTTTGGAAACACAATTGTAACACTCATTATGTTCATTGGTTAGTAGAATAAGTCAACTCTTCCGTCACCAAGAAATGACTTGTTTGTGATTGTATACAATGCATGTTGCTCATTCTTTAGTAGCATCAATGTCATTCAAGAGTCACTTTTTTCTACTTGCAAAATCGCCGGAGTCAATTCCAAATGAGATTTAGTGAACGTGGAACCGAGCTAGCACTTTTGACCACAATAGATGGTGTTCATATAGATAGAAGTACAAGCAAAGTGTGATTGGACTATTGGAGGCTGTCAACCATTGTCAAGCCCTTTACATTGGAAATTCAGTTATGTACAATGCTTTTTTGTAATGTGATTGAGAAGAATGTCAAAATTATTGGAAGTAGTTACAAACATATTTAGAAGAGCTTGAAGAAATCAAGAATTCATGACTGAGGATGGAGCATTGTTTCAGATGCAAAAGGGGCGGGGACTTTGAAAGCATTGCCTTTTTTGAATGTGAAGAAAGGACAAAATCCCACACTCTATGCACCATATACAATGAATCCCTATAAAGCTAGAATGCCCCATAATTTAGCCAAGTTTGCAAATGCTTTTTGCAAAGAATTATTCAAGTAGGTTATGTTCAACTCATCTTTTTATAATGCACTTCTATCATCTAGTCTACCCTGAAAAAAGCTAGAAGAAAAAATGGAGAAGGTATTGCCTTAAAGAATTCTAAAATTTTACAAGTGTTTTTTAGGTGGCACATTGTGGTCAAGTTAAGAGTAAGTCATGTCTAAGTCATACAACAATCATTTTGCAGTTCTTTGGAAGAATCATGGTTGTCACATTGGACAGATTACTATTCATTTCATGTCCTATAGGACAAGTTACTATTCATCAGATGTACGTCTTACGTACATCTGATGAATAGTAACTTGTCCTATAAGACGTGAAATGAATAGTAATCTGTCCAATGTGACAACCATGGGAAGGATTTGAAACAACGACTTACACTACACCAAATTTCTTTTTCTTTATCCATCCAAAAAGAATTACTTCCCTGATCTACCACAAAAACTAGCTACTAGTCATTTATCAGTCATATGTAAGTCAGTAGAAATCACAAAGAAGTTGCAAAATTGACTAAAAAATGATTGTGCCGTCGAGAACGACAAAAGCTAGTTCTACATTAGGAAGACATCGACGAGGCAGATGTAAAATTGCGGATGAAGCGTCACTGTCATCTCAACGTCATCCCTTAGTTGCGAACATCACTGCTAGTTGACTGTGGTGATAGAGATCCTTTAGCGTTGGTGCAATTAGGGAGCACCAATCACGTTGTAGTCGTATTTTATAGCCAATCATTCTTTTGCAGTTGTGTTTTTGCTCGTTTTCTTGTAGTGTTTGGTACACTTTATCATACTTCCATCTAGAAGTTGGCCAACGTTATTATTGTTGACATTTTTATCCAAAAATTTCAAGTGAAATTAATAAAACCAAACTAAGGAGTTGAGCAATGCTGGAGAGAGAGTCAAACTTGGAATTGGAGATGATGAAGTGGGGTGGTACCTTAGTATACAATAAAAAATGAAAAAAAAATTCCACTTCTGTTGGACCCAAAAGTGGAAGTATTGCCACATACACAAGTAACAGAAAAAAGTTTGGTTTGCAAAAAAGAACTAGCCTCTTAATCTCTCTATTATCACTTCTGATAGCGAATACCGGTATGTAAATATGTAACTGATTGCAATTATCATGCTGTACACCACTTTCGGGACACTTCCATTTCGACAACACAGAATTTGTAAACAGTGCTTTAAAAGTCAATCAAAATACTTTTAAAATGAAAATATGAAATGATGATGATGGCCCTACCAAATTCAGTGATGTAAATTGCAGAAAAAGTCACTCTAGAAATGGTGGCGTACCTGGACTGCCATACATTCAGCAAAATTGAGAATTGTGCATGATCTCCAAACACACACAATCGAACAATGCACTAGCTTATTCTTCCAAACCAGATCCATTTCTTGCTCATGGCGTATTGAAAATAACTGCCATGTCACGGTTTGAGGTACAATATATATACGGAGGTAGACTCAATCCACGAGATCCTCCATAAGCATATTAACTTATCCTCAATTATTTTGTACATCATGACACTAATTAATATTATGAGACGGTAGTCCAAACGTCCGGCGCTCCTGTTCCGAACTGAGGGCCCTCGAGGTTAACCTTGGTTGAGATAAACTTGACAGTTGCTCGAATTGGAGCACCTTAATCAAGCACTTTTGAATTCCACCTCGAGAGTGGCTTGTCCGTTGTTGGTCATGCTCCCAAGCAGCTGGAAGCCATTACTGCTGGTGTTGATCCACTGGTCGGGTTTGTGTGGGTATGGGAACCCACCGGATCCATTGTACAGGCGCTCGTAGACACTGTAGTTGCCTTCTTGACGGCCATCAACCACGATCGCGTTCCACCAGTTCGAGTACAAGTTGTAGTCGTAGGGGACGGACCACATCACATGGACTGTCTTGTTCACATCCTGATATGACAGCATGATCACGGGATGAAACTGTTATAAGTTAAAGTTCGCAGACCAATGTGCAAAAAAATTAAATGGATCATAACTATGGACATGCACATTTCTAGGAACGATACTGGAGTCGGGGAATTTTCAGAAACTCCAGTAATTCCTTCCTTCATCCGACTCGGTTCGAGAGACCAAGGTTGCAAATTTAAGTTATGACCTCGGACTGTACAAACTGTAATTCACAGTGCTTTCGATCTCACTGCAGCTATGGCAGTTGACTCAATGAATGCACAAACAGCAATGCCCTGGGAGGTGAACATGAATCGTAAATTTGATTATACTCTACGATTTAATGTATAGGGTACTGACCTGAATGTAGTAGGAAAACACACCAACAGCCCCGCGAGCAGTATTTTGTGACTTGCGCGCAGAAAACAGACCAGCCGTTTGGCTTGGAATCTGGTGGGCAATGTTCTGATCGCTTGATCCACTCTCGAAGTATACTCCCACGCTTTCGAGTGTATACTGGAAATTTGAAAGGTCAAATATTAATTACCATAAGCACATCAAAAGCTTTGTGTGGCAGAACTTATTATTTATCAGTGCCAAGACTCAGTCTGTGTAAGCATAGTAAGAAACTCAACTGGGTACTTATCGGTGATGCTCCGATATGTGGTGCACGTGAAAAAGCAACTGACTTCCTCTGCACAGATGTTGGATTGCATGGGTCACAAGCTACGCTTAGAACACGGCCCCATTTCTTGCCGATCCAGGATTCCAGGCGAGGTCAAACTTCATTTGATTTCTGCATTGAAACACACGTTTACAAAATTTGATGTTTTCCACAAGTAGTATAGTAAACTTGCCAATCACGGCACAGACAAAATTCAAATCTTTCTCCACATAAAAACACTTGCATCATGTTTAGAAATTTGACAGATTATTAAAATGTCATGTTAAGATTCACCTTAAAAAAACAGAATGCAAAAAGATTTTTTCCTACAAATTTTATTGCAATTTAAAGTTGATGAAGCCAAAATCTAGTTAAAAAATTCCTTGCGAATTTCCTTGACCACATAGTGTGTGGTCATTGGGCGGTAGTACAAAATTTTGTTCCCATTCCAATCAAATTGGTTATTGAATGATGTGATTACTGTATAGTGAATCATGGTTGTCATAGTGGACGGACGTCCGGTTCGCCCGTCCGTTAGAGGTCCCGCCCGTCCGATACAGTCAATACATAGTTGACTTTCTAATAACGAAAAAATAGGCCACGTGGATGCCATGTGGATTAAGGAACATGCTGGGCGCGGACGAGGTGACGTGTCATTCCACAAAATTGCACAAGTTACAAAATTAAAGCCATCCAGACCGTCCGTCCATCCGGTACGATGACCCTAACTCGCCCGTTATGACAACCATGTAGTAAATAGTAATTAGTGTTGTGTGGTTTTTGGATGTGTGCTATAAATAGAAGGTTACTCTAGTATATGTTTATTAAAATTTCATTTCATTTTTCCACAAAAAAAAACCTTAAATTGAATTTTGGGTAGTTGTAGGAAAGGGTGGTCCTATTTTCCGTCACATTTTGAGTTGCGGAGTTTAGTTTGGCCATAACATTTGGAGAATGAAGCCAATGTACTTGAATTTTGTTATTGAAATTGACTAACTTGTTTATGAAGAGAATTCTTATTTTTCAAAAAAATTCAAAAAAAATTTGTAATTAAAATTCAATTAAGTTAATTTGTCACACTTTGCAATTTAGGGTTTTTTAGTATTGTGGAGTACCCATAATTAATGATGTAGAGCTTAGATTTTAGTGGGATATTCTCAAACTAGAGAGGCATTATTATATCTATTTTTTGGAACCATTTAGGTGTTTTTTCAAACAGGGATATTTTAGTACAACAAATATTCATATTAATCAAAACAATAATCTTAGCCATTCATTTTTTTTATCAATGGTTGAGATGATTCTGTTTCATAGTACTCATAATATTTGTAGTATTGAGCACAAAAACTACAATTTGGACAAAACACTACAAAAAACGAACACCCTTTTTTGCAACTACCCTTTTTTATAATTTCTTTTAATTCTTTATAAAAATCTTATTAATTACAAATATGATTAAAATAGTGTGAAATTTTAAAAAAATAGAAATAATAATGCCAAATACCTTCATATAATTGATGTACATCTAGACTCTTATCAAGAGAAATTCAATTGAAAAAGTCTAAAAATCACATATTTTAAGCATTGAATATGTTGTAGAAGGATGTTGGAACCAAATTCGGATTTACCCAACTAGTATAGTTCGTTCCGGAGGAGGCTATTTAAATAGGATTGTTTCTTATTGAATCTAAATTAATTCCTAATGAGTCATTGCAACATGGTATTTTGAGAAAAATAAAGTTCCTTAAACCAATTATATCTATGTTTTCCTCACATGATATCTAATTACACAATTTGGCACTCCACTCTTAATGGCCACAAGGATAAGAATTTGCTTCCAATTAATTATTTTTTTTATGAACTCTTCTTTTATTCTTTTATCTTTATCTCCAACTTGGTTCTTGATTCCTTTATTTAGCACTTGAATATTCTTCAACAGCATCCACCAACCAGGAAAGAACTTGTCTCCTAATCGGCTATCAAATTTACTTTGTTCCGCCTTTCTCTGCTTCCAATTTGGTTTACTACAAGGACACTCTTTACAGCTTCCTAAACTCGTTTACTTCATCCACTTTCAATCTCACAACTTGGTCTCAAAAATTCTTCAAATTCCGAATTGAATATGTAATTCATTTACTTTAATCATCCAGCACACACAGAAAGACAACTTGTAAATCAATTCCATTATATTCATCTTCCCAAATTGGCAAACAAAATCACCAATACACTTTGAAAGTATTACACTAAACTACTTTGCTACACTTGGGCTCTTCAACTCCCCAAATAGGATCTTATCATTCAACTAACAAATCAACCTTAATGTTCATAATCCTTTCCTAGTTGCTCATCAACTAAAAATATATTCTATTAAGTTCATTCCATTTCCTCCAAGTATTACAATTTGGTTTTAATCTCTACAGCACTCCAATCACTCTACTACCAGATTTAACACTTCTGCACAGATTTCTCCGAATAGGATCCATCAATTTAGCACAACTACTCATCCAAATCCGACTAATATAAATCTCCGCACCAACTTGGACTATCACACATCCACTGCATTCTAACTTAAATCACACGCCTCCAAGAATTCACCATTCAACACACGCCTCCAAGCCTTCACCCGACTTGGAAAAGTCTCCATCGAACTCCTACATAACCAGGGTTGACACGACGTCCGGATGCGGACACTGTGTCCGCAGCGTCCGCTGACATTCGCGGTCCCGGCGGACGCAACGTCCGCCTGTCCCCCGTCCGCCCCGTCCGCCCGATTACGGCCGTCCAATTGACACGCGAACTAATGTGGTCCACATGATCTGGGCGTCTGCCTCGGGCCGTCCGCCCCGTCCGTCCACCCCGCCCGTCCGCTTTCCGACGGCGGGAGGGATGCTGCGTCCGCCAGCGTCCGTGCATCCGGACGTCCGGGTTACAGACGCTTTTTTCGGGCAGACATAGAGATTCGTCAACCCTGTGAATAACTCCGCACACTTTCCCACTGCCATACACTGGCCGAAACACACTTCCAACTAGAACACACACACAAACCGATCCAACCTTGGATCCACAAACACACTTCCCAATTAGGAAATCACACGCACTTAAACACAAACACACACAAGCAAACAAATACGCAGCCTACATCGACTGGGACACACATTGGACTTGCTTGACAATGGATAAAAGAAATGACCGCCCAAAAATGACCCAAATAGGAACTAGGGAAGACGACACTCAATTGCCCAACCAACTCAGCAGCTTCAACTGGAGCAACTGACATTCCTACTTGGACCTCTCACACTCCCCGACTTGCCAACTCGGACTCACCAAACAGCATCCTAATGGGCTAGGAGACCACCAACCAACCATGACCCAACTTTCGACTTGGACCTCAAACCACACTAATTGATCCATTCTACTCCAAATTGGACACCATTCAATGCTCTAAAACAACCAAACAGCACTCTCAACTCACCAACTGCTTGCAATAAACTACAAATTACACTCCGGTTTGTACAAAATAGAACCAAAATTTATCACCTATCAAACTATCTACATATGCTATCTTCAAAGTGTTACAAAAATGACAATTTTCAGAATTTTGGAAAAAATAAAATAGAATAATAAGTAGATTATTAGAGCTATAGAATCCTAATTTAGCTCAAAAAGTTTTCAAATCAAGAACTATGTGAAAATTCAAGATTTGACTTTCAAAATGCCTATTGCATTGTCTTTTAATTCCTAATTAAAGGACTAAATTATGTTTTTTCGACAACAAATCAATTTTAGGCAATTCAATGCAAATGGAATTTTTATTTTTTTTATTTAAAATTTTTACACAACATGTGCCCAAGGAGTATCTTTAAGCCTAATAATTATCATAATTTTTGCCCACATGGTTCAAAAGTAATTGCATGATATGTAATTTTCAATGCTTAAGGGCCAACCCAAAAAATTCTTAAGAAATCACTTTTAAGAAAAAAGAAATATGAAATTAGTTTTATAGATTTATATATACATAGAAAGTTTTGAATCAATTCATTTTTTATTTTTGAGATGAAAGTTATGAGGTGCTCTAATTTTTGGACAATTATGGATGTCCTACCCTAAATTAAACTGTGGAGTCTTCTATTTAACCCCAAAAGTCCCAAGTGTTCCCTTGGGGGATACTTGGGTTTTTGGGTAAGCTCATTCAATCTTAATATTCAACATGATTTTTTCAAACTTTTTGTGAGTGTGTAGTTTCATACAAGCTTCGCATGCATATAAATTTCATAGAATTCTGACTTATGGTTTAAAAGTTTTGAGTATTTTTGTGAAAATTTCAATTCATTGGGCAGTTGCAGATTTGCAGGCAAGGGAATCTGCCTTGATTATGGCAAGGTAGCAGCATGGGACAAAAGGGGAGTCTAAGGAGAAGGTAACAGGTTCCATGATGAAGGGTTTGTAGTTTAGAATTTTAGATAGTTACTAGCGATTGGCATTTGCTTTACTACGCATTAAATATATTACTTTCATCAATTTTTCATGTGATAGAATGTAGATAAATAAAGTATATATAATCTTTAAATGAAAACATTGACATCCTCATATAATATTTTTTGAAAAATAAATAAATATATATATAGAGTGTGCAATAGAAAATAATTAAAGAAAATATTTATATCATAATTTTCACAAAAAGCCTTTGCAAAGATGAAAACATTGCAATAAAAAGAAATTAATCAAGTGAACAACGTAAGTAGAAACTTCACATTTGAATATGTAGAGCAATAGTTTCAATTTCAAGAAAATCTTCAATTAGAAAATTATTAATCTTTGTATTAAACCTACAAATATATATATGATGAAATGTAGAATAATTTCAATATTTTTGGAATCAAAATCTTTACAATTAAAGAATATCCAAAATCTTCACCTATAGAAATGTAGAATAAATATTCTAGTTTCAATAAAAGATTTAGATAATAAATTATAAAAATCTTCATAATCATTTGAATATATTGCAATCTAGAATAAAAGAAAGAAAAGATATATTCAAATTAAAATTTATATATTAGAATCTTTGCATATTTGGCTATTTGCATACTCTCAAAGAAAAGTGATAAATTTTATAAGGAGATTGCATCTAAAGATGAATGCTTGGAAATATCCTTCCATTGACTATAAAAGATTGTAGCAAAATGGCTACAAATATCATCCTACCATATTTATTCATATAGTAGGGTATTTCAATTCAGACAATGAAATAATAATGAACTCCAAAAGAATGCAATTGAATGGAAGGGGATGTCGCTGAAGCATGCATGAACCCCAAACATGTAGAGTTTGGAACAAACTCTTAACTTTTCCATCCACTTCATTCAAGTGTAAATACATGTAGGAAATCTCCAAGACAATGTCATGCAAAAACCTCATGATAAACCACATTTTTTACCATTCCCATGGCTTTTGAATTGTCATTAGTGACCTTAATGTTTGTAGGATGTCTACCATAAGAGAAAGCCACATATAATTGACCATGGCTAAATACTTCATTTCAAAGATAAATGTCGACTCAATTATATGATTGGCCTTGGGATTTGTTGATTATCATTGCAAAAGCACCAATGATAGGAAATTGTCTCTGATATAGTGTAAATGGCAAATGGCTATTATTGCAATGATATGTGATTCTTGAAATCAACACTTCTTGGCCACAATGATACCCTTCCACAATTTCTCACAATAATACAAATGGAGATACTTATAACAAACATAAGCGACTACCATTGCACAAACCTTTTGCTGAATTTAAATTTCTTAACAACATTACATATTGACCACATTTAAGATTTAATTGATGAGGTGGCAAACCACTAAGATGTAGAAAATTTAAAAACTCTACCGGATAATGATGGATATGTTTATCATTTTTGTGAATAAAATCAATGCTAAAACATTGATGCTTGTCACTAGTCATACGGTTAGTGATTTTACGGTTGATTTCTTGGGCATCATCATTTCAGACAACCAAAATTATACGCTCAGAAAAATCAACCAGATCATCAAAAATTGCATTAGTAAGTCCATTTAAAGAATTTTCATGCCCAACCATTCCAAGCTGTAGGTCTATCTCTCAACCAGTTTTGCTTTCACCAATATTTAATAAAAATTGTTGAAAATCCGGTTAACTTTGTAAACACATATTAGTGGTGAAATGAAAATGTTGCATTAGTGGAAACAAATATGAACTTTGCAAACAAGCCTCAATAGTTTGCTTACAACCTCCACCTACAATGACAGGTAAAGTTTGGCGAAAATCACCACCATATAAATTATAAGACCGCTATTTGAAGTATCAAGACCTTGAATATCTTGCAATGATCGATCTATTGCTTCGATCATAAATCTATGTCCAATACAAGCAGGGTTGACGAATCTCAACGTCTGCACCAATAGCGTCCGTTTTCCGGACGTCCGGACGCTAGCGGACGCAACGTTCCGACCGCCGTCAGAAAGCGGATGGGCGGGGCGGACGCCTAGATCGTGCGGACCAAATCAATCTGCACATCGATCGGACGGCCGTAATTGGGCGGACAGACAAACGGGCGGACGGGGCAGATGGGCGGACAGGCGGACGCTGCGTCCGCCGGGACCGCGAATGTCAGGGTACGCTGCAGACACAGCGTCCGCGTCCGGACGTCCCGGACGTCCGAACGTCGTGTCAACCTTGAACACAAGCTTCATCACATACAATCAATTGTACTTCATGTAAATTTTGAGCACTAATCAAATATGTTGATGTATCATGCAATTGTAATGTAATGGCAAGAGATGAATGTGTTGTTTGTCCTTCATACAAAAGACAAACAACAATTCCATTTGTGGCTATTGCCATACATTTAATATCACAACTTCGAAGATAACCTAATATGGTATTGTATACAAAAGTCTTACCAGTACCCCTAGGGCCATTCAAAAAATATAACTTACACAAAGAATGACGTTCTAAAATGACATTAGTAACTGCATTGAAAACAATATGATGTTCTTCATTTAGTTTGTCCATATCTTCTTCTATAAAATTAATGTTTAAATTATCTAAGTTATTGTTGTCATTGGCATCATCACCAACATCAACAGTATTTGAATAGCCAAATTCATTTAAATCTTGAATGTCTAAAAAATCTTCAATGCATTTATTATTCAACGACAAATGTTCATTAATGAACAAAATCACTTTGCTATAGCAATTTTGGTCATTAAGCCAATCATTAAACATAGCATCAATATGTCTCCTCAACAAATCAAGAGGGTCCAATGGTTGTTCAAACACAAATATTGAAAACAACCGTTGAATTTGTTTAGACAATGAAATGACAAGTGCCTCTTGAAGACAATTGTCCTATTCACTATCATCTTGGAAAAGTCCTCTTGCAATGCAAGCGGCTTATACGTTGAATGTATTGTATTTTGAAAACAAAATAGGTCATCAAACGAAGTTGGTACTTCAACATGAGTCAACAACAAATGCAAGTAAAATAATTCGGTACCTATAGGAACCATGTTTACTCTACCAAAACCTTTAATTTTACATTTTCTTTTTTCCCACAAATGATTCTTCTCATTCTACTTATAGTGCAATAAAAGATTCATGTATTGAAAAAGCATATGATTGCCTTGATTTCCAAAAGCAATCAAAGTACGAATATGACGATTGAGTTCAAAAAACTTTGTAAATTTGGTTTTAGTGTTTTGATTAATCATTGATTGTAAAGATGTTCGTTCTTGGAAAGTAACATATTGTTGATCAGGATTCAAGAAGATGAATAGATAAACGACAAATACTATGACTCTTGTTGGTTTCAAAACCAAAGAGCCTCCAACATGTTTCTTGCGTAGCAACATAGTGTTCTTCTAAAAATTCCTTAATCTCATCGACAACCTTATTTGTTTCTACAATGCCATGATTTGAACCTTTAAAAATATATTTATGGAGGTATTTCACAGTTTTTACTAAATTACAAACCTCCATATTAATATAGCAAGTAAAACAGCCTATTAAATATGGATTGTATGGCACAACCCATTGATTATCCAAAAAAACAATTTGACCATATATATTTTTCAACATAGCAATTGTCATTTCGACGACGATGCAAAACATGACAATCACCATCCATCTCGGTGGTATCTCAAGATTACATTGAATAGTACTTGGAGCATTTTTCATCCTCCATGCACGAACAATTGAGATTATCCAAATTACATGAACCATGCATCATGTGCTTAGCAACTACAGCATAAAGTTACGGTTTTTTATTCAAATCTAGAATCTCAACACATACAACTCTATCTACAAGGTCACAATTGTTAACCTTGTCTTTCAACCAAAGAAGAATGTGAGCGTGAAGGAGACCGCACTTGTGAAACTCAATAATATAACAAAAAGCAATTGTTTCCCTTAGTATATTTTTTTTTGTGATTTCATCCATCATTGCTTTTAATTTGAGCTCAAAGATATGTACTACAACATCTAGATGATCGGGAGGACTTTGACCTAGTTCAAGCTCATCAATGATCTCAAATCAATTTGAATTACATGTCATTGTGACAAATAAATCCAATTTGCCTAAAACTCTAACTAAGACCATACTATTGTGAAAGAATTTCTGCATGTATTGAGGAGATCCAATGAATGTAGCAGGTAAAACAATGTGGTGCCCAATGTGTCCTCCACTATCGTTGTACATAGCATCTACAATACCTTGATAACATTTTACTTGAAGTTTTATTTGATGTTGTCTAATGAAAAACAAGTTTTTATGTTCTACAGACAAATATTAATCTACTACATATTGTTGAAATAATCTACCGGCCCTATGCAATATATTAGATTGAGGTCGCTTATGAAGCATATATTGAACAAATGACTTTAAAGCCATCTCAGTATCTACTTTGAAAGTAGGTGACCATTTACATCGACCATCCAGAAACAACAAAGGGTACAATAAAGCATCATAAGTTGAATGAATTTCTTTTATCTATTGTAAATTTTCACCATGTCAGTGAAAAATAATATCTCAATCGAATTCTAAACATTGTTCATCAAGAACAACAACAGCAACCTCTAGAACCATAGGGCAATTGTATTGATGACGATATTCACCAATAAGAGTCTCACCGGTGATACAAAGTCCCATGTTATATCCTCCCAAAAGAACATGACATGAAGACTTAAAATCACAAACCAATGCATTGATTGATTCTAAAACCTCTTGGATGTTATTAACGGTCTTATGGTTTAGATCATCAAAGATCTCTATGCGATGATTGGTTTGTAAATCATCACCTAAAAAGTAAATTTGCACAAATCTTGCGCCGTGATCTACTTCGGGTTCTAAATCTCCAATATGATGACATAACTCTCCATTTACACGAAAAGTATATATTCCTCGACCCTTGGCTTAGCTAAACTGAAATTTACTACGTATACTTGTAAACACAAACGCTTCATTATGTTTTTTAATGGACTTAAGAAATCCTCAAGAATTGGGTGTATTACCCATAAAAAGCTCATTGAGTATGGGGTGAATGGTAGGATGGCTAACATGTTCACTACCAACTTTACCATTGTAATAACAAATTGTTGTTTTTTCTTTCCTAAAACAAAATGTTAAACATTTTGGACATTGGATGGCCATAGATCCAAGATTATCGATATCAACATTTACATAGTCATCAATTGTAAACAAAGCTTGAGCCATAGTCTACAAAAGATGACAATCACAAATCCTAAAACTCGCACTTTAGGATGTGGAAACAAAAAATAATGGTTTTGAAATTGCACCTTTATAACTTGTACTCCAAAAATCTTCACTCCTTGAATATGCTCTACTTCACTCCAACTTTTGTTTCCTAACATCCATAACACATCAACATATATTCAATAACAAAATTTTAGATGCTGGCACCTATTTCAAAATGTAGCTCAAATTTCGCCAAATTGATCAAATTCATGTACATGACATTGCTCAAATTAAATCAAACCATTGAAATTATATTCAATTGTTTGTCTCAAAAAACGCTAAAATTATTTAAATTAGGTTTTAAATAGGTCAAACTATTGTCATTAGTTTACATTGCATTAATAACATTTGAATCATATTATCCAAATGAAACTCAAATTGCCCAAATTAAATCAAATGATGTTCAAATTGTTCAAATTAGATCAAACTATTGACATTAAGTTCAATTTCGGTCAAATTCCTCCAATGTGGCTCTAATTTCATCATTCTCTTGGAATTAAGTTGAATTGAAGCTCAAATTGCACTCAATTTGTTCAAATGAATCTCAAATTGCTCACATTAGGTCAAATTGTTGGCATTAATCTCAAATTAGGTTAAATTGCTCTCTAAGAATGCTCTAATTGCTCCAATTTGGCTCTAATTATATCAATCTTTAGGAATTAAGTTGAATTGAAGCTCAAATTACACCCAATTTGTTCAAAAGAAACTCAAATTGCTCCAAAAATGCTTCAAGAATGCTCCAATTGCTCCAAGATTGCTCCAATTGTTCCAAGTGCTCCAATTTGGCTCTAATTACATCAATCTCTTGTGTGAAATTAGATTGAAACTCAAATGACATTCAAATTGTTCAAATGAAACTCAATGTTCAAACCACCATTCTATACATGAATTCAAATTTGCTCAAAACAAATGTGAAGAAGATACCTTGGAGGTATTGTTGAACTCAAGAACACTACTGCTTCGTAAATTTCTTTCTTCACAACTAATGGTGATCAAAATTGAAGAATTAAAATGCAAATTTCTCAAATTGCAAGGACTTTGTAAAGACTTTGTTGTGGAATCCAAAATTGCTTCAAGTTAATAAAAGTTTCAAATCATTTGATAGTAACAATAGAACATTAGAATCAAGAATACTTAGAAAATCATAGAATCCTGCAAGTAGAATGAAGTGTGAAGCCAAAAATACCTTAACATCCATAATATCACTCTACTTCTGTAATATCACATTTTAACACTGTGTGATATTACAGAGGTGCAGTGGTCGTTGTAACTCTGTAATATCACACAGTGTTAAAATGTGACATTACAGAGGACATTGTGATTTTAGTAGTATGATGATAGTTCTCCATTGGAAGTTCTAGGTAACTCAGAGCTCCCAATGATTAGAATAGACCGCGAACATATTGGGAACACACCTTGACCCTTTTTCCATGCCATGCCCAAAGCCATATTCCATTATTTATTCACATAGTGCTTCTAAATTCCATAGGTAATAGAGTTTGGTTGTTTTTTTCAAATTTTTTTTGGAGATTGTAAAGGCATTCTATATCTTTCAATCCACCGTGTGGATTTTTGAGTTTCAAATTTATGTGGTGGAAAACTTGCTCGAAAAATTATGTAAGGCATTGTGAACTTTTAGACATTGTTGCATTGCAATATTTTTTTGGATGTGTTCCATGTCATTTTTTGACTTGAAATTTTTTGGAGACATTTCTAACATGATCTAGAATATTGTAGATTTTTAATTTAGGCACCCATAGTAGAAATGTTTTCCACAATCAATGGTCAAAGACAGCTGAAATTGTCGGGCATAGTCAAAAAATAAATAAAAAATGACTTCAAATGCTTATATCTTTCAATCCGTGTGGTCAAATGTTACAGAGAATTTACGGCTTCCTCTTCTATAAGTCAATTACAAGATCCTATGGTTAGATTTCCAATAAAAACATTTTGTTGAAAATTTTAATAAACGCAATAGTAGGGGCAATTTTGAGTGGTTTTTGACAAAAAAAAATGGCCTTGGGACTTTAGGGGAATAGGGGTTAACTCTATTGTAAATATTTTTTGAAAAAAATAAAACAAGATGAAGTAGATTACTTATTATTACATTACAACTATTGAAATTGGCATTTTAAAATTTTATAATTAAATTCTTAACAGTTTAGTATTTTGAATCATTTTCTATTTCTTTCTATTTATAATTTTTTTCCTATATGTTGGGCAATTCCAAATGATCTCAAATTTTCAAGAATATAGCCAACTTTCCTTGAAGAATGAATCTCAAAATGCAACACTAATTTGGACATTTTTTCATACAAATGTGACTTAGTTTTTTGTAGGGGCCAAAAATAGGATTTATGTCAATTCAAACGCTAATATCTTGCAATCTATAAGGT
Organism: Pseudoscleropodium purum; assembly: GCA_963969395.1. Classification (NCBI taxonomy): domain Eukaryota; kingdom Viridiplantae; phylum Streptophyta; class Bryopsida; order Hypnales; family Brachytheciaceae; genus Pseudoscleropodium; species Pseudoscleropodium purum. The sequence continues at coordinate 38,762,615 of OZ017795.1, forward strand.
GGAAATTTTCTCCACATCTTTTCAAACTAACATAATACAAGATCCTATAGTTATATGTGTCCAAAAATATTTTTCTTCTAAAATTTGGTACTTTTATTAGAAATGGCAATTTTGAAGTGTTTTTGGTAAAAACATAGTTTCTAACTTTTAAGGGTTAACTCTTAAAGTCTTGTTGTTCCCTTAGGGAACAATGGATTTTTAGCACACTCCTAGGGTCTCAATGGACTGTTGTAATTTTTTGAATTTTTTGGTGAAGATAGAAAAACACATAAGCTTTCTAAAAATATATTATTTATTTCAATTGGAGACTAGGAGCAAAAGTTATGGCACTAAGAACGCTTTTTTTTCTTTGGCAAGTAGAATAAAACTTTAAAAAAAATTAACTAAATTTTTTTTGTATAGATTATATTTTTAACTCCATGGGAAGTTTTGATTTATTCCATTTGGATTTATTATGCAAAAGTTATAGACAATCTTGTTTTTTGAGCAATCAAAGAATCTTTTTGAAAAAATAACTTCTAGAATTCAATTTTTAACCTCAATTTTCATAATTTAAAATAAAAAAGGTTTCACAAGGTTAGGATCTTTTGCTTGAACAATCTCATTGTTGAGATTAGTGTATTTTGTTTTCATCTTAGAGCTATTATCAATTTAAATTTTCTTTCAATCTTAAACCTACTTCTAATTAACAATTTTTTAATGAGTGAAAATTAAATGTGTATTTTTTTTATTTCTAGACCCTTGATTCTATTCTCTATGATATAAAATTAGAAATTCAAAATCAATAGAGCAAAAATTACAATTTATGAAGGTTCAAAACCAAAAATTGTAGTTGAGCAAGGTGCCAAAAGATTTGTTTCCTTCACTTTAAATGCAAATATCTTGCAATCTACAAAGTTAAAGTTTGTGAAATTTCTTCCACACATTTTTATATTAGACTAGTATAATATCCTTTAGTTAGATTTACCAAAATATATTAAACATTTTTTTTCTCTTTGCTATAGAAATGGCAATTTTGAGTGGTTTATGATAGAAAAGAGGCATTGGAACTTTAGGGATTAAAAATTAACTGTAAACTTTCCAGTCGTTTTTTCATACATAGTATTAACTATTAGTGTGCTTTGTGCATAGTTACAGAATAATAATATAGTAAAATGAAACCAAAAGCCAAGAAACAAAGTCCATACACCCCTTCTCACATAGAACTTTCCAACAGGACAAAAATTGCAACTAGAGGATGCACGGTCCTAGAGATCTCAATGTAACAAACAAAAGAAAATAAACATTGTAACTTAAAATATAGACTTGTATCTCTCATGCCATTGTCATAGTCAAAATAAAAGTGAAAGTAATTTTCAAAACTTTTTAATTCAATATCTCTTCTTTTGTAGGTCAAAATACCATGGAACAAAATCCGTGCATCCCTCCTTATCGAGGGCTTTTTAACGATACCAAGAATGCAATCAAGGGCCATATAGTCCAAGAAAGCTCAATGTAGCAAACAAAATAACAAAATAACCTAACTTAAGATATGGATATAATATCAAAATTTAAACTATCACTAGTGTGTCCTATGCCTTTGCCACGATCAGAATAAAAGTAAAAATAAACTTTTAATTTTTTAATTCATTAAAACTTTGAAATTCAATAACTTTCACATCGTAGTGTAAGACTATGCCAAGAGGTTGTATTCTTGGTACAAATAGAAAGTTTTATGCACAAAAGAATGTATAGACTTTGTTTTGTGGTGTTTCAACATGCCTTATCAAAGTTATGGTTTTTTCAAAATAAAAGATAATTTAATTCAACTTTTTTAATTCATTAAAACTTTGAAATTCAATAACTTTTACATCATAGTGTAAAACTATGCCAAGAGGTTGTGTTCTTGGTACAAATAAAAAAGCTTTATGTGCAAAAGAGTGCATGGGCTTTATTTCATGGCATTTGGACTTGCTATGTGAAAGTCATGGTTTTTATAATATAAAAGATATTTTAATTCAAAATTTTAATTCATAAAATTGACTTTGAAATTCAATAACTTTCACACTATATATCCAAGTGCCAAGAAACAAAGCCCGTGGATCCCTCTTCTCAAAGAGCTTTCTAATGGTACTTCTAAGAATGACTCATGATTCATGATTTTTTTAGATCTCAATGTATCAAACAAAGAAACAAAACAAACAACCTAATTTTTTCAATAAATGTATCACCACTTTAGTCTCAGACTTTCATCATGCCGTAACTATTTATAAAATTGAGTCATCCTTCAAGTAAAGCACTACTAGTTCAAGTCAAATTCGGTATTGAACCATCCAAAGAAGATTGCTAACACCTAGGGTACATGGCAATATTCATTAGATTTATTCTTGCTTTGACCTTGAAGTGCTCCAATGTCCATATTCTAAACAATGAATGGAGGGCTTGTAGGCACTATGTAGTCCAATTAACTTCTCATTCATCCAATGTAATACTTGAATCTTGAAAAGGCAACCTTATTTAATCCCTGAAGGACCAAGTGTTTGTTCAACGTATGCAAGAAATCTTAGGTAGGTTTCTACAAAGTCATTTTGGATCAAATGCTCATGAAATTTGGACACAATGTACCTCCTTGGTGAAGAACTATTTTTTTTTCCAATTGAATGTTTGGATCAAAATTAAAACTGCCCTAAATTTTGGAGGCAACTCGAATAATATGAAAATCTTTGGAGATCCTTGTGCAAAAAAACTCATCAACTTTTGAATTTTAGTCCTCAAATCACATCCTAAGAAGAGTTAAATTTTGTTAGCTATGTTGGGGCGAATTTCAAGAAAAAATATTTTCTTCTAACTTCAAGTCCTATTATCTTGCAATTTGTGCAGCCAAAATTCTAAAAAAAATTTCAACACATTCCAAATGTTTGCCTCTAACTTTTTACAGTTTGCATTTGGAAAAAAGAATTCCACATTGCACAATAAATCATCAAAAAATTGCCAATTCACTTATCCTCCTTGCATGGCATAGTGATTTAGTGTAAGTAAGACATCTCAATTGCGTCTAGAATTTTTTATGAGTGTTCTACTTGGTGGTCTAACATCATATACTTATGAATGGTCAAAATTTTCATTTTCATGTAGAACAAAAATTTTACTCCAAGAAGGCCCAAAGTCTGCTAACCCTATTTTGCACAAATGAAAAAAAAATCCTTTTCCTCACTTCAAATGTTATAATCTTTCAATCCGCATGGTCAAATGGTCTAAAAATTTTTCCACACACTAATAAAATATTTTACTTCAATCATGTATGGTTGAAGATTAAAAAAAATTCAATTTTCATTTTTGAATAACATACCCCAAATCTACAATTTTTGACAATGTCTCCTTGAAAAAATCTCTTAGGGGTTGATAACCAATTTCAAGAAATTTTAGTAAATGATATTTATTGTAAAAAGATATAAGCAAAAATGTGCAAAAAATTAGAAAAGGATTGAGTGACCAATTTCATGAAATTGCAGTAAAATGATATTTCTATAAAAAGATATAAGAAAAAATGTGCAAAAAATCATAAAAGAATTGAGGCAATAATGGACTTAATTGTAAAGTATGTATTATGCGGAATTAAGGGCCGGACTTTGGAAAAAACACGGGACGAAACTCCTTGGAGCACCGATACTAACTTCGGATGGAGTTTAGTGTTGTGTTTTTTCTGTACTATTCTTAGTTAGGTAGGAGGTTCTAAAAAGTGCACAAGTTTTAAAAGCGTCCACCTCCTTAAATGTGCACTGCATGCTCATGTCACTTTTTTGTAGCCTTCAGCCACGTACAAACAATGTACATTTTAGGAGGTGGACGCTATTAGAACCCTATGCCACTTCAGCTTCAAAATTTCATAACTAATTCCACAAAGCTCCAAAAAATATGAAACGACTTGGATTAGGTGCCAATTCTACTTGTCTTTCAAGGAAAGTTTATTGAAAAATATTTGAAGAAGTTTCACCTCCCCCAAAATCAGTTCCAGCTCTTAAATGGTTGGTTGTGGACCTTGTACCTTACCTTCCTCGACACCCTGTTTCAAACTGGGGTTTCCTTTACGATTAACTCTATGAAGGGGCTAAATTTTCTTTCAAACAGTCACACCCTAGGCCACAGACTTTGAATGAGTTTGGATAAGTTCCAAGCTTCTTAGTTCTTGTGCAGGTGCTCACCACTTGGATCTGCTCAACGGCTGCCAACATTACTTGGGCAACGCGAGATTTAGGTCAGTCGCACGCATGCATTGCCAAGTGGACTGCAGAATACCACCAGAGTGATGCCGCACGAGGTCCCCGTTGGGTTTATCGAACAGTTGTGTGAGGGAGACGACCTCTTTCCAACCACGTTGACACATATTTGGAGCACGGATTTCTTGAGTGCAGGAATTTTCCCATGTACAGCAATAGAGTTTGGAAGGATTTCAGAATTTGAGTTCTCAAAACATAATTACTATGAATTTTTTAGTTGAGGATACTACTCTTCCCACACTCATGACGTAGACTTTCCTATTTCCGACGAAGGGCTGGTTGCAAAATCGACCAAGGATTGGTTCACTTGTAATGTTGAGAGTCTTGGAGCCAATCATAATGTGCTACTATTGCACCGGAAAACTGTGCCATAATTAATTGTTGCTCATCTCCAACTAAGCGAAATTAGACCACTCTATACGACCAAAATGGAAGGGTGATTGGGAAGAGGTCAACTCCAATAGTACATAGTAAAAGAAAAGGGTTTTCAATGGAGACATTTTAGTCAAAGTTGCAGCAAACAATAGAACATGCTAGCCAATTTGCAATGTCCACTATAGAGGAATTAGCATCTAGATATTTAGTTTTGTGAACATTATAGTACTCCCAATACACTTAATCCTTAACAACTTGTAAAATCCTTTCTTTTCCATTTTTTGCTTTGATACTCTCCACTTTCAAGGTAGCCAAAGTTGATACTTATTAGTCTCAAAGGTAGGATATTGCACTAAATTCCATAAACTAGTTTTGGGATCACTGGTTGCAACTCTAGAGATTTGTAAAACTCTGCCAATTTGTATAATATCTTCAAGTTAGGATGCTTCAAATATGATGGTAGTATGCTTTGTAACCATCCAATTGAGGTTTCTGGAAAGTGGGCTACTCTAAGAAATTTTGTATGAATTTGTATGGGTAGGCAAAAATGTAAATGCAAATCCAACTAATTCAAAGTTTGAGAACATTCTTGTAGTTATTATTTTTGCAAATTGTAGATTCCTATTATGATCCATTTGAGGGGTAAAAAGCAATGCAAGTTTCCAATTCTTAAAAGTGTATCCACCTCTTGGGGGAATTCCTCTTTATTAAAAAGCTGAAATTTACAAATCAGAATTCAACTTCGAATGAAATTAGATCAGCCAATGAGAAGTCATTTTTGTACTTTGTTATGTCAAACAATGCAACCTGAAACTTGCCAAAAATGGACTATATAACAAAAAAATGAAGTCCAGAATAGTGGTTTTAAGAGAAACTAGTGTGCCCTATGTCATTGTCACAACCAAAATAAAAATAAAAGTAATATTTTAAATTTTTAAATTGAAAAAAAATTGAAATTTAATATCTTTCATAGCGTAGGGCTTTGTTGTGGTGCAAAAAGTTGGGTTCTTGATACAAATAGAAAGGTCTATACACGAAAGAGTGTAGGGACTTTGTTTTATGTGTTTAGACATGCAATAAAAAAGTTATGAATTTTCTAGCATAAAAGATTATTTTATTTCATTTCATTTTTTTATTCATAAATTTTTAGAATTCAATAAATTTCACATGCCACAAAAGAAAGTCGACTTTGTATTTGGGCTCTTTGTAAAGAACTTTTGAATGGTACCCAAAACACACACAAATGCTTCACAATTTGTTAAATCTCAACATATCAAACAAACAAAGCAAAACAAACAACCTAATGTAAGGCATAGACTAGTGTGCCTTGTACCATTGCCACAACCAAAATAAAATAAAAAATAATTTTTCTCATTTTTTGATTCACACAAACTTCAAAATTCATTATCTTTCACACTTTAGGCTGGAATGCCACAAAACAAAGCCCGTCCACCTTTCTTTGCAAAGAGCTTCTTGATGGTACTAAGAATGTGACCAAGAGACGCATTGGCCCGGAGATCTCACTATAACAAAACAAACAAAAACAAACCAAACAAAAATTCTTACTCAAGGTATGAGTTTTTAAATTTCAAATGCTATCATATCCTAAACCCATAAATGACATTGTAGACATTCCTAGGCTAATGAATGACAAAGAATCTCTCCATTTCAAGATTGAAGTGCAACTATTCATCTTCCAAATTTTATGTGAAAAGGGATGATCATCTACAATAGTTTGACTTCCAATGAGTGCTTTTGCATTTTTTTAAGTCAACAATTCACACTGTGCAAAAACAGTTGACTTCCATGGTAACCAGTTCGCCGTTTAAGGTTAACCCTAGCCAAGGACCGGCTGGCAGCTGTGACCCTATGGCCGTGTGATTACATTCAAATGCATGACTGATGCCGAGAATCCGCTTATTTTCATCTTCTCAAGCTCGTACGTAATGGATCATTGTAAATGACAAAAAGAGGAGATTGTGCATGTGGGAGTGGCAGTTATTAATTAGTCCCATGTGATCGACGTGACGACTGCCGAGTGATCGACTCCGGGTACAGACAAAATTAGTTGATGAGGAGAGATCGATCATGGAAAGGAGTTTGTCACCGCGCATACGTGTCTGGAAAACGTGAAGCACCAGCACCGTACCGACGGTTATAATCACATTGAGCCATCGAAGTAGGATCACGAAGCTCAGTTTGGCAGAAATGGACTAGCTTTGCAGTGACAGTAGAATTGAAGCCCATGCCAAACGTGCATTGTCTTTCTCCAAGCTAACCACCACTGACATGAACGTATCAAAAAACTCTGAGAAAAGCAGCTCGACCAGTCTCGAATGGAAATGCGCGCAGCCCTGTCAAAGCTAGTACAGATTCATTGAAGCGCCGCAGTCACTGTAATCCTAGCTAAATCGGTTGATTGTGGAGCTGGCAAGCAGGGAGGAGTAGCTTGGACCGGAACGGGCAGGACTACTGATCGACTGAAGCCGCGGTACGTTCATGCTGACGCGATCTGATCCAGAACTCAATCCTGTTCCCATCTTCCCATGAAAGTGGACGCCTGCAGTTACCGCAGCTGCTGCTTTTTTGCAGCAGAGTTTGCCCACAAGGCGTGCCTAAACCATCATGCCCTGAGATCCACATCAGTGGCATTCGTCACTTATTCCAATTCTACTGAAGCTATTTTATGAACCTTGCCTCTCCATATCATCATTTAGACTATACGTGATTAAGTTAACAACAGCGATGGATTGCTGACACGTGGAACTCACCCCCAACATCGTCACTATTGCTGCTGACGTTGAGATTTGAGAACATGCAAAAAAACCAGGACCCGGTTAGCAAGGACCCAAGATCGAAGTGAACAGCACTGAAAGTAATACTGTCTTCTATACTCATATATAAGTTCGATCTAAGAAATGCCTTCACCAAGCGCAACAGAAATGAATGCCTGCTCAAGATTTCGCTTTTCAGCACTTACCCTCCCAACAGATATTGGTGATTGCTTCCGAGATCTTTTTCTCCATTTAATTTCCTCAGAGCCTTGTGTACATACTATAACCACGCACCCCCACTTTCAGTTATCATTCCAAAACCCTGAACTACAAAACCCTAGTACAGCTGCATTGCCGCTTCTTGTGTGAATTTCGTACATACCAGCTGCACAACATGTACGTTGCAGATTACGAGAAAAGCTGAAAAGGATTTAAATGACAAGATCATAACATTATGGAGCAAGTCCAGATGTTTGGGACCACGGTAATAGCTAGAGGCAAGATATATAGCCATGTGAACCGTAAACCGTACATTCTAAATCCGAAAGTGCAAACCAAATCTCACTGCAAACCAAGTGTAAGGTTTAGGGGTCGAATGAATTCATGTAAACCCTAAACCCTAGACACACAGAAAAAGAGGTGCATATAACTGCAAACAATGGAAGTTCAAACGTGATTTTAGATCTTTCTTGGTTTTGATTGACAGGATATTAACAGTATTGAGTAAGCCAAGCTGTTTGGGTCCACAGGAAATGGCTCGAGGCAAAATATTCATGTGAACCTCAATCTACACACAGAGAAGAGGTTATGCTTAGATCTGCAAAAAGTTGAGGTTTCAACGAGATTTTAGAGTTTCTTGGTTTCGAATGACAAGATTACAATACTGTTGAGCGAGTCAAGATGTTTGAGTCTACTCGAAATGGCTCGAGGCAAAATATTCATGTGAACACTAAACCCTAAAAGTTACCCACAGAGAAAAGGTGGTGCAGAGTACTGAAAAAAGTGGAAGTTTAAACGTATTTTGAGATTTCATTGAATGACAAGATTATAACATTACTGAGCAAAGAAGATGTGTGGATTCACATAAATGACTAGAAGCAAAATATTCTGCACTGCCAGTTGTCGGACTTGTATTCTTAAGCACCGTGTAGACACCAACGAACAACACCGGTCTCAGGAAAGACATCCCATCTGCTATGCTTAATGAAGTTACGCGAATCTACGATCCGATTGTTTTAGAACAACGTGAATTTGACACACTTAGAATGAAAAACTGTCCGTGATTAAGCAATCTCATGGATTTGTGGACAGTCCGAATTTTGAAAGCCATACATTTTCAAATGTGCACATCTTACAAGGCAAGATATTTTTCATTCGGTGATTGAACGTCTTCTGAAACTGCAGTGGCTGGATGTAACCAATCACAAGAAAACCATTCAATAAATTCAAATTGACCTCTTGCATGCTGAACTCTAATAGACACAACATAAGCACCAAAGTCTCCACATGATAGCAAATCCTATGAAAGGACCATTTGTGCCGATTCTTGCAGACCATTGACAAGGTCTGAGGTTTCTTATGTAAAGAATTAAAGCAAGGACACCTACCAGTACACTAAGAGCATGTAACTTACTGAATCTGAGGTAAACTTGTGGTGTTGGGAGCAAGTTGGACAACGGAAGCGATTTTGTTGTGCTGGAGGGAGACGTAGCGGAAGCTCTTTCCAATGTCCTCTGTGATAGTCAAGGTCCCATTTAATCGATTCTTTTAGAGGTACCTGAAAAACACAAAAGCAAATCAAGCCAAAGCTCAGTTTTATTTTTGTAAGTCTTGAAGGACATACAGACCCTAAACCCTAAAAAAGGCCCTTGCAAACCGCTTGCAATAAAATTCAACAAAGTCCAAAAAGTTGATGAGCAGAAATTTTTTAATCAATTCTTTGCGGTGGTTCAGACACTCACAGGCCTTGAAGTGCAGGATAGCACAAAATATCAGCAGGGAGAGGCCCAACAAGGCTACCATTTTCGAACCTTCTGCAATCTCCAAAAACAACCCCAAAAGCATAGTCGAGCTTGATCAACCATGAAGTTGAATATCATTTGAAAGTATGGAAATCTCAGGGACCTCAAAGTCTTGAAAGAGGGTAGGAAGTTGTATCTATGAACTCAAACTTAAGACTGTCTTGCCCCCAATAAACCCTGTTCTAGATCAAAATCATTGTCTCCAACTAATGTGGTCGAATGTTCGGCAGCCAGCAGGCTGTCAATAGAGTTTCTCAGCCCTGAATTGTGGATAGAATAGTCTTCGAAAGCAACGAAAACGACTCATGATGGTGAAGATTTAAGAAATCTACATTGTGATAAAAGTATTGACAGTTGAAGTGATTTTGGCCATAAAATTTAAAATTTCGACAAGAGTCTGTAAATAGTCTAGAGTTAGTTAAATTTGAGTTTAATGTAGAAAGCTTTAGAGGATTCAGAAAAATGCACTAGAGAGCATGCCAATCAAGGTGCTTCAAGTTCTTACATGGTCTGAAGAGTACTTGAGGACGCATCAAAACCATGCAGGAAAACGCTGTGGATCGAAAGAATTGTTGCTAAAATCACTGCCAGACAGCTTTGCATATGTTCAGTCAACACACGAAAGAAGCAAGCCATTGAGACTGTACTTGGGAAAATATCAAGATGAACCAAGTCTAGGGTTTTTAGGGTTTAGGGTTTCTTACACATATTCAAGCTGGTTAAGGGCATCCAAATTCGGTAGAGTCCCAGTGAGCCGATTGTTGGATACACGGCTGATCACCAGAACAACGTGGATACAAGAACAAGAACACAGAAGTTAATATCGAACAGTAGATAGAGAGCACAAATTGACACTTACACTTAAAGAAAATGAAAAGGCAGATCATATACTATTGATAATTCCGAAATATAACTTCTTCTAAGAACAAGGAAGAGTTTCTATATAAAACTGAGACTGAGAGATCAATTACCGCAAACTCTAAAACAATCAACTTGAATATTTGGGTCATCAAAAAATTTGCACATAATTGTTTAGTCTCTGCAAAGCTTAAAAAATCAATTTGCAAAAATGTCCATAGAATAAATGTTACACGCTTAACACAAATCAAACTTCACTTGTGTGGTCACTGGAGCATCTAATGTATACTGTATGGTTAATGGAGACTCTCCTTCAGTAAAAAAATGCAAACGAGAAACACAAGATTTTCTGATTAAACTGTTTGATTTACCATCGCCAGGATCAGTGACCGCCATAGCTGGCGTCCAAGCCGAGAACAACAAACACACCACGGCAAGCGCCACACTAAACCAAGCTCACATTTGTTGAGCGCAGGTCTTCCATCTCCACTTGCTCGCAACCTTAACCTGTCAGTAATGAAAAGGAGACGCAAGTTGTCTGTCTGTCTGTCTACAGCAAATGTGAGCTCTACATTGTCACAAAGCAAGCTCTACTCTGATCGAGATAAGAATGACCAACTAGCTAGGGAGCAGGAAACGCACTGGAAGCAGCTATTTCCCCTACCCAGTGCTGATTCACTCGAACCCTTCTTCAACAATTTGAGCCATGGAACTTGAAGCTGCGAACCCTGAAGCTAGTCGGTTGCAAACTCTGGTCAAGTTAAGTTACAAAAGTTTGATACAACAATGGTGAACTGATAATTAAGCACTCCGTACTAAGATTCATGCTGTTCAAGAGACTTGATCTACAACTATCCAAACTGTAGATTGTTGTGTGAATTTTGTAAGACTATTTTGCAATGAAATCGCTTGAGTATGCTGCATTCACATCCACCGTATGTCCACGAACTACCAAACGCTGTGCAGTTTCTGACGTAACCTGCACATGGGTTGCAGTGCCCAAGGCCCAGGTCACCACAGTAGAGACGCAGCAGCAGGAGCCCTTGCGCCTGTTGAAATGCACGTTTCTCCATTCCCGGCGAGAGGAAGGAAGTTCCTGCATGGTCTTGCAGGAATGTCAGATGCACCGCCATTGTTTCATCCCCTTGTCTGTCTTGTCACTCTTGGGTAGGATGGTAAAATTTTACCAAGGTGGAGGCACCAACAACCATTTATTTAAGCAATTTTGGAGTATGAGTTGGTGGATATTTTTCCCATGTAGGAAGATAGGAAATATGGGGATTGCTAAATTTTCAGATTCATATTCCAAAAATTGAAATTACATTGCATTTCGGGAGGTAAAAGAACTCTTAATTCAAAAGCAATGTCTAGAGTCTTCTAATTTTGATCATTCAAGACAATACTTTCTTGCTCATTACTTTAGGTATTGTGTCATCACTTTTATAGTCCCATTCTTGAAAAGGACAAAAAAAACAAATTTCAAGCTTGAGATCCTACCTAAGGTTGGAAATAGCACACCTTCCAAGTTGGATATTGGATGTGGTTGGTTATTCATGCATCCACCTTATTGAAGCTCAATTTTGAAGATTTGTTGATGATAAAGTGAAAGACTAAGTTACATTGTCGACATCTTTGCAAGTTGCTAATGGATGAAGTGCCAATTGAAGAAGGTTGTCAATGTAGGCCTATCATTGTCATTGTTACAGTGCTTCTAAAGTATTCTATAGAAGCAATTCAATCATCTTTCTTCTCATAGGTGAAGTTGTTGATTTTGCACCACATTAACCTAGATGATTCTACTTCCCTTAACTAAATTGTGGCTATCCTCGAAGGATTAATTGTATGAGAGTGAAGAACTCTATCCCATTGGGAGTTATGGGTTGGATGAAATGAAGCAAATGTCCACTACTACTTTTGCTACACACCTTCACTAAAAGGGAGACTCTTCTATAATGTCTTATTAAGTTTTTCATTAAGGGGTAATATAGTGATGGGAGCACAAGTCAAGTGTATATGTTGGTAAGAGGGGTGAATGAATTTTGGCTAGGGGGGATATTTTTATTGCATTAAAGGTGGTAGTACTTAGTTGCTTCTATTTTACATTTGTAGGGCAAAATTTACGTATGTAGCATATTTGATAGCAATGTTGTTCTATTATGTTAAAGTGTGTTTTGGGTATGTGTGATTTGGAGATGTTTAAGTCTTAATGTAGAACGTGGCCCGAGGAGGTTGAATAAGTCATACCTTTGAACTTCTACAATGATGACATTGAGAGGTTTTAAATTCCATCTAGAGTTGATGAGCTTGTGACCACATAATGAAACTTCAAAAGCCTTCAATGTATATGTTCTTAATGCCACCATACCAATATATTAATGAAATTTATATAAGCATTATTATTGAAAGATGTAATTGCAAATCTTCTATAAGTCTTAAAATCTTCAATTCTTCTTAATGACTTTTATAAGTCCCACAAATTTACAAATTCTTTTGTAGAATTTTTGAGTGACATGGGAAGGTTCGAAGGTAAAGTGAAGAAAATTCATACTAAATATTGAATGTGTTTAAGAATCAAAATCTTTTACCATGAGTGTAAATTGTAGTGAATATAGAATATTAAAATGCAAACCAGCTTATTATATCATTATAAATTTAGAAATGTAATTATAAGCTCAAAACTTTAGACTACAACAAAATTGTCATATTTAGGAAACTTTTCAATGTTTTCCAAATAGAATTTAAACTAAGATATTTTTTTTTATTGCTTATGCCCTAAAGTAAGAAAAATCATTTAGAGATGATAAAATTAGATTTTGTCAGCTTAAAGCCAAAAGAGTGAGACTATACTACACATGTATTAAGTCTTTTAAAAGAATGTTCCAAGCATATGAATTTTATTAAATGATATGAATTGAATATGACTCAATGATTAACATAGACCATACATATTAGCTATGTATTAAACATCACAAAAAAAACCATTCACTTTTTAATGTAGCAAGAAGGATTTGGTCATTTATAAGTTAGCTTTAGATTCTAACAATTGAAACTTGTAAAAAAACGTACACATCTTAATTCAAAAGGGTGCCAAAATTCATTATATCTATAATTGTAATAATGATTGTAACCAACAATAAATTCATATATTTTTTAACTTTTCTACATACAATGGTTCTCAAAAGAATTATCAATGCACTTCAAAAAATTTCATCACTAATAATTTTTTCAATAAAATGAAGTAAATTGTGGTATAAAAAGAGCACTATGTATAAATTTGAATTTCAAATTTCATCATTAAAGGATTCAACTACTATTCATTTAATCAATATTTCAAGTAAAATCATTCTTTTTTCAAATTGGCAAATTTTAGAAGATATTGTAGCATGAAAGAATAAAAACTTTTAGAAGGAAGAAATGTTAAATTTTTTTGAACTTTACTAATATTCTTTGAATGAAATATTTTTGATGTATATATATATATATATATATAGAGAGAGAGAGAGAGAGAGACAGACAGGCATTCACATTCTACCTACAATTTCTTTTATATGAATATTGTAGTTGTCAAAAAATTTTAATTATGAAACTTAATCAAATTCAAAATAGATCTCAACTAACAAATAATTGAAATTTAGAGTCTATGCCTAGAACAGCACTTGTTCCACAACAAGTCCAAATTTCATTCCAAATTTCTAATTCTTCAATTATTGTATTGATAGGAATTTTTTAATGTTTGAAGGTCATTGACGTTATCAAAACTTCCAAAAATGTGTAGATGCACTATAATGTGCAATTTAAAAATATTATTTAGGAATGACTTTCAAACAATTGAAAGTAATAAACTATGATTCATGGATCATATGCATATGGTTGAATCTTTTTTTGGGCTAACCAATATTCTTTTGATTAAACATGAAAAAAAAATCTTTAAATTCTTTTGAAAAGAAATTGTAAATTGAACTTTATGATTTTTACAAATTAAAACCTTTTTTGCAATGAGATTTCAATGTAAAGTTGTAATCGTAGTTAATTTCAAAGATTTATATGTGTAGTTATCAATGAAGTCATATTTGAATGGCCCTGTTTTGAATTGGAAAAAGAATTTTTTTGAGATGCACCCTTGATGAAATACTTGAATTGTTTGAATTACAAAAAAATATCTTTAAAATATGTGCTATATACATGTTAATAAAAGAATGCAATAATCTTAGAAATAATAGATGGACAGATTACACAATAGACAATAGAATGAAAAACATTCAATCTAGATTTTTAAATGATCTAGGATTAAAGACTAGCATTGAAGACTTTTGAAAGTCAGTATAGATCAATGACCATGGTATAGGGTTCAAGGGACCTTCTAAAACTTTTAATTATTAGGTGCATGAATATGTAGGCCAAAAAAATTTAGATCTTTTAAGCATAGATTTATTAGATATGAAATTTTTTTAATTTACATTAATAAATTCACAATAATTTCAAATTTATATACTAAGATTTGACATTTTTCTATTGATAGAAGACATATAATTTTATCTCTAAGAAATAGATTTTTTTTATTCATATATAATTGCAGAATTGAAGTATAGTGTAAAAAGGATTTTGATAGTCAAGCAGTTATTGCTTCTTTTGAAGTGATAGTGTGAAACCATGTACATGCCTAGTAGTAAGGTAGTTAGGGAATAATTTTTGTACACATGGCATATAGCCATTGAACAAAAATCATTTCCAACTCCCTACATTGAAACACTTAATCTCTTAATTCACTTCCTTCCTCCTCAATTGCTTTCTTCGCGCAACAAACCCTAAATTACATTGAAAAATTCAATTTTTCATTTTTTTCATTTCATGTTAAACGTTTACATTCAATTCTAATCCCTAATCTCTTCAACATTTTTTCTTCAATCTCATGCTACTAAAATTTGTCTTTTTCATGTTGCTAAAATACTCTCAAATTAATTAATTTGAATTCCTTCTTTAAAACAAATTAATTTGAATTTATTCTTGAAAATGAATTAAATTGAATTTGTTCTCTCAATAAAATTAATTTGAATTCATTCTTTCAAATGAATTCATTTGAATCCTTTCTATGAGATGAATTAATTTAAATCCATTCTATGAAATGAGTTAAATTGAATTGATTCTTTGAAATGAATTAATTTGAATTTGTTCTATGAAATGATTTCATTTGAATTCATTCTATAAAATGTATTAATTTGAATCCTTTCTATAAAATGAATTAATTTAAATCCATTTTATGAAATGAATTAATTTGAATTCATTCTTTGAAATGAATTAATTTGAATTTGTTCTATGAAATGAATTAAATGGAATTCATTCTCTTAAATGAATTAATTTAAATATGTTTTATAAAATGAATTGTACAAAATTTTAATTAAATCCTTCAATAAATTTAGTTTCAATTAACTCTCTACAACCAATTACATTTTTTAAAGTCAATCATAATACATAAGTTATAAATCAACAAAATTAATTAATTTGAATATTTGATTTACATGTTACATGTTTATATGAAGAAGCATAAACAAAGTCCTATCATCACTACCGCATCCATATATTACACGACCAAATTGCACCATTGTTGATTTTCCAAAAGGAATTTTTTTTTTTTTTTTCTTTAATCATGTGATTAGTGCAATTTCAACGACTTTTTTTTTCTTAATTCACATCTTATGGTAGTAGAGGGTAATCTTAGTTTTTTTAATCTCATCTAATGGTTGCTATTTTTTCACTTTGGAGGATGGGATAAAAATAGGTTGCCTGACAATTCTCAAGAGATAGTGTGAAAAGGATTTTAAAGTCATTCACTCTATAAGCCCCCATTTTGCAACTCTTCAAAAATGAATCTTTTTATATGTATTTTTCAAATATCTAATTACATGTTTTTTATAATTCAAAAAATTCTAGAGTTTTTTGAGGAAAATTGAAATTATTATGAATTCATGATTATGTACTAAAGAAAGCTCATACTAAATACAAAATATGCTTAAAAAATTTTAAATTTTCTTTACATGTGTATATTCACTGTAAGAACCTCATATTTCAAATGACAAATTTTAGGTGACATTGAATGTTACAACACATGTTTTTATTTCAACAATGATGTCCAATGTAACATCTTGATATTACGTTAGATGTTATGGTCAATAAAAAAAAAACATTTTGTCATTCAATGTCACCTAAAATTAGTCAACTTAAACATAAAAATTCTCTAGTTTCTTACAATGATTTTAGTATAGAAACTTAAGGTGCAAATGAATTAACCATATTGTTTTGATATTAGAAAATCAAGACTTTATAGATACAGACTTGTTCAAATTGCAATTCACTCATTGGGCTCAAATTTATAAAATATTTTTTTTACTAAAATTCAAATCATGAGAAAAGAGCCCAAGTTATCAAAAATTTACTATACTATTGGTGATCTATGGATTTTTCATTTTCTTATATAAGAGAGTCAAAATAGATCACAAAGAAGGAAAATTCAAAACCATTCATTGAAAACAAGTTCAAACAACTCTTGCAAAAGAAATTGAATGAAATATTGTTTTTTTACATTCTAAAGGCCATTTTAAAATCATTAAAGGATACTAAGGGTGCTAGAATGTACGCATGAAAATGCGAGCATGTGAGAGTTAAGCATATATGTAGTTAAGTGGATATACTACCATAGATAGTGCTTATAATATAAACACCTATATGGATACCTATACTATAATTACACTATAATCATGAAAGGTTTCTTAAATGAAGTATTTTTTATTTGAATATGACCTATACATATATGTGAATAAAATTCACTCCAAATTTGTTCAAAAGGCATAAATTTACATTATGGAATCCAACAGACAAATAAATCTCATTCCACTCATAATCTATATTATATAAATATTGCACTTATAGAAAAATTGACTTTAACTAAGAAATTGAATTAATTTTTTATTTCTCTTAATCTGATTATAAATAATTAAAATTTAGCATTTATTTCTACAACATGTCCAAATATCATTCAAAATTTATAATTCCTCTATTATTTAGATGAGTTCTTAATCCCTAAAGGACCAAATTGAGTTTCTTGGTTGTATAGAAATTTTGGGTAGGCCATTGTGACCAAAAATTTGCATATTTTAGGCTGAAATTTTAGTAGAAGGTGTAGATGAGGAATATCTTTCATATGCAACAAATTTCATGACATTTGGAAATAAGAGTCAAAAGTTATAGCCTAATAATTATATTACTTTTTTTTTTGTAACTGAGCACTTTGAGCAAATTAGAAAAAATCACTTTTTTCAAAAACCAAAATTTAAAATTGGTTTTCTAGAATTATATATACAAGGAAATTCTTGAATCATTCCATTTTGATCAATAAGTCAAAAGTTATGAGGATTTTTTGTTTGCAAGTAGTTATGGATTCCCTATTCTAAAATAAACTTTAAAATCCTATATCTTATCCAATTTTCAATATTTTTGAAAAAAAATAAATTCCTAGCATTAGAAGAGTTTTGGGGAGTTTTCGGGCCTGTTCCCTTGCAGTTGTTCCCTGTAGCAAGGAGAACAACTCGCTGTCAGAATTTTCTTTTTCATAATAAATAAATAAATTTTAGTCTCCAAATGCAAAAAGAATAAAATAAAATTTGGTCAATGATGTGGTAGGGTCTCGGCCACATCAGATCGCTGCGCCGAACCTATTTCTTGCGTTTATAGGTTGTGATAAATCGGAAGCATTTAGAGGCCCCAAAAATCTTCTAATGCATATAAATTGTTTATTACAACATTTCAACCACTAGAATTGACATTTTTCAATTCCATATTTCAATTCTTAATAAGTAGTATTTGGAATCATTCTCTATTACTATCTACTTACTATTTTTTTCCTATATGTTGTATAATTCCAAATGATCTGAAAATTTTCAAGCATGTGGCCAACTTGTCTAAGAAAATTAATCTAAAGAAGCACCATCATTTTGGTCATTCATTCATAGAAAAGTGAGCTTGTGAAGTGCAATTGCCCGATTTTCCTCAAGGTTGAAAAAATGTTTTTGGTGAATTTGAATATTGATATCTCATGATCCACATGGTAAAATTCTCTGAAATTTTTACCACATGTTTTTGATACTACATAATCCAAGATCCTACAGTTACATATGTCAAAAAAAAGTTTTTTTCAAAAATTTAATACTTATATTAAAAATGGCAGTTTTTTAGCATTTTTGGTGAAAACATAGTCATGGGACTTTAGAGGTAGAGGTCATCCAAACTTCAAAAAATGTATTGATGTTTTACAATGAGCAACATTGAAGAATAGTTTAGCAATGGCTTTCAAAACAATTGAAAGTAATAGACTATGATTTATAGATCATGTGGACATAGTTGTACTGACCAATATTTATTAATTAAATGTAAAATCAAGATAACTAAAATTCTTCTAGAAAGCAATTGTGAATTGAATACTATAATTGGCTATTAAAGTTTCCTCTAAAAAATTCTAAAAAAGGATGCCAAATATTTTAGAAATTTCTTTTGCAATATTTTTTATGGACAAAAAAAAATTCTAAAATATTGGTAGAATATCCCTAATTTTTGGCAAATTAAATAATTATTTGACAGAGAGTGCCAATCATGATAGCTATTTATCTTCAAGAAATTAGACTATATCAAAAAATTATTGATTTCTTGACTTAGTCATGGCAGTTGGCTACCACAAGCCTCCCACAAATTTCCATACGCCAAATGGTTACAATACCCAAAAGAGGCACTGAGCCTTGTGTGTGCCACCCCGTGCAACTTGAATTGTTGATTATTTTAAGAAAAAATTAAAACCCCTCCAGCTGTCATTGATCTAATGTTATAAATACATCGTGAATGTTAGTGAATGTGGTCCGTCGATTCTCCTAAAAAAATCGTCAATGGAGCACTGTATGCCTTTGATCTGGACCCAAATGTGGATCTAAATACGGGATCCAAATACTACATGATATGTAGATATTATATGATATACATATATTATATGATATACATATATTATATGATATACATATATTATATGGTATACATATATTATATGGTATACAAATACTATATGGGATACAAATATTGTACTGGATATAGTATGGATATAATTACAAAGTGGAGGGATGGGGTGGGTTCTAAACAAAAATTAAATTAATTTTTAATTAACTTCATACCCCAAGGGATTTAATAATGAATAATCGGATTTTGAGCTCATTGTGACAATTTTGTCACAATGACAATGAACTCAAAAGAGGCAATTACTGCCTCATATTATAGTGGTCACTATCAATTTTGGTCCTATGCATGAGGTGGTTGTAATGAGGATGTGGACAACCTCGTATTTGCTTCCACTAGTACTAAAATCAATAACAAAACTCAAAGCCCTTTGATTGATTCAATTTCCTTCTAATGATTGCCAAAAAAAAGCCACCAAATCTAAGTTTAATCAATTGTATCCTAAATTCAAAGTATAATTGGTCAATTCAATTTTTATGAGACATATTCGATGTGTAAAGGTGGAACAATAAAGTTTATTTGTATTTTTGTTGGTAGAGTGACATATACCATGAAATGTGATTGTCAAAAAATCATCTATTTCAAACCATGATCCATTCATCATTATCTACTATAGGATCCAATGGTTTGGACTAGCATTTCCTCCCATATTTCCTACCAAATTTATATATATATTTCAAATATCACACTTGTTAGATGCTAAGAATAAAAAATAATTTTAGAGATTTTTTTTGCCTACTATTACTATTATTGTTATTATTATTATTATTAAACAAATTTCAAAAAAAAAAAAATCTATTCTTAAAAACATTTTTTTGTTGACCTTCACCACAGGATGCCAATACATATTTTTCCTTTTATTTTAATATAAACTATAAAGCCATAAAAGATATCAACTCCAAAACAAATTTGTAGGCAAAATCCTATTTTCCACCAAGTGAGTATTTATCTATTTACTATTAGTAAGTTGTCATGATCCTTGTGACAACCTTCAAACCTTGATGGATGAATGCATCGATAAATGAAAGAATTTATGATGATTGTGTCATGACTTTATGTCATGACCTTTGATGGATAAATGCATTTATGAATTGTAAAATAATTCATGAGGAAATGTGCACTAGTGGATAAGTAGAGATTGCTTAAAGATAGAGGTTTTCAAATGGTAGATTTGTGCATTGGAGTTAGATAACTTCAATTGGATGACAAGGGCATTGGGATAAATATCTACATTACTACATATGATGAATTTATGCAATGAAATTGACGACTACACTTAGATGACTAGTGCATTGGAGTTAGACAACTACCAAACAAAGATAAGTATATAGAACTTGGAGTTAGATAACTCCAAGCAGAAGATTAAGATATTGATAAGAGATGATTTAGATAAGATGTGATAAAATATGATTAGAGATGTATAACTAGGACTTTTATTTAGTGGATGGTTCTAAATACAATAAATAGAACCAAGGATAGAAAGTTAAAAGTAGAAAGAAGTCTTAGTCTATCTAAAGGACTAATAGTCTTTATTTGATAGTCTCTATTATATAAGACAGAGCTTGGGGGTGAAGAGATTCTCTTTGGAAATGGATCCTTATCTATGGTTGGGTGGTTTGAGTTCCTTATGAAAACATTTATGTTTATAAGTATATTTTGTTTTTTTGATTGGAGTCCATTGTTAAAGGTTTGTAACATAAGTGGAAAATATTAAGGTTATTGAAGCCTTGAAGGTGTTTAGAACAACCATTTTTTAGCAAATTTTTGGCAAATATCATTTTTGTAAGTACTAGCTACTTTAAAACTAAGAAAAAAAAAGGATAGATTAAAAATAAATGAAATCATCACATTCTTCTCTAAAAAAATTAGATTTTTCCAATATTTACATGAAATCTATTTCTAATAGATAAAATTTTGGATGATAATAAACATTTAGTTGATTCTATTTGTTTTCAATTTCCTTATTTCCATTCATTCTACAAGGCAAGTCATTCTCTCAACAATGATAACAAACAAAATCACTTGCTCTACAAATATAAATGTGTAACTATAATAAATTAAAATAGATTTTGTTGCAATGCAATTGAACCAAAAATGTTTCACCAACCTATAGGTTTTCATTTAGAAGCTTTAGAAGTATTCTTAGTAAAGTACAATAAGATTAACCTCTAGAGATCGGAGACTATGTTTTTACCAAAAACACTTCAAAACTGCCATTTTTAATACAAGCACCAATTTTAAAATGAAAAGAATTTTTGGACACATGTAACCATAGGATCTTGTAGTAATTTTATTTGAGAATATGTGAAAAAAATTTCAGAAATTTTCACCGTGTAGATTGCAAGATAATAGCATTTGATGTGACAAGTTTCCTTTTTTTGGCCCTGCAAAAATCCGGGCAGCTGCACTTCACAAAGTCACATTTATATGAAAAAATGTCCCAAATGGTAGTTACTCTTTGAATTCATTTTTCAAGTCAAGTTGTATACATGCTTGAAAAATTTCAAATCATTTGGAATCATACAACATATAGGAAAAAAATAGTAAGTAGAAAGGAGTAGAGAATGATTTAAAATACTAAATTGTTAACAATTTATTTATGGAATTGAAAAATGTCAATCCCAATGGTTGTAATGTTGTAATAAACAATATACACCCAATATTTTTATTTTTTTCCAAAAATAATGAAAATTGAGTTAAATAAAGGACTTCAAAGTTTATTTTAGAGTAAGGATTCTATAACAACCCACAAAACTCCCACAAACTAATTTTCCTCATAACTTTTGACTCATTGATCAAAATGGAATGTTTCAAAGCTTTCTAAGTATATAAAAATCATAAGAACAAATTTCAAATTTTAATTTTAAAAAAAATGATTTTTAAAGAAGTTTTTTTTGCTGCCCAGGCTGCCCATTGAGCAATGAAAAGTACATATCATACAATAACTTTTTAACCATGAAGTCAAAAGTTATGAAAATTGTTGGGCCTTAAAGCTACTCCTCGGGCACATGTTGTGTTAAAATTTCAGCACAAATAAATAAAAACTCCATTTAGAGTGAGCTACCCAAAATTTCTATGTTGCCAAAAAATGCAGTTTGGAAGTTTAGGGGTTAATTGAACTAATGAAAAATTTGATAGTTGAACTTGTAGTATATGAAATTGTGACGTAATGTGTATTTAATATAGTAGATTAGAATAAATTCTGTTGCAATGCAATATTTCATCAAATATTCATCAATCCACTGGATTCCAGTGTGGAATTATAAGGATTTCATTAGGATAATAAGAATGAAAGGCTGAAAAATTTAGAAGAAAATGTGATAGATGAACTTGTAACATTATTTGCTTTCAATATAAATCTATTCTATTAAGTGCAAAGTGTTGTATTCGGATCCAATATTCATTCATTTGTTCTTATTAAACCTAATGATTTCCCATCAACTTTTTCAAGCCTTCATGAAACTTTTTGGTGACACTGCAATTGGATTCGCTTTAATAGAATAATAGGTGCAGGTGTGATGGTCATTTTTAGCGTGCAACGGTGCAGATGCGCCGATGCGTGGGCTGTACTAACACCGCCAGCGCACCCTCCCCGCGGATCAAACCTCATGGGAGGGAAAAAGACTCGTATCTCCGCGCTCCGCGCTCATCCAACGCATCTGCAGCCTTGCCGCTCCCAAGCAGACGCGAATTCAATTGTCCCATCAATTCCTCGCATTACCGCCGTCGTCCTCACCTCACGAGCTTTCCAACGCTCTTCGTCTCCCCCGATTTGGTGCCGATTACAGGCCGAGAACACATTCAAAGTACTCTAGAACAAACTGACCTTCACTTGTCAAAACAATCATCTGAGTAAGCATCGTCTTGGGAATCCAGTATTGTGGAGATTGCTTGCATTGCGTTGCATTGCATTCGACCAATTTCATTAGAGTCCTGTGTGTCGATCCATGAGCTTCGGAATGCCGGATGCCGCCGATACTCTGTTTTCGTAGCATCCGATTCGGAGAGGTTGAATGTTTTGATGACATCACGATGAAATCCCTTTCGAAAACGGATTGTGAGATTTTTCTCATAAATCTTGTGTGCTGTGAGCGTAATTTTCTGACGTTTCCTGGGGTTTTGTGACGTTTGATATGTTACTTTTAAGTATTAAGTTACACCGAGGGCCGGCTATGAGGACGCTGTCTGTACTGCACGGCTCCTGCAGTGGTGATGACTTGGTCTGTTTAGGGCCCACTGACACTGGTCTCCAGAAGTCGGCTCATGACGAATTCCTGCACTTCTGTTGAAATCCTCCAGGTCGCATCATAGCTTGCCAGAGCATCAATCCTCCCTCACCACGAACCTTTCGACCAAGTTGTGGACCCCTGGCCTCTTACTTGGCTCTCCCTCAGATGCTGGAGTGAGAGACGGAACTCTGATTTTGCAGGAGAATATCTTTTTTTCTTCCGTCGTGGTGGACCTCATCCTCCTGGTCATCGAATGCTCAACGCTCGTGTTGGACTTAGTTAGTCTTCCCGTTAGTCTTCCCCTAACTTAGTCTCCAGCGCTTTGAAGATCACGTAGATGTATGTTTTTCACTTCCCTTCACATTGTCAGCAAGCTGAAGCAATCTCTGCCGATCAGGCTTACAAAAGCACACAAGTTAGGATTGCAAACCCGATCGGAAGAGATCGGTTCCTGTTTATTTTTCGATTTTTAGGAAGATCCATCACGGGATTCATTCTGCGTGACAGATTTTCGTTTCCCGTTCGATAGATTGGCTTGAAAACAAGAAACCTAGGACTACGAAGATCTGTGGAGATTTAGGAAGGAGCCGGTGTCCGTGAGAGAGTTGGCATGTTGCTGCTAGAGGAGTGAAGTGTTGGCAAGCTTGCGGAGCTTGAGTGAGTTGCCCCATTTTGTGGAGATGAAGGGCGTCACGGCGGACGTGAGCTACAATCGGAGCTTGCAGGAGAGCCATGAAGAAGGGGTGGCAACAGCAAGGGAGCTTCTGGGGAAAGAATCGGCGGATTTGTGGGGAAGGGCGAAGCGGTTGACAGTACGGGATTTGGCTAACAAGTTCGAGTCGGGGCAAGCTATTGCTAACGCCGCTGCTGCCATTCTGGCGCAAGAGGTAATATAGAAACAGGTCCTTGGGAATCAGCTCCTCCTAGAAGCTTTAATTTCGAAAATATTTCAGCAGCAAAGCTATGTGTGCGCCAGAGCTATATGTGCTTCAAAACTATATGTGCTCGATTCTCTACACTTTTAAAGAACTAGATAAATTGAAAGTAGATCGGCATGTTTATCTCACAACGAGGCTCTGCTTTTATGTTGCTGGACTTAACCTTTTGAGTGGATCCTGTTTATTCTTGCTTCTGTAAGGGACTTAAAAGAAAGGACGTCAAAATGTTGAAAGAGAACAAGATTATGAGATATCCAATGCTTGTTTACTTCCTCTACAGAATTGGACTCTGAATGTGATGGAATTGAGATTGTTATAATACTGGACTCGTCACCGTACAGTATCCTATTGTCTGGTTATGGAAATGCTATGATTTGACTTGGTTCGTGTGTTTTCGGTTATAAAATTTTCTGATTGTGTGGATCTATTTGTTTGTGTGCAGCGAAGGGCAATAGAAGTGGCTCTGCTGGACAAACCCGCACTCATGAAAAAGCTGCGTGGGTTGCTTGGTGACCTTTCAGGTCGCGTTGCGGGGCGGAACAAAGATGATGTCTCCGAGGCTCTCATCACAGTATGTTCTTTACTCTGGTTTGAATTCTTGTCTGAAAATTTTAAAATTTTGGACTTGGAAGTGGAAGTTCTTCTAGTAAACCCTTCTTTTGTAGCATATCATCTCATGACCTGGATATGCAGTTGATTAGCGACAGCATTTATTTCAATTACACATACGATGGTAATGCACTTGGTGTTGGATAAGACAGCAATGCGTTTTTACTTTTGGCTACCGAAAGTAGGTTTCTCCCGCTTCCTTAAGAGATGGCACCTGCTTTTGGTAGCCAGAAGAAACCTGTGATACTTGAACATCTTTACATTGCCCTTTTTTGGATTGTTTCTCAGTGAATTGCGTCCCTGTTGAGTCATTTTAGATGCCCTTCTTTATAATGGAAGTTGTAAACGCATCTATTAGCTCTAAAAGAACTGTATGTGAGCTGGTTTCAGTTGGAAGCAGTGGAAGCTCACTGGACACAACGGGAGATGGAGATGATCCAGGAAAGGGAAGAGTCAAGGAAGCTGGCTGACCTTTTCCAGAAGGTTGCGTTACTTCTCCAATTGCTCGCTTTCTGCAATATTCTGTCCAATGGTGGCAAGCATCTTTGAGAATCAGAAATGAAATAATTATGGATATTAATCCTCACAAAGTTAATATAAATAAAGTGATTGGTTGATAGAATTGATATAACATGGTCTCCAAATAAAACCAATGGCCTGTTGTGAACCAATGCTATGTCATTATCAATGATAACTTCAGTACCACTTCAAACTCAATGAAAACTTGTCCTCATCATGGCAGTGAGTATTTCGTAGGGATTCTGCTACAGAATTTGTGTGTTCTTGTTCGGGGTTATTCATTTCATATCCTAAGTATTACTTCCCGGTCAACCGAAGGGAAGTCTCTAAGCAGTCAGTTCTTCTCTAGTTCCTTGTAACGTCTCTATGTTGGTCAGGCTTCGGAGGATGCAAAGATCATCATCGAGAAGGAACGGCAAGAAGCCCAGGCTGAGATCGAAGCTGCTCGGCTCACAGCGCTTCGTTGTCAACAAGCGTTGGAAGAGCAGGCTCACACTCTGAGTCAAGCCGAGCAAGAGGTAGGAACCCCCCTGAGATTGATCGCCACTCTGCTTTTATTATTCCTTCGATCCAATTACGGTAGACGATGCCCTATCCATCGCTTTTGAGGATTTTAACCTCTCCATACGTAATGGATGATTTCTTTTGCAATCTTTCGAGTGAGGTTTTAGACTACTATTGATGGGACAGTAGACAACCTTATTTCTATCTCTGGCCATAAAGATTTAGCCAAGTCATGGTCACTGGCGACTTGAATCGGAAGTGTATTGGATTATTTGAGTTCCTTTTGGTAATGAAGGTGAGTATACCGGTGTCTTGCAGTGGTTCAGATAAGGTAGAAGATACTCAAACCAGGTGATGGTGTTTGTAGGAGCTGATGGAGCTGAGGATTGACGTTAAAGAAGCCCGCAGAATATCAATGCTGCACGCCCCCAGTAAAGTCATGGACATGGAATTCGAGATTTCAGGGCTACGGCAGCAGCTTACGGAGAAAACTCTGGAGGTTCTGCTTCTCCGAAGGAAGGTAATGCCATGAAACTATACCAGGACTAGCTAGGGATGGCAGTTCATGATAAAGCTTTTAATCCCTAGAGCAACAAGGATTCATGGTTTGAAACCAAAAAATCTAAGTGATCTTATATTGTGAAAATAATAGAATTCAGATGGGGCCAAATTGTACATCACAGTAAACATTCAGCATACGTTGGTCACAAATTTGATATATTAACTTTGAATGTTGCTTGCAATCGATGGTTTCCACTTTTCTGTACATAGTCCAGGTCCTGATGATGCTTGCTACTGGATGATAGGTGGATGCTTTGATGTCGAACTCAGAAGTTCCACCTGCATTTGAGTTTCAAGGCGAGGAGCGTCTGGGGTCTTCCTTGATTATTGTTCCAACTGAGGCACTGTCACCAGAGCTGGAGAACTGCAAACTCCAGTGGTTCCGTGTCCATGGAGCAAAGGCTGAAACCATCATAGGTAAAGAGCTGGTGTTGATCTGGAATGAGAGTGTCATTAGAAAAGTTTTCTTAGTTATTTGGCCCTCGAGACTCGTTACTTTTGTCAACTGTAATATCTTGCTGGGACAGACTCTAAAACTTGATGAGTGACTTTGTGGTCAAATGGATGGTTAACAACTAGTGGAGACATGGTCTGCGTATACCAGGGAAATGACCCACGAGAAGACTTACACGAGCAATTAGACCAATTGTTGGTCTTCTACGTAGACCATGTTTCCACGGGTGATCTTCTTCAGAACTGAATGATTTCAGCGACCATATTCCTCAGTTTTTTCTTAATGCTTTGCTATTTGTGTACAGGTGCTACAAGGCCTCAATATGCACCTGAGCCCCTGGATGTTGGCAAAAAGCTCCAAGTTGACATTGCCCTTCCGGATGGTAGCCGAGAGTCTCTTGCAACATCGGGGTCTATAGATGGAGGTTAGTGGTTTTCTTTAGTTCAGTGGTGAAATCAATTTCTGAGTACAATCAAACCTCTGTATTGCATTGCCTTGGGGACAAATGGGGCCTCTAAATGCTCTTTGACATGCATTCACAACGTGACATGTAGAACTTTTCCAATCAGATGTGTATCCAACATGGCTGATTCTCAGCATGTGCAAGTACAGAGTATGCAATTACAGACGTGAGTAAAGGAGTGCTGCACATTTGCCTTGGACACTTAACCCTCAAAGTGTGTATGGAGTGTCATGGCTGTAAATTTAGTGCTGCTATTCAATTTATGCTATATGAACCTGTTTCAATGTGGAGCAAGAATATGTGCGATTTGTGTATCTGGTGATAATGGTTTTTTGTGGATTGTGGCAGCTGCTGGACTAGGTCAGTACGTGGAAGCTCTGGTCCGGAAGGGAGGAGCGGAATTCAATGTATGTCATTTTTTCCAATTCCTAGTGGACTGGGTATTCTTGTTGATCGATGCTGTGCTTTTACTACACTAGTTTAAACCATTGCTGGTATGATATCAAATGAATTGCCACGTATATTTTAGAGTCGATAACTGCCCTAAAATATACGTCGCAGTCATACCTGTACCGGTTTCTTCAAAACCTGCTTTCTATGTTCATGAAGCTATTCGTTGGCATGTTCCTGTGACTCGAATTTTGCTTGATACCAATCCAACACTGGTTCAGACTCTAGCCCAGCGTTGTGTGGGTATCAAGGTATCAAGCTGTGTAGGAGTGTTGGGTATGAGGATGAGCATGTGTATCCAAACATAAGGGTGTCACATATTTCAATACTATTATTGATATCCATTGTAATATTTTACCCAGGCATACCTACATTTTATTTTTGGTACTGTAATCCATCTTGTACCAAATTGTAATTTTTTCTCAATATCCATACCCACCCTGGTATATGAAAGAAATGATAAGTGCACAACACTGATGTAATAGTGGGTATCTCTAACGCAATTTACATGTGCATGTGGGATTTATATTCAGGTTAGAATTTTTCAAGAGAACGGTGAACATGTTGGCAAGTCCTCATTTCAAGTGTTGACCATTAATAAATTGCGTATGAAGCTTTCCAAAGGCCGTACGGTCCGAGCAAAAGAGGAGTACTCTTCAGTCATGCAGGTGAGTTTCAGACATTTGATTGCCTTGAGATACCTCCCTCCCGTTGTCTTGGCTTGGTAGGTCCTTACTTGCAATTATTCTTCATGGCCTCTTTTCCATTTACCTATCCTTTATTAATTCGAAGCTGCCACTGAGATTGCAAGCAATACTGTACCCGTAGGGCAGGGTTGGTACTTCTCTTCCAGAAATTTATTGTTTTCAAAAGATTTTGTACAGTAGAACTTCTAATAAATGGCACTCCCTAAAGTAATAAACCTCTCTAAAGTAATATTGATTGCCAGTTCCGGCCCTGACCCCATACAAACATCATGAATGCCCTTACCGTAATAACCTCTCTAATGTAATGTGTCAGACAGGTCTCGGCCCTGCTGCTTATTAGAATTTCTACTGTACTGTATTTAGCAAATACCGAATTCATAGATATCCTTTCAAGATTTTCGTTGCACCTTCATTTGAAAAAAAAAATTCTAAAAATTTCAAGATCTATTTTAGAAATTATTTTCTGCCTACCCTGCACTGCGAGTACGGTACTGGGCTGGTTTTGTTTACATCGACCAATTATATGTGATGATTCTGTGGCAACCAGTTGTGCGGTGCACGAGGTGGAGGGGATGCAGCTGGGCGGAGTATGTACTGGGTAGCACACAAGAACCTCACCTTCATGCTGGTGTTGGACTCAGAGCGAGAGCGCAATGCAGCCATCATGTTGGCAAGAAGATTTGCTTTTGATGTCAATGTATGCTTGCAACCTTTCTCTTGCCCTTCATGTTGTTTGTCTACTCCATTGAGTTGTTCACCAAAATATCACTACTCTTTTCCATGCAATTACTGTGTGCATCAGTAAGATTTACATCATGTTTTATTTCTTGGTGTAACTTTTTACTTATATTTATTTTAATGTATCAAGCATGCATGACTTTGTTTAAAATAAGGTAAAAATGATTCTTTTAATTCAGACTTATCACTGAAAGTAGATGAACCTATGCTACAAGTGAAAAGACTTATTAGAATTACTTTGGCCCACAAGATTTGCATGCAAAAATGTAGTGAAGATCATATCTTGTTCATGGCTAGACATGACAACATTGTTTAATAGTAGACTACCATAAAAGCTCATGCAAAATAAGGCCCAACGTAACATTATTTAGCCTGGTTGAAGGTAGAATTTGTTACAACATGAGTGTCACAAAGATGCTCAGGGTTCTTTGCTTAATAATGTTTCAGACGTTGTTGAAATATTTGTTTTCTTCAGCTATCCTTACCATCATGTGATGTTCATGTCTATTTTGGCAGGTCATACTTGGAGGGCCTGATAATTGATTCCTCCCTACGATGTTTGAATGTAACAATGGATCTGTGCAAGGTTAGTTGGGTTGGGTCTGATGCTGGCTATCTTATTCTCAAAAAAATAGTACAGATGTGATGTTTACTAGCTTTTGCATACACACCAATTGAGTTTTAGAGGTATGCAAAAGCTAGTATGCACTTGTCAGCAGGTGCTTTTGTTGTACTCTGGTCCTTGTATAGGTAGAGACCCTTTCAGGTACATTTAAATTAAGGCTCTGGTTTAGAGGTATAGTACTATAGGTTGAGAAATGTTTACCAAGAGTGCCACAATTTGGCTCTATGACACACTTCCTGCTGTTGAGAGCATTGTATAACTTAGATCAGGCAATTTATTGTGATGTGCAGCCTCATGCAGGTGGTGCCATCACTGTACTTGTATTGATAATCGTATGGGTGATTTTTGTTCATCTGATGCAAAAGATTGAAGTTGCCTTGCATATCACTCTAGAGTATTGGGGAGACTGCACCCATTTCTTTATACAGTATCAATTCTTGTATTTGAAGTGCAAGGGTTGGCACTCCTTTTTTCCTATGGAGAGTTCCAGAGTATTTCTAATAGTTCCAATAGATTAACAGTCTATCCTTTTTCAACAGTAATTCTAATTCCTAGTTCTAAGCTTGATTGGGTGGTTCTTCATTTTATAATGTTTCATTGGCAAATAACATCCATTTCATCCAAGAAGGTTTGCTATTAAGTTAAGGTATCCTCACCCTTCTGTAACATGAGTCATTTGCCACTAGTTAGAATAGAACTCTTCAAAGCTTCTTGTTGACCTAATATGATAAATTGTTTGTTCAAATTTAGTACTAGTTTTCAAAAGGAACCAATGGGGTTGAAGCATCTTGTATTGTAAGGATGTTTGATTAAGGATAGTCTAGTGTCAATAGTAGGTGTTCAACTTTGAAAATTTGTAGTGTATTCACATAAATTGTAAAAAATTTGCTTTCACTTTTGCTTTTATTTGCTAACATTGTGATATGATATTTTTCCCAAATTGTTTTTAGAATTGGTCATTTGAAAAAAAGTGTGTTTTAGATGCAAATACCTTACCATACACCAAACTAAATGATTTGCATTTTAACTACTAAATAACCAATGCCTTTTTTTGTGCTTTTTGGTGTTTGTTCAAAACTAAAAAAAACATTCAAGTTTTGATAAGTTTTTATCAAATTGTTTAAAATTGTAACCATGCAAATACAAACTAGACCCATTACAAAAGAAAAGACAAAATAATATCACTTATAGATTGAAAAATAATAATGTTTGATCAAGAAGGTGTTAAAACTATAGAAGTGATTTGGAATTGTTCAATTTTTTTTTTACATATCAAATCTGAAATGAGGTATGAAAAAATTATAAGTATAAAAGATATAACATGTATAACCATGATTTACAATTTCTCAAAATCTACTCTACAATTTTGTTAAAAGAATTTCTAATACCATTTGCTCCCCAGGATCTAGTGTACTTTATGCTCATTTTCGATAGCTCTAACACTAAAAAATCATGAATTGCAATAGACACCCTTGTATAGAATCTCTAATAAAAAATTGATAAAATAGGAAATTTCAAAATAGAATATTTGATGCTAAAATAGACTAAAAAGGGTATTCAATTGGAAAAAATATACCAAAAATAATATTTTGGTAAGATTTTATTCAACTTCAAAGTTTAATTGACACCAAAATATGGCACCTTCAACATTTGGGGATTGATCAACTATGCAATTATTTTCATCTAACTTTTGTTCAAATAGAAATTGGTCTTTGGGCAATTTGACTTGAGAAAACTTAAGGATGTGGGAAATGTTAAAAATTGTTTCACCCTTCCTAATATTGTTGCATATTTTAAGAAAAGCAATATCCTTCAATGTAATTTGTTAAGTTTTTCAAATTTTTTCAAAACACAGAATAATATTCTTCATCGGCCCCTGATAAGTAGCACTAGCCAAACGAATTATTCTTGGATTATTCTTAATTCGTTTAGGGTTTAGGGTTCATAAACCTCCACAAGGTCCGAATTATTCTTTCAGTGACAAATAGGGAAAGTAGCCTTCAGACTTCAGGTTTGAAATTAAATCTGGCCAGAGCTTCGTACAGATTTCAAGCTTCAAAGTGTCAAAGGCACAGATTCCGAGGCCAGATTTTCAATTTTCAGAACTAACTTGTCATTGTCATTCAAAGAAATTTGGTGACAGAAGAAGGAGCCCAATTGCTGAGACCTCACTCAGAAGATACTACGAAGAGAAAATTACTTCGCTTTGCACAAAATTAATATTATGGTACACAAACTGGGCTCTCACTGTATTACATTCAACACTGCAGAGCACTGTGGCCAAGTCAGAAGTGCTACTAAAAATATACCATACACCAAATGTCATCATAGACTATGTCACTCACCAGAGATGACCTCCGTGATGTTTGCAATTCTAGCTCATAAGATGATGATTTCAAAGTAAAGTCTCCATTCACGATACAGCAAGGGAGAGGTTCCATTCACCATACAGTTAAACTTTGAGTCTTGGCCTAAAACAATCTAGAAACTTGTGTCATCAAAACTTTGCTTATTTCCTCTGAATCTAATCTAAAAATCAATTGCAAACAACCCAATGCCAATAGATCAAGTGTTTACAAACTCAACCAAAATCAAAGTTCACCTGTATGGTCAATGGAGCATCTAATGTAGTGTATGGTTAATGGAGTCTCTACTTTACCTTTGCTATTCAGTGGAGAAAGGCTGGTCCCCGGGGCTTCGCCTTCAAGCACAACCGCTTCTCCTTGTACAAAACGAAGGAAACAGCCTCCCGCATGTCCACCTTCCCAGCGCTCTCCCCTTCAGGCAGCGACCAGTCGAAGCAGTGCAGCAAATTGGCCAACATCAACGACACCAGAGACTGTGCAAGATGAGCCCCAGGACACATCCTCCGACCCACTCCAAACGGAATCAACTCAAACCAATCGTGACCTGACAAAGGATTCACCTCCGGATGCTTCAGAAACCGACTGGGTTGAAAGGCCTCCGGATCCTCGTACACAGCAGGGTCACGCTGGATGGCGAAGATGTTGAGTATGAGTTGCGTCTTGGCTGGGAACTTGTACCCGGCGACGACACAAGGCTCATGGCACTCACGAGTGATAGATAATGGCGCGGCAGGATGCAAACGAAAAGTCTCTTTGATGATGGCTTGCAGAAACGGAAGGTGAGGGAGGTCGGATTCCTGGACTAGTCGATTTGGGCCTATAACTGTTGTGAGCTCGGATTGCGCTTGTAGCATGATGTCGGGATGCGCCATGAGCTCCGCCATGGCCCATTCTGCTGTGGTGGCGCTTGTGTCGGTTCCTGCGTTGAGAAAGCCCTGGGGATACATCCATGGCCACAGACAACGTGAATACACGCAATATATGTCAAGCAGGAACCCACCTAACCCTAAACCCTAACTTTAAAACCCTAAACCAACAAGAAGTGGGGAATGAGTAGTGTTGAACTTTGCAAATAGATCACCAACATAATGTGAAGACTACTGTCAATCGTCATGTGACTTGATTCAAGACTGAAACTTGACAGTCGTGTGGCAGATTTGACAACCTTAGAACTATGTGTCGTGTATTCCAAGATGGAAACATTAGAGCCACTATGACTCATGAGTCAAAAGGTTTGCTTTCATATGCTGATCGTAACATATAAGTGGAAGTGCGTCCAAAAAAGGTAAATGTCATGGGATCGAGGATTGCAGAATTGTAGATGGATCCAAATTGTGATTTCAAGAATGTTATGGGCGACGATGGATTGGAAAGATTACCAGGAGTAGAGACATGATCTCGCCATCGCTAAGTGGCTTTCCATCATCATCCAGCGGCGCTTTCAACAACACATCTACAAAATCCGGGACGAAATTCTCATCCTGCTCTCCTGCAATCCGTTGCCTGTGCTTGTCCACTTCGATGACTTTATGCGCTATTTCTAGTCCGCGTCTTTGAAGCCCCAGAAGGTATGGCTCCCAGCCTTGCCATTTGGTGATGAAGGTCAAGGAGGGCACGTAGTCGCTGATGATCATGGCGCCGTTGGCATCAATGGAGCGGCGCAACACATCGTCGTAGCGTCGTTTCTCTTCATTCTTATCACGAACATCGAAAAACCTTCACCAGGCCAAGGTCACAGTCACAGTCCTAAACCCTAAACCCTAAAAAACCTCAAACCTCAAACCAGCCAATGTCCAATGGTTCAGTACACTTGAATGTCCACGCCAGACTGCAATGTGCACATCCCCATTCAAGATTGAAAATCTTCATCACATTCCACAAAGTCTAAATGAAACCTTATGAGCTTGAAAACAAAAATGCAGCGATTGGATCTTAGCCCTCCTCACCTGTTGTTGGTGAGCATCATGGTCATGTTGTTGGACGTCACCCCAGTGAACCAATTTTTGAGGTCGATGAGATTGCCATTCCTGGCTTCCCCCCCAAGCAGCCGCATCATGTTGTGTACTTCTGCATTTCGGATCCGCTCGTGCGAAGCGTGAGTGGCAGGCGAGAAGAGCTGCGTGTTGGCCAGCCTCCGAAGCTGGCGCCAGTAGTGTCCGTAAGGAGCCACAGGCAGGTTTCGGTAAGTTCCGCCTGTGAGCACGTCCAACACCAATTTCCTGGGCCGGGACGAGAACGTTGCATCGTGAGTTCGGAACAAGTCTTTGGCCACTGCAGCCGTGGACACCACCAAACATGGCTTCTCTCCTGCAATGCATTACAGGTCGTGACATTGTCACCTCTCCACGCAAATCACAGCAACACAGAAAAAGTACTTCCGAGCAACCCTAAAAAGCAATGCTTGCACATCAAGACGTCGTCAAGAAAATCACAACACTGAAACTACTGCAAGCAACCTTAGAAAACAATCCGAGCCAGAGCAGGCATGACGTTGCCACCTGGCATTCCATTCACAGCAGCACAGGTACACAGACACGAATTCAAGCAACCCTAAAAAGCAATGCTAGAGTCGGCTTGCAATTAAAAGGAGAATGCCAAATTCCTGTTGAAACAATATTCAAATGTTGTTTTCGTGATGTTTTTCTCATCATGTTTCAACAAGGGGTTTGTAGAAAATGTTTGCTACTACTAAAGGGGATTCGATTGGCATACTAACGGCAACAACACACGTCATTGATACTCATTGCTGCAACAAATATTGACCGCAATAGTAACCTAGCTACTTCAAAGATTCAGAGCTAGCAGTAATTCAACACTCAAAGTAATCACAAGCGCAGTACGCCAGTGATCATCCCAGCTAGAAGCTTGATTGCCACTTCAAGAGTATTTCACCAGAGTTCGGTTAATGCAGTTGTGACACAATAGTCATAATAAGGTATGTGCACGGAGAATCCTAACCAGAAATGTATGCAGATTCAAGAGACGATTCTGGCTGCACATACCTAACTAGTTGTGGCAACGATACTTGCAACTAGACTTCCAAGATTATGAACTAGCAAACATTCAACAATGAAACTTGCAATCACTTGTTTCTTCTGGTTGCCAAAACAGGTGAAAGCAAGTGACACATGCATTTGAAGGAGAATCGAAGCACTGAATGAGCTAGAGCGATCTCGAACAGAAAAAGAGTAGCATTACAGTCAATCGATCACACGCGCGTACCCAGCTGGATGTACATGAGGCCGCCATATCTGGCAGCCAACTTCAGCAATTTCCGGTGCGCAAGCCCATGCAAAACAGAAAGGTTGCCGACAATCGGCCATGGCCAAGGACCAGGAGGCAAGTGCAGTCGCCTCTGATACACCACCACGAAATGGATCACCAAGAATGTAACAAAAAGAGTTGTGATCGTTTCTTTAAAGAATCGAGGGGGGCCTTCCCCAATCTGCTGGAGCCACAGTACTGTGTCGTTACCCATGTTGTGACTGAATCGAAATCCTAACCTCAATCCGACTCTACTGTAAACAGACACACAAGTTTGAAGTTTTATGACCTCCTTCAAAACGGCAGTCACTCATTCTCTCTCTAACAGCGATGAGATAATGGAGTTCAAATGCTAGAGTCGAGCCAAAACTGCACCAAGCTAATAAGAGCTTGTAAACTCGATTGCATTGCAACAATGTAACGAACGACAAAACCCCGGTTCTATGATGAAACCAACGTACTACAAAAGAGGACAGTCTCGCATTCTCACAAATGTTTGGAGTTCAAACTCAAGAATCAAGCCAAAAACATGAGCTTGCAGTTCTATGAGGAAATCAAAGTACATTAAGAGCCTGGTTCTTGAAGAAGCTATAAGTCTACTCCCCATCAGGCACATATTGAGAGTGACGCAATATATACATTGTCTCCTCAATTCTATGAATAAAAATGCATTTTTTGCGTTTCTAATGCCGACCAGTCCTGTGAACTGATCTCCCTCAACTTACTCTAGTGTTCCGAGTTATCATCGCAGCTGTCTCGGGCAGTCCCTAACCCGGCCCTCCCTAACTCGGCTTCCCTTTTCCCACCTTTGCCGTCCTCTCTATGTTTTTTTATTTTTATTTTTTGTAGGGCAATCCCCACTGAAGAGGGATTTATGGCAATAAAGGGTCCAATGAGGAGGGTGGAGAGCACAACAAAGAGGTTCATTTTTTTTGGCAATGAGAAGGGGATTGCTTGACGTAAACCACTAACGATAAATGTAGAAACGATTGACATCTAAGCAAATGTTGTATAGATCATCCATTAAGGTAGATGAAGATCCCGTAATCCTTGGTTACAATTCAATGGTTTAATTTAAACTCTAGCATGGTATTTATGGATAATAGTCCGCTTAGGAAATGAATGGTGCATTTCCTAGTAGTTGTTTGTATCATGTTTTGTTGCCTTGGTTGTCTTTTGGATGCCTTTGGTTGTTATCTTGGTGGTGTTTTATTGTAGGAGGTCTTATTTTGGTCAGTATTTCTAATTGCCAATGGTTTTTATCAATTTTTTTTTGGCATCACATCATAAGGACATTGAGGTTGTGTTAATGAAAATAGATTGTGTTGGATTTGCTATTATGAGTATAAAAATGAACTCCTAAATCTTCCCAAGCCCTTTGAAGATTTGTTCAATTAAAGCATATAAGAATTTATTTGTTTTACATTATCACTATAGATGACCTACCTTATCCCTTCACTATCCAAGGGAATAAGAAGTGTCTACTATGAATTAAAAAAAGAACCACGATCAAACATTATAGGAAAACAATCCAACTACTTGATTTCATATTTGAATTTTGGATTGTAACTTACTATGCAATGAAGCTAGTCACTCATCCTAGTTACGAAGATGTCAAAGTCTACCTCAATTTTTCTGTGTGGCACTAGTTTTGGAGACTAGTGCATTCACATGATAAATAGACTATGTAGATGATTAGGAGGTTAAAAAACATGAAAGTTTCTTTGCATTGAATACTTGAATTTTAGGAATGCTAGAACTTTTGTTGTTGGTACTTGGTAGTATTCAAATTGACGGCAATCATTCAATTTTGTGAAATTTGAGGTTGTTTGTTGTTCAATTTTTATTAAAGATTTTGAGAGTTCAAATTAAAAATGACAAACTTGCTAAGTTGCCATAATATAACATAAAGTGTCCTATAGTACTTTTCAATATCACCAAATTGCAACACAAAAATGATGAATAAAAACGCGTAGCCACCAAAATGCTAAACAACACTACTAATTAAAAACAGAAATGACAATTTACATTACAACATTGCCAAAAAAAATGGCACTCAACAACATAATAACAAGCCAATAATAAAAAAAATCAAATGAAGGGGACGACAAAGGCAAAGTATAGCAACGCAAACGGAAGGGCAACGATGAAGTGACTATAAGAGGAAGGAGGAAATGCACTTGTGGGTGCATAGTACAAAAGGTGCCCCTATTTTGGATAGTGAGTAGACTTTGAAATTCCTTGGGTCAATTACAACCATTGTGCACCTACATGCACTTGCCACCTACACAAGACAATCTTAGCCAAGATTGCCTACTCGAGGTAGCCCTATCCAAGGAGCTCCAATTACGTCTCAGAACACTAATTTAGCCCCATAAAGACACCTGCAACCGAAAAGTGACCGAAGAATAACTTTTTAGATCACCAAAGAATGTACCTATTGGTCCAAAACTCATATCTTTTTCGACAAAGTACCTTGATGATAAGTCCCCATCGTCCTTTCTCCTCCCCTTTCGAGATTGGAGAGATCCTAGGTTCGCGGTGGGAGAGATGAATTCCAATTGCAGCACCGAAGAATGCACCTATTGGTCCAGAAATCATATTGTTTTTGGCAAAGTACCTTGAAGAAGGGTCTCCTCGTCCTTTCTCCTTCACTCCTTTCTCCTCTCCTTTCCAGATTGGGGAGATCTCAGGTTTGCCGTGGGAGAGATGAATTCCAACTGTAGCTCCACGTGGAGTTTGCATTTAAATGGAAAAACGCCTGAATTGGAGCGGACGTGGGTTGGTAACGTGATGGAATCAAATTTGCCTACAGTAAGTTAGGGACCATTTTGGGGAGGAGGCTGATTCCCTTAGAAAGACAGACTGCAATGAAGGCAGGCAGGCAGGCAAGCAGGCCCTTTCAATTACTTATTTATAAGAAAAGGAAAAATATCTTAAAATTTCCAGTGAATTCAAAAACAGAAAAAAAAAAAATTAAAATGGAAAAAATTCCATTTGATTCAAGAAAAGAAAAAAGAAAATATTGTCACTTTCCAGGACTTCAGGACGGATTATGGGCTTCCAGTTGTCAACCCTGGGAGGCCTGGACGGTGCCTTTCATGAGGGGAGCCCCTCACAGTCTTGCTTTTCATGTAAATTATGCTTTTCATGACATTCTTGAATTGAATAGAAAAATAACCTTTCTCCCGGCCTAAAATGTCAACCGGCCTAAACCATTCTCCCTCTCCCTCCATAACCTCTCTCAATAATCTCTCTTGATCCGAGAGAGTCAATTTAGTCATTGGTCGGTTGGGAAGTTGCAATGGTAGTATCGTTGAGAGTTAATTTAATCATTGGTCGGTTAGGAAGTTGCAACGGTAGTATCGTTGAGAGTTAATTTAGTCATTGGTTGGTTGGGAAGTTGCAATGCTAGTATCATTGATTGACCAGGAATTAAGTTGCAAAGAATCATTGGTTGGCTAGGAAGTTGCAACGTTAGTGTTATTAATTGACTAAGAAATTGCAAAGAGTCATTGGTTGACTGGAAAGTTGCAATGTTAACCCATAAACGACACCATGGCCATCTTTTGGTTGATGAATGATAAAGAATTTTATTGTGTAGGACAAAAGTGCAACTATTCATCCTCCAAATTTGTGAAAAAAGGGAAGGTCTTCTATAGTAGCTTGACTTCCAACAAGTACTTTTTCATTTTTTTAATCCCAAAATGCATATGGTATCAAAACAAATGATTTCCACAGAGCCCTGTCATGTCGTTCTAATAAGATTAAGAGCTTTAGCATTTTGGGGATTAAAAGAACTCCTCCAAGTGTTGGTAAATAATGTTTTGAAGGCAAGGGCCTTCTACAATGTCTTTGTAACAAGAATAACTCATATTTGTGACCCACAATTCATGGACAAGCTTGCATTCAAGATTTTTTTATTGTAAATCAAAAGAGTTGTGTTTCATTGGAAGCAAAGGGGCCTTTGCCATGTAGTTCAAGAATGTTATGTCATTTCTCATTGGAGGAAATTATAGTAGTTGGATGGAATTGTGTAGAGTAGTATTATGAGTAAGGTTATAAATCTTCAAGACAGAATATTCTTGAAGATGAATGTAAAAAATGCACCTAGTTTGAATTGTTGTACTCCAGTATATCTTTATTGCTTTTAATTCCTAAAGAACCAAACTACGTTTTTTTGACAACATAGCAATTTTGGGTAGCTCTTTACAAATGGAATTTTTTTTCTTTGAAATTTTCACACAAAATGTGCCCAAGGAGTAGCTTGAAGGCCCAACAATTTTCATAGCTTTTGACTACATGGTTCAAAAATTATTGTTTGATATGTAATTTTCAATGCTCTGCATGCAACCCAAAAAATCCTTAAAAAATCACTTTTTTTTTAAAAAAATTTGAAATTTGTTTACTAGAATTATATATATTTAGAAATCTTTGAATCATTCCATTTTGATTTATGAAGTGAAAGTTGTGAGATGCTCTAGTTTGCAAGTAGTTATGGATTCCATATTCTAAAATAAACTTTGGAATCTTTTATTTAACTCAGTTTTTTTATATTTTTTGAAAAAAATAAAAGCACAAGATGTGGGTTGTTTATTAATACAATATAATCAATGGAATTGGCATTTTTTAATTTTATAATTAAATTCTTAACAATTTAGTGCTTTGAATCATTTTCTACTTCTTTCTATTTACTACTTTTTCCTATATGTTGTGCAATTCCAAATGATCTAAAAAATTTCAAGCATGTAGCCAACTTGCTTCAAAAAATGAATAATAAGAATAATCACCATTTTGGACATTTTTTCATATAAATGTGACCTTGTAAAGTGCAACTACTTGGTTTTTTGTTGGGCCCAAAAAAGGGATTTTTGTCAATTCAAACGCTAATATCTTGCAATCAACAAGGTGGAAATTTCTGAAATTTTTCTACATCTTTTCAAATTAGTGTACTCTACAAGATCCTTTGGTTATATAAGGGCAAAATTTTTTTTTAAAAAAATTTGGTATTAAATTAGAAATGGTAGTTTTGGAGCATTTTTGGTGAAAACATAGTCTCCAACCAAGTTTTTTTTATTGGTTTTCGGACAAATGGTTATGTGGCCTTTCTTTCAAGAGGGTTTTTAATTCATGGCTCCTTCATTATGGGGTTTGAACTGAAGGAGGCCAATTTTTGTATGCAATTTTTGTATATGCTTGCTTTGTAGGATGGATGAAATGAGGTTTTGGAAACATTGTGGCAACAGTGTATAGGGCCTTCATTACAATTTGGTATTTTTTAACACATTTACCCCCTTTTTTCTATAGGCTTGAAGTTGTCCATTTCTTTTTGAGGAAATTGGGCATTTAACTGCCTAAGAAAAAACCTGTCTCCAACCTTCAGGAGTTAACACTTGTCTCTCCTTCATTCACCTTCATAAATTTTGAACATTTGTACTATTGTGAATCACAGCTTAATCTCTTTAGATGGATAGAGATAATAAAAAGAATTTGAATGAACAAAAATATGGGTGTTGATTGTTGAGTTGTCAAATTTTTATTTCTTACTAACTTAAAGAATGTGGTTTAATTACACCAATGCAAAAAGAAATTCTATTCAAATTCTTGCAACCACAATTGGATGCTTTCCATATTCACAACCAATGACAAATTTTAGAATTTGAGTGCCCCTTGTTATGGTCTAGATAGAAATCACCCTTTAAACAGAAACACCCATTTGAGATATTGTTTTTTCTACATGTAAGGGTCTTATGTTATTTATTATCAATCTTAGGTTCTTCTTCCCCCCAAAATATTGTGGGATTGCAATGGTGATTTTGACTCCAACAAGAGTGAACATGAGTTTAATAAATGTTATGTTTGCATTTATAAATTCTAAAACAACTCCAAATTCTTTTGACAGTTTGTAATATTTTCAAAGCATTTTTATAAAGAAAATCAAAATTTAAAGCCAAAATTTTCATGAACTTTAACCCCTAAAGTTCTTTCATGTTTAGAGGCCCCAAACTAGTTCAAATTATCTCCTAAAAAATCAAGCTATGTTTTTTAGACACATACAAATTTTGGGCAATTGCGTGTGACTAGACATTTCTATGTTTTTGGCCCAAATTTTAAGAAAAGATGGTGACAAGGAATGTCTTTCATATGCACTAAATTTCATGACATTTGGAAATATTAGTCAAAAGTTAGAGCCTAATATAATACTATTTTTTGTAACTGGACAGTTCAGGTAGATGAAAAATAATCACTTTTTTCAAAAAAATAAAAATTGGAAATTGATTTTCTAGAATGATATATACATGGAAAGCTTTGGATCATTCCATTTTAATCAATGAAAAAAGTTATGAGGATTTTTTGTTTGCAAGTAGTTAATGATTCCCTACTCTAAAATAAATTTTGAAATCCTTTATCTTACCCAATTTTCAATATCTTTGGAAAAAAATAAAATGATGTAGACTGTTTATTACAACATTTCAATCATTGAGATTGTTATTTTTCAATTGCATATTTAAATTTTTAACAATTAGGTATTTTAAATCATTTTCTACTATTGTCTACATACTAATGTTTTTCTATATGTTGTATAATTCCAAATAATCTGAAAATTTTCAAACATGTGACCAACTTATCTAGAAAAAATAATCCAAAGAAGCACCACCATTTTGGTCATATTTTCATAGAAAAGTGAGCTTGTGAAGTGCAACTGCCTTGCTTTTTGTAGGGCTGAAAAAATGATTTTAGTGAATTTGAATGCTTATATCTTGCAA
Source organism: Pseudoscleropodium purum (assembly GCA_963969395.1). NCBI lineage: Eukaryota > Viridiplantae > Streptophyta > Bryopsida > Hypnales > Brachytheciaceae > Pseudoscleropodium > Pseudoscleropodium purum. Next base: position 38,805,141 of record OZ017795.1, read on the forward strand.
TCCACATGGTGGAAATGTCTGAAATTCTTACCACATGTCTTTGATACTACTAGCTAAAAGATCCTATGATTACATATGTCAAAAAAAAATTCTCAAAAATTTGGTACTTGCACCTAAAATGGTAGTTTTCAAGCGTTTTCGGTGAAAACATAGTCATGGAACTTTAGGGGTTATTTGTTGCCAAAGTAAGGCTAAAATCTTTATTTATATTTATTTTTTCACAAATTCAATTGTAGAGATCCTTAGGATAATTTTTTCAAGTACATCTTCCTAAAGTTTTATAGTGAATTTGTCCATCAATTGCAAGTTCATTGTACCTATACTTCAAAATGTAAGCTTTTTTGAGTCCTTCCAAAAGGTGTAGGGTTGTCCTATAATTTGAGTGTTTCAACAAATATGTTGAAAAATTAATTGAAAATGTATGTGAAAAAATTAACTAAAAAACTTTCATATTCATCTCTAAAATGATTATAAAAAGAAAAGTGGTACATAATATCTTTTTATCAAAAATTGACAACTGTTAATTTTAAAGGTGTGAATTATTTAGTCAAAAATTAAAAACTTTTATGTTTTTTTTTATGGAAAAGATTTCAAAATTGAGTGCAAAAGACATATGACTTTATATGTCTTTTGATCTTCATTGGCTACAAAATGAGTACAAAATAAAACCCCTAATAACTTTCACCTCATATTTGGATATGAATAGTTCAAATGCTTTTGAGTAGATATCAATCTATACAATCCAATAAAATTATTTATAGAGTAATTTTCTTAGAATATATTTTTAGATGCCCATTTTGACATTGATATTAAAAAACAACCCTTATAACTTTTGCAATATTTATCTCAAAGACATGAAAATATAAAGCTTTTCACATAGATTAAAATCTATATAAATAAGTCATAAAAAATTCAAAATTATGCTATCAAAAGAGCTTGCCCAAGTTTTCAACAAATCCCCAAAGGGTTCCTAAATAACTTGCTAAATAATTATTTTAGAGGTTAATGAGTTGCTTCAATTCCTTTTCCCATTTGATGTTTTTTTAAGTTAGAAAGACATCAAAATTATATTCACTAATAGGATGATGTCTTGGTTGCATGTAAATGTCGTGCAACCTTTTAAAATGATAGATTAAATAGTCATGACTTTGTGACTTTTATTTCTAGAAAATATATTAATCGTTCTAAAAAAATTTGTGATATGCTTTTTTGCATTGATTTTGATCCTAGATTTCATACTACCACTCAAAACAATGATCTTATAAGTGCCTTAAAATTTGAGAGGCCGTAATATTATGGTCCCAAATCACCAATCTAAAATATCATAGGGACTGGAAGATCAAGAATCAAAGCAAAGAACATTCAACTTCTATATTTATAGAGTACATTGCACTAGAAACTAGTATACATAAGGTAGACATACCTATTTTAGATAACTTAAGCATTTCAGATTGGATGATGTCGAAAAGTCATGAGGAACTAAGTTCAATGTGTACAAAAAAATAAGGTTGTAGAAGAATGCTAAAAAAATAAAAAAATTTCTCCAAAAATAAATATTTTGCACCTAGACCCATTTTTGTTTGGCTGTTTCATAGACTCATCTATTGTAGTTAGTTTTGGCACTTCTCCCTAAGCCAAGAAGGAAGAGTGGACAAGAAGGTGCAAACCAAGAATCTTTTTCAATGACCATTGCATCCAGTTGTTGTCCACAATAGGTTAGCCTATGAAGCAATTCCAAGGGCCTGTCCAAAATAGGTAATTCTACCTTATCATTTGTTTCAAACTATCATACTTCAACCTTGAACATTTTATAGTGCACTAGGCTTACTTTTTTATAATTTATATACATTTGTCTATTCATCAATTCATGAATTTAAATACCTTTAGCCTTTATAGATATATGCATCAAAACCTAGAAGGTACTCACAAAAATGCCCAAAATAAGGACACTCTAAAAGAAGGTTTGCTAATCAAAATTTGCTCATCCTCCATAATTTATACCCATAAGATTTTGTTCTTGACTAAAATTAGAGTTAAATTTTTGAAAATTGGAGTTTGAAGGTAATGTATGTATAAGAACAAAGCCTCCTAAGTGGTGCAAAATGTTTTTTTCAAGACAACTAGGAGCTTTTGACTATACGGTTTTGATTGGCATTCAAGCACCATAACTCACAATCATTTTCATTTCAAAAGAAGATTTGAGGACTTTACATACTATATATGTAGAACCTCCAATTATAAAGAAATATATACAAATTTTCAAAGCAAATTTGATATTATATTCTTTGTACTTGATTTAAAGCTGAAAACAAAAAAATACTCATAACTTTTTTTTATACAATTGGGTCTTCATAAAAATAGATTCTATAGTAATTATTTTTTTGTTTTAATCCCAAATAAAATGATGATGAAAATAAAACAAAATTGGCACTTCAATTTAGATACCCAAATTTCTCAAAATCCATTTGGGCTTACAAAGATCTCATTAGGGGCTAATATGCCATTAGAAATGGTATTTATTAATTTTACTTAGCATTTGTTGCCATTCTATGAAAGATGTAAGGAAATTGAGAATCAACTTTAGTAGAATAGAGGTTTTGTAGCATCAAGTTATAGTAATTAAATTTAGTTCTATAAGCCCATAATTAGAGGCATCATTATAATATCTAACTAAGAGTTTGGGATACACTTTGTGAAAAATTCCTAATCACTAATCTCAAACTTTGCTGATTGGAATTCTATAATTGAAAGTAACTAATAACAATGTTTAGATTGAAAAAAATAGTAAAATCTCCACCTCTAAAAATCATCTCCAATTTTGCATTTGATTGCTAATAATGACATAATTTATTATTGCTTTGAGCAAAATAATAGTCCATTCTACATCCACATGTATTTTTAGAGTTGCTTCCTACAATTTATCCAAAACCAAAACATTTTCAACATTTTTGCATGCAATTTTAGGATCTTATTTTTGAACTTTGTGTGTATATTTTGAGAGTATATTTTATGAAAAGTAGACTCAAGGGATTGAAAGTTTATAATGTTTGAAGTACAAAAAAGTTTTCTTTGTATCTTTTCTATACCATTTGACTTTGATATTCAATATAAAATAATGTAAAAACAGTCGTCTAAATTGGAAAAATGTTTAAAAGTAGAGCTCATTGAGTTAGAATCAAAAGACAAAATGTTTGAAAGAATCTCAAGACTACAACATTTAAAAAAATTAAGAAGTGAGTTAAGATATTTTAATCACCAATAGTGAAAACTATATTTCAAATAACTTTGACATAGATTTTTTTTTAAATATACAGATTTTAAGGGCCACAATTGGACTAACATGACACAACATCCAAAGCAACTCAACTTGAGAAATTTTAGAAATTGGATGAATGCAAGAAAGACCGGTAATGTTTTGAATTGCACTTGAAGTTTTTGAGTTGTTATCGACCAAAACTTTTGGAGATTGAAGTCGATGTAGTTGAGTTTTTTTTCAAGATGAAAAACTAGACAATAATTAGAGCACTTATTTTTCAAAAAAATATAAAAAATCACTTTGTATTTAAATTTAAATTTAGCTCATTTGTCACACTTTTCAGTTTATGGGTTTTTAGTATTGGGGACTATCCAAAATTCATGATCTAAATCTGAAATTTGTGTGGGCTCTTCCTATTCTAAATAAGCATGTGCCCATCCAAAAGAATTCAAAAAAGCATTATTTTATGTCCTCTACGTTCATGCAAATAGGGCTCTCTTGTACGCGCGATTTTGAATATTGAAAATGGTTTCAAGATGATTCTTTTAGTGAAATCTCTTCATCATAAAATCTTCCCAAATGTCTAGTTTTTAGCTTTTTTGAAATTTTTTTTCCCTATTTTTTACAAATTAAAATGTCAAAGTATCTATTTTCATGAGATTTTGCACTTTTCTAGTTCTCCTACTTAGAGAATTTTCTGTCTATGTTTTTTTTTTCTTAGGGTAACTTCTTCTTACATGTGTATACATAAAACACATTTTTCACATTAAAAAAAAAAATTAAATTATAAAGTACTCCTAAAAAATCATGAATACTATAGGAAATGCTACTCAAAATGGTCAGTCTTTCTTGCATTCACCCAATTACACACCTTGAATATCCCTATCAAGAACAAATAAAGGAACAACCTCACTCTCCATGTGACCAAAGTTGTCACAAGGAGCCCCATGCAAACAATGTCAGCATAGGCCACGGAGAGCTCAACTCGCAACCTCATAGATTCCATCAAAAGTTGTTACCACTTGGCCATCATCAAAGGTAATTTTAAGTCATTTTGGATTGTACTTTGACATAGCTTCGAAAAATATGGATTATTCCAATGATGAGATTTAAAGTACTGCACACCCTATTTCTTATGTATGTTACTTTTAGTAAGAGATAAGAAAAATGACGGCAAGCAAGAAACCTTCATATCTTTCCTTTCGCTGATGAGAATATAATGAATTTTTTTCTCTCGTGTATACTGAGATTGAATAAATTAAAATTTTAAGAAAAGAATAAATCTGAAACTTTAAAATTTTGAGTTGCCCAACCCTGGTCTTGAAACAAATTAAATGACCTTATAACTTTTGACTCGCAGCTTGGGTTCCACGAATCAAGGCAGAACGACGCGAGTCAAGGAAGCACATTCTTCAGACTTCCATGCATTGATGCGGGTGTGCTTGCTCCCTCACAAATGTCTGCAGATTTCTCAGGGAATTCCGTCAAATTTCTTCTCGTCCTTCTAGCACTAATCAATCTGATGATTCCAGCTCTCGATCAAACAAGAAACTACAGTCAAGTTTCAAATTGCTATTTCGAAAAATTCCTTCTGCAGCAACTTCAGCCGCATTCATGGAGTTCGTCACTTCCATGATCACTGCACGCCTAATTAAGCAAACGTAATAAAAAAAAAAGAAACATACTGACTCCCAGCATCATGCTTGTTGAGGAATCTACAGGATGTCCCACGTCCAGTGCAAATCTTCTCGATCTCGGTAGCCCGGAATCGATTCATTAGCCTGTTGAGCTAGTATAGTGTTTGGACTCTCATTGGGCCAGATCTATTCAGTTCCGGATAGATCACTCCACCTCTGCCACCCACTGCAGATGTATCTTGAATATAAGTATTGAGGGTTTTCTTATTCGTGAAATTCATGTCGATCACAATACAGTGACGCTGAGAGTCATTCAAAGGATGGACTGTAGCTAGGGTGCTGACATGCTGAACTTGCTTTAAAGTGAAGGTGCAGGGATCAGTGGAATGAAGAAATCTGCAGTTAATTAGGGTTCGGTAATCGTTACGATCTTGGTGATGTAATCACAAATCTAAAAAAGCGCTCAGTTTCAGGATAACTGCCAGCCAGGAGGGTGCGGAGTCTATCCAACAAACCTTGCATCTCACCTTTACAAAACTCTGTAAACTCTACCGTACGTGGTGATTCTCCCGACAGAGGCTTGCAGAGGATTAGTTCCTGTACACTACAGATATATGGTCTAGTCGCTTCACTCGCGAGTCATTTGATTCTGGGCTCACTTCTTAGAGGTGTAGAGTAAATTGGGTTTCTTAGATTTTGCCTTTCATTCTGATGATTGAACGATAGTCCCATATGCCACCACAATTTGCTGTGTGAATAACAGTTACGAGCTCTGTGTACCGCTGGACCGAGAAAAATTTCTGAGGTGGTGATGACTTCACTGCTTAGTCGTTTTAGTCTTTTTCGTTTGATCCATAATGTACTTGAATATGTTTGAAGATCATAATTAAGATGCCCTCAGTTGAGCAGTTGATTTATTCCAGTCATGGCATCTGGAACCTCTAACTTTGCAAATTGGAGGAGCTCAGGAACAATCTGCATATCCCACGGATGTCCACGTCGGCGTTTTTTAACGGTTTCCTCAAGCAAGGGATCAATTCGCCTGAGTATTGATCTGAAGAGTACTGAATTTGAAACTGCAAATCGTGTTACTACAAGAAGCTGTCAAAATAACTCAAGAAACATCCTCAATTTATGACACGCCGAACTCTCTCATCATGCAATTGCATGGCTCCTCCCATAATCAACACTGTCCAAAATATGAATCTGACATTTGGATCAAACAGCGTCAGTTGGAAACAAGATGTACACTATCAAAGCATGAAAGTCTATGAGAGCCAAGTGTTCATTTTCGATACTCCTAGAGATAGTACTTGTAAACTTCATGAGTTTTTCATACAATTTCCAAATGATGCATACTAAAGTGCGTTGGATTCCTCTTTCAGTTGCCAACAAGATCCAATAGAAATAATTTGTGTTTAGAAATAGTAACCGAACTCAGTTGTAATTAGTGACGATTCTAGGTGCACATATTGTAACTAATGTCGCCATATAAGTTATTGTCCGTGCAAACCTCTCATCAATGTTTGAAACACGAGCCTGATTCAACATCTTTGCGAAGGTGAACGAGTTATTAATAGTTTGTGAGGAAGAAGAATCGGAAACATCCGAGAAAGAGCAATCCGTGCCGACAGACTGGAGGAAAGGACACTGTTTACTACGTACCTCGAAACTGCGTGGCAATGCGCTTGACCTTGCCGACTAAGGATTTGCTTCACCCACCTTGAAGTGCCGCGACCCTATTTGCAGACCATTGCAGGTTCTCGCTGAGGAGTAGGTCGCACTCGCCGTTTGCAGATGCGCAGGCTGGTTTCTCAACACGGGCGTCGTGACGAAGTGGACTTTGCGCCATTGCTTTGAGATTGAGTTTGGTGTTGGATTTAATTAGATGTGGGACTCGCGGTTCCTGGGGAGTCTCGCAGGTGCTCGAAGCAGGTCGTGTGGGGTTTGAGGTAAAGATCTAACTCGATTCACCTCTGTTTCCATTGTTCACTCTTGCTCTTTTGCCGTCTAAGGAATCCGTGCCGACTAGATATGCTTTACGGCTGTCTCTTGTGTGCTTTCTGAATTGGTTGTCTCTCTTCTCCTCGTACGTCCGTGTGCGTTGTTACATTTCCAAGCGAGATGGCGATGAGAAGCACGTTGCTTCACGCTACATTTTAGGGTCTGTGTGTAGGGCAATTGCAAGTTCACCTGACCCCCAAGTCGCCAAGGTAAGGGAACTGCTTGGCAGCTTCGCCTCGCAGAAGTTGTGAGCAGCGATTTTGATGCTAACCCCAATAATCTTCCTGTCGGTGAGTGCAGTGAGGGAGAATTCGTGTCCATGGAGAAGGGCATGTGCGGAGAGAGCGATAGCGAACTGCCAAGGGTGGATGAGGAGCCGACCTCGGGAAGTGAGAGTTCAGAATTCTACACACCGACGATGAGCGATCCTTCTGCCACGAACTCCACACCCTCTTCGTCTTCTTCCGCTTATCAATCTGCTCGCATCGACAGCTTGTCGGCGAGCCTGAGTGCGTATGAGAGCCCGGCTTCCTTTTTTCACTTTGTAAGGTAATTTTTTCTTACAACAATTTTTGGTAGTTAGGTGTATATTTTGGAGGCATTGTAATTTTGAACCATGAATCATGTAATTATAATTGCTTGTAGATTTCTCTAAACAGAAGACCATTGATATTGTGTTCAAGACTATTTCACAAATGTGACACTTTGTCATTGATTGTAGCCTGTTTTTTGGTTCAAACTATGCCATAGTCACTATTTTGGAATCCTATGAAATTATGTTGAAGAGGTTTGGGATTAAATTATTTTGAAATACCTTGTGATTTCTATGTAGAAGACTAGAACAAACAAGGTTCTATGATTGAGTTTTTTTTGTAATCATGATCCCAATTCGTTGTTTTTCATAAGAAAAACCCACATTATATTATTTCTTTACAAAGTCACAAGGAGTTTAGAATTGTAGAATCTTTAGATTGGTGAGTCATTTTTAATAATGGAGTGCCGCATTCTTTGTCATGGTAGAAATTGTGTCCCTTGTATATTAGAACCGTGGAATGCAAATGGTAAACCAATATAAAGCTCAAACAAAGATTACAACATAATCAATGAATTGACAAATTAAAAAAATCCATTGCTCCTTCAACAATTACAAAACTTGACATTTGTAGGCAATACACTCAATAAATCTTAGGAAATGCACTTGAACTCATTCATGTGAACAGAGTATATCAATTGTAATGAAAACTTGCAAGAAAATATCTACTTTGCTTATAGGAACAAGTTAGCATTGAAAGTGTAATAGGTGACTCCAACCCCCCAAAGTGCAATTTATTGTAGGCCTTTTAGGTAGTAAGATTGATAAGATTTTAGATATTTAGGCAACTCATTGTCAACAAGCATTGAAAGAGAAAGCTTACATTTAGTCAAGAGATAGATTCTCCTAGGACATTCAAACTTTAAAGCCTCTCTGCATTTGTTAATCCCTTAAAGACCACGGTGTAGTTTAGATTTCCAAAATTGTGAAGATTTATAATAAAATACAATTTAGAATAATAATTTACTTATGTCTCTCAATCAATAGTTGAAAAATGTGATTCATAGATTATATCCAAATGGTTAAATCAGCTACTACACAAATTTAAAAAATTCAATAAATTTGAAACAAAATTCAAAATTCCTTGAAAAATTGATTGTAAATTAAATAATTTTGATTTACACAATTTTCTTTCTTTATGTTCGAATTTTAAATTCTAAAGATAGTAAATTTTGAATCTTTTTATCAAACCTTGACATCCTAAGGCCTTTTTCCATCAATTACTATTTGTGTTCAGATTTTAAATTCTAAAGATAGTGAATTTCGAATCTTTTTATTTTATCTTTTTATTAAACCTTGACATCAAAAGGCCTTTTTTCCATCAATTACTACTTAAAACTACCCTTTTTGTAGCAAAGAGGAGTTTTTTTAATTACTCTTTTTTTTGCATATGTTATAACCATAGGATTTTGTACTAAACTAGTATAAGAATGTGTGAAAGAAATTTCAAAAACTTTGACCATGTAGATTGCAAGATATTTGCATTTAAAGTGAAGGAAACGAGCTTTTTGCACATTGCTTGACTAGATTTTTTGACTTTGAACCTTCTTAACCAAAAATTTCATTCTTTGAAAACTAAGAGAAAAAATCTTCAAAGAAAAAACACTTAATTTTCACTCATTAGAAATTGTTAAATAGAAGACAATTTAAAATTGAAGGGAAAATTAAATTGTTAATAGCTCTAAGATGAAATTGAAACACACTAATCTCTACAATGAGATTGTACTAGCAAGTGATCTCAACCTTGTGAAATTTTTTTATTGAAATTTTTTGAAAATTGAGTTAAAAAATGAATCCTACAAGTTAATTATTCAAGAAGATTCTCTAATTTCTTGAAAAATAAGATTGTCCAAGGTGAATGCAAGAAAGACTGGTATTATTTTGTGTCACAATCCAAATGACAAAGTTGTTTTCCATTAGAACTTTTGAAGGTAAAACCTAATCAATATGAAATTTTTATTGGAGATGTCTATCTTGATTGTAATCATACGCTTTATTTTTTAGAAATTTAAAAATATCCTTTTGTATTTTAAAAATCAATTTTGCTAATTTGTCACACTTAGAGGTTTAGGGTTTTTTAGTATTAGAGAGTATCCAAAATTAATGATCTAGAACTAAAATTTTTGTGGTCTATTTTCACAATAGGAAGACATGTCCCTACCATTGAAAATCTAAATATACATTATTTTATGACCTCCACATTTGTGCAAACAGGGCTTTATTGTATAAAGGGTTGGTATTGTGGGAGCCTAGGAGTGTGAGCACATGAACCTAGAAGACTACATACATATGTTATAGGTGTCTCTATTATAAAAACCTTATATAATTATAGTGTAACTATAATATAGCTATCTATATTATAGGTTTTTATATTATAAGCACTTTAATGGATGTAATATATATATATATATACTCAAAGCTGACAAGATTTTAATTTATGCCTTGTTGTATCAATCTTTTGTGACAGAACTATCTTTTTTTTCAAATGATAGTCTTTCAATACTCCAAGTAGTCATGGTACTCAAAATAATACTTCTAGCAATCAATTTTTTAGATCAATGGTTGAAATTGTTCTATTTTGTAATACTCCTAGTATTCCTAGTATTGAGTGCAAAAATTGAGTACATGGCAAAATGATACAAAAATTAATTGATCTTTTTTACATTCACCCTCTATAATTTTTCTATAATAAATCCAAATGGAAGGAATGAAATATTTTTATGTAGATATAAACACAATCTATACAAAATAAATTTTGTAAATTTTTTATTTTAAATTTTTTGAGTTTTTTTTGTGCCCATCAAACTAAAATTTGGACTTTTTGTACTATAATTTTTGCTCTTAAGCACTGATTGAAATAAGAATTATATTTTTGTAAAGCTAATATGTTTTTCTATCTTCACAAAAAAATTCAAAAAATCACAACAAATATTGAGATTGTAGGAACTTGCCAAAATTCATTTTGTCCCTTAAGGGAACAATGGAACTTTAAGAGTTCAGTTGTTTTTGAACAGTCGTTTTTTTTAATTGGGAATGATTCCTACTAGCATTAGAATGAAAAAGAGGCCTCCTAAAGACTACTTCAAGGGGGTTCCCTGAGCTATAAACTACCACAATACTGGCTAGAATATTACATAATTAAAAATAATAATGAAGTATTAATAATTGAATAATAAAATCTAACATGGCAATTTCTCAAGCAGGTGAAGTTTCAGAATTTTGTAATTTTGGATTTAGTTTAACATCGAGTTATTTTTTTCATTTCTTCATTATTTAATTACAATATCCCACACAATTTAGGCCTTGCAATTTTTTATTTAATTTAATTAATTATTTCGTTTTGACCAACATTCCATGTTTTCCGGGATCTCGGAGCCTTTCTCAAGCCTCATTCTTTTTCTAATGTACTTTTTGAATTATAGAATATTTTCAAAGCAAAGTCTTCAAAATCTTCAAAATCTTAAAGAAATAACACAAGAATATTCAAAAAAATCAATGGATGATAAAATTCATTTCTATGTGTTTGAAATTAATGTGTTTGCATTCATTTGTGAGTTGTTCAAACTTTGTATGTTTCATCATTTACATTCAACCAAGAGCATGTTGTACATTATAGCAAGAATTAGTCATAGTTCTATCGGTAGATTGAGTGAAATATGAGGCAAAGATTGACACTTCCAACCCTTCTAACCCAAAAGAAAGAATGATTTTCAAAGATCAAAAGGTTAAAATTTGAACTTACTCCAAATCCATTTGCAATTGTTTGACTTTTCCCAAGATCAAAAGTTTCGTGAGCCGGGTACTATTAAAATAATATATAAATATGCCTATATTTTGTAGTACTACATACAAGTACACACATATTATTCATTTGAAACTATCGTAGTTTTGATGGCACAATAGGCTTGCTTTTTCTGTAACTAATATATATTCATTCATCCATCAATTCATGAATGTAAATACTTTTATTAGCTCTTAACCTTGAAGGGATGAGATTTATCACCAAATTATTTTGCCAAAAATGATTTGATTTATAGACCAATAGGTGCATTTTACATTTCTACAATCTAGTAAAAAAAAAGTCATGTATGGATCACTTTTTGGTCCATGAAGGGTTTTGGGGTCAATCATCTATGTCAAAAAATTGGTAAGACTCACAAAATTGGCCAAAAATTAGGACACTCTAATAAAATGGCTATTCTTCAAATTTCATTCATTTTTTAGAATTTATAACCATGGGATCTTATTCTTGATTAAAATCAAGGTCACATTCAAAAAGTTGGGATTTGAGGGCAATATATGTGTTAAAAGGCTTTTGCAAAGACAATTTGTTTTTTTTAAAATATCATGGCTTTAGAGCCCTATTAAATCAAATGATGAAGAGGTATGCAAATTTTCAAAGCAAAAATGACTATTGCATTCCTTCTATCTCATTTAGAATTCAAAACAAAAAAAGCTCCATAAACTTTTCTTAAACAATTGGATCTTAAATTTCTTTTTATAGAATTAAGTTTATTTCCTAATCTCAAACAAAAAATGTGGCAAATAAAACAAAATTGGTACTTCAATATAGAAGCCTAAATTTCTCAAAATCCATTTTGGCTTGCAATTAAGATCTTTAAGGTTTAATATATCACTATAAATGGCATATACTAATTTCATTTAGTATATACAACTTTTCTATGAAGGATATTAAGAAAATGAAGATAAACTTTAGTAAAATAGAGGTTTTGTAGTATTAAATCACAGTACCTAAGTTTGATTCTATAAACCTATAGGGCCATCACTATTAATAGTACCTAACTAAGAATTGGAGACATAGTTTGCAAATAAATTCTAGTCACTACTTTAAAACTTTGTTGATTGGAATTCTATGAAAAAAGTAACCAGTAACAATGTTTAGATTGAAAAAAATGGATAAACCTCCAACTCTAGATTAGTTCAAATTTTGCATTTGATTGCTAGTATTGATGCAATTCATCATGAGTTTCTTATTGATTTGAACAATATAATTTCATTCTACATCCACATCTATTTTTAGAATTAAATCCCAAAATTCTAGATCCCTATTTCACCACAAACTTATTTTTAAATAGACAAATACTAAAATGTTTTCAACATTTTTAGAAACAACCTTTAGAATCTTATTTTTAAAATTTGTGTATTTATTTTGAGAATTTTTTTTAATATAACGTGAGTTCAAAGGATTGAAAGATTTTAATGCTTGAAGTAAATCATTAAATGAGATTTCAGCCCTTGAGATGGATATAAGTTCTTGTGCATTTAATTGGATTCCTAGACTCTGCGCACTGCCTTGCAACAGCTACGTGATGTGGCACAACGACTACCACATCATTTTTTTTAATTTTTTTTAAATTAAAAAATTTTCCAACTTGTTTTTGCATATTAAAATTTTAAAAAAGAAAGTCTGACGGTGGGTGTTTCTAGACTACTAGGGGAACAACATTGGAAACAGGCCCAAACAACCCTCTAATCCCTCCAAAAAATATTTAATGAAATAGTATTCTTGATATCTTTTCTAAAGTCTATACCATTTGAGTTTGATATACAATATAAAATAGTGTAAGAATGTAAATTGGAAAAATGTGCAAAAATAGAGCTCATTGGATTAGGATGAAAAGATAATATGTTAGATAAAATTTGAAGACCACAACATTTAAAAAAAATTAAATAGTGAATTAAGGAATTCTGATCAATGACAATAAAAACTAAATTTCAAATAACTTTGACATGGATTTGAAAAATGTCAATTCCAATGATGAAATTCTTTTTAGAAAGTACCACTCATCCTAGCTATGCAATCTCTAATTTTGATAAAGTACTAAACTTATGCTGAAAAATGTATTTCTTATGTATGTTACTTTTAGCAAAGAGATAACAAAAATCCCAACAACCAAGAAACCTTTGTATCTTTCCTTCCATTGATGAGAAGAGAATGAATTTTTGCTTTATGTGTACCCTATGCTTGGGCGAGATTTGTTAAAAAATAATTCAAAATAAAATTATATATTGCATCTAATGAAATTTTCAAAAATGATAATGTGGCATAATTGAAATGTGTCAAAAATATTAACCCCTAAAGGTCAAAACTGCATTTTCTGGCAACATAGTGATTTTGAATAGCTCACTACAAATGGAGTTCTTAGTTCTTTTTGTTGACATTTTCACACAACATGTGCCCAAGAAGTAGCTTTAAGGCCCAATAATTTGTATAACTTTTGGCTACATGATTCATAAGTTATTGCATGATATGTAATTTTCAATGCTCTGTGGGCAACCCAAAAATTTCTTAAAAAATCAATTTTTTCAAAAATAAAAATTTGAAATTGATTTTCTAGATTTATATATATATATATATATATATACATATGTGGAAAGCTTTGAATCATTTCATTTTGATTTACGAGATGAAAGTTATGAGGTGCTCTAGTTTGCGGGTAGTCATGGATTTCCTACTCAAAAATAAACTTTGGAGTTCTTTATGTAACTCAATTTTAAATATTTTTCTGAAAAAAAATAAAAAGATATGATATAGATTTTTTATTATTGCATTATTACTGTTAGGATTGAAATTAATTCCATAATTGAATTCTTAACAATGCAGTGTTTTGAATCACTTTGTACTATTTTTTTCCTCTATGTTCTGCAATTCCAAATTATCTAAAAAATTTCAAGCATGTATCTAACCTGAATTGAAGACTTACTCCAAAGAATAACCATCATTTTGGACATTTTTTTTATACAAATGTGACCTTGTGAAGTGCAGCTACCTGTATTTTCACAGGGTCAAAAAAATGGTTTTTATTACTTCAAATGTTAATATCTTGCAATCTATGCAACGGAAAATTTTGAAATTTTTTCCACATCTTTTCAAACTAGTTTACTACAAGATTTTATGGTTACATGTGGTTAAAAATGTTTTTCATTTAAAATTTAATGCTTGTATCAAAAATGGCAGTTTTGTAGTGTTTTTGGTGAAAACATAGTCTCCAACCTTTAAGGGTTAATAAGAATAATTTGAATCCTCAAAAAAAAAATCCGATGAAAAATGAAAAATAATATACTTATCAAGGTGATTGCTTCATAAATGTAAAAAAATCCATAGAATATAAAAATTGAGTCTTCTCCCTCCTCCCCCTTGAAGAGAGATTGTATTCCTTGAAAGGGATTGGAACTTAACTAGTCCTTTTACTCACTTATTATTGTAAGCTGTGAGGATCCTATTACTAAAGGTCATGAAATATTCCAAATCTTATGAAATGAAATTTCAAAATTTTTTAATCCATTTAATGAAAGACAATTCAATCCAAAAAGAAATGATTTTATATGGGATCTAGTGAATGTGACCCTAATGTACAGTATACTAAGATCGAATAAATGAAAATTAATTTTAAGAAAAAATAAATCTGAAACTTTAAATTTTGAGTTGCCCAATCCTGGTCTTGAAACAAATTAAATGACCTTATAACTTTTGACTCGCAGCTTGGGTTCCACGAATCAAGGCAGAACGACGCGAGTCAAGGAAGCACATTCTTCAGACTTCCATGCATTGATGCGGGTGCGCTTGCTCCCTCACAAATGTCTGCAGATTTCTCAGGGAATTCCGTCAAATTTCTTCTCGTCCTTCTTGCACTAATCTGCAGATCATTCCAGTTCTAATACAAGACACTACAGTCAAGTTTCCACATGCCGTTTCAAGAAATTCCTTCTGGAGCAACCTCAGCCGCATTCTAGCTTGGAGTTCGTCACTTCCAGGATTACCGCACGCCTAAATAAGCAAACATCATAAAAAGAAGAAGTAACATACTGACTCCCAATATCATGCTTGTTGAGGAATCTACAGAATGTCCCACGTCCAGTGCAAATCTTCTCGATCTCGGTAGCCCGGAATCGATTCATAAGCCTGTTGATTCCCTTTCTTTGTTTGGACTTTCACTGGGCCAGATTCAGTTTCGGTTAGATCACCACCTCTACCACCCACTGCAGATGTATCTTGAATATAAGTATTGAGGGTTTTCTTATTCGTGAAATTCATGTCGATCACAATACAGTGACGCTGAGAGTCATTCAAAGGATGGACTGTAGCTAGGGTGCTGACATGCTGAACTTGCTTTAAAGTGAAGGTGCAGGGATCAGTGGAATGAAGAAATCTGCAGTTAATTAGGGTTCGGTAATCGTTACGTTCTTGGTGATGTAATCACAAATCTAAAAAAGCGCTCAGTTTCAGGATAATTGCCAGCCAGGAGGGTGCGGAGTCTATCCAACAAACCTTGCATCTCACCTTTACAAAACTCTGTAAACTCTACCGTACGTGGTGATTCTCCCGACAGAGGCTTGCAGAGGATTAGTTCCTGTACACTACAGATATATGGTCTAGTCGCTTCACTCGCGAGTCATTTGATTCTGGGCTCACTTCTTAGAGGTGTAGAGTAAATTGGGTTTCTTAGATTTTGCCTTTCATTCTGATGATTGAACGATAGTCCCATATGCCACCACAATTTGCTGTGTGAATAACAGTTACGAGCTCTGTGTACCGCTGGACCGAGAAAAATTTCTGAGGTGGTGATGACTTCACTGCTTAGTCGTTTTAGTCTTTTTCGTTTGATCCATAATGTACTTGAATATGTTTGAAGATCATAATTAAGATGCCCCTAGTTGAGCGGTTGATTTTTTCCAGTCATGGCATCTGGAACCTCTAGTTTTGCTGGTGGGAGGTGCTCAAGAACAATTTGCATATCTATGTCGGCGTTTTTGACCACTTTCCTCAAGCAAGGTTCAATTCGCCTGAGTATTCAATTTTGAATCAGCAAGTCGTGTTTCTACATAACTCAAGAAACATCCTCAATACATGATACGCGTAACTCTATCATCTTGCAATTGCCTGGCTCCTTCCATTCGCTACTAAGGTACCCATAGTCAACACTGCCCACAATGGGGATCCTGCATTTGGATAAAAAGCGTCAGATGCCAACAAGAACTAATAAAATATTTTGTGTTTAGTAATCCTAATCATACTCAGTTGTAATCAGTGATGACTCTGGGTGCGCATGTTGTAACTAATGTCTAAATGTTGTCCGTGCACATACCTTATCGATGATTGAAACACGAGTCTGATTCAATATTCCTGAGCCTTTGAGAAGGCGAACGAGTTATTAATATTGTTCTTCACCCTCCTTGAAGTGCCTTGGCCCCATTTGCAGATCATCGGAGGTTCTCGCTGAGGATTAGGTCGCACTCGACGTTTGAAGATACGCACGCAGGTCTTTCAATACGGGCGTCGTGACGATTTGGACATTGGGTCATTGCTTTGAGTTTGAGTTTGGTGTCGGATTTAGATGTGGGAACTTGCAGTTCCTGAGCAGTTTCGCAGGTTCTTGTGAGGAAGATTCAGCTTGAAGCAGGTCGGGTGGGGTTTGAGGTAAAGATCTGACTCGATTCACCTCTGTTCTCATTGTGCACTCTTTTGCCGCCTGAGGAATCTGTGCGGACTAGATATGCTTTACGGCTATCTTGCGTGCTTTCAGAATTTCCGGCTGTCTCTCTTCTGCTCATATGTCTGCGTTGTTACATTTCCGAGCGAGATGCCGATGACATGTACGCTGCTTCACACTCCATTTCAGGATCTGTCATCTGTGTGTAGGGCAAGGTCGCCGTAAACCCCAAGTCGCCATGGTATGGGAACTGCTTTGCAGTTTTGCCTCGCAGAAGTTGTGAGCAGCGATTTTGATGCTAACCCCAATAATCTTCCTATCAGGGAGTGCAGTATGGGAGAATTTGTGTCCATGGAGAAGGGCATGTGCGGAGGGAGAGAAAGCGAACTGCCAAGGGTGGATGAGGAGCCGACCTCGGGAAGTGAGAGTTCGGAATTCTGCACACTGACGATGAGCGATCCTTCTGCCGCGAACTCCACATCCTCTTCGTCTTCGTCCGCGTATCAATCTGCTCGCATGGAGGACTTGCGGGCGAGCCGGAGTGCGTATGAGAGCCCAGTTGAGTTTGAGATTGCGGCGTCGAAGTCTCACTGGACGGACTTGGACTCGGACGAGGAGCCGGAGTGTTCCCCGGAGGACAACCTGAAGTACTTCCAGTCGCTCCAGTTGCATTACGAATGGGCCTTCAATGACCTAGCTACTTTCGATAGGCGCAATTTGGTGGTAGGCAAGAAAATCGCTGAAGGAGGACAGGCCGAGATCTACGAAGTCAAAGTCCAAGGAACTTCCATTCATTACGTGGTGAAGGTGTTTAAGGAATGCTACTCCGTCCGATCACTGCATCGACAATGGCCTCCAGAACTGCTTGCACAATGGCAGCGGCCCGGTCCTATTCCCTTTTCGCATCATATCTTTTTTCAGATCGAAGGGGCGATCTTGCTGAACGACGAAAGGTTCAGCAACCGATTTGCATTCGTGATGCGTCGGGCGTGGGGCGATCTTCGCAAGCTCATCGATCTGCGCATGCTCAAGCGCAAGCACAAGCACACATCAGGATGCCCACCATTCTCCACCACCGAAGCCTTACATCATATGCAGCGGATTGCATTGGATATGACGCAATTGCATGAGCGGGGTATCCTACATCGAGATCTCAAAGCTTCCAATGTGTTGCTGTGGGAGGATTCAGCTTACGTTACAGGAGCTTCTGCGGCTGGAAGGGTGTCTGATTTCGAATGCTCGGTGGGCGTGGTGGGGACGGGGTTTTGGAGAGCACCGGAAATTCTTCAGCAATTGAAGGATGGAGTGTCAAATGTGGTGTTCACAACCAAAGCAGATGTGTACAGCTTTGGGATGACATGTTATGAGATTGTGACTGGGTGCACTCCATTTGAAGGTGTGTTATGGCAAGATTATGATCATGTTTTGAGAGGGAACCAACCAACATTGCCGGTGCATTTAGATCCATTGATTCAAAAGATGATACTTAGTTGTTGGCAGTTAGATCCGGTGGAAAGACCTACGTTTAGGGGAATAAACACGCAATTCGAAAGCTTGTATTTGAGAAATGCAACATTGCGCTTGCACGTATATCACGAAAAAGCGACGCTTTGAAGAATATGGAGGTGAGGGCAATATTTTTTTTAGCAATAAAATCATGAGGTGTATGTACAGAAGAATATGAAAATAAAATGACATTTTTTTTCAAGCAAACCTTCCATTGTGACTTTGAAACTATGGGATGAACTTAGAGATTATGTTTTTTTATGTATGAATTACATTTCTGGAAGAAGATTGAACATTTATCATTCTACCGAAGTTAAGTAGCATTAATTTATAATAGTTTAAGAAGAATCAATTCTTGTTCTAAAACATCTATGGCTCCTCAATATTTTCTTCAATATTTTGAAGTCATTTTGTAAGTGTTTGTTATATATGTCTTCCACCTACAACACAATATAATCAACAAATGTATTTTTTATTCACCTAATATGAATTAATTATATGCCTCATGAAAATTTAGTCTTTGTACAAAAAATCTGAACCAAAAATTGCATGATATGGCTCTGAATTATAAATTGAACACATTGTCCTATTCAACAATATTCAAAATGCAAGGGCATTATCCCCTAAATGTCCAAGCCTTTGCAAGTGTGTTTTGAGTATAAAAAAAGAATAAAGGCTTATAGTTATCCCCAATGAAGCTTAATGTAGAGAGGCTATTGCAAATAAAGAAGATTGAACAAGGAATTGAATATGGCCTTAACCCTCCTTTAATTCAACAATTGGTCGTTAGGAAGTGCTCTTCTTGTCCCCAAATGATCTTCTTGTGAGACAAAATGTTCTAAATTAATTTGAAAAATAATAAGTTTTCAAAATTTGATTTGACTTATAAACAGAGTGTGATGCTCTCTAATCATTGTAGAATTTCTAGGTTTGGAATAGTTTTTAAAGTATAGTTCTAAAGTGCTCAAAGAAAGGGGTTTGGGGCAATTGTAAGGAGTACAAATGGCCACTCATTTGGCCACTCTAGAATAGTTCCTGTGCTACTTGCATTCTCATTCTATCATTTCCCAAATTCTATAATGTCTAAGTTATTAGTTGCAACTTGTCTATCTGTCCATTGTGCAGCAGTCCCAAGTATTTATTTTGTGTACATGGTTTCAGATCTATTGAGAGCCTATTGTAGGACTTTCTTACATAAGCAATTATAGAAGCCATCTAAGTATCCCATTCAATTTTGTTTTAAATCGTTGAATTCATTGATATTCAATATAAATGTTGTTTATTCTATATGTGTAACTTCTAAGAAGGTATAGGTGAAATTAGTCTACACTCTATTGCTCTTGTCTAAAGTTTGTTAATAGCAGTAAAAACAACTCATTTTTAACATCATTTTGAAATAGTAACAATTCAATTTGTAGGCCCCTCCTCCCATACGTGCACATATTAATTTACAATTTATTGCATCATTGCAATACACGCAATTATTGCAAAGTATTAATACTCCTTTGTAATCAATATTAATTATATGACTTCTATACGTTAATCACAAGTGCACAAAAGACACAAATTATGCATGAAAATTTATTATGTGAAATTTATGAGTGTTGAAGTACACAAAAAATCCATGAGAATAATGTTATTGCTATTTGTATCCTAATAATGCTTATTAAATGGTATCAATGTTCCAAAAAGTATTGTCAATGTTTAGATGTTGATCACCATTCTAATTAAGAGTAACTTTTTTCTTAATTAAATTTTCTTCCATTTTGTTTGTCAACACCTAAATCCATCAAATTACTATAGACCATCAAATTTTAGCTTGAACTGAATCTACCAATAGGCCTAGCCACCAAAAAAACTTAATGGTCTAGTGAAGGAAATCAAGGAATAACTTAATTGGTAGCTTGAACTAAACCTATGAGTAAACTCCCCAAAACTTGATAGCACAGGGAAGGAACCACTTCATTGGCTTTCAGCTTATGTTGTCACAAACACTAATAAGGTAGAACTATCCATTACCATACAAATTTCCAATCTGGGTACTTTGGAGAAGCTATTTATGAGCTCTCATATTTTTTAGAGATTGCATTGTTTGAGAGAAGTCAATTGCAAAAAAATGAAGACATGTCAACAAGAATTGAATTTTTTGTGATTTTTCAAAGCTGAAATGTAAAACTATGAGTAGACCCTTGTTGAAACATGATCAAACCATTGTTGAAGCATGGGCTGATGTGTTTGCTCCCCAATGCATTGTCATCATGATAATGGATTAGTAAGAATGTGGTAATAGATGGGCCAGTGATGGAAATGGGAAGAACTTGTAGGTGGCAGAATTGGGTAAATGGTGGTATTGGGTAGTTTCCCCTTAACACCTATACCAAGCTTCTTGGCAGATGGAAAGGAAGGTGAATGTTGCGTTGAGTTTCAAGCAGCGCGTGGAAGGAGTCGTGCACTTGAAGGATGAGAGAGTTCGGCGTGTCACTAGTGTATGTTCTCACAATTATAGTGACAGCTCTTCGTCGAAACACAAATTGCAGATTCGGAATTGAGTGTTAACTTTTAGTTGAATACTCTGGTGAAGGGAAACGGTTATTTTGAATGTTGTCATTCATAAATGTTTGTATCAAAATGCCGACGTTGACATGGGATTTCCAGATTGTTCTTGAGCATCTCCAACTTGCAAAATTAGGGGTTTGGGATGCCATGTCCGAAATACAGTAACTGCGCAACTGGAACCTCAAGTAAGATTTTCAAATTCATTAAATTCATATTAAGGTTGAACAAAAATACTCAAATGATATCAAAAGTGTACATTACATTGATGTCAGCACTACCTCTGAAAATTTCCTTGATCTATCCGTAGCGCGCAACTGTCTATCAAACAGCCAAATTGTGGTGGTATACGGAATTTAGTTCATTCATCTAAATGAGACACAAAATTAAATAAAATTTAACAACACTACATCCCCTTTCTAAGACGTGAGGCTAAAATCATACGAATCGCAAGTGAAGGGTAGGGCTTATACAAGGACTAATAAATTCTCTGCAAGACTGTTGGAGAATCACTACAGCAGAGTTTACGGAGTTTTGTAGAGGTGAGATACAAGGTTTTCTGGATAGACAACCCTCCTGGCACTTCCTGACTATGACTTATATATTTTTGCAAGCGAAGAATCTACATTGCACTTCGAAGAAGAAAACTGCAGGTATCAACCATACCCACCCCATTCCACATTGTACAGATCCACCATGGATTTGTACAATGTATCCCGCAATTGGGGTGTTACAGGGAGGAATCACTGATCACTGAAGTGGTCGAACTTCTGATCTAGGTAATCGAACTCCTACTTCTAATCTTCTTGTTTAAATTAAAATTTCATTCAATATTTGCCTAAACGTAGGTCTTTTCACAGGATCTAACTGCCAACAACTACATATCATTTCTTTAATCAACGGATCCAAATCCTCCGGCAATGTTGGTTGATTTCCTCTCAAAACATGATCATAATCTTGCAATGACACGCCTTCGAACGGAGTGCACCCAGTCACAATCTCATAACAAGTCATCCCAAAACTGTACACATCTGCTTTGGTTGTGAACACCACCTTTGACTTTGCCATCATTTGCTCATTCTTCAATTGCTGCAGAATTTCCGGTGCTCTCCAAAACCCCGTGCCCAGCACGCCCACCGAGCATTCAAAATCAGACACCTTTCCTTCAAATCGTCCTGCTTCACTAGATGTAGAATCCACCCACACCAACACATTGGAAGCTTTGAGATCTCGATGTAAGATCCCCTGCCCATGCAACCAAAACATGTCCTGCGCAATCGCCCACATTAGGATCAAAGTTTCTTCGGTGGAGTAGGGTGGGCCTGCTTGTTTGTGCTGGTGGTTGAGCATGCGCTCATCAATGTGCTTGCGGAGATCGCCCCATGCCCGCCGCATCACGAATGCAAACCTGTTGTGGAACCTTTCGTCGTTGAGCAAGACCGCCCCTTGGAGGACAAAGAAGGGACTAGGCAAAAGAGTGCGCTCATTTCCTTTGCTCCGCTTCCACAGTTCAATCATTCCTGGAGGCCATTGTCGTTCCAAAGAGCGAACAGAGTAGCCTTCCTTGAACACCTTCACCACCATAGGCATCACTGTGTCTCCACCATCGAATGTGGCTTCGTAAATCTCGGCCTGCCCTCCTTCAGCGATTTTATTGCCCACCAACACATTGGGTTTATCGAAATAGGCGCGGTCAGGCCCACCCCTTTCACAACCCCAGCGAAAATTCTGCATGAGCGACTGGAAGTACTTGAGGTTGTCCTCGGGGGAACACGCCGGCTCCTCGTCTGAGTCCAATTGAGTCCAGTGCGACTTCGACGCCGCAATCTCAAACTCGACTGCGCTCTTGTACGCATTCCTGCTCGTCCGCAAGCTGTCGATGCGCGGAGATTGATACGCGGAAGAAGATGAAGACCGTGTGGACTTCATGATAGAAGGAGCGCTGGTATTCGGTGTCTAGAATTCTGAATTCGTGCCTCCCGATGTCGGCTACTCCTCATCCGTTGGCAGTTCGCCGTCGCTCCCTATACTCATGCCTTCCCCATGGCGACTGATTCTCCCTCACTGCACGGACCGATCCGAAGATTACTAGGGTTACCCTCAAAAATCGCGGCTCACAACTTCCCCAAGGCAAATCTGCAAGCGGTTCTCGTGCTGTGCTGACTTGGGGCTTAAAGGGAACTTACCCGAGACACAAATCCTAGCAGCGAACTGTTCACTCATCATCATTCCACTCGGAAATGTAAAAACGGAAACGAACGTGGACAAAATGAGACACAACTAATTCAGAAAGCACGCGCGAGACAGCCGTCAAGCAGGCTAGTCGGTACAACTTCCTCAGACAGCTGAAGAGCAACATTGCACTCCTACAACACAGGTGAATCGAGTCAGATCTTTACCTCAAACCCCAAAGTCCTGCTTCGAGCTGCATCTCCTTCACAAGCACATTCGAGACCGCCCAGCAACTGCAAGTCCCCGCAACCAAATCCAACACCAAAGTCACACACAATGCAATGCCCCAAGGTCCGCTTCGTCACGACGTCCGTACCGGAAAACCTGCGCGTCTTCAATCGGCAAGTGCGACCCAAGTTACAGTATACCTCAGCGAGAACCTCCGATTGTCTGCAACTGGGGCCAAGGCACTTCAGACCAAATCCTTAGTCGGTAAGGTTACTGAATTTCCACGCAGTTTCATAACATTGTTTATGAATGAGGCAGGTCCCTACAGTGAATACAATTGTATGGCTCCTCAGTCAAACTCAATCCTTGATTTAATCCCCAAAGGCCGAGCTGGTCATCATGGAAATCACCTATTTTGGAACACTGCAAATTGTTGGCTATAAAAAATGCAAAAGCACTCATTGGAAGTCAAACAATTGTTGAAGACCTCCCCTTTGTACTCAAAATTTGGAGGATGAATAGTTGCACTTTTGTCCTACACGGAGAGATTCTTTGCATAGAGAGATTCTTCATCATTCATCAGCTAAAAAATAGTCGTGGTGTCATTTAAAGGTTAACTACTAAAGTCCCTCCCAGATATCTAGCAAAGCATAATATATGCTTTTTCCTATGCCTTTCCAGTATGGGAGGACCATTGCCTCATCACCCTATATGTAGGTCAATTTCGCAAGTAATTAGGTAAATATTGGAACATGTCTAAAATATGAAAAATAGCACAACTGTATCTGAAAATCTGAGAAAATTCATTGTTGCCTATTTTGAATATCTAAAATTTATCCTCAATTGAAGAAAATTTAGAAAAAAGAAAACAATTACTCATTAAACATTTTGCAAATACTAGAAGAAAAACTTAGTAAGCTCAATAACAATCACTTTCTAATTATAACATGTACACCTATAATTGTCACTAATTACAATTGAGTATCGTTACTATTACTAAGCACAATTTTTTCTTCTATTGGGTCTTATTGGCAACCAAAAAAGGAATCCAACACACTTTAGTATGCATTATTTAAACATGGTATGAATAAGTTATGAATTTTCAAAGTAATATTTCAAAGTGTACACTAAACCCACACAAGGCATTCATAGACTCTTATATTTGATTGTGTACATCTTGAGTAATCAAAATCTAGATTTTTGTGTTGTTTTTCACATAATCAAACACAAGTCACATTTTGGGCAATGTTAATTATGGGTGTGCATACCTTTGTAGAAAATGGGAGGAGACAAGCAATTGCAACATGAGAGTTTCACTTGTCATAAGAGGATGTTTCCAGATTGACAACTCTTTGCAGAAACATGATTTACAAACTCGAAATTGAGGAGAAATTTTTAGTTTGATACTCTGGCGAAGTCATCCTTGCTTTGAGGAAAGTGGTCAAAAATGCCGACATGGACATGGGATTTGCAGATAGTTCTTCAAGAGCACCTCAAATTTGCCAAATTGGAGGTTGAACGTGGATGCCATGTCAAGAATAAACCAACTGCTTAACAGGGCATCTTCAATCAATTTCACGCCAGATATTGGCTACACCGAAAAATAATAAAATGACTAAGTGTACATTACAGTGAAGTCATCACCACCTCGGAAGCTTTCCTGGATCTATACAAAGCTCGCTACTATCTATCACAGCCAAATTGTGGTGGCATATGGAATTTTGTTCAATCATCGAAATGAAAGACAAAATTCTTTAAAAAGCAACACTACACCTCTAAGACGTGAGGCTAAAACCAAACGAATGAAGCAAACGGACTCTACGTCTATACAAGGACTAGTAAATTCTCTGCAAGACTCTGTTGGAGATCACTACAGCAGAGCCTACGGAGTTTTGTAACAGTGAGATGCAAGGTTTGCTGGATAGGCAACCCTCCTGGCATGCTAAGGCACTTCCTGACTATCACATACTGTATATATTTTTGCAAGCGAAGAATCTACATTGCACTTCGAAGAAGAAAACTGCAGGTATCAACCATACCCACCCCATTCCACATTGTACAGATCCACCATGGATTTTCCCGCAATTGGAGTACTGCAGGGAGGAATCACTGATCAGGCCCTCCAAGTATAACCTGCCAAAAAATAGGGGAAAACATCAACATAACTTCAGACATAATTCAATTCAAACTTATTAAGACTAAAATTTATGTGAAATATGACATATTCCCAATAAAGGATGGCGTTACTCAATCTTATGTGGCACCCTTAAGTAGCACCCTGAAAAATAAATACTGTGCCACCTGGATGATCGTAACTGGCTGAAACATACAGTAGCAAGCGGTAAACTATTGGCTTCCAAACCAAAGCCAGCTGGCAACATTAGTATAGACCAAATACACGTAAGAAAAAGCAACGAACAGGATTTTCAGTAAAGTTAGACAATTTCAAGAACTATTGGATAGTGAATTTTCTCCCTGGATTCATAAATAGCTAGGTCTCTCTACGGTCACAGTGATAATACGAAGGCCTCTCATTGTATTATGGCGAGGTGCTTGTATGATCACTGTGACAGTTGGGAGTCGGAGACCTCCCCGTGACAAAGATTCTCTTGATGATACTGTCTAAAAGGTCTTCAAATAGTTTGTTTTTTCTGAAAATCTCGTTGAAGGGAACCTGGAGAGAAAAGAAAGGGTGATCTCATACATTGAAATCAAAAGCAAATCTTCTGGCCAACATGATTGCAGCATTGCGTTCTCGCTCTGAGTCCAACACCAGCATGAAGGTGAGATTCTTGTGTGCCACCCAGTACATGCTCCGGCCAGCTGCATCACCTCCGCCTCGAGCACCACATAACTGGTTCACCAAGAATCACACAAACCAATCAGCAATAGATATAATGATGCCTCTATGACAGATGATAATTATCCTGAAACTCAACACTGTTTCAGAATTGTGATTGAACCAGCGAAAAAGGCTTGCCACACCTATTCACAACATAAATCATGAGGTTCTCCCCTACTTCTTCACTAGAACAACGTCAGCATGTCAGAACCTACTTTGAATACTTTGAGTGACTTTTAAGAATAACTCTATTGTGACACGATTTTCAAAGATAAGCCCCTCATGAAAATTTTATTTAAGATCCATTCGCAATCGGTGGTGACAGCAGAAGCAAACCAGGTTTAAGACTGCTGCTGCTGATATCTATGTCTAACATGCACTTCTAGCATTTGTATTGGATTTGGCCACAGTTTTCTCAACATGCATAGTATTGACATCTAGTCAGTAAGATTTTTAGTAAATTCTGTTTGTTTAGGCATGAACTAATTATTGAAGTAAAGAAACTCCAATAATGCGTCAATTGATGCTCTAGAAGAAAGTTTTAAACCAGCGATTAAACTTGCATTTTCTAGTATCAACCACGAACTCCTAGCAAGGATTTTCAAGGAAAAGTCAAGGTCACAAGAATCTCACCTTCAGTGTAGGGGAAGGTCTACAAGAAATTTGAGTTCTCTAAGAAAAAAGTAGACATTTGGGAGGAAGCACACCTGCATAGACGAAGAATATTCTTCTTTAACTCGGGTCGTTCTGCCTTTGTAAAGCTTCAAACGCGATTTGTCAATCGACAGCATTTGGAATGTAGACTTCGCCACATGTTTACCATTCTCTTGGAAGACTCTGGCCTGGACAACCAATTAGTACAAGAGCATCTTGTTAGATATAAACTAGATATCCAGTTGATAACTGGAAGGCTCGACACAGGATATCAAACACAATTGCGCACATTAAGATCTCACTATTTGGTTGATAAGAGGGTCCACAAGAAATAGCTAGGTTGTGCAATATAAGCCTCTGAGCATGCAGAACGATCAGTTGCGATTGCCATAATCAGGGGTAAAATCCATTTCAAATACAAGCCAGCCGGTGAAGAGTATGAGCAGTCTAAGAATTAGTAAGATATTCGTACATTGAATTCGGCTCCTCCTTTCCGAACCAGTGCTTCCACGTACTGGCCAAGTCCAGCAGCTGCCACAACCCACAAAGCTGTCACCACTAGCCGCACCAGTCTCATATTGCACATGAACAATGGATCCACATAACAGGCAATTGTTTAAAACATTTGAAACTCTACGCTCTTATTACTCTTGACGAGAAACTGGACAAAATCGTGCACAGAATCTTAAATTACTTTCAAAGAAACTTACCCCCATCTACAGGCCCCGTGGTTGCAACAGACTCTCGACTACCATCCGGAAGGACGATGTCAACTTTAAGCTTTTTGCCAACATCCAGAGGCTCAGGTGCATACTGAGGCCTCGTGGCACCTAAACGCACAAAGACAGAAAACTTTAGTGAGACTAATAACCGATATTCAGAAGATGCAGCGATTTCTTACCAACAACCAAATAACAACAAAAGAAAATGCAGAACAGACTTCCGAAAGACTTTTTGCAAATAAATCCTAAACAGACATATGCAAGGTCCACGTCAGCTGCTTACCTACGATGGCTTCAGTCTTAACACCATGGACACGGTACCACTGAAACTTGCATTTTCCAAGCTCTACAGAAACTGACGGAGAAAAAACAGTCGCCAGTAAAGACCCCAGTCGCTCCTCGCCTTGAAGCTCCAAGTGTGATGGAGCTTCTGAGTTCAACATCAACGCATCCACCTATCACCAGCACAACACACCATTAGGGCGTGAAGTAAATTGGAAAGAATCGATTGAAAGTAACAGTCAACGTTTAGTTTCTTTTTAATTTTTGAAACAACGCATCCTGCATGATTGCTTTTCTGAGATGTCAATTCGTCCCCATTTTCTTTCTATTATATTCCGCAACATATGATCAGTTGCTTTGGTTCGTTTCAAACCACGAATCCTTGGCACATTAGGATTTAAAGCGATATTATGAACACCGTCCCTAACTAGGCATGGTATACATTCATAGCCATGGCATTACCTTCTTCCGAAGGAGAACAACCTCCAGAGCTTTCTCTGTAAGCTGCTGCCGTAGCCCTGAAATCTCGTGTTCCATGTCCATGACCTTACTCGGCGCGTGCAGCATTGATATTCGGCGAGCTTCTTTGACCTCAATCCGCAGCTCCATCAGCTCCTGCACACACCATCACCGGCTGTCTGCATCACCTATCTTTAAATCTCCAGTCCACTTGGTTGGTATTCAATTACCAAGTGGTGTAAGCGTGACTTGGCTAAATATCTATGCCTAGTAACGTCAATAAGGTTGTCTAATGTCCCTTCAGTAGTGATCTACAACCTCCCAGTGACTGAATAAGAAATCATCCAATATTTTGAGTGTGGAAACAATTTGATCTCGAAAGAGCTTGGCACTTGTAGTACCCAAAGACTACCAAACTGATCTCCCAATGAAAGCACATTCCTACATGTCGGTTAACATGGTTCAAGGTGACATAAAAATTATCCTCTACCGAAATCGGATCGAAGTAATAATAAAACCGGAGTGGCTATGCATCTCGTGGGGGGTTCTACCTCTTGCTCGGCTTGACTCAGAGCCTGCTCTTCCAACGTTTGTTGACAGCGAAGCGCAGTGGCCCGGGCAGCTTCGATCTCTGCCTGCGCTTCTTGCCGTTCCTTCTCGATGATGATCTTTGCATCCTCCGAAGCCTAACCAACACAGAGGCGTTACAAGAAGCTAAAAAGCAATTGGCTTCTAAGAGACTGACGATTTGGTAAATGAAAGCATGGAAATTGCCTTCTTTCTAATGACCAGGAAATAATATTTAGGCTGTGAAATGAATAACCCCCTAACACGAACACACACAAATAACATTTTGTTGCAGAATCACTACGAAATACTCACTGCCATGAAGAGGTCCAACTTTCGAGTTTTTCATTGAGTTCGAAGTGGTACTAATGTCATCATGGATAATGACATATCATTGGTTCACAACTGGCCATTTTGGTTTTATTTGGAGACCGTGTTATGTCGATTATATCAACAAATCACTTTAT
Organism: Pseudoscleropodium purum; assembly: GCA_963969395.1. Lineage (NCBI taxonomy): Eukaryota > Viridiplantae > Streptophyta > Bryopsida > Hypnales > Brachytheciaceae > Pseudoscleropodium > Pseudoscleropodium purum. The sequence continues at coordinate 38,834,534 of OZ017795.1, forward strand.
TCATATTAACTTTGTGAGGATTAGTATCCATTTTTATTCCACTTCTGATTCTCAAAAACACTTGCAACCATTGTACAGAATGTGACGAAGAGAATGTGAAATTTGGGGAAGTATCGCAACCTTCTGGAAAAGAGAAGCCAGCTTCCTTGACTCTTCCCTTTCATGGATCACCTCCATCTCTCGTTGTGTCCACTGAGCTTCCACTGCTTCCATCTGAAACCCGCTCACATACAGTTCTTCAGAACTAATAATTTCCACGAAAACAAACTTGACTTAACTAAAGCTGTTGATATAGATAAATGAGCTCCGAAGAAGCCTTTAAAAATGAAATGCAGCCTCCGCATCATGAAAGAATTAGAGGCCCATGTTCTACAAAAGGAAGAAACGTACAGTGATGCGTGCTTCAATGACATCATCCTTGTTCCGACCAGCAACACGGCCTGACAGGTCATCCAGCAACCCTCGTATCTTCTTTAAAAGCGCCGGTCTGTCCAGGTGAGATACTTCTTTTGCCCTTCGCTGCACACAAACAAACACAACCAAGCCATGATGCACACATGACCACGCACAGTGAAGTAATTCATAAAAACTGTAAAAAAATTGTGACCCTGGAGACACCAGTCTCCCATATGCTTAAATGTTCCTGTCAGAGAATAAGAGTTCGTTTCACATGAGCCGTTAACAATTCAGGTCTAGGAACAAATGAAGCTGAACTCCCTAAATTCGAGTGGGACAAAATAAAATGCAGAGTTCACAAATTTGCTATGCACTAAGCACATACAGAGAGTTCTAACCGAAATTATTTGGTAGAAATAAATGCTCTTACACGACTGCACATACAAGCTCTAATAGACAAGGACCTCTATCATTTGCTCCACACCAACACGCACACACACATACACACACAAAAAACACATTCATAACCAAGCAACGGCACACACGAGCCAAGCACAATGAGGCAATTCATAAAAACTGAACAAAACGAATTCAGCTCCCGAAGTTGAAATCCTTAAGATTCGAGCCTCGAAATTGTTTCGGAGTTTTTGCTTCTGGCTACCAAAAGCAGGTGTCAGATACATAGTGAACAAGCGACACCTGCTTTTCATAGCCCGAAGAAAAACCTCGAATTGAAAGAATAAAACCTCAAAGGGATGAGTCTCGCCTATCAATATTACCTCTTGTGCCAGAATTGCAACAGCAGCGTTGGCTATGGCGTGCCCCGACTCGAACTTGCTGGCCAAATCCCGTACCGACACACGCTTCACCCTCCCCCACAAGTCCGCCGATTCCTTCCCCACAAGCTCTCGTGCCGTTGCCAGCCCTTCCTGACTCTCCTGGCTCCGGCCATAGCTCACTTCAGCAGTAACGCCCTTCATCCTGCAAATTCCAAACGGTTCCAGTCGCTTCTGAAACAGGCCAGTCACCCTAAATTGGTTCCTTTCAAAGCCTTCCCGTTGCCATTCTCAATTGAGACTGCCTTCCAATCTCTTGTTTGCAATTCAGATTTTTCGTATCCATCTCGGAATTGGACTGCTCTGCACGGATCGCAAAAGGACGCAACCTCGGAAACTACGAGGTCGCCGGGTTTGGACTGTAGCCTTGCCGGGGTCAGCCGGAGGGATAAGGTCCGCGGAAAACAATTTCAGCATCAAGCACCTACAAAAGCAGTGCCCGAATTCGCTCTCAATTGGAGAAGTTCGCATTTGCCATGAAAAGATGGTGTCCACAACTTGCTGTGCTGTTCTGGTGATGGTCTACGCGAGGCTGGGATGCTGCGCGGAAGTCCGCAAACAAGAAATTCTCATTGGCCGCAGTCTCGGCACTAGTGGTGGCTGTGGGCCCTCACTGTGTTGCCATGCCGCGACGACTCAGTCCGAGGTCCCGTGCAAATCAGAACCACGACAGGGGCGACCATTGTGACAGCAGACTGAAAATTGACAAGCGCAAGGAGGTTGCCAACAGGGCGACTGAAAGTTCTGGAAAGCTTTTTTCATGCGCAATATGCAGTACGTTAGCGACGTAAGCAATGAGCAACCGCTAAGAATAGAGGCGACAATGGCAGAGTCGGTATTGCTCCGATTACTACGGAAGTACGCAACCTTGGCACAAGTGAAGAAAATTGTTGCAATGCAAGCTCAGCTCGCTCTGGTTGGAGAATAATTCACAGATGATGCACCAAATTGCTGCGAGGAATACAGCAGCGTTGAGAGCGCAATTCAAATAGTGATGGACAAAGTCTACAGGGGCAAAATTGGGACGTTCTACTGAACTGCAGGAGACGCCAAATCGGGCGAGAAGACGAGCGATGAGAAGCTGGTGAGGAGAGCAGTGCGGAGGCAATGCGAAGAATCGACGGGGATAAACGAATTCGTGCGCAAATCGGCTCGATTCGGGCGGGCAGAGAGTCGAAATGGTTGAAAGGCGCTGGCGGGGACGGGTGGGACGGGACGGGCGCAGGTGGGCTGGGTGGGTCGGGTGCGCGACAATAGGTGGATGGCGAATTTTGACGTTTTCACTAGGAGCACGTGGGGTGGTGTCACTGGTAGGAAGCCGGTCTGTATTTCTTTTATATTTTTAAATGAATTTGTGAATAAATGTGAGAACTGCAAAAAAAATGGTTTTAATAAATTTTGGAGGAGTGTCTTTGTCAAATGACGGTGAGTCGGTGACTACCAGCTTTTCTTTTCTTTTTCACCATGGGGCCAGATTGCACTGTTTCAAAATAAATGTCTACTTTTCACCAAATAAAAGTAATCTTTTTTGTCAAATTTTTTTCCATTTCTATTAAAAATGTAAATAAAGTCGCTAAATTTAGATGAAAATTCATGAATATGATTTAAAAGTGTGTTTTTTCCAAAAGATGGATGAATGGAGAAATAGAATGATTCACCAAATTTTAAGTGATCGCCATCTTGGCACTTTCTCATCAAGTAAAAAAAAGTTTGCACACTAACTATACAAAAAGGAGTTTCTTTCTATTTCTTTCAGTCTATTTGCAACAAGTAGTAAGTCCCATTTTTAACAACTTTGTTGGCATTTATTTGTATGAAAGTATCATCAATGAATCATTGTGCACAAGGGTATACATTAAATACATGAATGATTGAAATAGAATTTGAACTTGAAAATTCTATCACTCAAAGTGTATCCAAAACTTATGTAAGCTAATCTTACACAAGCAAATTGGGAAGTTGGACAATGGAACTAGAGACTATTGAAAGCAAGAAAAAAGAAAAAAATAATAAGAATATGGTGAATGATATTTTTTTTTAAATATAAAAATTGGCATGGCATTTTGACCTTTTTTATCATTAATTTTTTGGCAACATAATTTCAAGTGACTCTCTATAATTTTGTGTTTGATAGAACCATTAGAAGAGTTTTGGGGGGTCTAGAAGCCTGTTTCGGGCTTGTTCCCCTACAATTGTTCCTTGCAGCGAGGGAACCGCCTGTTGTCAAAATTTTCTTTTTCATAAATAATTAAAATAATAAAAATTAGTCTCCAAATGCAAAAAAGAAAAAAGAAAAAATTTGGTCAATGACGTGGCAGGGTCTTAGCCACGTAAGACCGTTGTACCGAACTTGTTTCTTGCGTTCGAAGGCTGTGATAACTTGCAGGCATCCAGAGGCCCCAAAAATCTTCTAATGAATATTGCAATGAACACATCCTACACAATCCTTTTTCATTTTTATTTCATTTTTAGCTTCCATTAGAATATTAAAAATCATTGAAAGATTGATTTTAAAACTTGAAGGTTTATTTGACATATAAAGTGTCCCTTTAGAATTGTGCCCCAATCTTGTTCTTATGGCCATCAGTTATTAAAAAAATCGAAGACATCCTTAAGAAGTATTTATATTCAAATGTTCAATAAAAGTCATCATTATCAAGTTGCTTGATAGTTGTACAAGTCAATATTATATGATCTTTATTTTCGTTCTACAATAGGTTGAAATTGTAGGGTCCATCTCAAAATTTGATCTTTTGATTTCAACTTAAAGGTATTTGGAGTTGATTAGAAAACTCAAAATTCATCCAAGATGCCCTTCTTTATACATATTGTAGGCTTTTTTAGCATCTTTGATGTGAATCCAAGGCATTTCAATTTTGTCATAGAATGAAATTGTATCCAAAAGTTAAAGGCATAAACCCCCAAAGGGTCAAAGTTCCTTTGGGAGACAAAATGGATATTAGGTAGGCCCATATTATCTTGCATTTTTAGTGTGAAAATTTGAAACTTTTTTTCAAGATAGAAAAATAAATCAAATTTTTGGGAATATAATTTTTATTTCAATTGGAATCAAGAAGCAAAAGTTATGGCTTTCTAATCTCAAAATAGAGTTTGCTATGCAATAAAAATAAAAATTGAAATAAAAACTTCAAACTTTTTTTTAATAAACTATAAGTTTTTTACATAGAAAGCTTTTATCCAGATTACATTTGGATTAGTGGTGTGAAAGTTACCAAGCTTCTTGTTTTACAAGCAATAATTGCATTTTTTTTAAAACAAAAACTACTGGATTAATTTTTTTAATTTAATATTTTTAATTTCCAAAATAAAATTCTACAAGGCTCAATTCATTTGCAAAACCAATCTCTTCATTGGAATTAGTGTGTTCCAATTGCATTTTAGAGCTATTAACCCCTAAATGTCTAGATCCTTTTCCAAAATTGATGATTTGAGAAAAATTGTTATAAAGTGCTATTTGGACGAATATTTTGGAATTGACATACAAATAAAAGTTGTAAGTTTTGAGTTTCAGATTCCATCTATACGGGCAGATTTGTTTGTGCTATTGCCAATATTTTTTTATAAATTTTGAAAGGGAAATTTCAAAATATGGTGATTTTTTGAGATTTTTGTGTTCTTTAAATCTATGACCTCATTTTTGCAAATCCAATTTTGAACTAAAATCAATGCAATTTTTGGCTCGACACACTTCCACATTTGTAATTTTAGAAAAATATGAATTCTAGTGGGATCAAATCCAACTATTGAATAGGACAACAACTTGATAAAGTATCTCCAAAAATTAAATGACTCTCATCAAAGAACTACTAAGAAAGAAAACTAATTTTCAACCTATTTATCATTTAGAATTTGGACATCGGAGTGCTCCAGGGATACTGATTTAGTTCTATTTTATACAATTCAATTTAATAAATTTTTAAAGAATGAAAATCAAGTCTTTTACATTTTGAATTTTTTTTTCTAAAATCTCAACTAAATTTTAGTATACTAGTTTGAAACCCTAGGCATTTACATCATACCAAAAGATGCAAACTAAATTCAACATCCTCTCATTCTCATTGAATTTTGGAGGTAAAATCCTCCAATATGCACATAAAGGGGGGAGATTCTTTACTTTGAATTTCTAAATCTTCCAAATGGTAAGGAGTTTGAATTTGAAACTTTATGTATGTATTTTTTATGAAGGTAAGATTAAAAATCCATGTTAATAATTGCCATTGTTCATGTTTATTTTCATTAAACACAATGCTAACCATTTTCTGCTTTTTTTGAGTTCTTAATGCAAAGGAGCTTTTATTAGAAATTGAGTTAAATTTCAAGATTGATGCAACAAGAGTGGCGAGGCTATAACATGGACATGATGATGCACATTAAGACGAATACATCCAAAATCACACCTTGCCTAAACCGCTATCATCACTTTGTACCTTGGCCTTTTTTTTTCATTTTTATGAAGTGCCAAAGTGGCAATATAAAATTTAATAATGGTGCTCCAAATTTCAACATTCATCCACATATTGGACAAAAAATATCACATTTATATAGCATATATCACATATCCATAATTCCATTTCCATCCACAACTTGACAATTTCATCTATTTTAAAAAAAATTTAAAGTTTTCTAGCAAAAAAACTTCATGATTTGTCATTATTTTTTAGCCAAATTAATTTTTTATTGATGCAATCTTGCACTGTAAATCCAAAAAAGAAGAGGCTTAGCTAAGTGCACATCTCCAAAATCAACGTGTACCTTTGTGAAGGAAACAATTTTAGAACCTCTACCAAAAACACCTTCAACCCTTCATAACTTTTGCATACAATATCCAAATGTAGCATTTTTTCATGTGTTGGAACCTCCTCTCACTTGCCGACAACAGAATTTGAAAATTCGACCCACAGTCTAGCGATCGTAACTAGGCACAGTAGCAAAAATTAAGTGGCTGCTTTGCTATGGTACCTACAAATCCAGCACTGACCGTCAGAATTTAAGATTCAGGCTGGATACCAGTACCATCTACAGTAAGGCATCTTATGGTTTCAAACTTGATTGCAGGGCAAAAGGAATTCTGTCCTTTCTAGAAAACTAAGATACAAGCATAAAAGTTAACATCCTTTAGGACATTTTGCAACAGAAAAAATTTATTGCACTGGTAGCAGTCGTACCCTCACCCACAAGACGCCATGACACAGAATATCCTCAACGTGACACCAATTCTGTAACTGAATCTGGCAGCGCTTCAGGCAAACGGTGTTTATTTGAGTTCAGGTATTTTGTTCATCAGCTAAGTTATTGGAGACTGGCTGCTGCTCAGAAAGGTGATCTTCAGTTGCACGAAGCTATTTCTTATCCAATTCTTTTTTGTGTCAGTAGCTTCTGAGCAAATTTTTTGCTCAGGAAAGGACCCTGCTCTAAGGTAGGTACACCCAAATGTGTCACTGACCTTAAACCGCCATCTACATTGTGTGTACATCTCCAAAGTCAGTTCAGTACCTATGTGGAAGAAACGCTTTTAGAATCAAACTTTGTTCCTTAATAACTTTTGCAAACAATATCCAAATGCATCATTCCCTGGTGAGTTGAAACCTCCTTTCACTTGCCAACAAACACATATGAAAATCTGACCAGTTTAAGAATAGCAAATAGGCTCAGTAGCAAAAAGTGGCAGCTTTGGGAGTAACCACCTTAAGCTTAGCTACACTTCAGTGTGGTTTTTTTCAATTACAGTACTGCTCAAGTATGAGATTATCAGTCCCTGGTATAATAACAACTTCAAAATTAGAGCCAGTGAGACGGAGCTTGTTACTCTGGTTTCCATCATTTGAATGGAGACCCATACACAAACTAAGTAGAAATCAGTCAGTGAGTCTGTGTCTGAGAATGATGTTTATCTGACAAGTAACTTCGTATCTCAGCAATTTGTACAGACAAATAGATGTAACTTATGCATTGATATTGTACATTCATTTGATAGTATATCCACATAATTACCTGTTGTTGCAACAACCAAAAGCCAGGGCATTATTGGAAAACAGTTACAAAATGGAAAGCGGTAGACACTCCTTTTTGGAATGATCTAGAAACTCACGAGAGTTTTGGGGCATTTCCTCTGATATGTCCTCTTCACCTTTCTGTTCAGTTACTCATAGAGACTTCTGTATCTGATCGATCCTGCTTTCAGCACATACATGTGGTACAAAGAAGCACAAGTCGCACCAACAAGTGGTCCCACCCAAAATATCCACTGCAGCACATGAACATTCCAACAATTAGTTACAAAGTGCCAAAACCAATTATTTTTGGTGTGTGGTTTGTTTATCAGATATACATTAATTGATTGTGATTGTGTGAAAGTGGTGGAGATGAAGTAAGTGAGCCCATTGTGGGCAGAATGGGAGCAAGCTCATAATTGAAAACTAAATTGTAATGTAGTGGTGTACATTGAAGTTCTGAAATGCACATGACTAATGTAATTTTGCCCACAATGGGCTTGCTCCCATTTTGCCTTCAATGGCTGCTCACTTACTCTACATGAAGCAAGTTCACTCTCGATGCATGAATGACAATAGCTGAGGCATAAAAGTGGAAATACGGTAAGCCATCTTATCTATGTCACACTTAAGTGGCTTAGTTGTGCCATGATGCAACGACAATGCACATTTGAAATTTCATATTGAAATCTGCACTACTAATACTTTACATAATGGCACAAATAGGTCATAACTGAAGTATGACGCAAATAAGGTGACATGCTTAACCCTAAAATGTCATAGCCAAACCTTTGGGCTAGCATTCAGTGTATTATTTTTCAAAAACTGTAACATTTTAGTAAGGGTTATTCATTAATTAAACTGATTGTGGAGCTTACATGTTGGGACCATTTGCCATGGTGAGGGTTGGCGACTGCAGCACCCAAACTTCGAGCAGGGTTGATTCCTGTTCCGGTTATGGGGATAGTTGCAAGGTGAACCACAAACACTGCAAAGCCTATTGGCAGTGGAGCCAATACCTGCACAAATCAAACGCCCTTGAATTGTTAACCCTAAAACCATGGGTTGGTCATCGTGAAAATCATCCTTTTTTATACTGTGACAATAATTTACTGAAAAAAGAAACAAGTTATATGCAACATTCATGGGAGGTCAAACCTCCCCTTTTCACCTCTCTTTTATACACAAAATTCCAAGGATGAACATATGCACATTTGGCTTACATAGAAGGATTCTCTGTCATTCATAGGACACTTGTGTCCGCAAACACATTATAGGGTTAATGTATGTGATTTCATAAGCTATTCTACAAGACCTTCAATTGGAATCTTGGTAAGATCACATAAATTCTTTGTTACAACTTCTGTTCTTAAAAGTCAATTATGTTGGAGTTGTTGAAGACACGTCATAGCACATTGATGTTCTTCTCTAATCTAAAATAAACTTCAAAGATTGACGATATTTGTTGTTGTCATGTTAAGTGTAATGTTTAATGTTCAAGGCATCCACAAATCATTGCATGTCTCATTATTAGATATTCAAAAAATAGATAATAATCCATAATCCTTCTCCTCAATCTAAACCCTCAACATTAACTACAATGTACACTGAAATTTGCAGGTTCTTGATTTTGTTGAATGGCTTCACATCATATCCATTTATTAATATTCTTATGCATTGTGGCTCTCACTCATTATCTTCTCCATGTCAAACGTGATTTCTACTCTTCCTATATTAGATTCAAGGTTAGTGGTATCATTTTGGTTATCATTTGTGTTTACAAATCATGCTCTACTAATTTAGATGATGAAAATAGACCCTGATTGAAAAATGTTCAACACAATGACATTGAAATAAGGCAATGAAAACAAAAATTATGATTCCTAACTTTTGCATACAATATTCAAACCCTATTAATGATTCATATACTTCACTTCATCTTGATCGTAATTATTTTGTGCGATTTAAAATAGTCAAACCTCCTTGACAAATCATGAAGACTAAATTCATTTGATAATAGCTAACATGACCTTAATACAATCTCAAATCTCAAATGTTAGTTGTGACAACAAGGCAAGGAAGATATGACATGATGGTTCCCCTAGTGGAAACCATAGCTAGCACAAACTTGCAAAATGACCACAAGAAAACCTACATGATTTGGTCTTCATAAATCATGTGAATCTTCTCATGAATCATGTCTTTAGTCCCTCCATGTTTTCACTAGTGTCAATCATCAATTTCATTAAACTTGTTGCACTTTTGACACACATAAAGATTCATTGTGACACGCTTACAAAAAGCTCTACAAACTAGGACGAGCATAGAATTACATTTGATCTTAGTAAGTCGTGTGGATCTTCTCATAAATCGTGTCCTTAGTCTACACACACCATGTTTTCACTAGTGTCAATAATCAATTTCATTAAACTTGTGGCATGTCTAACACATGCAAAGATTCATTGTGACACACTTACAAAAAGCTCTACAAACTAGGACGAGCGTAGAATTACATTTGACTTCAAACCAAGCATTCTGGTAAGTGCCAAAGTCATGCAATATCGCCAACTTCACCCTTAAAGATCTCACCAAGTCCCTTGAACAGATTTTTTCGGTATATTTTGAAAACTTGTGTCCTGTTTTAGGCTTCCGTTTTCAGTATATTTTGAAAACTTGTGTCCTTTTTAAGGCTTTAAAGGCTTCTGTTTTTCAGCAAATTTCGAAAACTGGTGTCCTTTTAATGAAAGGCTTTACTGAAGGCTTCTGTTTTCAGCATACTTTGCAAACTCGTGTCCTTTTCATTAAGGCTTTTAATTAAGGCCCTTTCCGTTTTCAGTGTGTCTTTTGATTCAAACTGGACAGAGTTTTGTTGTTGGGGAATGGGGAGTGTTTCTCAGTCTTCTTACCGGCACATGCGAATCTCTGGCGTTTCGTGTGGAATCGCTTGCACAGAGCACGGCGTAGAGCAACACGAACGTGCCCATAATCTCTGCGCCCAGCGCTTGCCCAATGCTGTGGCCAGGCTTCACACTGTTGACAGCAGCTTGGCCGAATGTGTGGAACTCGTCACTGCCTTGCACTCCCCTGGCTATCAACGCCCCGCACATGGCGCCCAGGCACTGCGCCACCACGTAGGCCAAAGCTCTTGTCAAAGTCACCTTTTTGGCAAGGAAGAGGCCGAACGTCACCGCAGGGTTGACGTGGCCGCCTGCAAGCAAGCAAGCAAGGAACATATTGAATTAATGATCACAAACTGGTAAAGATCCTCCTCACTAACTCGTTAATTACATTAGCTGGAAAAGGGTGACACTAATCTGCAGAAAGTAGTGCTGACAAGGGCTGTAAAGTAAGGTTTGAAAATTCCTAGTTGCGTGCATCCTGAAAAAGTGTGAAAGTCATGGAATTTTGAAAAAAGAAGAACGATCATTCTCATATTCAAAGGAATGATCGGTAAGTCCACATTGGGCCTCATGTTTTGTTTTTTCAACAGTTTTGAAGAGTTTATACGGGAATTCCTATTTATTCAATTTTTTTATTTTTTTTAACCAACACAAGCAAATGACGCAATATTCTTCACTCAAGAGAATGATATAAAAAAAAATTCTCCATTTAGATTATACCATTCACGATATGATCAATCAAAGTGATCAATTTTAAATCAAGAATCCTTGGTACTTATAGGGTTAAGGTATTTCCATTCCAGCATCCAATTACCATGTTGTTTTAGAAATTTCACAGAGTCCATAGTTCTTGATAGAGCATAGTTGAGCATGGTCCACACAAGGTAACATGGAAATAGAGCCTTGTTATGGAAGTAACACCCATCACCATGTTATTTCTTTTAGCAAGGCTCTACTTTCACGTTGCCTCGTCCAAAATCCTGCTCATTCTAAAATCCTTAGGTCAAACCCAAAAGTACAGATACGAACGAGTAAAACATCTTTGAATTACGCCTGATAATGCTCTCAAATCTGCGACTTTTGAGCATCATTTATCAGATAATCGATCTCAAATTCTGTAAACTTCTGACACAATGAAAGCCTTCAATGGTAGACTAGAGAGATGGGCAATCATGTAAGCATTTTCGACGTATTGGTAGAGTTATTCTGGAAGGTTTCGGTGTAACATAGAGAGACTATCTCTGATTCCCGGATTGTCAGTCCCAGTCACAATATTGCCAACGGGGAAAATCAATGTCACTGATTACCCCTATTAATTCGCCACTTCACCAGGCGGTCTCATCTTAGACTCCATTAGGGAAATCTGTCTTTTTTTCCCCCCCTGCAAGTCTCACATTCTCCCACAAACGTCAACATTTGCAACCCTTTAAATTTTCCTCTACAGCAGGTGATATCTATGAACACGAGTTACTTTGAAGATCGGTGTTACATGTGAGACTCACACAGAGAATCATTCTCATATAGTAAGATTTCCCTGATCCCCCATTTCCTAGTTTTAAACCATCTGGGAAACTTAAATGTTAATTTCGTTAAATTCGTGGAATTCTAATTTCGTAAAATTTGCTTGATTTCATTACAATAACAATGACGCGGTTCAGGCCGTGCCTGAACCCCAAATCTATACCTTTCCTAGTTTGGGGTCTGAAATTTGGCCTTTGTGAAGTTATGTGTGTGAAGATGTGTATGTGAGGACCATTTTGGGCTGTGCGAAGATCGCCAATTTCATGAAATTCACGTTCCTAGTAGTGTTTAGTGGTATTTAGATAAGTCACCATGTTTTGGACAACCAGAGTCGCGCTAATTTAACGAAATTGACTATCTTGTGATATTCTCATGTGTACAATGAGGAGAATCGCCCTCTGAAATCATCCAAACAGCAACAAATATCCGGAGATTCAACATTAACCATCAAGTAGTACGTACCTGAAATGCCCGCAATGCAGTAGACCAGAATGAAGATCATGCCTCCGAAGGCCCAGGCAGTTTCAATGAGTCCCGGGCCGCCCGCGCCGCCCGCGCCGATGCTTGTGGTGCCCACAAGCGTGGTGAGACTGATGTACAGAAACAGCAGCGTGGCCAGAAACTCGGCGATGATGGCGCGGTAGAACGACCATTCCTTGGCTTCCTTGGTGTCCACAATGGGCGCTGGGGGAGGCTCGTTTGCACTCCCGTTTCTCTCATTCTCCTCCGCCTTCTCGCTTCGCTCTTTGCTTAGTTGGTGAAGAGCTGGGCCTGAAGTAGACATGATGGAAGCTTCAACTTACGTACGAACTCGCACTATCTCAAGGCTTTCGATCTCTCTACTGGAAGTTCTGCAACTCTCAAAGTGAGCCCAGCCGCAACTTGGTTAAATAATATGAGACACATGCAAGCAAAACGAAGGAGTGCCAGAACTGAAATTCTATCATGCTACTGAAGCGCTAGGTACTGTGCGGTCTTGGTCTGGAGATTGAAATGCCGGCAGATTCTAGAGTCTATTAATTTCGAGTGCAAAGAGGTTTGAAAACTGGGAGTTGCAAGAGTTAACTGGACCAGGAGTAGACATGATTAGCGCTTGAACTTACGTGCTAGGTACTCTATGTCGATGCTTTCGATCTTTCTCCTGGACGCGCTTGCATGAACTTAAGTAGGTTGTACACTCTATTTCAATGGTTTCGACTTTTTCTCCTGGGAATTCTGCAACGCTGAAAGTGAACCCGAGCAGGTGCGACTTTGTTAATTATACGAGCAACAAGCAGAGTAAACGTAGTGTACTGAAAATTCTCTCACGGTACGCACTATTGTGCTGACTCAGGAGATCCAAATGCAGATTACTTCTAATCTGAAAGATTCTAGTCAGCCAGTGCATTTGTTTCGATGCTGAAGGTTGTGACGTTCAAGTGCGCTGAGATTTTGAAAACTGGGAGTTGCAAGGACTAAGTGGACCAGGAGTTGACATGATTAGATCTTGAACTTACGTACTCCGTCTCAATGCTTTCAATCTTCCTCCTGGAAATTCTTCAACTCTGCAAGTGACCCTAAGTTTCCCCAACTTTGTTAATTAATACGAGAACAATCAAACAAGCGCAGTGTACTAAAATTCTCACTTCGTACTATTGCGCTGTCCTTGGAGATTCAAATGCAGTTTCTAACTGACAGATTCTAGTCAGCCAATGCATTAATCTCGATGCCGAAAGTTGTAACGTTCGATCAATGCAAGTGCACGTACACAGTTCCACGTGCCCGATGCTAAAAAACCTCGGACTGGAATAGATCTGAGGTTTCAGTCCGGCAACTAAATCTGTGTCACTTTCATTGAAATCTGCCTTTCTAAAGACGCGAGGCTTGAACTGAATGTACTCTGGTTGCACCCAATTAACCAACCTAGGGCAACAACGTACCAACACTTGAGGTCTGCAAGATTAGAATACTCCTCTCTAGCGCGCTCCAATCTCCAAAACCCAAGACTCTATGCATCGATCCTTAAGCAAAAACCAAACAGAAAAACAGAAGTATTCATACATGCTTTGGCTTGTAAAATTCTTACTGAAACAGCCTCAATTCTTTGTATGGACCGTAGTGCGGCCAGCAAAAAAACGACCTCACCGGAACGATTCTAACAGACGAAGACGTGCTCTAACTTAGCTGTGCTTCGCTTCGCCGTATGTGCGTTCTGCACCGGCCTTTCAGACATTGGAGCTTGAATCAAAGGCTTTATAAAATGAATTGTTCACAGGTGTAACCATGCATGGATACAAATCATTCTAGCCATACAGTCGTGAATGACTGTAATGTAGATGTCGGTTTTGCAAGTAAAATGATTCGTTCGCAATTAGGCGGTGTAGTTTCCCTTGTTCAATCACATTCTCTGAATGTGCAAAATATTGTTTGACTTTCTCTGATTGGGAAAGTCAACTGGATTCGCTTTTGAGTATTTAAAGGTTGTCATCAATCATAGTCTACATGCAAATGCAGATCTAGTCAGTGAGTCACGGTTGGTCTGCAAGTGTCTGTTGCACCGTCTTCCAGTTGGAGGTTGGATAAAGCCCCAGCAAATTTGTTTCAATGGTGGTCAGCAGTGGAAGGAGCTTGTGGTTGGTTATTTATACACACATGTTTTGGAAAAAGTGGTTTTCAAAGGACTGCGACTTTTTGTCCTCTGGATTGATTAGTCCGTCCAGCCGTATGTACAGTAAGGTGGGTACCCATAAAACTGCCACTTTTTGCTCCTGTGTTTAGTTACTACATTTAATTCCTAGTCAAAATTTCATTGATTTTCTTGTGGGAAGTGAAAGGAGGTTCCAATGCACCAAAGAACACAACATTTGGATATTGTATGCAAAAGTTATGTAGGGGCAAAGTTTTTAATGGTTGATGTTCTAAAATCTTTTCTTCAACATATGTACATCTTGATTTGGAAGTTGTATATAGAATGATGATGATGGCTTTTGGTAGGTGCAAATCCATTTTAAATTTTCTTTACTTATATCATTGCACTAAAGAAGATAGATTTTGGAGCACATATGATTGAGTTGTATTTTGAGGACTACGTTTCAACTTCAAATGAAATCCAAGAAAGTTCAAAAAATATGAAACAATGTTGGATTAGATGCCAATTCCATTTGTCTTCCTCTGAAAAGTTTCCTAGTGATTGTTTCAATGAGTTTAGCTCCCCCCCCCAAAAAAAAAAAAAACAACAACAAACACACAATCAGTTCTTAAATGGTTGGTCTCTTTTCTTTAAGAGCAGACTAGCTGAGGGACTGCATCCCAAGGCAAAGTAGAAAAGCCTCCGAGTTTCAGTGGCACCGCTTCAACCGACTGACTGACTGATATATCCCCAGCAGCTCGAGGAGGGCATGTCCAGTTGTGCCACCTCGGTGTCCAAGTGGAGCAAGGGCCGAGCCGCGGAGCTTCTTCCCTGGCACGGCCTCCAGCTTTGGCTCCTACAAGTTCGGATCTCCTCACAACTCACAGGAAGGCAAAGGGGCTCCACCAACCAAAAGGAGGAGGAGGAGGAGGAGGGGACTCTTTGGGATCTTGCTGGCGCATATTTAGTCTTTTATCATATTAAGCCAGATGCTCAGAATTCAAGGTTTGGGGAGAATTGCCGCCGCTACATTCGGGAGGAGGTCAGTGGACGCTTTTAGAGCCCCAGCACTTTATATCTTAGGGCTGCTTCACACATGGGCCCAAGGTTGAGAGTCCTTTAGCCTCCACCAATCAAATTTCAGAAAATCCCAACTTTGGCCTCTCGACCCTTCACACAAAGCGGCACAATCTAAAGTCCGTCGCCCTCCAAAGTGCCTACATGGAAGCCCAAGCTCCTATGTGGCAATAGCCTCATGACAGACTCTCGACCAAAGTTTGGGTCGCCACAAAGTGGCGACCCAAACTTTAGTTGAGAATCCGTCATGATGCCCATTTATTGCCCATTTCTTTGGACTCTCACCCAAAGTTTAGCCCATGGTTGTCATAACGGGCGAGTTAGGGTCATCGGACTGGACGGACGGACGGTCCGGACGGCTTTAATTTTGTAACTTGTGCAATTTTGCAGAATGACACGTCACCTCGTCCACGCCCTAACGATCTCGTCTGCGCCCAACATGTTCTTTAATCCACATGGCATCCACGTGGCCTATTTTTCCGTTATTAGAAAGTCAACTATGTGTTGACTGTATTAGACGGGTGGGACCTCTAACGGACGAGCAAACTGAACGTCCGTCCACTATGACAACCATGGTTTAGCCATGGACTCCCACGACCTCTTGACTTGGTCGGCCCATGTGTGAAGCACCCCTTAGTAGGGACTAGTGTGCCCTTGTGATGTGGCCATGGTCAAAATAAAAGTAAAAGTAATTTTTAAAATTGAAAATTTATAAAAACTTCAAAATCCATTAACTTTCACACAATAGGTCTTAATCTTCTAAAGTTCTTTGACTATGTATTCACCAAAAACGCTCCAAAACTGCCATTTTTAGGACAAGTTCAAAAAAAAATTAAAAAACATTTTTGAACACATCCAACCACATGATCTTGTATTATGATAATTTGAGAAGATATAGGGAAAAATTTCAGAAATTTCCATAGTGTAGATTGCAAGATATTAGCGTTTCAATTGACAAAAAGCCTTTTTTGGGCCTTGTAAAAAATCGGGCAACTGCACTTCACAAGGTCATGTTTGTATAAAAAGATGTCCAAAATGATTGCAACTCATTGGATTCATTCTTCAAGTCAAGTTGGCTACATTCTTGAAAAATTTCAGATCGTTTGGAATTGTGCAACATATAGGAAAAAAATAGTAGGTAGAAAGAAGTAGAGAATAATCAAAATACTAAATTGTTTATAATTTAATTATAGAATTGAAAAATGCCAATTCCAATGGTTGCAATGTTGTAATAAAAAACCTTCACCTAATATTTTTATTTTTTTCCAAAAAAATTGAATATTAAGTTCAATAAAGAACTTCAAAGTTTATTTTGGAGTAGAGAATCCATAACCGCCCGCAAACTAAAACACCCCATAACTTTTGACTCATTGATCAAAATGGAATGATTCAAAGCTTTATATGTATATATAAATCTAAAAAATTAATTAAAAATTTTTGTTTTGGAGAAAAGTGATTTTTCAGATCTGCCCGAACTGCCCAAGTTGAGAAATAAACTACATATTAGGCCATAACTTTTGACTCATATTTCTAAATGTCCTAAAATTTAGTGCACATGAAAGATATTCCTCGTTCACACCTTCTATTAAAATTTGGGCTAAAAATACGAAAATCTCTGCTCACATGCACTTGCCTCCAAAAGCTACATTGCCAAAAAATGCACCTTGGTCCTTTAGAAGTTAACACCAGGAAACAAAGCCTATGCATCCCTCGTCATTGAGGGCTTTCTAAAAGTACTAAGAATGTGACTGGGGGACACACAATCTAAAAGATCTCACCATAACAAACAAAACAAACATCCTAACGTAAGGTATACATTGATTCTCAAGGCAAACTAGAAAAGGCATTAGATTTAGGGTTGTCAAATATTCAAATTTACAAAGTTTTGAGAGCAAGCACAACATTGTTTACAAATGAGGTAGGGGTTGTTTTGCATCTTTGAAAAAGAGACCTCTATAGTAAATAAAATTGTATTATTGATGGCTCATTAGCCAACCCCCAATCTTTGAATGAATAACCAATAAGTCCCTCTTAGGCATTTAGCAAAGCATATTATCTTTCTAAGATGTGAAGGACCATTATTGGTCTTTATACAATTTTCTGAAGAGAATAGAAAAGAGTATTTTGTCTTCTTGTTTCAAAAGAAGGAGACAAATCGAGGAGTGTTCTACATGACATGTATTTTAGTCAACTCATTTTTGAAAACAAAGAATGCATTATAGATTTTTTTTCAAGCCAAAACATAGAGCTTCTTGTTATTGTTCACGTATGGTTGTAGTTGGCTATTGGGCATAATATTCTTGAGAAAGGAAGTTTGGAATTTCTTTTATATGGCCATTGTAACAAAAATTATTTGTATTATAGTTGCTCATAATTCATGGACAAACATGCAAGATTTTCTACAATGAAAGGAGCCTTATTTCATGGGAAGCAAAGTAGCACCCATCTTGAAGTTTAAGAAAGTTATAGCATACTAATTTGGTTTGTTAAATTCCTAATATGTTGCAATAATAAATAAATAAAAAATGTCAATCTATGAAGATTGAAGATTCATGAATGTGTATATATATTGCCTTGTGTGCAAATTGCATGTCTACTTATATTCATTGAATTCATAAAATTATTAACTCTATATCAATATCAACCTTTCTTTCTTTAGAACTATAGTTTTAGATTATGTTGTTGTAATTAATTAATGCAAAAATAAGTACAATTTTCACAACATTAGGTCTCAATAAAACAAAATCAAGTATACAAATAGGGGTTGCAATTGGATTAGGGTCCATTTTGGATATGGATACAATTCTACCTTAATATTCAACCACAAATTTTGTTCATTGTTATGCCAAATTCAGTAGCTTTAATTAAAATGTAGATACTACGATGTTATGATTTGTTGCAACCACCCAAAGATGGGCAAGGAGAACTCATCCTCTCATTGACCTTCTATGTGTAGTCTTATAAACATTTTGAGGTTGCCAAATTGAATACATTTTTAGATTCCTATATAGATTTGGATACTTAGAATGGACTTGTCTATCATTGTAAATGATTACAAGAACCAACATCAAACCTCAAGTAAATAAATTTGAAAATCCTAAAAAGTGAATTTGAATGTACAATATTTAAGCTTATAAGTATATATAAAGAAGACCTGGAAGTATAATACTACATTAATTTATCCAATTAGTAACTAATTATCTCCCCTCAATACTAGAATAATCCAGTGAACTATTGACTTTCTTAACAATTTTGTCTTTTTTAATCCCCAAATGCCCAAGCCATTACATTTTGGTGTTAATAAAACTTTGAAGTATTACTATAAAATATTATCAAATTATTATTTTGTTATTCTAATTAGAAAAATCATTGTTCAAGTCTATTTTTTTATCATCATATTTGGAAGTTTACCTCTGAAATTTTTTTATCATTATACAATAAAATTTAGAATCCATTTTTAAATTTTTTTCTAGTCTTATCCTAGGATATGTTATTTTAGTGCTTAAACAAATACAACCTATCCTACTATATAATTTGTACTCTTGTAAATTCAAAAATTTAAGTTAATCAATCATTGTAGGTCCAAAACATGAAATATAGAGTCTAGGTAAATCATATTATACAACTCTAGAAGCTATTTAGCAAAAAACAAGAGCACAATGCACTTAGACTTTACAAACCAAATAGTAACTCTAACATTTGGCTTACTTCAAACTTCTAAGGTAATTTTTACCAAATCAAGTTTTTTCAAAAAAATTTGCAAAGAATTAATAAATCTAAAGTTCAGGATATGGATTTGGTATCGTATAAATAAATAACCCTTCAAGATTCAAAATCTATTTTCATTTGTGAAGAAGTTGTCTGTAAATATTCAAATTTTTGTATAATATCAAAATTAAAAAAAGTTTTCATGCATTAGGATCATTTTAGAAATGGCAATAAGACCTATAATGAATTGCCTTTAAATAACACTAGATACATTCAAGAACTAAGAGTCATGAAAATGGATGAAATTTCTAAGAGGTAGTGAGATTTCAATCTATTCTTTCATCCCAAAGAAGATACATTGGATAGAAAATAAAATTCAAAACTTTATAGAAAAGATGTGATTTAAATTCTTTCCTTTTTAAGTCTAATTTTCTACTATAACCACTTTTAACCATTTAGAGCTCATGAAGTCACTTTTTGGTCACTTTGTCAGTGTAAATTATAATAGCAATAACATTTGCAAGGTGATTTAGACATCTTATATTTTATAAGAAGGATTTATGACTATAGATTTATTCTACATCTTTTTTTTTTTTTTTTGGGGGGGGGCGGGGGGGAATAGTACAATTAAAGCTTAGAAAGGATTCTAGACATTATCAAATATTGTCTCAAATCTATAAAGTGGAAAAAACCATCAATGTAAATAAAATGTATCTTTGCAAGCTGTGGAAGTGTAGCTTTGTATTTGTTATTAATTTAAAGGCTCAAAGAATGTGAATTCTCCCTACAATAGTTTCAATCAAATGAAGCCCATTGTAGTTTTGCTATTTTAGCATGGATACACTTCCCAAAGCACCAAATTTGTTAATATAGATAAATATGTTGATTTGGGGCATTATGAAGTAGTTATATATGTCACAAGGTACATGACAATAATGAACATTTAATTTCCAATACATATCTATATGATTATTTATGTTTCCAAATAATGAATATTTATTATTCCTGCAATGAAACCAAACCAAATCAAATCCTAATTGCTTACAATCTTCAAATATGAAAGTAAGTTTATAGTCAACAACCCTGTAAAAAATGCAAATAATTCTATACAATTCATTAGTAACTTTGAATTGGAACTATTGCAAAATTTGGGGACTCATAATTGAATGTAGCTAGATTTATTAAAAAACAAAAGAAAAAAATCATTCATCCCTTATATTTTTTAAATAATAGATTGAAAGAATGTCAATTACAAAATCATAATTTGAAAATGTTTTTTTTTCCAAAAAGTTGACCTCCAAAATGAAGTCCATGTGTTTGTTTTAAATTTTACATATATATATATATATATATATATATATATATATATATATATATATATATATATATATATATATATATATATATATATATATATATATATATATATATAAAGCTTCATGAATTATGATTATGACTTCATTACAACCAATTTTATTCCAAATTTGTCAATGTATAGGATGTAATTTACTCTTGAAGCATTTTTTGATTTTAAAATTAATTCAATTATACTTTTAAATGTTGGTGAAATAAATTGTAAATTTAACCATACAAATGTAATTCATAACATACAACTTTGATTACTACTCGATATTAAGTTATTTCTCGAAGTTCTTGTTTATAATACACCTTTACAAAGCTTAAAGTCATGTGATGGATTGAAACCTACATGATTAACTTTCCTATTACTATCTCAACCCTAAAATGCTGAGCTGGTTATTATGGAAATCATCCCTTTTGGTAAGTCTATTTGAACATTTGCTTAAAAAATCCAAAAGCACTCATTGAAGATCAAATTATTGTGCAAGATCCCCTTCCTTTTCACACAAAATTCCAAAGATGAACATCAACACTTTTATCTTACATAGAAAGATTTTCTATCATCCATTGAACAAGTTTTAGGCCGCCACATCATTACAAGGTTAAAATTGTTCAAGACAAACAATACGCTTTAGCATTTGAAGCCATTCAAATGGGTTTTATACAAAAAAATTTGTTCCTTTTCTCATTGGGAACAATGGAAAGCCACAAATTTCACTTAATTTATGCCTTAAGTTTGCCCTCTTCAGTGGCTCTTAACACATGCTCACAAATACTTAGCAAGCAAAACATTCAGCAGTCTCATTGCTCTTGCTTTAAACATGTATGTAGAACGGATATTTCATTAGAATGGGAGTATTCCACAAACTTGGCACTTTCAGGTTCAAAACGTGCGGTCTGAACTGTATACTAGTCCTAGATTTCTGGGTTTCAGGGTTTCATGGTCTGAAATCTATACCAATCATGGAAAATTAATGAAAAAATGGGAGAAAAATGGCACCATTTTAACAAAATATCTGTTGTAGCTTCAGTTAGTTGATCCATTCATACCAAAACTCATCTGATGACAGACAACATGAACATCAACGAAACCAGCTTCAGTTCGAAAATGGAACTTTGTTGAAAATGGAGTGGATCGACACACCCCGTGCTTTACACAACTAAGCTCACTGCACAGTCTTTTACAATATAAAAGGATATCTAAACACATTTTCTGGACTGATTTCTTTCAAACAACTCGTACTCGAACATACTCTCAAACTTTTAATTACTCAGCTATGCATCCTTTGTCTTCCACATCCTTCAAAATTGTCATGTATGGAATGAAAAAATGTATCCCATACACTACAGGAACTCAGTCCTAGAAAATCTAACAACATACACTTTGAACACTGACGCAGTTATTAATATAATTTTACATCATCTAACTCATGATCAAAAGTGATTTTGATGGTAACGATCACCATCAAAAGAGTTCAAAAAACTTGAATTGTCAAGATCGTTGTGTGCTCTAGTAGTATCCAGTCAAGTGCAGAGCATAATCTTCTGTCGCATAGGGTTGGCCGTAAGAAGATGGGAGATGGCCGTGATGGAGGGGTTCCCTGAAAGAATTCGAAGCGGCAGTGGCATCATAGATTTGCGCGTCGTAGGGTGTTTCGTAAGGGCTTGAGCTTTTGTATTGGTACTCTAGATCTGCTCCTCGGTAGTAGTACTCCCGATCATCATCGTATGGTGATCCTGGTGGTGCCACAAATCTCTGGTTCTGACGATGTGGAGCCCTCAGACTGTAGAGTGGAGGAGCAGATTCTCGAGGGTACGCAGGGATGTCGATGTGTTGCAATTGCGAAAGCTCCTGGCTATGGCGGTGGTGGGAGGGTTTTGGACTTGGGAAACTGGTTGCGAGATAATGAGCATCTTTGAAGTGCGTGCTGCCCCTCCAGAAGTGGGAGTTTTTCTTCATTCGCTGAATTCTCGTGAGCAGCCAGTTTGGGTCTCGATTGCTGGAAACCGTCACTCTTTGGTTGTGAAGGTCACACACCACTTTGTAGACACCTGCATTTGTATAACCAAGCATTTACTGATCAGGACTCAAGGTTTTGTATGCGTGGAAGCACATAACATTATTAAGCATAGAAAAACGCTACAAGAAGAATATAATAAAATTATAAGACTCTTAAACAGAAGCAAAAATAGACCAACAAGTTACACTTTCCACCGAAAACACCCCATCTGCATGGGTTTACACTGTTACGGGGCTTCACTAGCTCATGCATGAATCTAATAGTAAACCCGTTTTTCAAGAATTATTCACCTACTTGGTCCCTTAATTACTAAACTGTGAAGTTTTGTTGTACAACGTACTGACCTTCATCATTCTCAAGTTCTTCTTTTACTTTCTCCTTGCATTTTCCACAGCACAGAGGCACCATGAACTCAACAATCTGCAAGAATTAATCGGTACGCGCTTTGTTAGCATGTGTCCCAGTAGTATCAACGAATGCATTTTACTTTGCAACTGATTCTAACTTGGATTTACGGTAGCCCTGTGACAAATTTTACATAGAGCGAGAACAGATTTTTGGGTGTAACACAAAATCCAATGTTCACTAGTTGAGGAGCTTACAGGAACGGTGAAGCTTGTGTTGGATGGAGCTCTGTGAGTGACTGAGGGAAGAGCGTTGTACACTGTAACTGCCCGACGATCTGCAGTCACAGAAGGCTGCTCTGGGAAGTAGCTCCCCCGGCTGGACCTGCTCGACGTAGGCAGATCATTTTCAGTGAGCCTGCGATGGCTAACCGTTTTGATTTGTCGAACACATCCACGTTGATCAAAATGTGATTGTTGCTCTTTGGGCCTCTCTAGTAGCCATTGGGGCTCTCTACGTCCATAAAAATAAGCCTGCTCATAAACAAAATCCACGTACCGTAA
Organism: Pseudoscleropodium purum; assembly: GCA_963969395.1. NCBI lineage: Eukaryota > Viridiplantae > Streptophyta > Bryopsida > Hypnales > Brachytheciaceae > Pseudoscleropodium > Pseudoscleropodium purum. The sequence goes on from OZ017795.1 coordinate 38,857,879, forward strand.
GAACATTAAACTACTTTCACCCCCCAAAATTAAACAGAGAACGCACTTAGTGCTTGCAAAGTTTAAGTTAATTAATTACACACCCAATTAAAAGCAACAAACTAAGAAAACTGACACTATACACATACCATAATATATCCTACAATCACTACTAGAATTTCAAGGATTATTGCAACGTTTTTCAGCAAACATGCAGCAGTTTTAGGAACATGCTAGCTTAAGCAAAATAATGTGCAAAGTTCTTCAGCAAATATGTTCCAAAACGTTATTCACACTGGACACGTTGAATGCCAACTATTGAACCACGTTTTCGTGTTAATTACCAGACCCGTTCAAATGTTGCTGAAGGGGTGAATTCGATCGAGTAACCATAATCCTGCACTTAAGAACCTCAAATTAATATACAACAACAACAACAATACTTCCAAACTGTCGATCGATCGTACCTCAGAGATGATCTTCGACATGGTTGCTGCCAATTAACTCTCGATCAAGTGTTAACTCTTACTCCCTCTATCACTGTTGGAATTAAGCAAGTATGACGACACTGCTCCAGTTTCACAAGTGCGTACTAAATGGAACATCAATTTAAAGCTCAGGAAATCGAAGCCTAACATACGTACGTTCCTTCAACAGGACAGGATCGGACAGGGCAGGGTCTGACTGCAGTTGCGAAAGCCAAGTCAAGTAAGGAGACGCAGTTCAAGCTGACAGAAGAGGAATTGAATAGAGGAATGGGAATGGATTTTTGAAGCGGATATGCGGAAGGATTTATAAGAGGAAGAACAGACTGGTGGAATTGGAGGGTCCGTTGAAAGAGGCAATTTTTCAGTCTTGTTCTTGGAAGGGTGACCGAAGTACTTAATACGTGGCAGGAAAGGGAATTAATGGGCATGGAGTTGCTGGACCGACCAAGGCCGCCCCTGCGCTGTGAGTGGCTCCCGGTCTGAAATCTCGAGTGGGGCCTTTTCCTACCTGGAAAATCTGCTTGCTCTTGGAGGAAAGTACAAGAGCTTGGGTCCCGAGTTTGGGCCCTGCACTCAGTTCTAAAGCATGCGCAGCTCTCAGATCTTTTCCACCAAAAGGGCATCTACTCATCTCCCTTGTCTTCCATCTTTGTCTGTCTCTTGAAACTAGCTTGTTGAAAGCTAGCTGTGCAAGTACAAAACCGGCTGAGAGCAAGAGACTCACGGAGTCACGGCTCCATGAGCGAACAGTTTGCCGTATCTGCATGAGGCGGAGGAAGGCTTTTGCAGCACAGGTGTCAGCAGACACTGATGCGAAATCTTTCACGTCTTTGATTGCTTTTTTGGATACGTAACATAAGTGCACCTAGAATCAACACTACTTGTAGCATCTTATGATTCTTATCCTACTAACTCACTAGTAATATTACTTTAAGCACGCTTTGATCTTTTGTATTTTGTTGGGAAGTGGAAGAGGATTGAATTCCATCACACTTTAGCATGTATTGTTTGGACTAAGTATGAATATTATAAAATATCAAAGTGCTGCTTGTAGGTGTATTGAAAATTGACGTTTAGGTTGATTTTGTAGCATTTCAAATGTCATAAATTAGGACTCTGACACTTTAAGTACTATAGGAAAAAGTTCTCACATCAATTTTGGGCTGTCGATTATTAATATTATAGATCTATAATACTACCAACATGTGTCCTTTGTGAGTATTGCGCAATCTTCGTTGTACCTATAGTACTATATCCTAGTTTTTCACAAAAAAAGGGGGATGTCCAGATTTTAATTTTTAATAAACCTACCATAGTAGGAAAAAAAATTGGTATTTTGAGAGGACTTAATGGTGATTAGATTCCACTTGAAGAATGAGCTCAAAATGATTTCAATGTTTAAAAGAAGACTTGCGAAGGAGCCCTATTTGCATAAATATGGAAGAGATAAAATAATCTATTTTTAGATGACCCTAATGTGAAACATGTTTGCCTACTATGGAAACAGTCCACAAAAATTTCACCTTTAGATCATGAATTTGGGGTACTTGATAGTACCCAAAACCACTAAACTTGAAAGTGTTGATAAATTAGCAAATAGACTTTTAAATATAAAATTATTTTTAAATTCTTATTGAAAAATAAAGGTTATGATTACAATGGAAACATCCATCTTCAATATAAAAAATTCAGGTTCATTGGGGGTAGTTGTAAGAAAGGGTGGTCCTATTTTCTATCACTTTGAGTTGCGTAGTTTAGTTTTGCCATAAAATTTGGAGAATAAAGCCAATGTACTTGAATTTTTTATTGAAGATGAATAACTTGTTGATAAAGAGAATTATTTTTTTTTCAGAAATTTCCAAAGAAAATTAATAATTAAATTCCAATTTAGCTAATTTGTCAAACTTTGAGGTTTAGGGGTTTTTAGTACTGTGAAGTACCCATAATTAATGATGTAGAGCTAAAATTTGTGTGAGATATTCCCACACTAGATATTCATGTGCCTACCCAAAAGAAATTAAAAAAAACATTATTTTATGGCGTCCACATGCATGCAAACAAGGGTCCCTTGCGCGCGTACTTTTGAATAGTGAAGATGGTTTTGGCTTCATTTTTTTGAAGAAATCTAATCACCATCAAGTCCTCACAAATGGAAAATTTTTAGATTTTATTTATTCATTATTTTTTATTTTTTATTAATTTATACCTCGATGTATCCATTTTCTATGACAATTTTTTTTTTTTCAAACAGTAGTATTTCAGTACATACTAGTACTCATAGTACTTACAACAATACTCTTAGCCGTCTTTTTTCTTGATCAATGGTTGAGATTGTTTTGATTTGTAATTCTCATAGTACCATGCTGCAAAAAGTTTGTTTTTAGCAAAACGCTACAAAAAATAGATAGCCTTTCTTGCAACTATTCTTAGGTTCATACTTCAACAATTATAGCAGATGACAAGTCTATCATACTACATGTGACATAAAAAAGAATGAGTGTTTTTTGCAAACACCCTTAGATTCATGTCTTAATTGTAAATGTCGTGTTGTCAGAATCTAGGTTTAAGTGTTGTTTTGGGTCCAAATGAAGGTTTTGCATACTAAATACTGATGATTATGAGTGCACATATTGTAAATTCAATTGCAAGATTTTAAGGTAACTTGTTGAAGTACATCCTCTAAAAATTGAAAATTAAATTCTATTCAATTGTAAAGTGACAATGCTAGAATTTATAAACAAAATTTTTTCAAACTAGCTTGGAGGTGATGTTTCATTTTCCTAATTTTTAACCCCTAAATGTCCAAGACACAAAAATTGGGTGTCAACAATACTTTGAAGTTAAATTAAATCTAACCATATTGCTATTTTTTATAATTTATACTTTTAAGAAATTCTTCTTAAAGTCTAGTTTTAGCATCTAAAATTCGATTTTGAAAATAATTGATTATGATTTTTCTATTCAAGATTTTGTGCAAAGGTGTCCATGGCAATCTTGACTTTTTGTAGTGCTAACTGCTCTTGAAAATAAGCCTCAAATACATTAAATATTGAAGAAAAATCACATTAGAAATTTATTTTAAAAACTTATAAAAGAGATTTTGAGAAGCTACAAATTGATTGGACTTATGCATGTTAGGCTCTTTAATTAATTTCATATTTTTTTTGGTGACCAACTGTAGTCTAGATTTTGTCTATTTCCCAAAACCCAGGACTAAGTATAGGGGTCCTAAAATCAAAGGGAATGGTCAAATAGTCTAATGTTTTGCAGCTAGAAGTCACTTGTACGCTAAATTTTTATGGGATTTACTCAACAACTTTACTATAGAAACCAATTGTAAAACACTTCTTATATCCCAAAGATGAATTTGGTGGCATGTCCGTTAAATAATGCTATGAACGCATGATTGCTGTTCCAGTCCTACCTAGTATTCTAGGGGTATTTTCAAGACAATTTGGCAGGTTTATAAGAGCAATTTGTCATGCATGATCTAGACTTTTAAATGCAACAATTCACATATATAATATATCAATTCATTAATTACCGTGAAGCTTTTTACCAAAACAATTTGTCCAGTCACTACTTAACTAGCCAAATTACTAAGTTAAATGAGTATCACAAAGTCCCAGTCCTCTACAACAAATTGTCTCTATCTAATGCAATGGAAATGAGTGTGTGATGCAATACAATTTACAACATCAACATCAACAAGATAATTTATCCAACACACTATTCATGTAACCACAACATTTTAATAAACACAGCTACTCCTACAATTTGACCTAACTATCAACAAAAACCATTTGTCATACAGTATACTCCATCCGTTACTTAGTCAATTTGTTCCACCAAATATCTATTGCTTCTTCTAATTTCAGGCACAATACTCTTTTCAGTAATTAAATTGATAAGAACAATTTGTCTATACACTGTCTGTAGTGGACTCTGAAGTGCAATTCATCTGTAATACCGACCTACTGTGACTGAGCTACGTCAAGAACATCAACTGGCCTAAGACAAATTGTTAGTTAGAAACCCGGTTGTTATCCAGTCTAACAACCAAAAATTCAGACAATTCACTTCTATTCTACTGACTGTATTATAATTTCAGAAGTTCAACCATGAAACAAATTAACTTAATTCTATTCTGGACAACTGGTCTATCCACACATAACCCCGGATTCAATCACACATACACATATTCAAGACAATTTGACTTCATACATCAACAGCATAAGAAATAGTCAAATTGTCATACTTGGATCCGTTCTTTCGGCATCCAATTCTTTAATCTCCCAATTTTCACACAAATCAATTTTTAAAAAAAAAATATATATATATATATATATATATATATAGCATACACCACTGGACAATTCACTGTTGGAATGCTTTAGACAACTTGTCTCTAATTTCTTCTAATTTTTAGAAATTGGTTCTAATTCTTTATTATAATTTATAGCTATGACTTTGACAAATTGTCTACTCACAGCCCTATGCTAAATCTCTGGTACTTCTTTTTTTTCTACATAATTCATAGAATTGAAGCAGTCCGAACAACACAAAAATTATAAATAAACTTAACAAGACAATTGGTCAAAAGTACAAATTAAAATGCTACAAGAACTTATCTGTAAGTTAGCTGATCTGCATCACTGGTTCTGGCAAATTGTCTCAGTCTGCACGCTTACTCCACAGCATCCGCATCATCAACTAGTTGGCAATTCGTCTGCTTTGTTCGATTTACGAAAGACACACAGACAAATTGTCTTCCAATCCCGATAAATTGCTATTCATTTCCTCACAGTAACACTCCGACAATTTGACTCATATGTTCATGATACGAAAACTAATCTAGTCAATTTGTCTAAACATGAATCCACCACTACACAATTCCCATGAATTCACACAAACACAGCTTAACAGCGCACAATTATTCACAGACAACTTGTCGCATAATTCATTCAAACAACCACATATTCATCATAATTAAACTGCGCACAACTTACACCAAGAAATCACACACATACCGAATGCTCACACCACAATTCAGTCCAGTCACAGAATCAGTATAGTATCTGACAAATTGCTAAATATTGTTGTCCACTCACTGGCGCAAAACATACAAATTGTTAATTTTATAATTTTACAAAACCAAGATACAACCACCAAGAATACAATTAGTCACAAATAAATAAAGAGATCCAATCATTGGATACTCAAGACAATTTGTTAAATTGATTTACAGTTCAGAGGATCCAATCACTGGATCTTGACTGTAATTTATAAAATGCTCGATTTAGTCCAATCACTGGATCTAAATTCAAAGCTTATAGACAAATTGTTTATAAGAAATATTTCATTATTGACGAAGTTCAAAGTACATTAAGACGAGACAATTTCACAAAAGCTATTTGATAACCGAGAAAGTGAGAGAGACAAAATGACAAATTGCCTGACTATATGCAAAACTAAAGACAACTATTCAAACCCGAAGTGTAGAGTCAACTTGTCTTTTACCATCTCAAAACTTTTATGTTTTTCTTTCTAAATCCTTTCTAATCTGGCAATTTGTCTATTTTTCTACTCTATTGTGTGAACTCTTCGTCAATTTGTCTCTATTCACACTATTCATAGCAAATTGTCAAAAATTGAAAACTTCACAAGACTACACCAACTTTTTAGATTTGACATGTGAAAAGAGGATTGAAAGACTTCACATCACTTTTGTAGTTTTAACACCCTTATAATCAAACATTAGAATCTTTCAATCCATAAGTGATATTGTTGTATTTTCTTTTCCAATGCAATCTCTAACATTTCTAGTTAGAATTTGTATGGTTACAATTCAAATAGAATTGATACAACTTATCAAAATGTTGGTTTTTTGTTTAATTTAGAGCAAATTTGTAGAAGCTCAAAAAAGGCTTTTGGCATATAGGGGCTAAAAAAGGAATTGCTTGTATAGCCTACAACCCTAGCTACACCCTCACGGGGAAAAAAATCTAATGTTGAAAAAATAAGTTTAGAGCATATGATAAAAAATAAATAACAATAAATCTTTTATATTCATTCTTTCTTACTTTTTGTTAGAAGGCCAATTAGATTGACAAAAAATAATAAATTGCTAATAACTTAAAAATAAATTTGAAAAATGTCAATCCCACTACTGTAGTGAAAATGTCATAGTGGACAATATGCACTTTGTGCTTCTACTTTTTTCTTCTACTTTTAAAAATTAAGTCCAAAATGAACTTCAAATATTTATCTCTAATATTAAAAGATGTTAGTAAAATGAAATTTGTCATAACTTTCAATTTATTAGTTACAATACAATAATTCAAGTTTTCCATATAATTACATATCCACCTATATACTTAAAAATGAATCAAAGATATTTTACTTTATATTAAAGAAAAAAAATTCAATATTGCTTTGCTTGTTTGTGTACTTTCCAAATTAAAAAATCTTATAACTTTTGCAATATTTATCAAAATTGTGTAAAACACAACTTGATACGAAGAAAATATTGATTAGGAGCTACCCAAATAGTATAAAAAAATAATCAAAAACTGAAAGTCACTTGAGGTTCTGTGAAAGTTATTTTAAATCCTAGTTTTGGATCATATGAAAGGCTTTAAGAATTTAGGGTGATAACAAGAAAGAATAGTTGATTTTGTAGCATGTGGAATAGTACTTAGAGTAGCACAAGTTTTTAGAAAAATGTCTAAAAATAAAATTAATTATGGATAATCTGAATAATATTAAAAATAACATATTACCAAAAATTGAGACCTAAAAAAATGTAGATTAAAGTCATTCATGAAATAAATTGACAAGTTTTCTAAATTTTCTAAAGAAAATAATAGACACTTTGATGTTTAAATTATTGAAAATAGTAAAAACATTCAAATTTTCTTTCCATTCTTAAGAACTTTATGGAGATAAGTTTCTTCTAGAAAGATCATGAAAAAGTGTTTAAAAATTTGTGCAGCAAGGAAGCCCTATTTGCACAAACATGGACAATATAAAATAATCTATTTTGAGATGCCCCTAATACATAAGATGCCTGCCTAGTGTAGAAATAAACCACAAAATTTTTAACTCTAGATCATTAATTTGGGGTATTTAAAATTCTCCAAACCACTAAACCTAAAAGTGTGACAAATTAGAAAAATAGGCTTGTAAACATAAAACAACTTCTTAAAATTTCTAAAAATAAAATATGTAATTAGAATAGAAAGATCCATCTTTAATAAAAAAAAAATTCAAGTTCATTGGGTTATTCTTCAAAAGGTATAGTGGATGACAAGCCCTACACTATGAGTAGCATAAAAAAGATTGGTCTTTTTTGTAAGCACCCTTAAACCCTCAGTGCCCAAGGGGACCAAAAGTGTCCTCACATAACCTAGTTTAGAAGTTCAATTTGAAGTGCAATAACTTTTTCTTCCAATGTCTAAATTCAATAAAATTTGTTGGAAAATCGACATCCTTTCTTCTATTTTAGGTGGTAAAATTTTCAGATCAATAGAAGATGCATTGATTTTTTGGAAATCATTCAAAGTTCACTGGTTCAATTTGAGGTCACCCAATTGCATTTTGATGACTACAACTTTTGGGGGCTTGTATTTCCTTCATCTAATGTTTGTTTTCACTAAAATTTGTTGGATTATGTTTTTTTTGTTATTGTAAAAATATTCTCATGCCAATCCAAGGTGTTTTGAATGTTTGGGAGCAATTCAAAGTTCAAAATCTGAACATTTTGGGATTATGGTGAAATTTTGTGGCCTATTTCTTCTTCATACAATGTCCATTTCCAATCACTTGGGGAGGGAAGTTGTGCAAACTAGTCTAGTTTCTATAAATAAAATTTCATACCAATCAAAGAAGTTATGAGTGACTAAAAAGAATTTTAGTAGAAGGAGGTTCAACCTCAAATGTGTTTTAAGCAAATTTTCTTGCTACTATGTGACATTTTAAAGTAATTTTGCAAGCACAATGAGTCAATTGAATGATATTTTTTTTACCAATGTATTTTTATGCTAGTTTTGAAGCACTTTACAATCTAATTTTTTTCATTTGAGTAGGTTTAGAAATCTAATTTCCCCTCCAAATTACTGTGCTACTAGAAAAATTTCAACATCCTTTTCTATACTAAAACATTACAATCTTGCAATCTATATAGCCAAATGGCTTAAATTTGATTCATGTCATTTACAATAGGTACATTGCAAGATTGTGAGATTGAAATTTCTATACCTTAGTGACATTTTAGACCATAGCACTTCATAAGCAATGAAGACATTTTGATGTTTTTAAACACAAAAAGGCCTTGGGCCTTGAAGGTTTACCCTCTAAATGCCCTAGGCTTTTTTTGAGCTACTAGGAATTTGCTCTAAATTGAACAAAATGCAAACATTTTGATAAGTTGTATCAATTTTTTGAATTCTAACCATGCAAATTCAAACTAGATATGTCATAGATCATATAAAAAAAAAAAACACAACAATATCATTGATGGATTGAAAAATTATAATGTTTGATCATCAGAGTGATAAAATTGTGAAAGTGATTTGAAGTCTTTCAATCCTCTTTTCACATGTCAAATAAAAAAATATGGTCACCAAAAAAATATGAGGTTAAAGGATATAACACGCACAACCCCAATTAATTTGTGGCTTTCCATAATCTCTTCTACAATTTTTAAAATGAATTTCTAATGTGAATTTCTCTCCAAGATATAGTGTATTTGAGGCTCGTTTCCAAGAGCTCTTAACATTGTGGAAAGTCAAGATTGCAATGAACACCCTTGTACAAAATCTTGAATAGAAAAATCATAATCAATCATTTTCAAAATCGAATTTTGGATGCTAAAACTAGACTTCAAAAAGTGAAAAAGGACTTTTCAAAAATAAAAACTATTAAAAATAGCAAATTGGTTAGATTTTATTAAATTTCAAAGTATTGTCTACACCCAAATTTGGTGCCTTGGACATTAAGGGATTAAAGATTTTATCTCTTTAGAACCAATGAGATTGTATCACCTAGTATTCCTTAAAAACAAAATTTTCTAGATTTATATGAGATTTTTGTTCAAGAAAGAATGTGTGATCAAAGGTTTAATAAAGGTTGGTCACATTAGAACTTTAAAAGACTTTCAACCCCTTTGGAGGGCTATGAGTTCCCGGGACTGCTAGCGTTGGAGAAACAACCTCGCAGTAGCTTGCAATTGGTGCCCGACGTGGCATGGTGACTGCTACGTCACTAAATTTTTTTTTTAAATTAAATTTTTTTTCCTACTTTTTTTTGCATTCTAAATTTTTCAATTTTTTTTTCTTCAAAAAAAACAAATTTGACAACAGTTGTTCCCAATCTACTAAGGAAATAGCATCAGGAGAAAAGGCCTGAAATGGCCCTCTAGCCCTCCCAAATCTCTTCTAATGTTTGTAACATAATTAAAAAAGAAATTGTAAATGATAGAGTCTTGCTTGTAGAATTGATTCCTACAACTTATTGCCTGAAATGTACTCCCTCTATTCCAAAATGATCTTCTTTGACAAAATATGTCAAGTTAAAGTTGAAAATAATATTTTTATAAATCCATTTGAGTTGTAAGTAGAGTTTGATGCACTCTTGTTGTTGCGGAACTTTGTGTTTTGAATTAATTTTTCAAAATGTAATTTTGGGACAATATAAAGTGGAGCATTATGAAAGAGCAATGGTAGCCATTGATTTCCTATAATGATTACATACAGCACCTTACATGTAATTATAAAGTCTCATGGTTTATTGGCTCAATTAGAGGTGTCAATCAATTTTAAGAATCTATGCAATAGGCAAGTAATAGGATTGACATAATTCTCAAGCATCCATTGTTGAAAAAAAGTCACAACTTTTGTTAATTCCTAAAGGACCAAACTCTATTTGGTAGAATATAGCGATTTTGGACAACTCACTTTGAATGGAATTTTTATTTTTTTTCTTTGAAATTTTCACACAATATGTATTCAAGGAGTAGCATTAAGGCCCAACAATTTTTGTAACTTTTGACTACATGATTAAAAAGTTACTATATGATATGTAATCTTTTTTTTGAGTTGGACAATTTGGGTAAATTAGAAAAAATCGCCTTTTTTGTAAACAAAAATTTGAAGTTGATTTTCTACAATTATATATACATGAAAAACTTTGAATCATTCCATTTTGATCAATGAGTCAAAAGTTATGAGGATTTTTTATTTGTGGATAGTTATGGATTCTCTACTCTACAATAAACTTTGAAGTCCTTTATCTTACCTAATTTTCAATATTTTTGGAAAAAAATACAAACCTTAGATGTAGATTGTTTATTACAATATTATAACCATTGAAATTAACATTTTTTCAATTCCATTACTAATTCTTAGCAATTTGGTATTTTGAATCATTCTCTATTTATTTCTACTTATTATTTGCCTATATGTTCTACAATTCCAAATGATCTGAAATTTTTCAAGCATGTAGCCAACTTGCCTTAAAAAATGAATCCAAAGAAATAACACCAACATGGATAATTTTTTAATACAAATGTGACCTTGTGAAGTGCAACTACCTTGTTTTTTGCAAGGTCAAGAACAAAATTTTTGTCAATTCAAACATTCATATCTTGCAATCCACACTGTCAAAATTTCTGAAATTTTTTCCACATCTTTTCAAACTAGCATACTACAAGATCATATAGTTTTATGTATCTAAATTTTTTTTTTTCTAAAATTTGGTACTTGAACTAGAAATGCTAATCCTAGAGTGTTTTTGTTGAAAATGTAGTCAAGGAACTTTAGAGATTAAAGAGGTCTTTTGTTCTATTTTTGGATCATAGATTTATTTAGATAGCATGTGCATCATATTTTTTGATACTAGGAGATAATTCAAAGCTAATTTAGGAAACGTGCAATTAGAAGATCATTTTAGGACGAAGGGAATACAACCTCTATTTATGAGAAGCTAGGATTCATTAATTTCAAATAATAACTATAGAAAAGTGACCTTTCCATCAATCATGTCAAATTTCATAGGTTGAATATTTTTTTTAGGTTGGCTATATTTGTATTTTTTGACTTTTCGTACTTCGTTTAAGGTCTTTGTTTCTCTATAAGAATTCAAAATTTATCATAATGGATGAGGAAGGAAAATTCTTTACTTAAGATGTATATGGCTAGAACATATAAGCCAAGGGTTAGTTTTTGCACTACTAGGATTTGAGTGTTTTATGATTGCAAAAAAATGACTGAGAATAACTAGCGACTGCTCGCAATCATATTCTAGGAGTCCTAAACTTTGTGGAAAAATATGATTGTAAAATATGACTAGTAGTCATATTTTGCCTTTTTACACTACAAGTGTATAATATACATCCATTGAGAACAACTAACATTTTATAGGGAATGGTATGGAATGTATTACAGAAATACCAGTCATATTTGTCAATCATATTTTTACATATATGACTATATGCAGTCATATTCTATAGTCATATTTTTCTAGGTTCACATTTTTTTTGAAGTTTTTTTTAGGCAACCTCCTAAAAATTTGGGCAACCTAAAAAAAATGTAAATAAACTTTTGCTCAAAATTGTAAAATCCTAGCCATTGTTTTTTGGGGATCTTGAAATCCTAGCTGTCATTTCTTAAGGTTTTAAAACCTTAGCCGCCACTTTATTTGCTTCATCTTCTTTATTTTTGTTGCTTTTTAACTCTTGTTTCTTCTTCCTTCTTTTGTTTTTTAAAATTCTAATTGCTGTTTAGTTGTTGAATTCTAACTCTTGTTTCTTCTTCCCTCTTTTGTTTTTTGAAGTTCTAATTGTTGTGTTGTTGTTGTTTTGTTGTTGAGGTTCTAATTGTTTCTTAGTTGTTACTAATCTGTTGCTTCTTACATTTTAGTTGTTGTTAGTTTGTTGTTGTTTCATAGTTGTTGCTAATTTTTGTTGCTTTATAGTTGTTACTAATTTGTTATTGTTTCATAGTTGATGTTAATTTGTTGTTGTTAGTTAGTTGTTGCTTCTTTGTTGTTGTCTCTTAATTTTTTTTATTTTTAATTGTTGTTAGTTTGTTGTTGCTTCAAAGTTGTTGCAAGCTTGTTATTGTTTTTTAATTGTTGTCTCTTAATTATTGCTTCAAAATTGTTACTTCAAGGTTGTTGTTTCAAGATTGTTGCCTCAAGTTGAATCTTAACTCTTGCTTAATTGTTGTCTTTTAGACATTATTTTCTATTGTTTGTTATTTTTTTGCCTCTTATTATCTTTTATTACATCTTAACTTGTCTTATTCTTATTTCTTATTGGTTTTTAGTTTTAGTTTTTGTTGCCTCTTGTTATATCTTATCTTTTATTTCTTACTATTTTTTAGTATTAACTTGACCAAAAAAATGACTCATTGTAGTCATATGCTACATCAACTAAAATATGACTCACTATAGTCATATCCCACATCACTCAAAATATGACTCACTATAGTCATATTCCATATCACTTAAAATATAAGTCAAAATATGATTCACTGTAGTCATATTCCAAATTACTTAAAATATGACTCATTGCAATCATATTCCATAACACTCAAAATATGACTCATTGCAGTCATATTCCACGTCAACAAAAATATGATTGAATTGAGTCATATTCCATGTAGGATTTTTTTATTTTGCCTAGGCACCTTATGAGAAAGTCAAGCCTCCAAGGATGGTCAACATATATGGCATGTTGGCAAAATATGTCTTAAAATGGTTTATTATACTTCCAAATCCATATGACTGCAAATATGACTCACTGTTCATATGATTAAAAGTGAATGACTCAACCTAGTCATATCATAAATCATCTACAAGGATTTTTACTTGAGTCTCATTTCTTGATTTTGTGACTCACTGTAGTTATATTTTGTAGTCATAAAACACTCATTTTCTTGTAGTGTTGGTATACCTATAGACAATACTTTGAAAATTAATATCTTATTCATATGGGCTCCAAACAATAAATACTATAATGCATTGAAACCCTCTTTCACATGACAATCCAATCCAACTTCATAGACACAATTCATGATAAATAATAATAACTACAACTATACTAATTCAAACTATCAAGTCAATGTTTCATTCAATTGTAGAAAATTTAAAATGCCATGATATCAAGTGATCAAATACAAAAACTTTGTTGACAAAAGTTGTAAAGTACAAAAAAATAAACATTTGTGAGGGAAATTTTTTAATTTATTTATAGACTATCAAATACAACATTTTGAAATTGGGTATGTACTGTACATAGACTTAATTTTTTGGGTAGATACTTAAAAATTTGTCCACCTTCTTGTGCTTCTAATACAACTTCAATCCAAGTAGGCATACTAGCATAAAACTTCTTACACTCATCTACAATGATAGAAGCATAAGCTTCTTATACACGGTTCCACAACTCATGAAGATTGTTTGAAGTAGTTGGATACACTTCAATCACTATTTGATGATAGTCCACATATATTCAATGAAATTGAAGTCAAGTGATTGAGTAGGCCACTTCACTCCATAATAGAATATGGTTTTTTTGGGACCATTTCTAAATAATTTTTGCTAAATATGTGTAAAGATACATTGTCTTGTTGAAAAATAACTTCATCAAGATCAAAGTCGAAATCTATCAAAGTGCTCAGCAATTCCTCTTGCAACAAGTCAAGATAACCTATGGCATTTAGTATGCTACCAATCTTGTAAGGACTACCTATAGTCATAGTTCTATAGTTTTAGATGCTCAATAGTGCAAATTTTGGTTATTTTTCAAATTTTCTATTGTACTAGTGCATCTAGAGTAGTAAAGCGTGCCTTTTACTAGTTAAAATGGATTTTTACAATTAGAATCTATAGTTAGTGTATGGATGAATGGAGTGCAGTCAATAATGGCGGTTATTCAATAGTCAGCGGAACCCATTGAAGTTGGGCTGGTGGCGGACAATTGCTCTCACTCTGGAAGAGGGACTAGAGCTCCTGCTATGGTGAAGCCGGCAATTTTAGAATTGATTGTTGGAGTGTGCAATTGTTGTGGTGATCAGGTCTTTGAGAGGAATTAATGTTTACGGTGTTTATGTGTGATGTGGTAACTGTGTGTTTGTGTTGGATTGATAGATGATATGGAGTGGAGTTGGGAAGGAGTGAGAAACAATTGTAATGTCTTCATGCTGGAATATAATGCGGAATTTACTGTTGTAAAAATTTGTTGTGTTCAATTGAGTTTAGTTGGTTGTTTGTACCAAGTCTGTAATTTGGCAATTGTTGTGTGACTGTGGATGAGTTTGTAATGGGATTGTGATTTTCTATTGTATGAGAATGTTGGGCTGTAAAAAAATCAATAGGATTTGCATGGAAGGCATGGTGGGTGTGATGTTCATAATTGTTATGCTATGGTGTGTTTTTTGTTTTGAGTTTAATAGTATTCTATGGGATGACTGAGATCAAAGATTGATATTGAGTGATTCTATAGTAGCAAATCAAAAGAATTGAGAGAATGAGTGATATTACAATGGAAAGAAAACAATTTAAATTAAAAAAAAAGAAATGCAAATATTGTTATCAATTGAACAATCAAAAGGTGAGATGTCAAACTGTGGAGAAGGTTTCAATGGAGGAAAGTAAAAATGAGAAGAAGAATACAATTGCAGCAAAACCAACAGAAGCCGTAAGTCAAAGCAATAGTACCTGAACAAGTTGTTGGAGGAATCAATAGAAGTTGGTACTAGAGCAGTTGGTGAGAAGCCATGGAGCAATGGAGAATAAAATTAAGCTATAGGATTTCCAAGTGAATTGATAAGTTTCCCATTCTAGCTATAATTATAATAAAATAGTTTGTCCATTGTGTTTGTGAAGTTGGGAATATTCCATGATTTTCCTTCAAATTGTGCACAACTTGGGGTTAATTTAGTCCATCACTTTAAGAATTACCTATAGCACCATACTTCCCTGTGTACGAACTCGTAGCTATAGAGTTTTTATTATAATTTAATCTATAGTAATAACCAGACTACACTACCTATACCTCTTGCTATCACATAATTCTAAAGCATCAATGAACCTCTATTGTGTTTTACTATTTGTTTGTTAATTCAAATTGGATGGTTCTTCTTAATACTAACCCAAGACCAATTCAACTCATCAGAGTTGAAACAATTGACCCTTAATTCATCACTAAAAAAACATTCTTCCAATCGCTCATTGTTCCATCTCTATGCCATTGAGCAAATTCTAACCTTGTGTCACATTTTTGGTAGACAAATCCAACTTAGAAACCTTTATAAATGACTCTAAACATGCTTTTTTCAAGGCACTCTTCATTGTTTCAACAAAAAAATCAATTCCTAATACACTTTTTCATTTCTCTTGTTGCCTCTATTGCACTATCAATCCCACCTATAGTAACCAAAGGTATTGTAACTTGCCTCTTCCAATGTGTCAAAGTATGCCGATGCCTCGCTTTAGGCATGACAATGTATCCAAAATATTTCTTCCTAATCCTATTCACTATAGATTGTGACAAACCAATAGCTGGTACAACTTTTCTAGGACTCATGTACTTCTTAAGTAAAAATACTATGTTCAATTTTTCTACGTAGTTCCTAACAACCTCTCTACACACATTAGGAAGCCTCTATGTCTTTAATTGAACGCCCCCCCAAAAGTAACTAAAAAATGATTACAAAAGTTGTTAGTCAATTAAATCAATAAGGTAGGACCACCCATTCCTACCCAAAACTCCATGTCCAACTTGTAGGGTTTAGTTATTTCTAACCAAGGCTGGAAGAGATTTCCAACCAAAGCTTGGAATGTGTTTTTTCTCCTTTTTAAAGGTTTGGAATAATAAGTTTAAGACACATGTCCCAAAGTAATGAGCAAAAAAGTAGGAAGTATTGAGTAGGAAAGTAGTTCTTGAATGATCGAAATTGGAAGAGTTTAGACATTTACTATAGGTTTGGAACACTTTTTATCTCCTAAAAATTCATAGTAAATTGATTTAAATTAACAAAGTTTCCAATTTTTTTGCAATCCCTGTCACTTCTATCTTTACACATAGGAAAATATTTATTTTGCCTTATTCTACTCCACATCATGTCCAGAATTGCTTAAGTGGTCAACTATGGGTGGTTCTACCTTATTGAGGCACACTTCTTCTCTTGAACCCCACAGAGAGGGCGGCAATTGGGTACACGTGGCATGATTCTACACCTCCACCTCATCATTTTTCTATTAAAAACTTGCTAAGGTAGAAATACGGACACACTGCATTTCCAAAGTTCACAGACATGAACATGGACTGAATAGTTTGAGTTATTAGTGCACGTTATACTCAGTTGCTATCAAGGTGATATACCCCAAATCGCATTGCATTGTTTCAGTTTAGGGTTGCGAATTTCTTACTTGGACGGAGGAATCGAGAAGCTCCGCATTGCGTCGCTCTGTAAGTTGTTACGACATTTATACCAAAATTTTGCACCAATTTTGGTAAGAATCGACTGCGCAATTCTCGATTACTGGCGATGGCGACTTTGCTGCTGCGTCCCGTGCGATCATTGTGTTCTCGCACAACCAATCCCGCGGCCTTTCGACGTCCGTGCGCCATTGCTGCTGCTGTGACTTCTTCGTCGCATCGCGTGAGCCAGTGGCTCCACACTTCTTCAGTGGCGTGCCCGCCGGCCACAGCTGCTGTGTATGAAACCCTAGGCGCTCCTGATCAGGTCCTCAGGTTGGTACCCTGTTCCTGTTTCTGTTTACCCTTCTTTCCTGTAGTTTTGTTAATGTTTTCGAAGCTGTATGTTTTTTATCCTCCGGGTCTTTTAATATATCTTGGTAATGTGGATCATTCATATAGTGTTTTTGAGTATTCACTATGCGATCAATGAATTACTTTTTTGAGAATCTTGTTGAGCAGCCTCTGAATTGGCATGAAATGGAATCTTCGACCTCTTAATTTGCAAAGTTAAGCTCAATCTGAACAATTGAGAGCTTGGCCAGTAGTCCATCGTCTTCGCATTTGAGAGTATGTCAGAGTTGGATTTGTCTACTCTAAATAACAAAAGTTGTGATGCCATTACTACTGTGTGCCTAGTTTTGCTGAATCTGGTGTTGTTGGAATTAGACTCTCAGCATATGGATGCTGTTAGAAGGAAGTCTGTAGTCATCCCCCTTCCGCCCCCCCCGAGGCTCTTAGTTCCTTTTGGGATATGTGCACCTGAATGCATCCAAGTAAGTGTGGTTCTTGTTATTTGACTGCCTTAATTTTTGTTGGATTGTTGGTGATTGAAAAAGATTCTCAGCTCGGATTTTTGGATTTTGTTTGAGTACACTGAGAATTTCCAAAGTGCGAATTATAGGTGTACTCAAAATCAAAGAATTTATAGGGTTTGTATCGGGGTAAGGGTTGCAATTAGGTGTACTGACCTTGACCACTTTTGCACAACCCTTGGAGAACATTGATTTTGCACTCCTTGATCAATGTCCCCTGAATGATTTTCAGAGGCATTTGAGGAAATATGATCGTTCGTTGAACGACTTCATCTCAGAGCGTGACTGGGAAGGATGGGACTGATGCGAGTATATTCTTGGGTGCGTGTAGATTGGTGCAAATGGATGGTCGGGATTTAAAAGATGGAGAAGTGTGTGTCAAAATGTTGGCTGCCCCTATCAATCCATCTGACATCAACCGGATCGAAGGTACACCATTTATTCTATCCATTTCTTTTATTGTGTCATTAATGATTTAATGTAACACGAAAATGATGTGTTATAGAGTAAATGCATCTCTCTTTCTAAATTTACCTTGGAACCACTATCAAGAAGCTTCTTAATAAACAGTCAATGAACATGTGCCAAACATGAGATCCAAGGCTGAGGAAATCCTTTTCATCAATATATACGCTAATACATGTTGTTCATAGTTTATCATTGGTCTGTGAAATGCTATATTGTATACTAAATAGAATAAATGGTAAGTGGTATAGCGTCTCAGGCCGTACTCCCACTCTCAAAATAAATCCGTGGTACTCCCGCAGTTTTCCACCAGAAACCACGGATTTATTTTAAGACATAGTATCAGAGATCTCGGCACTGTCATGGTGGAATTTTGAACTATCAAAATTACTTGGGAATTCTTATGCCACCTTTTTTCTGCCAGTGCAGAGTTTTACCAAGTAGTTTTCCCCTCAGCTTCTTCTTCATAGTTAGCAATTTGAATTTTTAGAATATCTTCACCAAAACCCCCCCCCATTAGATTCACAAAGTTAATTGACATTTTATTCATATGCTCCTCATGTTGATGTTAAAGTCATGCTACTGGTGTCACAATGAAAGCCAGTGTGATGTTATTGTCATTGTCATTAAGTTGATCTAACAAGTGGACATTAAGTTTCCATTTACATCTAACGTGGGATCTTTTAAGATGGTATGCTTCTAAAGTCCAGACTAGTGATCGTCTTCAATTTGAATGTTTCCTGAGGTCAGTTTGCCAGAATACTTGTTGGTTTTCCAGTTTGCTACATTGCGTATTTTGAATGATCGCAGGGACTTATCCGATGCGACCATCAATTCCAGCAGTGGGGGGTACTGAGGGCGTTGGAATTGTCGTAGCTGTAACGCCAGGAGTGCGGAACTTGAAGGTTGACGATTGGGTTATTCCCTCTCATCCTCACTTGGGTTAGTCTCCACTTCAAGGATGCAGTCATGGATTCTCATATTAGGAGTAAGCTGGAAGACTCTAATTTATAGTCTAATTTGTACTATTGAGGAATTGGAGGACACTAATACATTATGTTGAAGTTAAGAGCTGTAAATTCATATAGTCCTCATTGTAAGTTATTGTTTTTGTGATACAAATGGTGTTAACATATGTTAGTATCATGTTATTATTACATTAGCCTTAACTTGATATTCTTCCTCCAGGTCGAAGGCCCCTAAGACCTCCAATCCTGATTTCGATTTGCACTTCAGAGACACTCATAAATCACAGACCCTACAGAGTGGAGCCACTGTTTTTTTTTGCAAGTTTAGAACAGCCGTAGGCGGTGTTGCTCCTCCTGCTTAGGATTTACGGACTAATCAATAATTTACAGAAAAGGGTCTCCTAGACATTGATCTTGTTGACCTTTGGCCTTTTTAAAATACAGTAGTGCCTCCATATTTCGAATAGGACTTCGTCGGCTTTGTTCCTTTATAGAACGTCGGTTTTGGTTCTCTGTACTACTCCTGTGCCAATTTATATATCTCACCATAATTATTGGTGCTTACAGGCACGTGGAGGACCCACATAGCACAAGAGGAGAGTGCTTGGTGCAAAGTGGGTCAGGATGTACCTATGGAGTATGCTGCGACCGTCTCTGTCAATCCTTGCACTGCGTTGCGTATGCTTGAGGACTTCGTGGACCTAAAAGCTGGTCAGCGCCAAAAATTAAATGCTTCAGATCTTTTGGCAGATGTAGGAATTGCAAGACAGGAGGATGATTTCTTGAAGGAATAATAAGTCAAATAATACTCTGAAGGTACTACCACGTAATAATTCGGTAATATCAAATTTGTTGTCCTCCTTTTGTGTTTGAATGTAATTTACGCTCTCTCGTACAAATTAGGTTGTTATTATTCCATGTAATGATGTGGATTGAAAGAATTGAAAGTGCCGCAGCAGCTGATGGGTGGACCGTCGTTGCCAGGGGATGTTGTTGTCCAGAATGGGGCAACGAGTATGGTGGGCCAATGTGTCATTCAACTAGCGCAACTTTGTAATGTACAGACTTTAAATCTTATTCGAGATAGGTATGTTCAACACAATGAAACGTACGGTAATGTGCTCTGTGAGTCTTGCTGATGTCTTAATGTGCATGATTTCTTACGTTTGCACTGTGCTTTCATTAAACATCTTGCAAGACTTAAGAGGATCGTTATTTCCTTGGATTGTTCTTTCTCCTCGGTTTTTCTTCATAATAATTGCAATCTGGAGCTAGACACACTTGCGTCTCGTTGATGTCATGCTCATTATTATCAGATCGGGAGTGAGCGAAGTGAAGGAAAGACTGCTGAGCCTTGGTGCTGACCACGTGCTTACTGAGGAAGAGCTGGGCAAGCTTGACAAGAAAACGTTCTTGGTATTCTTTATTCTCTACCATGTGCTCGCAAATTAGCTCGCTTGATCGGAGGTTAGATTAAATTTTAAATTTGGAAATTCTATATCTTCCTGGTATAATGAGAATTTTATGGACATAGTTCAATCACCCAATAGATATCATGGCTTTATGGTTGTCACCAGCTTCCTGTTTGTCGATGAGCTCGGCAGCGATTATATTTCACGCTTTGTACCATTCAATCTGTGCTTGGACATTGTACAGAAGGAACTTGGAGCGGAAGCAAAGTTGGGTCTCAATTGTGTAGGCGGTTCTGCTGCAACTGCTGTTTTGAAGCTATTGGGGTAAGTTCACTAATCTAGAAGTCACGAGTTCATATCGTTTTCATGTTCTTGCCACTCAGTGGAATCTTTTGATGTTTCTAAGCTTCCGAAGTCGCTAGCAAATGGATGGTCATCCGTTCTACCGTATTGCAGCTTTGGAACACACATCACATTGACTCCACTTGAGGTTCTACTTTCTTTTTTAATTTAAAATAACCAAATTAAAACTTATTAATCTATTGACTCCAGTAACTTAAATTTTCAACCTCAAGTGATGACACAAAAATCTGAATTCAGTTGAACCAGATTTTTACTCGATTATGGAAGTGCTCATTTCTCTGTTTATGCTCTGAATCTCAGGGATGGGGGCACTTTGGTAACGTACGGTGGAATGTCTAAGAAGCCCATCACCGTTGCTACTGGCCCTTTAATTTTCAAGGTGAGCTCATTCGTAGTATTGAATTGAAATAGTTTAGATAAGCCTCATTTGTTTCCGAATTGATGACCAAATGAATATCTATATATGTGTGCGAATTCGACTTGGTTAATCTTTTGACATTCTTTGACAGCTTGACCAATGATGATAATGTTATCCTTCTAGCCAGATTGAAACCCTGTGCCTTTCTTGTGCACACTCTAGCCTACATATCATGAGGTGCAACAGTGAACTTTTACAAATGTAGGTGTAATTATGCCCCTAGTTTGTCCAAACGGTGACAAGTGTTACAGTGTTATGTTGAAAGTAGTCTTGATTTGAAAGTGATTCCCAGGATATTCGGCTACGTGGGTTCTGGCTTGGGAAGTGGAAATCAAAACACTCTAATGAAGACTTCGCGGTAATGACCAACAAGATTCTTGGACTGGTTCGGGATGGCAAGTTACAATATGCGTAAGTCACCGCTTCTCCCATTATCAAAGTCTGATATTCAAGTTCCTGGAGATCATGTCTTCCCATACGGAACTGTAGAGACGTAGAATGTGTGAGAGATATGCTCAGAAGTCCTGGAGTTTTGCGATCCCACAAGCTAAGATTTTAAGAAATGACTTAACTAGTATTAACTCGATACTATACAGCAAATACTTACTAAACATTAAATCAGCATTGACTTACCATAATCTTAACTTTGATCTAATGTTCTATTATACTAACATTATTTTATCACTAATAACATTGTGAACCTAATAGGTATCCTTTTGAGTAACTATGCGTGTGAGGGCAGTTGGTGACATGGGAGGGTGTGGTGTCTCAGAATTGAGAAGGTTCCATTCGGAGATTTCAATAGTGCACTCAGTAAAGCAATGGGCAAACACGGGAGCGCATCCAAACAGGTTCTTGTCTTCTGATGGCATACTAGCGACATGTTTATGCTCCCTTGGAGATGAGAGTTGCAAAACCAACGCTTTGTGGTACTGACGGTGAAAGCATGGTAGACGATCATGGAGAACAAATTAATGCAGCTGCAAATAGTCTTTGGTTCTAGTGTGCGGCAGGGTTTCTGAATGCTGTTGACATAAACTCACTTGTGCCCTTACAATATGGTAGGCTGAAAATCAGTAGCCTGTGGAGAGATCGAAATTGCGAGTATGCTGAATGAGGACACGGTGTTGTGCTTTTATGCAACATGATGTCCCGGTGATCTGATATCATTGAATTGTGTAAATTTTTTGTATCAAACTGGCAACTGCAGAGAGTACAAACATTGCGTGTCCAACACTTGCAGACTTTATCTCGTAACTGGTTATTAACTAGTGTTTATATATATTTGTGCACTTGTCTGTAGTAGAGAGAATAAGTGTGAATACTTCTATATACGAGTGACTGAGGTAAATAGACCATTTTTGTAACCCAATTGAGTGACATACGCATTGATACAACGATGTTTGTTTGCTTCCTAATGTTGTCAAAGTTTGAAGTGATGCAAATACATAAGGTAGAAGGCTCAGAAAGCGCCCATCTAAGGGAAAGACTCTGTGCAAAAATGGGTGGACCCAAAGATTTTTCACATTTTCGTGGAAGAAATAGAAATGAAGAACACAGTAGTTGAAATTCTAATTTTAAATTTCTGATTTGGAATGAATAAAATATGATTAATCATAGTTAGAGGTGCCTAGGTTCTTATTAATGTTCATAGATGCAATTGTAAGCAATCAAAATATGCCATGGAATGGAGCTAGTGAATTTATGAACAATCCTAAGCATGGCTTTGAATGGAGTCAATGAATCTGAAAATGATCCTCTATACATTTCCATTCATTTCAAACCCAATTGTAAATCAAAATTTCTTGTAAATGCTAAACACCCCAGGGTTTCCTCATATAGTTTCCTCATATAGTTTCAAACTCAATTCAAAGTGTTGTAACTTTTGCATCTAATGTCCAAATTCAATACAATTTGTTGGAAAATTTGTACTCTTTCTTCTAGTTTGTGTGGTAAAAGTTTTAGATCATTCCAAGATGTATAGATTTTTGTAAGCCAATTGAAGTTCATACTTAGATTCAATTTAAGTCCACCAAACTATATTCAATGGCTACAATTTGGGGGGTTTGTAACTCCTTCATTCAATGTTTGTTTTCAAAAAAAATTGTTGAGTTATGTTCCCCTTGCAATCTATTGGTTGTTAAATTTTCATGTCAAATCAAGTTTTGAATAGTTGGGAGCAATTTGAAGTTTAAAATCCCCACATTTTTGGATTATAGTGAATTTTGGTGGCTTGTTTCTTCCTCATACAATATCTATTTCCAATAATAGAATTTAGAAAAGTTGTGTACACTAGTCTATTTGTGTGGTTGAAATTTCACATCAATCGAAGAAAATATGAATGATTGAGAAGCATTTTAGTAGAAGGAGTTTCAACCTCAAATATGTTTTTTGCAAATTATCTTGCTATTTTTTGACATTTCAAAGTCATTTTGTAGACTTCACCAAATTGAGGCCTTTATTATGAGTAAAATCACATATGATGATGAACCATGTCACCTACTCAATAGCCTAAAATCACACATATGGGATGGCAATTTGTTACTACATAAAGTCATTTTCATTTCTACATCCCTATGCATTGTTTTAGGCACTTCTATAGGGGCGGTTCTTAATGCCCAAACTATTTTCAAGCCTCCTCCTATACAACATGGTGGTAGATTGAGAGTGAATGGGTTGATGTCAGGGTAGGAAATTATAGTTTTAAGGTTGCCTATATAAATTTATAAAAAGATTTTTGAAAATATGAATCTCATCTTGTAAAAAAAATCATGCATCACTCCTAATAAGTAATAATTATCTTTATTGAAATAATTCTTTCAATGATATTCACCTAAAATTGAACTTATTATAGGGTGTTATTGTAATAAACCAATGTTTATTATGGCATAAATGAATTTCTACAATGAAATTATATTCCAATAGTGAAAATGATATTCTAGTAATATAATTGTATTTACAATGACAATGATTTACAAAGGGACCAATCTACCATTTTGGATTGATATAATTATTTCCTCCAAATTCAAAAATAGAACCATGAGAAGTTCTTTTGTCTTGAAATTCTAATGACCATGTCACATTATTTAGATTAAGATATTTTGTGGGATTTAATGCCATCTTCTCTATTTAAACCTTGGAACGTTGGGCTAGTCATTGTGGAAATCATTCTTTTTAGTACCATGTGAATCATTTGTTTAAGAAAATCCAAAAGCCTGTATTAAAGGTCAAGCTATATGTACAAGACCTCCCTTTCTTATACCAAATTTTAGGGGTAAACATCTATACTTTTGTCTAACATAGAAGAATTCTTTGTCATCCATTGAACGTATAGTATCTACAACAACGTTACAGGGTTAAACTTTGGTTTAAATAATTGACTAAAATTAAATGGTCAAAAGGAGCCCATGATCCCCTTCAATCTCTATCTCCCATTGTGGAGGGCACTATTTAATCCCCTCATGGTTAAAATATTTCTCCTTAGAATAGATGTAAACCACCATCTCTCTTTAGTGACCACAATCAAAGTCTTGGATGATGGTGATAGAGTAATTAGTGAATACAACAGGAACTCTACTTTTTGAATGTAAATTCATCATAGAAAGTGGTCTTCGTGTTGTGATCATAATAGGAAATATTGTGATTGTTTCAGGTGAACACAGTTCAAAAATTCACAATAAATTCATACTTTATCAAAAATGTAAATTTTCAATTGCTCTCCAAATTTCTCTCATTTGTCTTTATGTGAATTTTTTTTTTTTTTTAATTTCAAGGAAACCAACCAGTCATTCTGCGTGTCATAGGCTGGTTTACCTTATTAGTTGCACAAGCCATTCCTCACTAGTCAACTGCAAGTGTTTTCTTACCAAATATATTAGGGGAGCGAAGCACAGGCCAGCTTTCCTTAGGGTTGGTCGCTCCCAGCTAGCGACGGAAAATTCGCTCCAGCTCCTAAGCTGTAGTTGTTTTGTGTAGTGATCCGACTATGGGAGCCATGTCGAAGCTGAATAATGGAGGAGTGGGTTGGGAGTCGTATGATAGCGAGGCTGCAGAAGTGACAGGATTCGAATGATCTATTAAGGTTAGTATCTGGATCAGTGTCGGCACTTGGATGATTTACCAGAGTTAGTGTGCTTAGCAGTGCGACTGCGTAGCAATCTGGTTGCACCACTGCTTTGACCGGATATCCGTCTGCTTGTCCAAGTGAAGGTTGCCTCCGCGGGCATGCGGACAGAGCCCTTGTGGTCGAGTCCTACTTCAGCGTGTTGCGTGTTTTATATACAGTAATTTGAGCCATTTTAGTTGGGGTGGAAGTTCGGTGGAAGTTGTGTGGTAGCTGTTGCAAATCTGCAAGAGCATCCGGATCGCAGTCATGAAGCTAGTAAATCCACACAACGCGATGCCATTCTGAAAAATTTCCACAATCCCAATGCCCAACTAGCTTCAGTGGAACACTGACCAACTTTTCTTGAAAGGCCAGGACGGGGCGGAGGGGACAACTGAAGTCTTTCCTGATCCTGGCCGACTTTCCTTGGAAGGGCAGGACGGGCCGAAGGTTTAACTCGTTTCTCTGATCTCACGCTTTCACTAGGGTTTGCTACTCCAAGCTACCGGCGAAAGCTGTGGCTTCAGTCTGCTAGGTAGAGTTGCAGTCTTGAGTAAGTTACAATCTATTGGAGCAGAGTTGAAGTTATTTGGAAGCAGACTGCATGTGAGCCGCGTGGTGGTGAGGACCCAAAGTCTTTACCTCTGTCCTGGCGCTTGCTGAGATCATCCGAGCCTGCTTGTAGTGAGACTACGTTCATTGTAATCTGGTTGCACCACCATCTTGGATTCCCGTCGTCTTTTCGCAGGACAACTACCCTAGTGCGCAGGTGGGTGATCTATCCGTTGTACGTCAGCCCTACTTCCGCCTTTTAATCGCCCGTCCCGGCCGTCGGGAGTTTCAAGCCACTTGAATTGGGTTGGAGTGGAGGCGGTTATGTTGTATATTCGAGGAGGAGGCGCTGTTTTTATCTTGCTGGGAAAAGTACACGTGGAGGCGACTGTAAGAGATCGTTTGAATTGGGGGAAGTGATGGCAGAAGTGCAACCAAGCACGAGTCGCGGTGAGGATGCAGTTGAGATTCTGAGAGAAGCCTTGTGCAGTGGAGCGGATGGGTCTACTTACCCCGAGTCCGTTCCTGCATCAATTGCTGCAGAGTCTCCTTCGTTTCTCACATGGATTTGGATTCAGATCTTGACAGCATGCTCGGGAGGAGGTGGGTTGTCGGGGCGTAGAATGTTGGGATTTGCATCCGGAGCCCAGCAGACGCAGGGGGACAAGGAGTTGGAGATTTTGAGTAGAATTGCGGCATCCAAGTCGGCATGGAGTGAAGTTCCTGGTCGCGACATCCACCACTCCGTTTCAATTCAAAGCCCCAGTGAACTCTCTGTTTGGGAGGAGCTGAAAGCAAGTGTACCCGATTTCTTTTGTGATGATTGGGCTGGATGCTTGGAGGTGGGGCGATTGATTGGAGAGGGAGGCCAAGCCCAAATCTTCGAAGCCAAAGTGGAGGGTATCAAAGATGATTTTGTCTTGAAGGTGTTCAAATTGGAAGCAGGGTTTTCGTTGGCAGATTTGAAACGCCATTGGCCCCGCTGTATGAGGAAGGGTGGAGAGGATTGCAGTGAATCTATGTCGGGACAAGAAAGGAGCTTTGGGTTTGTATTCGATTATCGTGAGGCAATCATTATTGGATTTCGATGTTTCATTCTGGGTGCGACCTTGCTGAAGGATGGGAGGTTTGCATTCTTGATGTGGAGGTACTGGGGAGATTTGCGCACACTCATTGATCTCAAAGTGGAAAATAACACCCATCCTTGGGAGTTTGATTTGTTGTCTAGAAATAGAAGAAATCAACCACCCTTCTCACTTTCTGATTCCGTTCACATTATGTTACAAATTGCTTTGGGGATGCAAGGGTTGCATGCAGAAGGTGTGTTGCACAGAGACTTGAAAGCTGCCAACGTCCTCATTAAATCTCCTAGTGCTGATCCAATATTTTGCGATGTAGCGGATTATGAGTGTGCAATGTTTGTTCAAGGAACGGGTTTTTGGAGGGCTCCTGAAGTTTTGCAAGAGCTTCAAAAGAATGAAGAAGATCGAAGTGGTGAGATATGGATCGATAAGGTGGATGTCTATAGTTTTGGAATGACGTGTTATGAAATATTGACAGGTCAAATAGCATTTGATGGATACACCAAGAGCAAGTGGGGTGATGTTATCAAAGGTGAAAGACCTTTTCTCCCTGACCATGTAATTCCTCCAATACGGAAGCTAGTAGAGGCATGTTGGCATGTTCAACCTTTTGAGAGACCTTCTTTTGAAGTTATACTTGAAGAGCTAGATTTCCTCAAGAGGGGCATAGAACTTGGAACTAGATAATTTTAATCTTTTGATGACTTTTTATAGAGAGGGTATCCTTTAATTTGCTTACTTGACTATTGAAATCGTTGAGGTATTTTGCAAAGATTCTTTATTTCATCTTGCTGTGAAAATCGATCAATAGTACTGCATGCCAGTTTCGCACATTTCCAGTGCTCAGCTACACCAGATAGTATTGGATGCTCACGAAAAGCAGGCAAATCACAGCCACAGTTACACTACCAACATTTGAACGAGAACTACATTGCGTTGCCAAGTTACGTGACCGGGATTTTGAAATTCTTGGAGAAAGAGGATGGTCCGCAGCAAATTTGATTTCTCTGATTCTTTATCTACCCCAGATGCGTAAATTCGCAGGAAGCAAAGCAGTCTCAGTAGCCTGAGATCGTTCTTGTGCTTCTGTTGCGCGCGCTTGAGCAATATTCAGAACACTGCACATTAATTATAACCTACATGCATCCGCAAGCAGAACGTACATTGGAACTAGTGAGCATTATCGATGCAGAATGAACTCCAACAGCATTACTTCGGAGGTGTTCGTACTCACGGAACAGAAGCTTGAGGTGAAGCACGAAGCATGAATCACACCAAGAATTCCAAGAACGAAATGGCATCCTATCCGCGACAGACATGACTCATTGAAGGAAATTGCTATCAAGTCGACTTCGGGGAATTCGATTAACCAACATCTGGGCTCCATCTGGGGATCCAAATTTTTTGAAAACTAAGTGTAGTCACTTGACGTCGGCATTTAAATCAGGTTGAAGTAATTGATCAACTCGAACACTTGAACAGCGTTGATTGAACAGCGTTAGTGACTTCTGCAAAGTAGTTTTGCTTGCAAACCTTTTGATCAAATACTCTCTTAACGAGTGTACGAGTTTCACTTAGTCTAACAATCTTCTGAATATCAATGGCTCGTTTAAAAAGCAACAAATTGAAAAGTACTATTGGTAATCTGCGAAGAATGCAAGAGAATGACAGACTTGTTTGAAACGTCAGACTTTGAAGGCATCGGAGGTAACCTTCACACAGACATACTTTGTTGCTCGTAATCTTTCGAGAGAGAAAGACATTCAATGGCACATACTGTATATCTCAAAAGGCAACAAATCAAATAGCAACTTACAGATTGAACTGCGCCATTAGTACTCCTCGCTCAGGGAAAGCCACATATGGAAAGGTTCTTTGAGATATCCCCAGATTGCAAGCAACAAAGTGAAGCGCAGTTGTTGTAATTGAAAGCTTGTTTAGCAGCCCATCGATCACATTGGTTTGCAAAGACAAATGGTTGCAGTGTTGTTGCAATTCAGGGACTATGAAGGAGTCTTGAAACAGAGAGACGTGTTACAATTTAGACCAGAGCAGAGCTTAGCTTAACCTTAAAAGGACATTTGAGGTCCAAGGAGGGCTGCCTAAACTTGGATTTCAGAAACTAGTTTAAATGGGCATCATGAAAGCTTGTTCAAATGACCAATCAATGATGAACTTCTGCCCTCCTTAAGGCCATAGGCAACCTTAAGACATTATTCAAATCTTTTTATCAAGCTTTTCAATGCAAAAACTACAAGTTCAAATAGTGATTCAAAATCAAAGCCTTGATTCATGGATGCATCTTGTGAAAACAACAAGAATGATATCATGAAAGTACAAATGGAATTGAGTACTAGAGGAGTTTTCCTAAAGATTCTATGAAAAACCAACCCCTAGGATTAAAGGACATTTGGGCATTTTTGGGTAGAAATTGTGAAAAACTACCACTTTTTAGGGCAATGAGGAAAAAAATGAAAAAAAAAGTTTTTTTCAAAATTCAACCATACAAATTTGTACAAGACTACTATAAAAATGTGTAGTTTTAAAAAAAACTTTACCTCCATAGATTGAAAGATTGTAACATTTGAAGTTAGAAGCATTAGAAGAGTTTTGGGGGGTCCAAAAGCCTATTTCGGGCTTGTTCCCCCACAACAAGGGGAACAGCTCGCTATCAGAATTTTTTTTTCATATAAAAAATTTTGTCTCTAAATGCAAAAAGAAAAAATTGGGATCAATGACATGGTAGGGACTCGGCCATGTTAGACCGCTATGTCAAATCTGTTTCCTGCGTTTGAAGGCTATGATAACTCGCAAGCATCCAAAAGCCCTAAAAATCTTTTAATGATAAAGGTTTTTTCCAGCCCTATCTAATAGGATTAGTAGACTTTTACTTCTCTTATAATGAGATTTTTATACTATACATCGTTATTTTTCTTGACATTTGCATCTTCTATCAGGTAACTTACATGCCTGCCAAATTTTAGAAATAGAGAAGGAACTCTGCACATACTACTTAAAACTGATCAAGTTGCCTAAAAAATTCATGACAATATAGTTTTTTATTTGGACACCCTATTGAAGAAAAAATTATACTCTCACTAAAAGAGGGTTTACACTTTGTGTCAAAATTTTGTAAACATTTGACCAAAATTGACTTCATGTGTAACATTTGACCAAAAAATAACTTCATGTGCATATGTTGAATAGTCACTTGGTACTTTGGGGTTTTAGATGCATCTATTTGAGGCGCTTTGGATGCACTTCCAATTATATAAAATCAAGTTCTAATTATGAATAGATAGGGATATAGAGAGAAGGACAATATGCCAGTTGTATTGTGGTTGCACTATCAATATACAAACCCATTTCTATTCAAAGACTAAAGACCCTAATTAGATCATTAATCAAATTACATTTACACTTCTAAATTCATTGACTTGCATTTATTCTACAATAATCTATACTAAGATTATCACATGATCAATCAATCAACAATTCTTATAAGAGTGTTGTAAATGAGCCATCCATCACGATTAATGGCTCATCATAAGCTCTAGATCTTATTGCAATAAACAAGTATTGAACCTTGATTGAGAGATGTGTAAAACACACCATTCCAAAATCACACTCAATAAACACATTTTGTTTTTGATATTTGTAAAGCATGAATTCACCTCAATATGAAAAATTGTATTATTTTAACTCATATATGATAAAGCATTGTGACTAAGGCATTTGCACCTAATTGTGAGTTTTTTCTAAAGTTGACCTTTACAAATTATTGACTAAAACATACAGGCAATAAAACCTCTATTCAAGGGAGCCTTTGTTGATTTTGGTTTGACTTTGAACACTTTAAATTTTATAGTTTATTCTTACAATGCCCAAAAAATGCATTTTAAGAGAATTTGGAATCCTCTTTTGACTGCAATAATAAAATCCAACAAAATTGTCCTACTGCAATAATAATCATGCTAAAAACTTTATTTGGAAAATTTGAGGAATTGTCATAAATGCATATGGTGACTAATGATGCAATTTCAAGTGTATCAAACCCCTTCTAATTTTGACATAAATATTAAAAGATTCACAAATCTAATAATATAATATGATCAACCTTTTAAGTGTAAATGCCTTAATTGGATTCAAGAGTGATGTAACTCAACAATACCAACTCCTTGTGTGAGCATTTGATACCAAAAGAGCATCTTCTTGAAAACATAAGTCCCCCCTATTTGTGCTACTTTGTGGCCATTATGTATTATCACTACACATTTCATAAGTTGAAAAGCACATTATTAGTATGTAATGACATAATAGTAGGATAGTACTTGAATTGTAGAACAAATAAATTGGATTCCTTTACTTGTTATTTAAATTCATAGGACTAGTGATCAATTGAAAGGGTCTATAATCAATTCCTTGTTCACAACCATATTGCTTTTATTATTTTTTTCTAAATTTTAGTTGTGCTAGAAAAAGATTTGACAATTAGTTTTGCTAACAAATGCATTGTACCTTGAATATTCTCGTTAGGTTGCCCTTCTAATTAGGTCATCTGATCTAACATATAGGTACATGACAAAAATTTAGATCTCAAAATCTCAAAATTAGGTATATAATAGAGATTCAAAAGCATCTTATTCATCATTTTATTAATCAAACCAATTAGTGTGAAATGTGGAGAAAATAGTATGGGCTAGGACAACCTAATGAGAGTAATTATTCTTAAATTGGTGTAGGTCTTAGCCACCAACTCGTGCAATAGGATAATGAACTAGGAATCCCTTCCAATTTGTATGAACATCTAGATTGAGGCTGTTTAATCTAATCCAAAATTAAGACGAACTTCCATACACAAAAATTGCCCAAGCTTTCGAAAAAAGACAAAACAAATTCAAGAATTCTACATGGAAGTAAGCAATATTTGAAAGAGGTGAGTTACAATTGTTTGCCTACAAAATTGTCAAGAAAAAGTGAGAAACTCATGAAAAGTGAGAAAAACAACTTTATGACTTTCAAAAAAGTATATTTTTCAACCAATTGGACTTTAACATTTTGATAGCCTTTAGTTTGACATCAAGGCAAAGCTACTCACCTTGAAGGTAGTTTCACCCTACTCACATGGAAGTGAGAGCATAATGAAACTCAATAAAGGCAATTTCTACTTTGAAAAACTCAAAAAATTCATTTTTGATTTTGATAAGGTATGGAATTCCCTCATGAGACCCACAAAACAAAACTACTACAAGTAATTCTAATAAAGTCATTGGCCTCACTAAGTTACAACACTAAATTATAGTATGGTATTACTAGTAGCTTAATCAAATATAAAGTATTTAATAGAAAAACTATTTCAATCTAAAATTGAAAAATATGCCATATTTACAAATTTGAAATCTTAAAATTCTAATAAAATATCAAATTTATGAATTCAAATTAACAAAACATAATATTTTACATCTACTAATTTACAAATTAACAAGTAAAAAAATTCTAGAATTAGAAAATCTCAAACTTTACTATTTATGGGTTGCTAGCCTTAAATGTTATAAATATCAAAAGTTCAAAAGTTGCCCTAGTATGTAGCTCTGATGCCTCTAATGAATAAAAGGTTTCCATATAGGCACAAATCTATATCTATATATCTATATATCTATATCTATATGTATAGATATAGATATATAGATATAGATATTCTAGAAGGAGTAAGAAATCATTTTTAAGTTTTGTTATTTGTATTTAGATGAATAAAGAATAATCGTCCACATTTTGCTTTTTTCATCCATGTTTATGAATATAAAAATACTCATGACTGTAATCAAAATTGTATTCTGTCACAAGAAAGAAGGATGTTATATCCTACCCACAAAATGGGCCCAACAAGCTGGATTTACCCTAGGGGAAAATTTAGGAATTTTTTATTTTTCACACAAACTTTTTTTTGCAAATTTTGAATTCATATTTGCAATCAGAGACCCCAAATTAGCTGGGAGAGGTCTTGAACATACCCTACACAAGGCTCAAAGTACGGGGCTTTTTTTTACTTTAACCCCTGGATAACCCCAAAATTACCCTGCTGGGCCCAGTTCATGGGCAGGATTTAAGCTTGGTCTCTTGCCACAAGAAATGATATGAAGATCCTGGGGTTGGAGTTTGAAAACCCTAAACCCTAATCCAGTCAATACATACATACATTAGGGTTGAGCACTTATGCTTCACTCCAGTAGCTTCATGTGATCGGGACCATTGTCTGGGCATCGTTCAGGTTACTGTTATTGAACCCAAAATACTCCTGTAAGATCTGTACCACTGAAACGAATTTCGGAATTCCGTATGTGAAATCCCCATCTCCTCACTGTCGAATTTTTTAATTTGTGTTTTAATCTGTGAATTCTTGCTTTGGGAGTTAGGATTTTCAATGCGCAGCTTTAGATTCGACCAACTGATGAAATTGTTTTATATTGTGTCAATTCATAATCGGATTCTGTTCACTGATCTTATTTATACTGTGAACTGTGTAGAAGCAATTGATCAAACGAAAAATTCAAATTTACATGTGACCGCAATATTAATCTTCTCCAGCTCATAAGTTTGTCTTTTTTATCAAGCTTCTTGCATCTAGTCGTTTTTGTTGACTTGATCGCTCAACCGGTGAATTGTGTGTTAATGGTGACAGCATGGAATACTCTGTAGTGAGCTCATTAACATTTCATCTCTCGCTTACAGTAGCTCTTGTGAAGTTTCTCTGAAGATAAAGATATGTCTGTTTTCAGGTGCGGGATAATGCGCAGATTCTTGTAACTAGACAGAGGGAGCTTGTATCGAGGTTTCGAGTTCATGCATGACTATGGCCAACCAGCAGCTGGATGTTCAAGTTGGCGTTCCTGTTCGCCGCTTGCGAGGTCACACGGACTCCGTCTTGTGCTGTGTTTCGTCTCCTTCTTCTCCTAATGTTGTTGCTTCTTCGAGCGAGGTAGCTGCATCGCAACTTTCCTTTAATTTGCCATTTCTTGAGCCTTATGTCACAGTTACTACCCGAATATCTTGTTATTCCGCGATGAAATTTAGAAATTGGGATTTGACGGACTGATGATCATGAATTTTCAAGCCCCAATGGTCGATGAATTCTCTCGCCCTGAAACATAATGAGCATTTGGCAGTTGAATTTCAACATTCCTTGGTAAATTTTAGGGTTTAGGATTCAAATGGTCGGATGCTCGATGGATTCTCGAGCCCCAGTTCACTCTGAACCTTCAAACCCTAAAATTTATAAAGAATCCGGCAATTGAACCTCGTCGTTCCTTTATAAATTTTAGGGTTTAGGATTCAGCTGTCTGATACTTGAGGAAGTCACAAATTCATCAAGCATCAGGCCGATGAATAAAAATCATTGAGAATGATGAAATGTTGGGTGAATAGCATTGACTCTATCTGTTTTGAATATATCAGTCTGCACTATGATTCCAATTGAAGGTTACATGATTCAGCGTACGATGGTCTATATTCCACCGATCTTGCACCGAGTTGTATAGGTTGCTAATGGATCGGGCAAACTTTGATCTGTTTTTCCCTCAGGATGGGAGTGTGTGCGTATTTGACATCCGAACCGCTACGTGCTGCC
Source organism: Pseudoscleropodium purum (assembly GCA_963969395.1). Lineage (NCBI taxonomy): Eukaryota > Viridiplantae > Streptophyta > Bryopsida > Hypnales > Brachytheciaceae > Pseudoscleropodium > Pseudoscleropodium purum. Next base: position 38,892,633 of record OZ017795.1, read on the forward strand.
ACAGGCTTCAATGCTTCGGTGGTCAGGCAGTGGTTTCCATTTTACCAGCTCCTGGTCTATCTCGTTCCCTTCTTCTAATTAGTCTCTCGTCTCCTTGTTCTATATTTCATGAGCCAAAAATGGCCGTTTTGCTCTGCTTAGGTTGTATACGCAATTTTTTATTTTGACCGTGAATGTGGTTTCCAATTCTTAGATTTGTTAGAGTGATCCCTGATTCGTTCAAATTGGGGGTGCTGATCTATTTTCCTTGAAAACAATACCGAATTCAATGAATAATGCTGTTAATAGGTGTCGGCAGTCCTTTTTTTGGTGGTTCAATCACAAATCTGAAATAGTGTTGAATTTAAGGTTAACTCTATTGTAAGTGGATTGCTGATGTTATTGCTTTGGTTCAGGAAATGAGCACTTGTTATATGCTGCATCCGGTTCCACAGTCTACTGCCTGGACGTGCGTCAGGTATGTGTGGGAATTCCATACTCGTATATGCTGTCCTTACGCGACGTTGCTGGAAGCGGCTCTTACTGTTCCGCATGTGCACCATTTTCTTATGATGGGAATTGGAGTTGGTGAATATTGGATATTTTCAACAAAAAGCTGTTGATGACTAACGGATCGGTATGCTTGTCTTGGATGGAGGGGCCTACAGGGAGCCCTTTACAAGCGTATTCATTCAACGCTGATGAGATTAACCAGGTGCAAACCTGAACACTCTATTACGTTCAGCAGTGATTGACATCATCGTATCCTTTTGTGGTTCTTAGTGATTCTTGTTTGTGTAGCTTATTCGCAGATTGCATCTTATCTTTTCAATGTTCTCTTCTCCTAAAGACTGAATTTTTCACTGTATTGTCTCAAGGTTTAGAGTATCTTAGAGATCTCCTTATAGACTGTTGAGAGAGTAAATGGTCAGCCATGAAAATTTATGCATCGCTCTGTCAACTTTGTGATTGGTGAAGGTGGCGTTGAATTTTAAAGGCACATACCTCGCTGCGGCAGACGACTCTGGAGCAGTCAAGGTACTCCAACTTTTGCTGTCACGGCATAATTCTGAATATGTAACACGATGTGAATGTCGACTACCGATTTAATTATTTGCGTTCACCATTTATCGACGCGTGATAATGATGGAATTTTTCACTTGTTTTTACCATGTAATATGCAGGATCACCCTGGGACGTAATCTCTCTAGTTCCGAATGTAGCTTTAGATATGAAATTGGTCAACTGTATGTTTTTCAACTTGTTTCTAATTAGTCTTTGGGAGAACCCCTTGTAGAATTTACTCTGATAATTTTAGAAAGTAGAAATAATAAAAAAGTATGTATTATCACAGTTTCGAAGTAATCTTGACACAGGACAAGATTTCGTGAGGATTTGCGAATTAACACTGCAAAGTAGTTCTCGGAGTGAAAAGCCCATGATAACTGACTTATGATGCTAATTCAATGAATTGTCTATGATCAACAGGTCGTAGACATCCGAACGCATAAGCTTTTCAAAACTTTACAAGGAGCTCACTCAAATGTAAGACTCCAAAACCTCTGTTTCTTGGCATTGTTTCCTACTTTTCTACCTAGTTCATCTTTATGTTTTGGAATGTATGGGTTATTTACTGGTTTGTTTTCAATGATGGGCTTGCAAGGACGATGCTAATGTCTGTACTTAATACTTTGTCTCCAGAGTTGACTCCAGAGTAATCGTATCCTTCAGAAAAAACAGGCTAGTATTGCTGATGGTCATCTCTGTTTTATGACAGATCTGCAGCTCTGTACTGTTTAATACTCGTAGACCATGGGAAGGTGAGAGCAATTGTGTTCGTGACAGGTTGACTGTCCTGGTAGGTTTTTTATTTGCATTATATTTTAGACAGTCTCATCGGCTGCAAGAGAGCCTCATCAAAGCCTCAGTTGTCGTTACTTCTATTTGTTGGAGAACATGACCATATTCTTCCTTTCTGCTCACAGTTGTAACTGGAGGCTTGGACTCAAAGATAGTGAAGTGGGACTTCAATCGTGGAAGGCCATTGAACGTCGTTGACCTTGGTAAGTGCATGCGATGTTGGGTGAAGTAATCTGCGTTGTTTCGTCATCACCTGTCCTGTTGTCATTTCCTTAGAAAGAATGTTGGACTAAGGCCGAGGTATGTGCGGTTTTTTGGGACTAATCTTCTCTAAATGGACTTTAAAAGGACCGGAGTTCAAAATTACTGAATGAATTTGTTTTCAGAAAAGATTATCCTTCTCTATTATTTTAACATTTCTGCACATCTTGCTCAGCTGCAACAGCAGTGACCAGCAGTGAAGGAGTAGGGGGCTTTTGCAACCCTCCCTTCGTACACGCGTTGGCGTCAATTGACGGCGATGTCCCAGGTGAAGCTGGAAGACTTCTGGCAGCAGCTCGGGGGGATGGAGCTATTGACGTATTTGACTTCAGTTTAGAGAACGGTAATTCAAAGAAGTCCTCTTACCTTGCCGCGTCGAAGAGAAGGGCATCGATCTCAAGTGCAAGAAGCATTGACGTGAAAAGGTTGGACGACACAGAGAGTCCATCTGACTTGCATGCTTCAGTTCCTGGAAGAAAGCGACATCTGCATTCAGGCATCGGTGGTCACGCCAGCAGTGTAAATCATGTGTATGTTACAAACCATCCTCTGAATCATGAGAAATATTTGACTTGTCGGAAGGTTCTGGAGCCTCAAGAACTTTAAATTATGAAATGCTAACCTAATGAGTTCTGGATCTTGCGCAGAACGTTTGCAAGATTTGGGCAGCGTGGCCAATTTGTAGTTTCCGGTGGAAATGACACTTTTATTAAAGTTTGGGACTGGGCTCTCGAGGATAATCCACCTTCGGATGTTGCTGCCACGAGCAGTCGAGGTCCTTTGGTGCTAAACTTGAAGCATAGACGAAAGGTAATGATAACCTACCCAAATCTCATCAACTTGTTCATGAATGGATTGATCATTTTCAAAGCTAAGATATGTTCCAACTCTTCAAGCAAGATGTTCTGTTCTCATCTTTTCACTGCAAGCGTCAAAGGATGCGTAAATGGCTAAGTGGTGATATGCTTACTACCTCGTCAACTGCATTTTTGCCACTGTCTGCCTGACTTGAAGTACCTCCTTTGTTACGTAGGTCAATTGGCTGAGCACTACCTCATCAAAAACGGAGAATTTGGTCGTGGCTGATACTTCCAAAGTCCTGAGTATCTATTCTGTGTTATAGCGTTGTAAAAAGTCTGTGTTGACCTACGACTGCCCGTTGTGATGTTGGTGTGTGCTTTCACGAACTCATTCAGTGTAACGGTACGTTCTTGATAATCTCCCACATTCCTCTATCGTGGGTTTTGGTTTTGGTTGCACACTTAGAGTGGAAGGTAGACGGTCACTTAACAGAAGCAATTGAATGCTCACATTACCCAAGATGAAGACGACCTTATGCCCTCGGTAGTTTTGTTGTCTGAATATCTCTACCACACTCCTCACATTTGCGACTTCTGGATACTCCATTCGCCTCTTTCTTGTTGAAAACTGAAATGGTTTTCAGAATTGTAAGGTTGTGTTAGATTCAAGAACAGCAATATGCTATTCAGTCTCAGTCTATTGGTGGTTGATTCAATAGTGAGTGGCTTATTTCTGCAGGACTCATGCAAATATTAATCATCTAACCCAAGTTCTGCTAGTGATTTTGTTTGTGTAGGACTTTAGGCTCTGGATTGTGTAATAGATAACTCAAATCTGGACCTTGGTTGTGGAAAATTGGGCATGTTTGTGCAGCTCAGTACGTACTATTTTCCAAAATCAGGCCTCCGGCTTTGAGTTATTTAGAATATTCTCAACGAGGATGATACAATGAGGAGGATTGTGGGTGTTCCAATGGTGCCTCGAGATTTTTTCTTGGGAAATTAAGCATCGGAATTGAATCCAAAAAGAGGGGAGTTATCTTATCAATTCTAGAATGGCAACACGCCATCTATAGATTATAAATCTTCATCGAGATCATGATATGTTAATTCAAGAAGAGCTGTCATTTGAAAGCAATGAATTGATAATTTAACAAGAAATTGTAAATGGCTCAGAACTTCAGAAGAGGCTCATTATTTCTAATAATGTTTGCCTTCTATATTGTACTATCAACCTAATAATGAGAAAAGGATTATTCTGATTCGAAAATCTCTTGCTTCAAATCTCAGGCTTTCACTCAATAAGGTAGAGCCACCTATACCCAATTGGGCTTTGGTACCTAATTTGTAGTGTGCATTTATTTCCGACTAGGGTTGGAACAAATTCCAACCAAAGTTTGGAATGTGTATTTTACCCTTTTCAAGGTTGGGATCAATAAGGTCATAACACATGTCCCAAATTAGTGAGTGGGAAAGTAGGAAGTAGTGAGTGGAATGTGTTCTTGAATGATTGGAATTGTAGGAATTTAGATTTTGGCCATGGGTTTTGCCTACTTTTTGCCTTCCAAAAAATGTAGTAATTTCAATTTTGGTAATAAAATTATAGAAAAATTAGTGACCTTGTATTCCTTATCTTTCTACAAAGGAAAAATATGCATCTCCTCATACTCCTTGTTGTGTGTCATTAATTGCTTAAATGATTGGGTATGAGTGGTTCTACCTTAGGGCCCCAAATTTTGGGGCAAGGCAAATTGATGCCCTTGTTGTCTTTTTCCACCCTTAGGAAAATTGTAGAAATATATAATTTACCACCAATGATAATTAAGAATTGTTTGAGTTCATATTTGGAATTTGAGACTTGTGAATTAGCTAGTGAAGGTTAAGAAATACAACCACAAAGCAAGAGGCAAATTTGAATGTGTAAAACTTGATGAGGCTACTTTTGTAGTTTAGGGTTCCTTCTTATCTCATGTTTGAACAATTGAATTGGTTAAAATGACTTTTGTGTGTGTTCTTTTTTAAGGAATTGAAGATAGCACCTTTAATATTCAACCACAATCTAACTTTTTAATATCATTTTCTATGTCTCTGGATTATGTATATATCAAGTTAAGTTTTGTATTTCAAATCACAAATTGAATGTGTGGTATTTGCATTAGAAAGTTTGTTTGAATTTTAATATAATAGCTATGAGGTTTTGTGTTGTTTTGTAAGGGGTGGAAGCTCATCATTAATTAGTCATTTGTTCAAGCTTCATGATGTCCATCTAGGAAAAATCTTCAAATCCAAGTTTGATTTTTCTATGAAGAATTGAGACTTTGTTTTCAAATATATATTCTAATTAATTTCAATATCCTAGAGTAAAACATCTTATAGAATATTATCTAGATTTAATAGGATATATTTAGTTTTGGATACACTCTCAAAGTTATTGAAAGTAGGTACATTCCCAAGTACTAAGTGCCACTTGAATAAATGTTTATTATGTACATCTCCTACATCAATATGCATTTATTGTTGAAAAACGATTTTAGAGCATCTCTCAAAGAACATTAATCCCTTGTAACTTTTGTATACAATATCCATTCTTTGGTGCATAGTTAAGATTTTTTTTTATTTGATACTTAAAATATATAAAAATTTGGTCAATCTAGTACAATAAATCTTCTACAAAGTGAACTTTAATAAGCCAATAACCTCTCTAAAGTGATATTATTCCTTTGGTCTCAACTTAGATGCAAACATCGTACAAAATTAGTAAAAAAAAAAAAAATAACTTTCATTGAATTTAATTTGAAATTCAAATGTCTATTTCATGAATGTGACTTCAATTTAGGAGCACCATGAAATTGCAACCTATTGAAAAAACTCATTATTGCTACAACTCCTTTATACAATAATAACTTCTCTAATGTAATATTCTCCTCCAATCTTAAGGCTATTATCTTATGAAAATTCTACTATAATAAGGTAGACCAGCCTATTGCTGCCGTTTTTCTATTACCGCCACTTAACTTTTGGTCTCATTATCACTAGTGTAACTCCACTTACTTTAATGACAAAATCAGAGCATTAACTCTAATTTTGTTAACATGTCAATCTTTGATTGGTAAAATATTCATGTGTTAAAAGATACACTTTATGTCAGTAATGGGTTGTTGATTTGACTTTTATGACTTAATCTATGGGTGGTTTTGTAATTTCAGGGGAGTCAACTTAAAATATTCACAGAAATTACGATTTTAATCAAAAAATTATAAATCCACTTGGGTTTGATTCTTGAAACATGCACACACCTTTGAAAAATAGGTGCCCTTGTTGAAGATGGATCTAACATACTCAGATTACTTATTAGGGTGGTAATAGGTTGGCTTACCTTATTCCATAGAATCTGTGCACAGAAGAAAAGTGACACTTTTAGGTGCCCCTACCTTGATCCAAACTTACAGTGATGATGAAGGGACTGCAGGAGAATCAACCGCTTTTTCATCCACATCATGAACGAATGAATAACATAGTTCATCACATTAGATACTCTGTTCATTCGACTCTGCTCTGCCCAGAGCGACTTCCTTTCAAATGCCAAGTGTATCCGTGTGCCGCCATTTTGCTCTTGCTCTGGTTTGACAAACACGATGGACCGCAGCAGCGTATACATGAAATTTTCGTAGTTCCAGCATACCTGATGCACAAGAATTCCGAGATTCCGCTAGTGTTGCTCCGAATTTCAGAAGTTCATGCGTTTTTTCTAACTTTTGAGTGGGAGTGACCGATATCATGTGTGGAAGGGCGCGATGCACGGTGAGAGTGGATGCCGTCGGAGCGGCTTGTGGGTTTCGAGCTCCACTGCGTTCCGTGAATGCTGAACGGTAAAAATCTACACTTCTGTTAACATTAATGTATTCTTTGAAAATTACGAAGTTTCAGTAATCTTGTTCCACGAATTTGTTTCTGCGTCTGCTGTCTCAGGTCCTGGCTTGTTCATGTTCAAGTGTTAAAAAGCTCAGAGTGCATTCTGAGAGGTTAAGGCAGTATTAGTTTAGTCATGGCTTGGAAATGGTGGTGTACTACACAATTTTGAACGGTGTAGAGAGAGGCCTTGAAACTCGGGACAATTGTTGCGAACTTACTTTCGTAGTACTCTCTGTGCGAAAGTTAGCATGAATCATACGCTTCTTCCAGTCCTGCGCTTTGAAATTCGCCGCACTGTATGGTAGTCTCACCGTCAACCCTAAATCCTGGCGTATGCGTTGACAGTCAGCATGTGAACTCTTCGTGGTAAGATGAGGATTTTGTAACTCACATGTTTATGATTTCTTGAAGAACACATTTTCAGTCTTAAAAATATGTTTTTCCTCCTAGTTTCCTGATTTTATTTTCTATTCAAGGAAAATAACATTCCCAGCATTCCTCCCCTGCGTATATGCCGAAATGCCCTTAGTAATGGAATGGCTGTCTCTACCTTGTTGTGTGCCGTGAGAGTTTTCTGACACTTGGGATTACGATGTTCAGATTTTCTTCTACATTACGTCTTGGAAGTAGAGGTTGTTCTCACATACGAGTAGATGAGGAGGATATGGTATGCACATGTTCCCTTAAAGCATGCCTGTGTCTGAGTGCTTGCAGATATCAACCCTCTTTCAATGTGGCGCCAGGTGCACATATGCCTGTTGTCCGACAAGATGGAGCGGGGGACGCCAGGGAGCCTGTTGTGCACTGTATGCGATGGGGTCTTGTTCCCAGTTTTACCAAGAAGTCTGAGAAACCTGATTTTTTCCGAATGGTGAGCATGTTCCGTGTGACTGCAGTAGAAGTGCACGTGTTTTTATGTTGAACAGAAGCGTAATTGGTGCTTCTGAAATAAATTCGATGATTGTCTCAAGAAGACTCTGGAGTAACTCTGACGTATGGTGTTTCGGATCCAGTTTAATGCCCGATCAGAATCTGTCCACCAGAAGGCCTCATTTCGGCGACTTTTGTCAAAGAATCGGTGTCTTGCCACCGTTGAAGGGTGAGGGCGCTCCATCTCATCGCCTCATGTCAAATTCGTCTGGTTGCTGACAAGCTGTATGTCGTCCATATGTGGTCAAAAAACTTGGTATAGGAAGAAACACTTTCTATGCTTACTTAGTTCTTTAATTTTATTTCTGCGTAATGCTGTGTGCTGTGTTTAAGGTATTGTACGGTTGAGGACACTATTTGCTTCACTTCAAAAATCTTGGCATGTGTAAGAGTGAGATATTTATAGACCTGTAGAGAGATCTTTGGGTACAAGAGCCAAATCTGTTGGGATCAAAATTTTATCACTATATATATGAATCTTTCATGTTATTTCAAAGTGGGAGGTTGTAAACCACTTTAAGCTACAGTGGACATCCCTATTTCCATTTAAAGATCATGACTGCAGACATTCAGCCAAGTGTTAGACATCCATGCTTACAACTCTTGCTATTAAGTCCAACCAAGTGTATGAAAATGTGAGTTGCTGCTGGTATTAGGGTTTAGTGTAAGAGATGGGATCGGCTCCCTTGCAGTTTTAATACCCTCTACCTTGAGTACTGCAGTAGTTCTTCTGTTGTCTTATTCTATTTTCTTAAGCCCAGGTTTTACGAATGGAAGAAGGATGGCAAGAAGAAGCAGCCGTATTATGTACATATGGAAGATTGTCAGCCTCTTGTGTTTGCGGCTCTTTATGATACCTGGGAATCCCCTGAAGGTGAGCCACTGCTGATGAAGTAACCTGAAGTGCCAATTTGAGTACCACTCTCTGTATTCGAACATGCACGAGTTTTTTTTATGTGCGTAGGAACTCAGTGATTTTACTCCGTGTGTGAATTCTGGCAGGGGAGATATTGTACACGTTCACTATCTTAACGACTCGTGTTTCAAAGCGTTTGGACTGGTTACATGGTGCGAGTTTCACATCTATTGTGCTTCTGAGTATTTGGTTTGAGACATTTCCCTGCTTAAAATTATCTATTGCAAAAGTATTGATTTGGCGCCCTGTTGGAGCACCATATGCTCTTTTTTGACAAGCAATAGTGAATGAGCCAGAAGAAACAATGTAGAGAGTTGATATGCTGTATTTTATGCTGTCCCTTCTTAATAGGTCATCCCAATGACCAGGAGGTCTGAGATTTCTGTGATGTTCTGCAGACAGGATGCCCGTTATATTGAAAAGTCAGGACGCTATCTACTCATGGTTAAATGATGATTTATCAGAAGATGCAATATTCAAACTTACACAACCCTATGAATCTCCTGACCTTGTAAGTAGGCGATCATCCAGGCCAACTTCAGCTGGTTGTTGGGAGACAGAGGAACTCAGCGTGCATACTTATGTGTCTATGTGCTACTTTTCGCTCATCTGCATCTTTTCTATACCTTCATTTGGTCTGTCAACGTCATTGACCCAACTTATAAGTACCTGCTCTTTCAGATTTGGTACCCTGTCACTCCAGCCATGGGAAGGCCAGCCTTCAATGGACCTGAGTGCATTGAGGAGGTACTCAACGTCTTTGTTTTTTTGCCTACTGTCAAGGGATCAGGCGTCTCTTATTAGTTGATGCGCTTTAAGTATAGGCATAGAGACTAGAACATGACGTCCTTACTGATCTCAGAATGCGAGGAGGATGCAGCCAAGCAATTAAGGCCACCAATTCGAGTTCTGCTGTTCTTCAAACTTGCTATCCGTGGCTCGGTCTGTCGATATTTTTCTTACATGAGATCTCACTTTGGGTGCATTGAAAACAGATCAAGCCAAAGGTGGCAAGCGAGAGTAAAATAGCGCAGATGTTTGGAAAACAACTTGCGCATGAGAAGGTTCCCGACAACAAAGGAATGTCCCCCGACACCGACAAAGGAATGTCCCCGGATTTCAAGGATGAAGAGGACTACAAAGCTTTGCTCGCAGGCACGGAGCCTGACCAGGATGTCAGTGCAGCGTTCGACCACTCTGAAGGAGCTATCGATGAAAATAGCAGTGGAAATGCCATACCCAACGGTAGCTCGCCCTTGAAGGAACAGCTTCGTGAAGGCTCTAGACCTTACCAGGATAAGGACTCACAGCAACTTGGCTTGTCCTTTCCATTTGTCAAATCAGAAAGCAAAGAAGATCTTTCCAAGGAAGAACTGTCTGCCGCTTCGGGCAAAGAATTTGGAATGAGGGATGTCTCTCATACTGCCCCAATCAATTCGAAAAGTAGCCCTGTCACCACTCCAGTGAAACCGCAGCAAGCCAGGAAAGCATCTACAGTTATCAATGACCAAAACCTGAAACGCCAACGCACCAATAATGCTTCAAAAGACAGTCCCCCAAAACCTTTGGATGCGGGCGTTAAGCAGAAGCAAAGCAATCTCCTTGGATTCTTCACGAAACAGTAGAGCAGCCCGATGCAGTTATCTCTACATGGGTGTGCAAATTGAAGATCAGCCTCTTCCCAACACTCAAATTTTGTATAACCGGTACAACATTTCTGAACCAGGTGAATTTGTTGAGATTCGTATGGATACGTGAGTTCAATGGGCAGGACCTATTACCGGCATGGCTAGAATTGCAGAACACTGGAAGTAAACATTTCAGACGCAGATATTGTTGCAGATTCGATGTAGTTTACTTTCTTTCTAAGGTTTATGTAAATAGGGTGTTTACTTATGTCTCGATGTAGTGAGCAGTTTGTTATCTACCCATCCACAGTTACATGTTTGTTTGGAGACCGTGTAGACAATATATATTATCGTTTTGGCCCAGTTTCATTCTTTCTTGAAGCCGTAGATTTTGTGCATCATAATTATCAAAATTTTCTTGCATTGAAAATTTTGATAATTATGTTGATTTGTGGGGTTTCGTCTGTCTGCTCAAATGCATGTATTTCTGTCTTGGTGTAGTGGCGAGGCTAGGTTCGAAAGGAAGCTCATCTGATTGCGAGGGAAGTCTGATATTTTTAAAGAAGTCTAGGAATGTTTTCTGTGTGATAGTGTTGCTGGAGCGTCTATCATCATGTACAAATCATGGAAGGACGGAGTAGTGAATTGTCTCATATGGTCTGTGAAGGCGGTCAAAAAACGTAGCTATAAAGTGGACTGGCTGATGGTGTAGTGATATACCTTTCTCGGCCTTTTGGCGAAGATCAAGTGCAGTATGTGTTCTTACCAGTTTAATATCTGATACGAGGCTCATCGAGCCTCATGATGTTAATCTACTTTATTTCGAGTGCGCGCCCGTGGGTTAGCTTGCTGCCTGGACCTGCTTGCGTCGCTTAGGTATTTCACTCGTTACTTTACTGGCGCAGCCTTCTCCCCTCTTCGGACGGTCTAGCCCTAAATGAAATTGCAACCTATTGCTTACGAATTGTTGAGGGCCTTTTCCAGAAGTGAGAACTCGGCTGTAAGTAGAGAGAAATGAGTACAGGTATTTGCAGTGTTTCGTAGTTAGTACTGTTGGTTGCCTCAGCAGAGAAGCTCTCAGCATGTTGCCTTCTGGGAGACATTCTTGCCCTTGGACTGACAAGAATGAATAATTTGTTGGGAATAGTTCTGCAAACCAAGGCAAGCAGTGGTGAACTTCTGTAACGAAGTCAGAGTACCGTAACTGGTCACCACCCTATCGATGGTTTCGTAAGGTGGACGTATCTACCCTCCCTACAAGTCATACAGGCATCTTTTGAAGAGTTCCCAAGATGACCTTAAATGATCACTAGGAAATGTCTCCAACTTTACACATGCCACAACATGGTTGTAAAGCAATAAACCCTCTAATGAATCATTTTCAATCTTTCTAAACAAAATTCAAAGACGCACCAGTCTCACTCTAAACTTTCAAGCTTCCTCAAGTCAAGACTTTGAAAAATCACAGAAACTTCAAAAACTCTCCAAAAATTCATTTATTTCTTTATTTCAAATTTAAGATCTTCATTGGTCTAATTGTAATTTTAACTCTGTCTTTACACACCTCATCTGTCCGGTACCGAAGCAGGGTTCGCGAAGTACCCAGTGGAGGGCATGGCAGTGGCAGCAGGGAAATGCACTCCATGGAAGTGAAAACCCGGCGCTGGTGTATGAGCAAAAGGGTGCACTGAGCATGTGCACGTTCCCAGGAACCTGAGAGGTTTAGTGTCCGAGTCGTCGGGGTCGCCTTTAGTCTTCGACTTCTTCTCTTTCGGCTTCTTCCCTGGAGTAGGACTGAGAAGCATTTGCTGGAAAGCTTCAGCGAGCGCGGCCGGATTGTTCTTCCACAAGGTCTGGAAATCCTCCCTGTTGGCGAATCCCGTGGGATTGCTTTGGATCTGCTTTAATGCCGCCGCTGTGATGGCCTTGGAATTGCATTGCTTGCCCACTATCAAGTAGTTGATGGTATTCTCGGCTGTCATGTTGTTCACCATGTAGTTCTCGCACTTGCGCGTCAGGAGTTCGATGGCGTTCTTGCTTCCTGCTTCCATCAACTCCGGGGCGTGGTCCTTGAGAATCTCCGGTTCCAGCTCGGCTGTGTACAGGAACTCAATGAAGGCGCGGAAACTGTTGGGGTGCTTAGGGACGCACACTAGCTTGATGGGTTCGTGCGGATACCTGCGCTGTTGTTTCTTGACTTCCTCCGATGTCAGAAACTCCTTGATTACGGTCGATCTTGAGGTCTGCACAGGAGCAAGACAATCAGCTACTCTGTGATTCAGGGATGGAAACAATCCATAGGAGTGTCAGAGTTCGCCAGCATGCAATGTCAGAGTATCCCGTCTCCAAACTCTAGGGTTTGGAGAAAATGAGGATTGGTTTGTGCTCAATTGGGTAACCAACCTGCAAGTCACAGAGCGGGAGGAATCACGAGGGCTGAAACCCTCCAACTGATTAGGTTTTTTAGAAAACTTCAGGAACAGCGTAGTCGATCTGCGTACCAGAATGCTGCGATGCGCCCTCATTGTCTCACCCCCGTCTGATGTGACCTTCAGCAACTTATCGTCAGGTTCGTACTGGGGGAATTGGTCAGAAGTTGGATCATGCTGTCTCAAGAATTGCAGCTCAGACTTGAGCGATTCATTTTCTTTCTTGAGAGACGAGGCTTCTCGCTCCACCGTTGTCCACCCTGCCCATGATTTCTGGTTCTTGACCTTGTCCAGTATCGCCTTGAACTGCTTGAAGCAGTCGGGACACATGGAGCAGTCCAGGTCCCACAGGCCAGGCTTTCGTTCTGTGTGCACCAGTGTGGCGTTCTTCTCCAAGGCTGCGGTGCAGTAATCACACTTGAATTCGGTGGCCATTCTGAAGTCCAGTACGGCTAGAATAGGGAATCGATCTGGTCAATCAAAAACAATGCAAAGTGCTCAGAAAACTATGGTCATGCGGTCGAAAAAACTCAGTTTATTACTGTATAGGACATGTTACTTCTAATAATTCAAACGTTCTTGGCTACGTAGTCTCCAAACGAAGGAATTCTCCTGAGAGCTGAAATTTAGTCTAAGAAAATTTGACACGACAGCATCCTCTATTAGAACCTCGCAACACCATCGTGGGTGTCGAAGTTGTGCATCAACAGTGGAGGCGATTTGGGTTCAGTGATTTGAAATCTCTGCAAAGGGTTAGTACTTTGAGACGATCGAGATTCTTGGGCTTGGAATCAAGCAAGGCCAGATTTTGAACAAAAACCACAGAATAGGAAACTCTTACAACCCCTAATCTGGTCGTGACCTCGAATTCAACAATTCCTCACGACAGCTTCTCAAAAACAATCCTCTCTTATAAAATCACAAGCTTGTGAAATTCTCCCAGAACTGAGATTTCTGCACATGATCACTACGCACCTGCAAACCCCAGTCTCCAACACCAAAGTAGTTACCAGTATGACCTGAGCTTCACCCTGGAAGGGCGTGACCCGCATGATAAGGTAGTCACCAAAATACTCTAATTATTGAACCAAGAGGTGCATTCTTTTCTCCTTTGTTTCTACCGTTTCGACTGAAGTCACCCACGGACCTTTGACCTTGACCAGGTCAAGTGGACAACCTGCTTCGCAGATTTCGAAACATCATTCACTCCCAAGTATCCCGGGAAGGAATATCCTTCATCTGGAGGGAATACTACATATGGTTACACAATGTTATGAAAACCAATACGACCTGTAGTGAATGCTTTTGCGTATGTTTGAAGATGATTCAGGGATGCACTTACATGATACTTCAAGTCTTCACAGAAATTACAAGGCCGGACTCTCCAAAACCGTTTCGTTTTTCTTAATTAATGACTTCCATTGACGAACAATTTGAAAAGTAGTACGATTGATTCTATCTATGTAGCAATCCGGTGTTATCCGGTAAATCTGTAGGATGTGGACTCTGCCATTTGCATTCTAATCGTGGCACGAACTAAAAATAAGGACTCTCTGTAGAAATTTGTTCCGAAAACCCGGTCTGAGTGGGTAGTAGTCTAGGTGCAGACTCTCGATCGTTGGCTAGCTTTGGACGGAATCTTCCAGTCCAACCGGTTGCCAAGTTTGGTGGTAAAATGGCAAGTCGACCGCTTGTTGGAGTGCGTGCCTGTACGGGTGTCTGAGCTGCGTCGGTTGCCAACAATTTGTAAATGTAGCCTCTTGGTGTAGATTTGACTCCGTCTATGAAGCAATCCGGTCTTTTTTAAGGGAACCTCAGTTTGCCATTTGTAGTGCAGGCGTTGCACGGGACAAGGTATGAGGTTCGACACAGGCGGGGTCCCTGGCTGGCAAGAATTTCTCATTTGAAATCAGCTTTTATATTTGTTCAATTGATGTATGGTTGTTGTTTTTGTATTGAATATTTTAACCCTGTAATGCTGCCGTGGACACCAAGTGTCCAATGGATCACAGAGAAGAATGGATCACAGAGAAATTCTCATGTATAGGACAGAAGTACAACTATTCATCCTCAGTATTGTTGTGAAAAGGGAACCTCTTCTATAGTAGTTTGACTTCCAATGAATATTTTTCCATTTTTTTAAGCAATTGATTCCCACGGTATTAGAAAATGATGATTTCTTCAAAGACCAGCCCGTCCTTACAAGGTTAACCGCTAAATGTTTGAGGCATCAAATTTTGGTTTCGATGATACTTTGAAGTTAAATAAAACCTAATCAAGTTGCTATTTTTAGTACTTTGTATTTTTGAAAAATTCTCTTTGAAGTTTAGTTTTAGCATCACAAATCCGATTTCGAAAATGATTGATCATGATTTCTTTATTCAAGATTTTGTGCAAGGGTGTCCATTGCAATCTTGACTTTCCACAATGTTGAGAGCTCTTGGAAGTTGGAAATGAGCCTCAATTACTCTAGACCTCAAAGAAAAATTCACATCAGAAATTCATTTAAAAAAATTGTAGAAGAAATTTTGAGAAGCCGTAAATAGATTGGGGTTATGCATGTTATATCCTTTTACCTTATGTTTTTTTGGTGATCAATTTTTTAGTTTGATAAGTGAAAAGAAGATTGAAAGACTTCAAATCACTTTTACAATTTTAACACCCTCATGATCAAACATTATAATCACTTTCAATCTTTAAGTGATATTATTGTATTTTCTTTTCTGATATGATCTCTAACATATCTGCTTTGAATTTGTATGGTTACAATTCAAAAAAATTGATACAACTTATGAAAATGTTGACTTTTTGTTCAATCTAGAGCAAATTTCTAGAAGCTCAAAAAAGGCCTTAGGCATTTAGGGATTAATATATGGAGGTTAATATGTGTTATTACAAAAAATCAAAGTACATTGTATTTTAGACAAGAAGAAGAGGTGGTTTGTTTGCAATCCTCTAGTCAAAGCAAAATTGTTACCCTCTTAAAATTAATGGTATAATCACCAAACAACCTTACTATTCTTTGAACATGTTAGAAAGGTTTGAATAAATTTGAAACAATACTACAACAACTTTGCGAAGGAACCTCAATTCCCACACATTCAATCTACACAATTGCTAAGGTAGAAAAAAACAAATGAGGTAGAACAAAAGGATAAGCAAATTTCTAGTATTAAGAATGTAATCAAGGTACCGCAAAACCACTGTGATGAATGTGAACAATGGTATGCTCACTTACCACACTCAGTTAACTGTCATAAATTGCAACTAAACATAATTACTATTGAATGGCAAGATTAGTTACTATCAAGTTGAATTGGGAAATGAAAAGGAATTCCAACACAATGTACAATGTATCATTAGAACAACATAAGAATAAGTTATGAATTTTCTAAGAATTAGTAAATAATAGGTGCACTATAAATATAGTCACACAAAGTTCTAATGTTTGAACCTTGTACACATTTGCAAGGATTAAAATTGGCTGAGTTTTTATAATGGAATAGCAATTATTTGATTTTCTTTTGCCCATTAATCCCTAAAGGACCAAATTGCATTATTTGACAACATAACAATTTTGGACAACTAACTTTGAATGGAATTTTTATTTTATTTGTTTCAAATTTTTACACAATATGTGCCCCCAAAGAGTAGCTTTAAGACACAATGATTTCCATAATTTTTGACTACATGGTTCTAAAGTTATTGCATGATATAATTGTACATTAGAGAAATTCTCGACCCTCCATAGAGTCCTCTAGAGTGACCAAATTAGTCTATTAATCGCTTTAAAATTAGTAGAGGCATATAACTTAGCCACATTAGATGGTTAGAGTGTATGAACTTCAAGAAAGTCGTCAAGACTCAAAGTAATGAGGACGAAGTAGAATAATCAGCCACTTGAATTTCACTGAATTTGACTAATTGACCTATTAATCAAATTCAATGAACTTGAGCAAATTAAAGTGTATTTTGAAGCTAATTGTCAAAAAATTTGAAGACCTCTTACATTTTTTAAATGGCTTCAAAAGTTAATGAGTTTAGGATGCCAAAGGGGGTAAGAAAAGTTATTTATATAAGTAAGATAGTAGTAGGTAAAATAATGCATGTGGAATATGTAAATTAGGATTAATAGGAGCATAACCGCCCATAGTTAACTCAAAAGCAGAAATTGTATTCAAAGTTGAATTTCAGAACTCATTTAGGCATAGTATAATGATTTTTTTCAGAAACTTTGAACTAAAAAAAATTGGATAATTAAGCTAGTTTGCATATCCAAAATATGTGTGAGATTTGAAGCCTTAAATAAAAAGTTATGAACAAAATTTAGAGAGGGTGTTTAAAAATGTCAAAGAAAATTTCCTTTTCAACCCCTTTTGAAATTTTGTCCATAACTTTTTATTGAAGGCTCTAAAACTCAAATGGATTTGGGGAGATGAAAAATAGCTTAATTCTCCAACTTCTTTTTGGTTCAAGTTTAAGAAAAATCATTCTCCTATACCTAAATGGGGTCTGAAATTTGACTTTGAACACAATTCTTGCATTTGGTAATGAATGATCTATCTTCTAAATATCACATATCCTTTGAATATTTACCTTAGACAATAGATACTTCTATAAAAAAAAAAAACACTCTTCACCCTTCCTTTTCACTAATTATCAATGAATCATGTTTGTAATGATGTCATCAAAAAAACTCTTGATGGTAGATGTCATTGGGCTATTTTTTATTTATTTTTATTTGAAACACATGGGCGATTTTCATTATGCATTGGACTATTTTTGACATTATTTTTCTTAATTTTTAAAACTTGATTAGAAATTAAGGTATGCAATCATTAGGGTTAAGGCACATTACAATATATGAATCTTAGTTAATTAACTACTTATACTTGGATTTTGAGCCACTAACAATCATCAAATATTACATCTTTAGGTGAGCGACTATAGAAAAAAAACAAATCATTAAGCAAAAATAAATGTAATTGTGGGGTCTGGAGGGCTAAGAATTTCTCTAATGACTTTTAGTGCTCAGTGGGCAATCCAAAAATTTCTTAAAAAATCTTTTTTTCAAAAATCAAAATTTGAAATTGGTTTTTAAAAATTATATATATGTGTAAAGCTTTGAATCATTCCGTTTTGATTTATGAGATGAAAGTTATGAAGTGTTCTAGTTTGCAGTAGTTATAGATTTTCTAATCTAAAATAAAATTTAGATTCTTTTATTTAACTTAGTTTTTAATATTTTTTGAAAAACTAAAAGCATATAATGTAGATTTTTTATTGCTAAATTACAACTCTTGAGATTGGCGTTTTTCAATTCCATAATTAAACTCTTAATAATTTAGTGTTTTGAATCATTCTCTATTTCTTTCTACATATTATTTTTTTCCTGTACATTCGGCCATTCCAAATGATCTAAAAATCTTCAAGCATGTAGCCAACTTGCCTTGAAGATTGAATCCAGAGAGTTACTACCATTTTGAACATTTTAAAATACAAACGTGACCTTGTCAAGTGCAACTGCCCAATTTTTTGCAGGGCCAAAAAAAGGATTTTTGTCAATTCAAATGCTAATATCTTGCAATTTACAAAGTGGGAATTTCTGAAATTTCTTCGACATCTTTTCAACCTAACATATTACAAGATTATATGATTACATGATTCCCAAAATGTTTCTCTTCTAAAATTTGGCACTCATATTAGAAATAGCAGTTTCAAAGTGTTTCTAGTGAAAACATAGTCTCTAACCTTTAGAGGTTACGGTAGTAGGTCCATCAATCGACCATCGAAGAGTTAGAATTGATATTAGGGAGGTGAAACTTCTTGAAATATTTTTCAATAAATTTTCCTTGAAAGACAAGTGGAATTGGCATCTAATCCAAGTCATTTCATATTTTTTGGAGCTTTGTAGAATTAATTATGAAATTTTGTAGTTGAAATGGCATAAGGCTCTAAAATCATCTACTTCCTAAAATGTACATCGTTTTTACATTATTAAAGGCTATGAAAAAGCAACACATACAAATAGAGTACTTTTGAGGAAGTGGATGATTTTAGAACCAATGTGCTTCTTATAATAGGGCACCCGAACAAGAGGGAAGGTATAGCCTAACCGACGTTGAGGGCACCTTATTACAAGAGGCCTAATAAAGAGTGCCTCTCTACTAGTATAAAGTGCAAGGCAACTTATTCTTATTTAACACCCGCAACTGAAAAAATTCACCAGGTCAACTTTATAAGATTCATAGTAGTGATCTTACGGATGTGAGGGGCCCTAAAAATGTATTGCACATTGGTTGACCAGGCTTTACAAATGTTAAGAGCCTTTTCCAGAAGTGAGGATTCAGGTGCAAGGAGAGAAAAACGAGTCCATGTATTTGTAGTGTATTGTAGTTTATCCTATTGGTTGCCTTCAATTGTGCTTGGGGGCGATGTTGAAGAAGGATAATGACCTATTCGGAAATTAACCTAATAGTACAATAAGTTCATTCCCGGGGAGATCACTTAGTATATCTATAACATACTACGTGTGTTAAAGTGATTTTTTGGATCCCTATATACTTTTTGATTAACTATAATTTTAAACTATAATTTTGAGCTTAGTTTAACAATGATTATAAGTTTCCATTGCCGAAAATTCCCAACTCAAATAACTTGTGAAATGATTTGTAGAAGAGGTTGAAAAATGAACTGAAATGGCATGTTTTTCAATTCAAATATTTATAGAGAATACATTTAGATCACCATTGCACCATTATTCAAGGAAAATTAATTTATAATAGAGAGTTGTTTTTAGCAATTTTTTGTTCATTTTTTAGACAATTTTTTCTTATATAAAATAGGGGTGTGAAAGTTATTTTCAGCTCTACAATGTATCTTTTTTCTTCAAAAATTTGTAATTAATTATAATTGACAAATAAAAATACCAACAATTCATAACATAAACTTTCAAAGTAGAAGAATCTCCTCATATTTTTTTCTTTTCCTTTTATTTAAATTTTAGGATATAAAATAGAGGCTCAAAAATCTTAACGTATGTAATTTCTAATGGATACTCTAAGTGATCTCCTCGGGAGTTCGTTCCAAGGGAGGCTTCTCAATAGGAATTTTATATCAAAAAGAAAATGATCTTTGACTTCTAGTTCTAATTAAGGATCTATTTCCAACTTAATTGCATCAACACTCCAAATAGACTTCTTACACAACACCAATAAATTTTATTTGTTCCAATTACTCACAAGATGTACAATTAAACACTTACAAATCCAATAACATTCAACATTCACTTCCAATTTAAAACAATCATTTCCCAACTTGGTCATTATCCTTGCACTACACATGAAACCAATCACAATTTTTCAATTTCCTCCACTCAACAAAGACACTCCAAATATTCCATATTAAAGACAACATTCCAATTTGGAAAATAATAACAATCAACACTACAATAACACTTCAAAATCAAACTTGGACTTTTACTCCAAATTTCACCATTCAACATGCACTTCTCATACACACTTATTCCAATTTCAATTCACTCACACATTGCAACCAATTAGGCCTAAAATTTTATCAAACCATTCTAGATGGTGAACACATCACCATTTATAAATTTTTAAGATTTTAAATATTTTCCAATCATATTTCAACCACCACATTATATTAGTCTTTTATTCAATTCATCATCAAATTTCAGAATCACTTAGCATACTCAATCTTCCTACTAGCTTCCATCACTAACTTCATAATACCATCTCACCCACACATCCATCATGCAAAAAACTAAAAAAAATACACAGCCAACTTGGGGCTGGGACTCGCACTGGCTCTCTCAATAGTGGGTAAAAGAAAATGAAATAGAAAACCATCCTAATAGGCAACCCAAACATGATGGTTACCAATTTGGAAGAGACGACCTAACTATGTGTATACTACTCAACTATATACCAAAAATTCAATATTCAATATCAACCACTATATGTACAGGCAACGTGGAAGTCTGTACAATTGTAGGCAACAATTGAAGGGACCAGCTCTCGTCCTCTTCTTGTGTCTACGCCCAGTGTGTTGCCAACACGTAATTCATTTTGTTCAAAGCAAGTGGAGGTTTTAGCAAGTTCAAGGGATTCTTTATGCCCTTCTGGAATACATGGCTTGCACCCTTTCATGAGCTTGCCAGATTTGCAAAGCACGTGAGATCTGTGTGACAAACATCTTTTTGAGAATGAGCTTCAAATATCTATTCATAAATGTATATATCATCCAACAGGGTATGAACTCTAGAATTAGTACTTCCACTTCTTGTTGTCAGTGTTGCGTCGGAGAACTAAGTCTTGTTGAAGCATACTGTAAAAAGAGAGTATGAACAAATCCTAGCTGCATGCAAACCGATCCTACAAAGAGAGACCGGAGTGTGTCCTAATTTTTTTTTTTCCAAAAATGATTCTTGCCCTTGGACTGACAAGAATGAATAATTTGTTGGGAATAGTTCTGCCAACCAAGGCAAACGTGGTTGATAAGCAATAAACCCTCTAACGAATGGTTTTCAATCTTCCTGGGCGAACACAATTTCAAAGACGAAACCATATCACTCTAAACGTCCCAGTTTCCTGAATTCAAGACTTTGAAAAATCACAGAAATTTCAAAAAAACTCCAAGAATTTTTATTTTTATTTTGAAAATTTATGATTTCCATTGGTTCAATTGTAATTTATCCAGTGCCGAAGCAGGGTCCACAGTGTGCGCAGTGGAGGGCATGGCAGTGGCAGCTTGGACATGCCACCCATGGTACCCATACCCCGGCGCTGCTGGATGTGGAACAGGGTGCACTGAGCATTTGCACGTTCCCAGGAGCATGTGACTGGCCCCATATTGGTCCCGTGGAGGACTAGAGTTCATGAAGGAGTCCGAACCAGGGACAGAATCCGAGACCAAGCCAGGTTCCGAACCGAAGACCGCGCCAGAGTCGGAGTCTTTAGACGTCTCTGAAGTCGAATCGAGAAGGATTTGCCGCAAAGCCGCAAAGCACACGGCCGAATTGTTCTCCAAGGCTTGAAAATCCTCCCTGTTGGCGAATCCCATGGGATTGCTCTGGATCTGCTTTAATGCCGCCACTCTGATGGCCGTGGACTTGCATTGCTCGGCCACCTGCAAGTAGTTGATGGCATTCTCGGCTGTCATGTTGTTCACCATGTAGTCCTCGCACTTGCGTGTCAGGAGTTCGATGGCGTTCTTGTTTCCTGCTTCCATCAACTCCGGGGCGTGGTCCTCGAGAATCTCCGGTTCTAGCTCGGCTGTGTACAGGAACTCAATGAAGGCGCGGAAACTGTCGGCGTGTGTGGGGACGCAGCGAAGCTCGATGGGTCTGCTCGGATGCTTGCGCTGTTGTTTCTTGACTTCCTCCGATGTCAGAAACTCCTTGATTACGGTCGATCTTGAGATCTGCACAGGAATAAGACAGTCGGCAACTACGTGATGCAGGAATGGAAATAATCCATAGGGGTGTCAGAGTTCGCCTGCATGCAATGTCAGAGTATCCCGTCTCCAAACTCTAGGGTTTGGAGGAAATGAGGATTGGTTTGTGCTCTTGAATTGGGTAACAAACCTGCAAGTCACAGAGCGGGAGGAATCACGAGGGCTGAAGCCCTCCAACTGATTAGCTTTCTTAGAAAACTTCAGAAACAGCGTAGTCTGCGTACCAGTATGTTGCGATTCGCCTTCATCGTGTCACCCCCTTTTGTGGCAACTGTCACCAACTCATTGTGGGGGTCGGCAGTCATGAGTTGGCCACAAATTGGATCATACTGTCTCAAGAATTGCAGCTCAGACTTGAGCAACTCATTTTCTTTCGTGAGAGACGCGACTCTTTGCTCCAGCGCTGTCCACCCTGTCCATGATTGCTGGCTCTTGGCCTTCTCCAGCATCACCTTGAAGTGCTTGAAGCAGTCGGGACACATGGAGTAGTCCAGGTCCCACAGGCCATGGTATCGTTCTGTGTGCACCAGTGTGGCGTTCTTGTCCACAGCTGCGGTGCAGTACTCACACTTGAATTCGGTGGCCATTCTGAAATCCAGTACGGCTAGAATAGCGAATCGATCTGGTCAATCGAAAACAATGCAAAGTGCTCAGAAAACTATGGTCATGCAGTCGAGAAAACTCAAGGCATAGACACAGTTTAAGTAAATCTGAAATCAGAACAGGGAAGACAGCATCCTCTATTAGAACCTCGCAACACCATCGTGGGTGTCGAAGTTGTGCAACAAGAATGGAGGCGATTTGTGTTAAGTAATTTGAAATCTCTCCAAAGGGTTAGTACTTTGAGAGGGGATTCTCGGACTGAGAATCAAGCAAGTCCAGATTTTGAATAAACCAAACAAGATCTTGACTTCCAATTCAACAATTCTTCAATTCACGGCAGCTTCTCAAGAACAATCCTCTCTAATAAAAATCAAAAGCTTCTGAAATTCTCTCAGTACTGAGATTTCTGCACATTACTACGCACCTGCAAACCCCAGTCTCCAACACCAAAGCCTTCAGTTGCTCATAAAGTGCTCAGGGCTCAGGAGGCTTTTCATCTTGAGCCACCGACTACAGTGTCAGCTTGGCCTGGTCTGTGGACCTCGAAGGTCCGATGTCCCGAAGGTGGTAATTCTCGAAATTTCTCAAGTTGGGTCAGTCGCCTTGGATGTTGTGTCGTGTCAGTCCAGCTGCGACACTCGAATGTCCGTATGTTTCAAAAAATAAATAAATAAAAAGTCTAATGGATGGCTTCCCTGTGAACTGTAGAAACAAAAATTTACAGCACCTATTTGTCCAATAATTACAGTATTTTGGTGACTATCTTGATCATGGGGACCATGTCCTTCCAGGGCTAAGGTCATACTAGTAATCCTTCAAAAACCTCTACATGAAAAAATAGAGGGTGCAAATTGCAAACACTATTAGATATTTTTTTCATACTATGATATTTAAACCTTATAGTGATGGAACAAACATCTGAGCATGCCCTAAGTTGCACCATTGTAGGTTCTCATGTTCAGATTTCAATGTAGACTACTGCTAAGGAAAACTAAGGTAAGAGGCTCAGGAATGATTCACCTAAGCAAAATCAACCCTATTTGGTGAATTCAACTTATAAGAAATTGTGGTATATTGTTTTTTTTGTAGCAAGAGAAATAAGAGACACTAGTAATCAGATTTTAATTATAATTTTTGGCCCTGAAATGAATTTATGGCGATTTTAAAAAGTGGAAGGGTGATGGGGTGTTGTTTATGCTCACATGGTGCACCGGTGATGAATTAGAACACATTGATGAATAGAGTAACTGACACCTTAAAGTGATAATTTGGTAGTATTAAATGGTACACAATTGTTTTGGAATAGTTCACTTGATTTTCACTGTCAATTGTAAAATAAAAGTACTGCATTCCATTACATGCACCTCACTTTTTACTTAAGTTTTTTCAAGATTCATTCATGAGCATAGAGTACTCACAACAGTCAGCATTTTCACCTAACAATTCATCTAAAATGACCCATATAGGTCTACTAGTTATCAACACAAAAAATTTGGGCACATGAACAACACTCTACACAATTTTAGAGACTTTTCAAAGGATGGTTCTTAAAGTTTGAGCCATTTTCAAGCCTTCTCCTATATCGCATTCTAGGCTAGACTAGAACAACCTACTTTGCAGATTTTGAAATTGCAAGCACTCACTCCAAGTATCCTTGGAAGGGATGTCCTTCTTTTCCCAGGATCTTGGAGGGAATACTACCATTAGAGGATTTTTTGATGTCTAAGAGGGCTATTTCAAGCAGCTACCCCTGCAATTCCCCAATAGACCGTGGTGAAGCGAATGCCACGTTGTCAAAAAAAAAATTGAAAAAAAAAAAAAATTAAATTAAATTAAATTTCTTAAAATGAAAAACAAAGTTGAAATCTTTTTTTTTGGAAAATGATGTGGAAGTCACACTGCCACATCAGGCAGCAAGTTTCGGCTAGCTCGCAGGGTTTGAGAATGGCTGGGAACTTGTAGCCCTCCCAAACCCCAAAAAATCCTCTAATGCTTATGGTTACACAATGTTATGAGATCCAATATGACGTGTAGTGAATGGTTTTGCGTGTGTTTGAAGATGATTCCAGGATCCGCTTACATGATACTTTTCAGGTTTCTCCAAGTCTTCACAGAAATAACAAACACTCTCCAAAACCTTTTTTTTTCTTTATCACTGATGACTTCCATTGGCGAACAACTGAAAAGTGATCTCTAATTATAAGATTGATTCTATCAATGCAGCAATCCGGTATGATCCGGTAAGCTTTACTCTGCCACTTGAATTCTAATCGTGGCACGAACGAAGGCCTGTCTGTAGAAATTGTTTAGAGTGGGTAGTCTAGGTGCAGACTCTTGTTGGCTAGCTTTCAATTGGACGGAATCTTCCAGTCCAATTGCGGGCAACTGTGCAGTTTGGTGGTAAAATGGCAAGTCGACTGCTTGTTGGACTCGGTGCCTGGACGGGTGACTCGTGTTGCCAACAATTTAAAAATGTAGCTTGGAACTGTAGATTTGATTCTATCTATACAGCAATCCTGACTTTTGCGGTAACCTTGAGTTTGCCATTTGCAGTGCAATCGTTGCACAAGATATCAGGTATGATACGAGAGCCCTGGCCAAGAATTTCTCATTTGAAATCAGCTTTCATATTGGTTTGATGTATCACATTTGTTGGTGCTACATGTTTACATGTTATTGCACAAAAAACAAAAGTGCACTGTATTGTAGACAAGAAGAGGAGGTGGTTTGTTTGCAATCCTCTTAGAACCCAAATGGTTACCTTCATTACATGATATTTGGGGGCAAGGGCCCGGGGGGGAGGGGGGTCGTTTCAAGTCTATTCCCTCGGTAGGAAAAAAACAAGACGTTGTTAGATATTGTTTTTGAATTTCTTTTTGAAGCTCGGAACCCACAGTCTTGCCACTACAAAAACATGGCGGAATAAATGACTTGTCCACAATGATTGCATCGACAACAATGACTACAAAATAGTCATTTTGCAGTCATTTTGCATTCATTGTTGTCGGCACAATCATTGTGGACAAGTCATTTATACCACCATTTTTTTGTAGTGTGATAGAGCCCTCAAATCTCACGTAATGTTTAAAATTCATGGCATAATCACCAACAACGACACTATTCTATAAACATGTTACAAAGGTTCAAACATATTTTGAAACAACACTCCAACAACTCTGCAAAGGAACCTCAATTCTTATGCATTCAATTTATACAATCATTACTTAGGTACTAGAAGAAAGCAAATGAGGTAGAACAAGTGGAGAAGCAACTTTGTAGTATTAGGAATGTAATTAAGGCACTAAAAAAGCAATGTGATGAATGCAAATAACAGTATGTGAACTTTTAATCATCATAAATTGCTACTAAGCTTAAATACAATTGAATGGTAAGATTTGTTTCTATTAGATTGAATTGGTAAATGAAAATAAAATTTCAACACAATGCATTATTTAGACACATAAGAATAGGTTATGAATTTTCAAAGCACTAGTGAAATGTGCACCATAAATCAATACAAAATTTGTAAACCTTGTACACCTTCAAAATTAATGTCTTCATTCTCAGCAAAGAATCTAGATGTGATAGGTTTTGATTAATGTTGATTTTGTACTTACCTACAAGTACAAGTAGAAAGATTTGTACTAGTGTGAAACCAATGAAACTTTTTTATTGGGACTGGAGCTAAGGTTGATTTTGAACCTTGAGGAAAGAGACATAACATTATTAATATTTCTTGGAGGTCTTGTTTTGCCTTCCTTGATATGTGGGGCACCCCCCAACAAAAGTCCCATGATTTCTTACTCACCTTTGAACCCCATAACATTATATAACTAAGCAATAGTCCTCCCCATGCTAAAAAGATATTATGCCTTGCTAGATACCAAAGAGGGACTTACTAGTTAGTTCAAAGATTGGATTGGGCTGAGGAGCCACATAAGACCATTTTGTTCACTGTAAGAGTCCCCTTTTCAAAAATGCAAAACGGACCCCTCCCTCATTAGGAAACAATTATGTTTGGCTGCTTTGCATCGCATAGATATTGCACTACAACCTTGAATTAAATTGCAACCTAGAGAGTCAGTTGCTAAAGGAATGTTATGAGCCTTTTCTGGAAGTGAAAACTCGGGTGCAAGGAGAGAGAAACGAGTCCACTGGTAATTGCAGTGTATTGTAGTTTGTCCTGGTGGTTGCCTCAGCCTGAGAGAACCTCTGAGCATGCAATTGCCTTCAATTGTGCCTGGGGCGACTTAATTGGAAGTCTGTATGTCTGCACCAAGGCACGATTGAAGGGACCTGCTCGTCCTCTTCTTATGTCTGTGCCCAGTGTGTTGCCAATACGTAATTCATTATGTTCAAAGCAAGTGGAGGTTTTGGCAAGTTCAAGGGATTCTTCAGAACCTTCTAGAGTACATGGCTTGCACCCTTTAATGAGCTTGCCAGATTTGCAAAGCGTGTGAGATCTGTATGACAAACATCTCTTTGACAACAAATTTCAAATATCTATTCACAAATGTGTGTGTGTATATATATATCATCCAACAAGCAAGCAACAAGGTATGAACTCTATTTGTAACTCGACATCTTGTCATCAGTGTGGCGTTGGAGAACTAAGTCTTGTTGAACCATACTGTCAAGAGAGTATGAACAAATCCTAGCTGCATACAAACCAACTCTACAACGAGACTTGAGTGTGTCCTAATTTTTTCTCCAAAAATAATCTCGCCCTTGGACTGACAAGAATGAATAAATTGTTGGGAACAGTTCTGCAAGCCAAGCCAAGCGGTAGTGAACTTCTCTGATGATAATGAAGTCAGAGTACCGTAACTGGTGACCACCGACCCTATTGATGGTTTCGCAAGGCGGATGTATCTAAAATCATCACCCTCCCTATTAGTCACAGGCATCTTTTGAAGTGTTCTCAAGATGACCTTCAAAAATCACTACAAAATGTCTCCATCTTTGCACATGGCAGAGCATGGTTGTAAAGCATTAAACCTTATAAAGAATGCTTTTCAATCTTTCTAAACACTATTCAAAGACGCAACGATATCACTCTAAACTTCCAAGTTTCTTCAAGTCAAAACTTTCTAATTGTAATTTTAACTCTATCTTTACACACCTCATTTCTTTGGTACCGAAGCAGGGTTCACGTAGTGCACAGTGGAGGGCATGGGAGTGGCAGCATGGAAATGCACTCCATGGTACTCATACGCCGGCGCTGCTGAATGAGCAAAAGGGTGCACTGAGCATGTGCACATTCCCAGGGACCTATGGCTCGCCTCATACCGGTGGTTCCGTGGAAGGCCCGAGTTGATGAAGGGGTCCGAACCAGGGACCGAGACAGGATCGGAGCCAGGGACCGAACCTGGGACCGAGACAGGGTGGGAGACTTTAACCTCAGGCTTCTTCTCTTTCTTCTTCCCTGAAGTAGGATCGAGAATAATGTACTGGAAAGCCCCGAGGAACGCGGCAGGATCGTTCTTCTTCAAGGCCTGGAAATCCTCCCTGTTGACGAATCCCGTGGGATTGCTCTGGATCTGCTTCACGGCCGCCGCTGTGATGGCCGTGGACTTGCATTGCTCGGCCACTTTCAAGTAGTCGATGGTACTCTCGGCCGTCATGTTGTTCACGATGTAGTCCTCGCACTTGCGCGTCAGCATCTCGATTTTGTATGTGTTTCCTGCCGCCATTAACTCCGGGGCGTGTTTCTTGAGAATATCCGGTTTCAGCTCGGCTGTGTACAGGAACTGGATGAAGGCGTGGAAACTGGCCGGATGCGTGGGGAGGTCGAGCTTGATCATGGCGGATTCGTTGTGCTTGCGCGCTTGTCTCTTGAATTCGTCGGATGTGAGGACCGTCTTGAATACGGCCGATCTGGAGATCTGCACAGGAGCAAGTCGTGATTCAGTAATTGAAACAATTCATAGGAATTAGGCGACGTCAGAGTATCGCGTTCCGAAACACTAGTGTTTAGTACTTTGTGAACAAGAAGAACTGCTTCGTGTCTAAGTTGGTAACGAGCCTGCAAATCACAACGCAGAAATCACGAGGTTTGAAACCCGACTACTCTTGATTTTAACTTTAATACCTTGTTGGAGCTCTTAGAATTTTTCAGAAACAGAGTATAGTTTGCGTACCAGAATGCTGCGATGCGCCTTCAATGTCTCACCCCCTTTTGTGACAACTGTCACCAACTCATTGTGAGGGTCGGCAGTCTTGAGTTGGCCACAAATTAGATCCTCATGTCTCAAGAATTGCAGCTCAGATTTGAGCAACTCATTTTCTTTCTTGAGAGACGAGGCTTCTCGCTCCACCGTTGTCCACCCTGCCCATGATTTCTGGTTCTTGACCTTGTCCAGTATCGCCTTGAACTGCTTGAAGCAGTCGGGACACATGGAGCAGTCCAGGTCCCACAGGCCAGGCTTTTGTTCTGTGTGCACCAGTGTGGCGTTCTTCTCCACGGCTGCTGTGCAGTAATCACACTTGAATTCGGTGGCCATGCTGAAATCCAGTACGGCTAGAATAGCGAATCGATCTGGTCAATCAAAAACATTGCAAAGTGCTCAGAAAACTATGGTCATGGGGTCGAAAAAACTCTCAAGGCACAGACACAGTTTAAGTAAATCCGACATCGTTCAGAACGGGGAAGACAGCATCCTCTATTAGAACCTCGCAACACCATCGTGGGTGTCGAAGTTGTGCAACAAGAATGGAGGCGATTTGGGTTAAGTAATTTGAAATCTCTCCAAAGGGTTAGTACTTTGAGAGGGGAGTCTCGGACTTAAAATCAAGGAAGGCCAGAATTTGAACAAACCTAAGAATAGGAAACCCTAACAACCACCAATCCGGTCTTGACCTCCAATTCAACAATTCTTCACGGCAGCTTCTCAAGAACAATCCTCTCTTGTAAAATTCAAAAGCTTGTGAAATTCTCGCAGCTCTCTCAGGACACCAAAACTTCTAAAACTGCAACTACCTGACAATACACATCCGCCACAAACATCAAATTCGTTAATATAACTGGCAAATTGAATACTCAAGAGCTCGGCACTCTCCAAGCGCCCATCAGGAACCTCAGATCCATACCAGTCCTCGTTTTGGAGCTCTGAGCGCTTGATGAAAGCATGTCTTGCACCAATTTAACAAATCAAGGACACCACATTGATCAATCAAATTAATCCGGTACATAAGAACTGAGAAATTTTGCACAGTACAAACTCACCTGCGAACCCGAGACGAGTCTCCAACACCAAACCAATTTCTCCACCAAACCACTTGTACGTTGCTCATGCATGAAAATGAATGAATGCTTTGGGCTCAGTAAGGTATTCTTTTTATGCTTAATTGAGAATTGGAGCGTACGTGAGAATTGGAGTGGCGCGCAAGTGAGAGTGGCGGCCACCGACTACAGTGCGCCTCCAGGTATGCATTTTGGGATTCTGTGAAAATAGGTGAGAGTTCTCAAGATTGTTCTAGCGGCTTCTAGCGTAAAG
The DNA here is from genome assembly GCA_963969395.1 of Pseudoscleropodium purum. Lineage (NCBI taxonomy): Eukaryota > Viridiplantae > Streptophyta > Bryopsida > Hypnales > Brachytheciaceae > Pseudoscleropodium > Pseudoscleropodium purum. The sequence goes on from OZ017795.1 coordinate 38,922,924, forward strand.
AAGGTCACCTGCACAGAAATCTGTGCATGAGAGCCTACAGTAGGGTCGCTTTGGACGGTACTTGCGTCGGCTAGCTTTGAAATAGTCCAGTCAAATTGGTTTTGGTGGTAAGCTTCGTAACGGAGACTGCTGAGTCTACTTGGTGGACTGGGTGTAAGAGAAGGCAGTGAACGAGGAGTTCATGGGGTGACTCAGCTTTTTGGCCTTCTTTTCACATGTCCTTGGGTGGTTCTCCATGGTCATTTGGTTTGGTTCTTAAAGCTTAAGCTTGATCCTTAAAAGGACAAGCTAGTCACTATGAAAATCGTTTGTTGTGGTACTGTGTGAATTGCTGACTTAAGAAAATGCAAAAGAACTCATTGGAAGTCCAATCTACAGACAATAGAAGACCTCTCCTTTTCACACAAAATTTGGAGGATGAATAGTTACACTTTTGTCTTGCATGGAAAGATTCTTTGTCATTCATTGGCTGTAAAACATCCTCAGTGATGTTTATAGGTTAATCATTTAATTCAATTTAGTATTAAAAAACCTCATTTTTTTAGCATTCGGATCATTTTTCAAAAGCAACCACTTTGAAAAATTGTCAAATAAAATTTCTACGTAATTAAAATACTACGTTGAGGGTATTTCATCAATTCAAGGTAATTTGAACACTATTGATTATATATTTTGATGGCTAAATCAAGGAATTGCTTAATTGACATTTTGTAGGAATGAGAATAGAAGATGGAGCGGTCATTTTTATAGTAAAATATATTATTTGTCATGAATCCTCAAAGGGTATGGGATAATTTGAAGATGAAGGTATTGTCAAAACATACAATTTATGTTCAAAGTAAAATTTCAAACCTCGTTTTGGTATAGTAGAATAAGTTTTTCAAAAAGCTTTAAACCCTAAAAAATTGAAAAATCAAGATAAACTTCATCTACATATATTCTTTTGTAATTTTGAACATCTGAAAAAGGTTATGGACAAAATTAGTTAGTATGAAAATGTCAAAGAAAATGTCCCTTACAATCCTTTTTTGAACTTTGTCCATTATTTTTGTTGAAGACTAAAAATCTCAAATGTGTTTTTGGATATGAAGTTAGATTGATTTTCCACATTAACTTAGTTCAAAGTTTTTTTGAAAAATGTTGTTTTATTGTGCTTAAATGATGTCTAAAATCTTATTTTGAACACAATTCTTGCTTTTGACTTAACTATGACAGAGCGGTTAAGCTCCTAGTAATCTTAATTTAAATATTCCAAATGGATTGTTTTACCTCTTACAAGTCCACTTGTATAAATAACTTGTCTTCTTACATTTCCACATACAAAATAAGTAGCTTCTAAAGTTATGTGAGATAGTTGCCAAATATTTTGGTTTCAATTTCAATTTGATGCTAAATTTTCTTAAGTTAATATTTTTAAGTGCCTAAGATTACTTTGACAATTTAATTCAATATTTGGCACCAAAGTGCTAGAGTTGTTATATGGTACCATAGCTTTGTAGCAACTTGGGCAGCTTTCTACTTAATAGTTATTTGAAGTGCAAAATGATTAGGCAATCCAAAAATTAATTTATTAAAATTATAAAACATATTTAAGATAAATAAAGCATTCTCTCAATTGTTCTTATAATTTTTAGATGTTTGTTATTACTTTCATCTAAGGAAGCCACATTTACTGAAACCCTTATTTTGACCTTCAAACCCTAAATCTCTACCTTGTGTGCCAAGATTTTATTAAGTATCAAGGTTTTTTGCATATGAGAAATATTTTGTTTTTGATAGATTGTGCTTTAGAATAGTCAAAATGGTAAGACAAATCGTTTTGTAGTATACATTTAGGCACTCTTTTAATTATTTGTTTTCTAACTAAGCTTCTAGGAAGCTACAATATTGTTAATTTTTTTAAAACAAAAGGTAAACTTGTCAATCCTAATAGTGAGATTGTTGGATGAACCCAATTTAAAGCATGTCAATGAACCTTTTTATTTTGAAACTTTTAAAATTTGAGTTAAAAAAAAAATCATATATTTAAGTCATCTTGTTACAAAAATGTTTTGATTACCTTCTACCAATAATCTTTATAATTCTCATATAAGAGATCCAAATGGAATATAATATAAGCTTCATGTGGAGATATAAATAGATTCAATGAAAAATAAATTTTCATAAAGTTTAATTCAATTTTTTTATATTTTTTGGCAACCCTACCTTAATTGATTTTTACTTTGAGCAAAAGAATTTTTGCTACCAAGCATTGTTTGGAGAAAAAAAAGTCTAGACACCTACGAAAAATAGTCCTAAGGATTTCAATAATAAGGCATTTTAAATTGAGGGGAATGTGAACATGATACAACCTTCACTTGTCTTTTGAATGGTCTTTTATATAACATCATTCACCAATGTAGAAGGGGCCCCATTACCCCCGCCCTAAAGGACCATTGTTCCTTCAAGACAAATGAAAGATTGTGTAGTTTTTATTTTCTCAATTTTTGGCATGATTTTTTGAATTTTTTTTTATTTAGGTAAATACATTGGTTTTTTGAAAATATAATTTTTTTAATTCAATTAGTGTCTAGGAGCAAAAGTTATACCACCTTCAGTACAAAATAGAGTTTGACAAGCAACAAAAAAATAAAAATACACTTGAAATAAAAAATTTGAACATTGGTTTCTTGTAGATGATTTTTTTATACATGGAGAGATTTGATTCATTGCATTTGGATTAGAGATGAGCAAGCTATGTTGCATTTCATTTTCCAAATGATCATAGAGAAGATAATGTATTGGATCTGTTTACTTAACTCAATTTGATAATTATGGAAAAAAAAAGTTCCACAAGGTTTAGTTTGCTTGGTATAATAATCTCACCATTGGAATTAGTGTATTTCAAATTCATCTCAAATCTATGAACAATTTAATTTTTCTTTCTATCTCATGTTGACTTCTATTTAGCAATATTTTGAAGAATGAAAATCAAGTTCTTTTACTGAAATGTCAACTCAATTCTTCAAAATAAAAAATTATAAAATTGGCATGTAAAGTGCAAAAATCTCAAATTAAGAAGATTCAAAGTCTTATCATGTAGTCTAACAAGGTGCAAAAAAATTCCATTTCATTCATTTGAAACGCAAATATCTTCCAATCCATGATACCAAAGTTTTTTAAATCTCTTTTATACAATTGAATACCAATTTAGTGCAAGATCCTACAGATAGATATGCAAAAAAAGAAGTTTCAAATGTTTTTGCTCTTCACAATATAAATGGAAGTTTTCAGTGATTTTTGATGACAAAATGCTTTGGCCATTGGGTGTTAAATTGAAGAGAACCCAAGTTTCTAAGAAAATATGTTCTCAAACCAAAATAGTACAAGATTTTAAAGTTATATATGTCCAAAAATGTTTGTTTTTTTAAATTTGAAACTTATACAAGAATTTGCAGTTTTGGAGAATTTTTGGTAAAAATGTAGTCAAGGAACTTTAAGAGTTAACCCCTAAAGCCTTGAACATGCTTTTTGAAAACATAGTATTTTGGAGTAGCTCACTACAAACAAAAATTTTATTTATTTTTCTTTAAAATTTGCTGATAATGTGTGTCTAAGGAGTAGCTTTAAGGCCCAACAATTTTCATAGCATTTGACTACATGGTTAAAAAAGTATTGTATGATATGTCATTTCCAATGAAGTGTGAGCAACCTAGGCAACTCAAAAAATTCTTAAAAAATCACTTTTAAAAAAGAAAAAATTTTGAAATTAGTTTTATAGATTTACATGTATATAGAAAGCTTGAATCATTCCAATTTGAACAATGAGATGAAACTTATGAGAAGTTTTAGTTTGCAAATAGTTATAGAATCTCTCATCTAAAATAAACTTTGAAGTCTTTTAATTAACTCAGTTTTGAATATTAAAACACAGAAATAAATAAATATATATATATATATATATATATATATATATATATATATATATATATATATATATATATATATATATATATTTATATTGGATGTAGATTGTTTAATACAACATTACAACCATTGGGATTGACATTTTTTAATTCTGTAATTAAAATCTTCACAATTTAGTACTTTAAATAATTTTCTATGTCTTTTGAGTTATTATTTTTTTCTATATGTTGAACAATTTCAAATGATCTAAAATTTTTCAAGCATGTAGCCAACTTGCCTTAAAAGAATGAATCCAAAGAGTAACCACCATTTTCGACATTGTTTCATAGAAATGTCACCTTGTGAAATGCAACTAGCCGATTTTTCGCAAGGGCAAAAAAATCACTTTTGTCAATTCAAACTCTACTTTCTTGCAATGTACATGGTGGAAATTTCTGAAATTTTTTCCACATCTTTTCAAACCATCTTAGTACAAGATCTTATGATGATTTTGTCTAAAATTTGGTATTTATACAAGAAATTGCAGTTTTGGAGTGTTTTGGGTCAAAACATAGTCAAAAACTTTTAGGAATTAAGGTGGTCTAACTTCCTTGGGTCACACACAAGGATATATTTGTATATTCGTGGTCTTTAACAATGAATTAGGGACCCTATGCTAATTGATAAACAATATTACGACAAGACTAAATGCTAAAAGGGACTTGTACTTGAGATCAATTCTTCACCAAATCAAGCACTTGATATTACAAGAAAAAGAAAACTCTTAAAACTGAGCTTCTAAGAATGTTATACTATTGTTGCACTCAAAACAAAATGTTACTCCATATAAATATAGACAATAGAACCTATTTTGAAAGCCTATAAATAAGCATTTAAACATAATACTATAATATTTTAATTTTGTTGTATCTTGTTGGAGATTGAAAAAGGATTTCAACACATCTTCGAATGTATTTTTAGGACACTAACATATTTAGCAAAAAATATTTTAAAAAAGAATTTGAATTTTTTTGGAAACTAACCCCTAAAGGACCAAGTTGTGTTTTTTGGCAACATAGAAATTCTGGGCAAGTGCGTGCGACTAGAGATTTCCATATTTTTGGCCCAAATTTTAATGGAAGGTGTAGACAAGGAATATCTTTCATATGCACTAAATTTCAGAACATTTGAAAATATGAGTCAAAAGTTATAGTCTAATATGTAGTTTGTTTTTCAACTCAAGCACTTTGGACAGATCTAAAGAAATCAATTTTTTCAAAAATCCAAATTTGAAATTGGTTTTTAAGATTTATATGTATACATAATGCTTTGAATCATTTCATTTTGATCAATGAGTCAAAAGTTATACAGTGTTTTAGTTTGCGGGTAGTTATCAATTATCTACTCCAAAATAAACTTTGAAGTCTTCTATTGAACTCAATTTTCAATATTTTTGGGAAAAAAACAAAAACATGAAGTGAAGAATGTTTATTATAACATTACAACCATTGGGATTGGCATTTTTCAATTCCATAAATAAATTGTTAACAATTTAGTATTTTGAATCTTTCTCTACATTTTTCTATTTATCATTTTTTTCCCATATGTTGTACAATTTCTAATGATCTAAAAGTTTTCTAAAACATATTCCAACATGCCTTGAAGAATGAATCCAATGAAGCATCACCATTTTGAACATTTTTTCATACAAATGTGACCTTGTGAAGTATAGCTGCCCGGTTTTCATAAGGACAAAAAAATGATTTTTGTCACTTCAAATGCTAGTATCTTGCAATTTACATGGTGGAAATTTCTGAAATTTTTTCGACATATTTTCAAACCAATGTACTATAAGATCCTTCAATTACATGTGTCCAAAAATGTTTTTTTTTTTCTAAAATTTGAAACTTGTACAAGAAATGGCAATTTGGGAGCATTATTGGTGAAAACATAGTCAAGGAACTTTAGGGGTTAATGACTCTAGAAGCCAAAATGTAGAGAAATTAAAGTCAAGTAATGTTGAAAATTTAATAATTTTTAGTCAAATATCAATCCATCTTTTCACCAACTATTATCACAAGAATTTGTAATGGCAAAATAGTAGAGGTACTTCATCAACATTTAGTGAGAACCAATGATAGAGAGGTTGTTCTTGTAGTCAAATTAGTTGTCCTTCATTAAGCTTTAAAGTGTATGGGATGATTTGAAGGCGAGGGTATGACAACTCATAAAAAAATATACTAATTGTATTCAAAGTAGAACATCATACCTCATTTAAGCATAGTAAAATGAATCTTTTCAAATAAACTTTAAACTAAGAAAAAGTGATAAATCAAATTGAATTTCAACTCAAAAAATCCATTTGTGATTTTGAGCCTCCAATTAAAAATCACGAACAAAGTTCAAAGAGGATTTTTACACATTTTCAAACTCTTCCAATTAAAAATCACGAACAAAGTTCAAAGAGGATTTTTACACATTTTCAAACTCTTCCAATCAAAAATTATGGACCAAGTTTAGAAAGGGGGTGGAAGGGACATTCACACACATTTTCACACCTTCTCTCTCAACTTTGTCCATAACTTTTGAGTGGAGACTCAAAATCAGAAAAAGATTTTTGAAATTCAAATTCATCTTAATTTTCTACATTTACGCATGAATTTTGTTGAAAAAGTTTATTTTATGTGCCTAAACAAGGTCTGAAATATTTCTTTGAACACAATTCCTCCTTTTGACTTGACTAAAAGTGGTTGAACTCTTACAAAACCCTATATTCCTCTTACCGCCCAAACCTACATAAAGAAATTGCCACAAAGAACATTAGATGGCTTGTGAAGCTATGTAAGAGACACATGCTCAAAATTAAAAAGCTGAATTTAATGGAAACTAGTTTTTCAATAACCCAAATCATTATAAATTTATAATTGGATGTCGTATTGCATTCTCCCACTTTTATTAATTATTTGCCCATGTCCTGCCGGACCTGCTATCCGCCTACGATACTTTCTTTCAAGAAATCAATTACTGTAGTAGTCATACAATGTTATGTTAAACGTCTCCTTCAAATCAAAACTACTCTGCATATGCAATTGGTCAAATCAATGTCCATAACATTACTAACATACGCCTCCCACGTCCCAACTAAGAGCCTCTCCTACTCAGGACAGGGTCGACAAAGAATTCACACAGCCTCACAATGCCTAAGAATGATCATTGTTTTCGGTAGTAGAAACGTATGGCTGGGGCATTGAAGTGCCAATCCACTAAACTCCTGAAACATTTCGTGAAAAACTCAGTTTAAATCCTCAGAATATCCAGATTCGGAAAAAATCCTTGCGAGACAGCAGAGGACGGAACAATCGAAATGGAGAGCCGGAACAAAAACCAGGAATGGAATGATAGCAGACCTTATTCAAATGATTGAATTTGTATTTCAGGGTGAATGATTGAGGCTTATTACCCGTGGTATAGACAATATTATCCCATGGTTAGTGGGAGTACCCTAAGGACTGTCAAGACTGTATAACTAAATATGGCACAAGTTGAGATAAGAAAAAAGAGACTTCTAAGCGTTGCTGGAAACCTGTCAAATGGTGCTACCTACAAATAGAACAGTTGTAAAATTAACCTAGCCTGACAATTATCAAGTAATAGCTGTACACCTACATCTCGTAGCGATAATGTTCACATGAATCGTATAAGTACAAAGTATGATGGACCAAGACCAACGATAGGTGAGGATAGGATGAATGTGGGTTATCTATCAGACCGCGATCGCTTTGATGGAGACCATGATCTGGGAATAGTAGAATCTGCTTTCGTCCTTATTGAGTGCGAGTTCCCATTCCCATTGAGAATGTTCAAGGTGTTGGCAACCAATGAATCACTCACCACGGCTGCCGCTCCAAAATCTAACCTCCCCAACCGCCTAATTAACCAAAAACCATGTAAGTGACATTCCTGTAACTGAAAACCATGCAGTACCACGGCAACCATAGAGGAAGAAACATTCTATATATGATTGCCACACAGAACTGTGAAGTTTAACACACCTGTTGTTCAACCGATTATTAATATCTGTCAGATCTTTCGATGGGCTTTGGTAAGCTTGGGTACTTTCTCCAACACATGCATAAAGACTCCGAGTGTGTGGAGACATGATTGAATCGATCTGCGAGCATAAAGCGAATCAGAAACGAGTTGCAATCCCGCACCAACCCATCACCAAGGAAACAGCTACCAGGAATTTCAAGGACTCTGTTCTTCAGTCACGTTTTATCAATTGGACTGGCATACAGGTAAGTACCTTATTCGATGGAAGTGGAGAAACATAAACATTATGTTTTGCAGACACCTTCTTCGGAGACATATCAGGAAGAGCAGGGAAGGTAGACGGACTAGGTGAAGCAGGCGCCTGTGCTGCACGCCACAAAATTTTCAAATGACACATTGACAATAAGATTCTGGCCGCATGACTTCAGAGACTTGCCGAATTGAGAGTCACATATTTGTAACTGAATTACACACTAACGAGCCAGTCTGCAATACAGACGAAGTTATGCTTCGTCAAATCTGTCACACCTACCTTGACTACTGCAGACTGGGCTTGTTGCAGTTGGTTTAATGGGATAAAGGATCACTCAACAGGCTTCTGAACAGGTCTTCCAGGTAAAATTCAGGTCTCAAGAGAGCCCTGCACTTAAAACCCTAGAATGTCAGATAAGGTTCTTGTGATGAGGATAGTAACATCACTAGAGGGTATTCACTTTGCAAGAAGCAGAGGAATGGTTTGAGAGACTGGTCGTACTCATGCATCAGGCCACGCACAAAGTTGAAAAGAACTACCGTATTGCCTCTAGGGTGGCAAAACACTAGGTGCCTCCATGAACTTGAAATCTCACCTTGAAATCCGTGAGGAGGGAAAAAATTGAAATACAAGACGAGGAAAACACAATATAGGGGACATTGGCAGTTTTTTCGATTGGAGAAATGATAACCAATTCAGAAAGCAGAAAATGAACAAACTTTTCACAATTTGCAAACGAATTGTGAAGTGAAACAACTGACAGAGATTAGCATCATACCTTCAAGCAGGTTTCTCTCTTCAGGAACAGCAATGTTTTTTGGAACCGAAGAGCCAGCGTTTGAACCCAAGTGCAGCAAGAAGGACTTCGTTGAAGGAACAAAAACTTCATTATAAAACTTGATGATATCCCCTGTCCTTGCTTGTCCTACTTTCTGCAGAATATTGCTATGTACAATCAGCATGACAGTAGCATAATTGGTAGTTCTTAACCTCCACACGCACAAGCAACCCTGTACAACAAAGGTAACAGAATAACCATCAGGTTCATGACATACGGATCTTAAATGCTTACCCCAACATTTTTGTTAACGGCTGCATCCAGGAGGACGTTGCGGAACACATAAGGCTTGCACTGTGGTTGTTTCCTGTAATGGTAAATGATATCTCGGAAAGCAACATTAGCTTTGCTGACCTGGAAGCTCAACAGTACAACATTTCTTATCAGTGCCAATACATACTAGATTCTCATGACATAAAGCCAAGCAATTAGTTATTCTCAAATAGACACGACAGAACAAAATTGCAAGTATCCAGCGAGCGGATCTCGCTGAGAAAAAAAGAAACACTAGCAACAAATTGACGTACCTTGCAGATGCCGTAGAGACAGCAGAGAATGACTTGGTCGATATGCCGGTTGAAAAAAAGACTAGTTTCATGGTTCAGTGCATGATTCAAGGCGTGGAGCACATGATCAGCAACCTGTTGAGACTGTTGTAGACGGCCACACAAGAACTGTATCCGAACAGCAGCCAGCTTCGACACCTGGTCATACAATACAAGAATACGGTGAGGGACTCATTCTAGTTCATAAAACATCACTCATTCAATAATTGTTAGGCTAACATCCTACCAATTGACGCCATTCCAAGAAATCACTGTGAGCTCAACAGTCCTTTCAGAAACGGTATAACCACAATGCTAACAAGGGTCACCAATACTAGGAGGAACAAAGACAAACATCTTAGGGCAAGGACAAAAGTAAGTGAGCCTAACCCGACATGCTCATCACCACTAAATGTCATTGACAGACTAGTTCTTAAGCGATGATTTCTTTCCTGTACACCAGGATGCAGTTATCATCGTGTCCTTTGTTCCACTGCATTACTTCCCAAAAGTCTACAACATATCTAGAGTTGTACCACAACGCGTTTCACGCATGCTCACTGGCGGTAAGAACAAGAGCTGTCCTGAACTGAGCATGGCTTCCAACAGTTGGACAACTGAAACGATATCAACTAGAGCTAGTAACCGGACATTTGCAGAAATAGCACCCGGATCGACATGAATACCTTCTGAAAAAAAACCTTGATGGAGGTATCTGCAAAAGTTTCGCCTCCAGCGTGAGGGTTTGGCCTTTGCGGACTGCAGAGAAAAGAGGTATTCTAAGTGATAAATTGAACCATAAAATGGAGTATAACTTAATTACAAGCTGATCAGGAACGTAAATACGTAGTAGTAAAAATGAACCGACAAACTTCACCCCATGGTGCCAGAACTAAAAATGAAAAGCTTCCTTAAAACCTTGATATCTAATAATACAAACTGTCGAAGGACATCTACAACATCCAGTAATGCAGAGCAACTTTCTTCTTTCCATTGTAATACTAATTTTCCCTTCCTAGAAGCTCCAAATAATTCATAGGAAATCTTAAAGATATGCAAAACGACGAATTGGTCCAAATATGCACTTAGCGGTAAAATGTTGAATAAAAAATACTGAATGAAGCCTCATCAAAATCAAACCAAATCGCAGAGAGAATTAAAATGAAAGAAAATTACAGACTGAAGTTGATCCAGACAAAACACACATACCTTGCAAAGGCAGACAACAGCGGTGGCATCAGACGACTCTTCTGAGGAGAACTAAATGCAGAAAATGCGGAAGGGCCTCTCACTGGTGACATGAAACTAGTATTCCCAGCTTGCTCAGCACTAGCAGCTGTTGCACTTCCATTGGTTGCCACAGGTATGATTGATCCATGCTGAGGTGGTGAGAGTCCAGCCCCTCCCACTTCCCCTGAAAGCCAAAGATGTGAAGGGGATCAGAACGAGAAGATTATCAAAAATTTACAGAAGGTAATGAAAGAGAACAACAATACGCCCCAGAAAACAAAGGCCCTCACCGGCTGGGTCATCATCTGCTTTTGGACCTCCAACAGGAACATCCACTGAAGCTGGTGGAGGGTGATACTGTAACTTCAGGGTATCTAGAGATGGCATGGGATCTGGCATCATGTTCAACCTATTAATTTCCGACGCAAGATTTGGTTTTGAAATTATTAGAGAGTCGTACATAGAAGAGCCCTTCTCCCAGGTCATGCTTTCCAAAAGTCTTTCTTCTATGGAATTTAAATGCCGTTTCAGCTCACGCGGAAGAGTCTCCTCATGACGAACAAAGCTTTCAATAACTTTACTTAAATCAAAAGCAGTTATCCCTGTTGGCTCCAACACCGCAGGAAAGGTCATGGTCACAGTTTTGTGAGTAGCAAGAACTAACTCCGCTGAGCATGCAAGCATGCAGCGATGGAACATCTCGTTAGGGAGAAAAACAAGGTGGTTGGTGCGTAATCGATGAGATTCAGCCTTACAAATGGCCCCAAGGACTTTATAATACAGTTTCAAGGATTCTAATCTGCGCTGATCAGCCCATAATTTGTCCATAGTCCCTGTCTCCCTAGCTCCTCGCCAATTCCTGGCCTGAAAAATAGCCCCGAGTATTACATCCGCCCTATTCTTCACATCGGATGCAACGTTACGATCACAGGATTGGAAGTACCGCTGCAATCCAGGTGAAGGTTCTGTTGACAGAGGTGCTATGACTGTGCGGAGCCATTTAGCAGTCGTCATTGTGATGCTAATAGGCGTAGGAGGGGGTTTACAGCTGTTAGCAGCCGGCTGACTGCTAGGTTGACTGTCCATATTCGCAGGTGATGAACAGGGCGAGTTGCATGGTGACGAAGGGGATGCACCTGAGGATACTGCAGGGCCCTGTCCTGGTGAAGTTATTGAATCGTGCTTTCTCTGCCAAAAACATACGATCGTGAATCTTTTTACCAAAAGCAACATCATATCTACAGTAACATACTGAGACAGTAATGCAGATAATAATAAAATTTAAACCCGAATAGAATACAACAGATGATTCAGGGACTGAGAAGAGGGTATTGAAATAACAAGCCAAAATAAAGGAGTTTCATCTCCTAGCAGGCAATAAGGTATCTCAATCCACTATACTTCTGACTATAAGACAAAGTCAGATGTATAGATTTCATTACATAGAAATAAAATAATGAGGAAATTACACATGAATGACTCTATATGAACCTTGTGTCATTGACTTGGGATAGAGAAAATACCTTCACTCCAGAAACACTTGCCGCACTACCACTCGAGACAGCTCCTATTAAACTATCTTCACCATTAATGAACATTCGCTCGTCCAATTCTCCTCGAGTACAGTACCATTCGTTATAGTCTTTCTCCAAAACGAGAAGATTTGAAGATATTTGATCATCCTTCATTAAACCTTCAAAGTACGCTATGCCATCTGCAAAAGTCTGAATAGTCATAAATTTGTAGAACCCTTGGCATGTATGTGCTCCACGTTGGCACGTCCAGCCGGCACTAGAAAGAAGTACAAAGAAATATTGCAGATCGAAGCATACGAATAAAAGAGAGAATCATACGCACCTAGTGTGATCTCGGAAATTTGAGGGAAGTTACCAGAACTGATCTCAGACGGGGGGGTTTTCATGAGATCTTCGATCATTTTATTGAGTTTCAGAACCATGCCAGAAACATCCTCCTCTGAGGCATTGTACATGTAGCAGAGTGATCCAACCAGATTCACCCCTTTCGGACTCCTTTTGGCTGTTTCATGAACACATGTGAATCATCATATTGAAGTGACCTGAACCAATAAATTGGGCACATCCTTACATATCAGCAAAAAAATCACTTTGACAACCACTAGAAAAGTTAGGTACCGTACCAAACTTCAATTTATCGTCGAATGAAAACCTTCTCCAGGTGAGTGGTGTGTGTATGATCAAGACTATCTGCAACGGCGATGGGAGAATAAAGATTCATCAAATAGGAAAGACAACTGTGAACAGAACACAAGAAATAGTAAATATTTGGTTGAAAATTGAAGCAATTGTTGGCAGATATGTGATGATTGGCATTAACACATTAAGTAGTAAATGATAAGTATGGTGACTATGGATGGTAAGTAGTAAATATTGATGTTTTAGTTGTGCAACGTATCGAAGGTTCCGTACAATAACAGCCAAGAGCCCGTTGGTGCAAGTGACGAGGTCAGTGAAGTGGCTGAGCACGTGCATCCGCAAAGCTAGAAACAACATCCAGCCAAAACGCATGTGGACCGGAGGGGGAGCATCCCCATTGCCTCCTAACGCGGATCCATTGGCACTTCCAGTCTGGGACTCAGGGAAAATGAAAAGATGCTGATATATCCTTCTGTAATAACTGCACGCATAACACAAGTGTTACGCAGCATCAGATTGGATGAATAAAACAATTGTTGGGTGGGAAAAGAAAGGAAGAATTTCTAGGGTATACCCAGAAAACACGTCCTGCTGAATTGAAAATTATCAACTCTCAAATATTCCTCAATTATCGTAAGATTGGTTAGAATGGTCAAATGTAATACGATATAGCAGGTTCCAGGCGACCACCTGGAACATCAGATCTCGACCAGCCCTAGCTATTAGAGCTCTATGCACTTGAATGTCACAATATTGGCGACACTGAAACATGTCAATGAGTGCAACTTACTTGTAGAGGACCATCAGGTGGACAAAATTGGCTTGAACTTCTTTCACCTGTTTGCACGACCAAAACGAGATAACGTGAATACAGTGACAAAGAGAAAACGTGTATTTGCACCAGCGCAACCTCCAGTGCCCTACTGAAGCTACACGAGAAAAGGTGGATAAAATCCTTATCGACTTATTACCTGAAGTCGTTTCTCCCAGTCTTCTCCATACAGAGACTTCAGCGTCGAGCCAGCCTTTGCAAGGAACTGAGGAAGTTCCTTGAAAAATTCAACCACACTGCAACCACCAACACATAGCCCTTACAGTGAATTTTCTAAGGTAACTATTTGATAACTTTCAAGATGAGTTCAAGAAAAAACCCAAAAGATGCACCAGACAGTTGAATGAACGATCTTGGAATTTAGAAAAATTCGAGTTTATAAACATATATGGTAAAATCAAATATCAGTACTGGATACTGACTGTTCATATAGCAAGGAAGAATAATCTTACCTCAGTTTTGTCTCACGCAAGAGTTGAGAAAAAGTAAAGCCAGTTACTCCGTTTTCATGTCTATCCCCTCCTACGGACGCTCCAGCACTCAATCTCCTCACAACATAGAGAACACAGGCACTCCATAGACGCTCTGTCTCCTCCGGCTAGAAATGCACATAGAAGATCGCCAGCGTCAAACTTAACGATCCATCTCACATAAAAAAAATGCGTGTTCGGCATAGTCGACCAATAATAATAAAACCCGCAAATGAGGCCAAGCAATGTATCCTAACGATTTTGAGGATACCAAGACCATTAGATACAAAGTTAGATACCAAGGTCAATGAGTCGAAAACTTACTGTTCCTGTCCCAATAGTGCCAATATTAGCCTTCAAGAGGCTTTTACTTGCTCTGAACAACGTTAGTGACTGTTGTGTTGTTTCATCGTCCAATTTCAGACCATCCTGCAAGTAGCCACCCCTCACATATTAATAAACACGATCGTTCATTAACAAAACCATCCATTTATCAAACATTTTCCGAAAATTCCTTGGGCAACGCGAAGCGAATTCCTTAAGAAACTTCCTTAGTTCTCGTAGTCCCTATTTGAGACCTCTATGAATATGGATCACAGACGCAACCACAATCTAACAGCCCTTTCGAATAATAGAAGTAGAACTTATAATACACATATTAAAGGCTATTGAGAGGCAACGCATGCACGTGATAATTTGGTCGCATAGATCGTATAGATAGAGAAGACGTCAGCTTCGTTATCAGAAAGAATCGTACCTCACAGCGGCTTCTGAAACGGGATTCCAAGGCCTCCAAGAATTTTTCTGAGTTGCTTTTCGTCTTTGATTTGGTATCAGAACCATTTGTGCTCGGCCCTCCTGCCATCCCCTGTCGAGGTTGACTACTTGTATCAATGCCGTCGTCTACATTCTCCAACTTGCATGGCCGTAAAGGAGACCTTCTCTTGGGTTGCGAGTTTTCAGATTTGAGTGGAGACTGCGCCTCTTTGACCTCTGAACTCAAAGTGTCACCATTCAAATCAATGCCCCGTCCTTCTGGCATTTTGATCAACGCATAAATTATTGACTTTGTCCACCCTCGACAGATCAATCGATTGCTGCCCTACTCATATTGGATGACGTGCGCATACTGTCACTTGCGGCCTTGAGCAGAAAGAGAGATCTCAAGTACGAGTGCTCCACAGGATTAAGTACGAGCTAGACTCTATAAAGTCTCGAACATCATCAAAGGGCTTAACCTGTAAAAGAACAGAGAACATGAGCTCCAGGAAAATTAGATGTCGCTAAAGTACGATTGTCAAACTCTCCGTTAAACGATACCATATAAAACAGGGAACCATATTGGCAGAGTGAAACGTGCACACCACCGAAACCAATTGCCCCTTCCTCCACTCGTGAAATTAGCATTACCATAGCAGAAGCACTTCAGAAGAAATGGCAGAGGTGAACAAAATGAAGCTCAAATCTCACAATGGCCAAATATAATGTGTACCGGAGAGCACACAGAAGTAGCACAGGCAGTGTCAAATCAGCATATTCGGCAAACAAGACCAAGACCGTTCGACAGTAACCTCATTTTAAGGTCGGTGAGACATAATTAGAGCACATTCAAAAATCAACGACACTTCTATGCAGAGCCAGGATCCGCTTGAAGCAATCCTCTTAAGTCTATACACATAATCATTGTAGACTCCCGTCTACGCAATAGAGGAATTCAAGAATGCCTACGTAACATTCGGAATATGAACGTGCTGGCTACAATCGCTAAGCAGAATTCCTATCTTTCAGAGTCCAAGTTAAGTGAGACAGACAAACTAATTGCCAATAACTACACTCTTGACTTGCAGGCATGTGTTGCTGGCAAGAAATCATGGTTCATTATGTAGGTCCAGGAGGAAGCGGCATCACTGCGCATTGGTCTTATAATTAGTGAGCGCAAGCCAGTGAAAGAATTTTACCCTGTCAACCCTTAGAAAAACATTGAGGTCGAAATAAGTCAGTAAGATTTGAATTACAGAAAAGGGAACAATGGATTCGAATGAATCGGTAAACGAAAACAACAAGCTTCAATGGACACAAATGAGCACGGCTATGAAGGAGAGTGAACACGGACACGTATCCAACAGGCAAGAATTGCCCCAATCGGATCCAGGAATCAAACACTATTCGCTATGTCCTATAGCGGACGTGTAGTTTGCCAAAAAAAGCAAGTTCTGCTTAAGAATACCACCTTTGCTCATGTCCAAAATGGACATGATAGCTCATACAGCAAGAGCACCCTCGAATCAATCTTCAACAGCACGCAAGGCTATCAAGACAGAAACTCGATGGCTATAAGGACACCATACAACCCGTTCAAACCAGCAGTCGCATCCAATACTCCTTCGAGTATAAATACGGGCTAAGGAACCTCGCCTATGGTATGTGAGAAGCTTCAATGCCTCGCAGACGCTTAACAAAATAGGACTCTTGCACCCGATGGAAAATACATAAATCGACTGATCTCACGACATCCCTGAGAGACCATTCCTAAAAGAAAACTATACAAAAGAGAGTCGAAACAACAAAAGCAACAATCACATACTCCACAGGCTCTATTCGCGCTCCCTATGCAATGTTCAATAAAACAAAAATTAAGACCGAAATTCAATGACACAAATCTGTGTTCAACTACAGCGGCTATTTCAAAGAAGAGCAATTATTATTCCTTACCACCTACCCGCCGCTACAAGAAGCGAATCACAAAGACAGAAGAAATTTTCCGCAGTTTCGCGCACACTATTCGCCACACACTGTTCCGGAGCTTCTCAAAAAATAAATTCCCTCGGTGCTCAAAAGCTAGAGCGAGACTTTAACTATTCTATCCCGAGGTTCGCCACAGCCTTTTAATACAATAGAAAGACAAAACGACAGGAAGCAATAATCACAGAGGCTAACAAAACCAGCGCCGATGAGGCAGCAGCGCATTGACGAACGAAACACTTCTCCCACACTCCAACGCCAACTCTCTCTCTCCCACAGGAATCTGGACAAAATACGAAAAATGAAAAAGAAAAATCGTGCAAAAGAAGGCGAGCAAACAGCCAGGAAACAGAGTAAGCGTAGGAGGACGGAAGGCACCTACGGAACGAAGCGGACATACCGGTGACGGGGGAGCAGCGGTGTGCCCGACGGATTGCAAAAGCTGAGAAACGGCGATATTTGGCAGAGATGCGGAGAAGCTCTCCTCAGCAGCAGCAGAGAGACGAAGGGCCGGACGAGCCAGCGAGGGAGCGAGAGCGGCCCCCTGCCCTGGCCAGTGCAGCGCGGGAAAGGCCCGGAGTCAGTTGACGTCCGGGAGCTCATACCCTGATACCCTCTTACCATGTACCCGGAAATAGGGACAGATGTAAATTTAGAATATGACTGTTCAGCTTGTTCTGTCAGCTGGTGAGTTCGATATTGGTTCACATGACGTTCGGGACCGAACCTACTCAGGACTATTTTCGTTTGGGTCCGAACCTATGGAGTAGCACCTTGTATTTCATTCAACAACAAATTTGCATCAAATTTATAAGAGTAAGCTTAGAATGAATTTGGATCTGGTTGCTATTTGCTATGCAACAATACCAAAAAGGTCTTTTCAACCCATGGTTTCATTGAGAAGATGTGAAAATGTCATTAGAATTTAATAAAGATAAATAAATGAAAAATCCTGTACATGAAAATGTGACATAGTTCGCATTTAATAATTATAGATTATTTTTAGGCTAACAAATTTTATTGGATTTAGAAGGGAAGGAGGCCTTGTGTTAATAGAAGCTACATCTAAAGAAGTTTGATTATGACTTTATTCAGGAAAAGAAGTTTTATTAGGAAAAAAATGAATTAGTGTTGCAAGGACAAAGTCTCATAGTATAGCCACTTGTTTTATTTCTTGTTAGTAACACCTTAGAATGCATGCATGCAAGGGAAAAATGGATAAAAATCATTCATAAATGCATGTTTATTCATTAAATCATCTATTGTTAGTAACTTTCATCCAAATATTGATGAATTCAATTTTTTAGAGGAATTTGGCAATTCCATCTTATTCTTTTGGTGTAAAGGTAGCTAGGGACACAATGAGGTAAGATTCCATTCAAATTTGCCAACAAATAGTTGATTGAATTAAACCTCCAAAAATTAAAATTAAAAAACTAAAAGATTAAAAACACTCCAATATTTTATAGAAATCAAATAGCTATGTCTTTTGTTTAAAGTTTTAAAATTATAAAGATATGTTATTTTTTATAAATTTGAATAATGATTTAGTGATAGAATTTGAATTAAAGTTCTAAATGTTCAATGACTCGTAGATCATATCCATACCAAAAAAAAACTCAAGTTCTTTGTAAAATTTATTGTGAATTGTGTTAAATGTATTAGAAATTTTACTATCATTATTTGCAACAAATTTTTTTAAACTAATTATCCTAAATATATATTTTTCAATTAGAGGAAAGCCTAAATTTTTAGAAGAGAATCCAAAAAATATAAAAAGGTATGAAAGAGTGCAATTTTGCAAGCACATTAGTAATGATTTAAAAAAATAAAAGTTGGTAGTTATGATCCATAGATAATAACTATATGGTTAGATTTATCATTGCAATAACTAATACCTGTGAATAAATTCAAAAGCAAAACATTAAATTCCTTTCCAAACTTGAATGAATTGAACATTAACAGTTTCTATAAGATTTTTGGTTGCAATTTGGAATTCTAAAGATCTAATTATATTCATATTTGTTACCTTATTAGTCTAAATTACTTATGAAAGTGATTTTCAAGGGCAATCTTTTAATTAGGAAAGTTATTTTAGGATGAAACATTCTTCTATTCTTTAAACCATAGAATATTTGCAGACTTTTCAAAATCTACAATATTCCTCAATTAGGGAAGTAATATTAAATTCTTTAAAAAAATTGGATAAATTGAAAAATCAAGTCTTTATATACAAAAACTATGATTGAATTCCATCATTTATATTATTGGTTTTATATGAAATTCATTGTATTAAAAATGTATGGTATTGGGGATTCAAATTTGTAACAATGGTTTAAGAAAAATTTACATTCTTTTTACAACAAAGCAAAAGCATGTTCACAATTTGACTTGCATACATATGCAAATATTGTAAGAAACTTGCATATTATGTGACGAGCCCTAATTTTTTTAACACATTTTAGGTGATGTCCAATTTCAGGGTGATAATCATGTGTATACATTAAATGGTGATATACATTTTAGGCAATGTCTTATTTTAAAGTGATAATCATACACTTGAATATTAGATACAATCTTTATTAAAATTTGCCAATGAATCTTTGAACAACAAATTTCTATTTTGATGTATAGATTAATAAGTCAATCTAATTCTCTTTAATATACAATCAAACACTAATATATACATATTTACTAAAATGATATAATCTTCTCTCTTATAAGAGTAAAAAATGATATATTACAATTATTTGGTTTGGTTTTCAACAATATAATGCTTAGTGGGATGTCTTTAAAAATCATCCTAAAATTCTTTCTACTATATGTACAATTGTTTTTAACTTATTTGAATCAATTGTATTATGTTTGCACTTTTGAAAAACAAAAGAAAGAGTTTAAACCTGTATATGTCCTTCTAAACATTAGGTTTGTAGTATACGAGGCATTGTTTTTAAATAAAAAATGTAACTATAAAAATATGTTGAGAAGCTAAATTGTAATATAAAATTGTATAAATTAAAATTGGATGTTGAGCTAAAATGTATTCACATGTATGATTATCATTTTAGGTGATGTCCAATAAATTCAATTGTATGATTATTGTCTATGTATTGTGTTTGACAATTGTTTAAAAGTTGTCATTAAATTATTCTTGTAAGTTGTATTTTAGATACATTGTTGCAATTTGGGACTATTCCATTGTTTTTAAGAGGTTAATTCTTAAATAAACTTCAATGAAGCTAATAAAATATATAAATAGAAAAATAAAATCACATCCAATAATTTTTAGTTTTAAGAAATATATTTTTAAAATTACTATGTAATAAGAAACTAATATCTTTCAATGTAGTCTTTCGATTTTGAAATTAGGCACCTCAAGGTTAAATGATCTTATAATTTAGCAGCATTACAAAAGTTGTTTACAATGAGTATATTCATTATATGAATCCTATAACCTCCGACATTTAAAAAAAAAATTGTATTTATTTACATCCAAATACATTTTTAACCTCAATTTCATCAAATTAATCATTAAAAAAGAGGTATTAAATATTTATGCAATATTTGAATGAATAAAAAGCATGTTTTGAATGAATGTCATCATGAAGCTCTTTTTTTTTTTTTTCTATAGGGCACCTATAGGTTTATTCTAAGGGATCTACAAAGTCAAGATGACAAGTGATGCCAAGTAATTACATAGGTTTTCCATAACTATTTATCAATAATTTTTAATTAATAAATAATACAATATAGAAATAAAGTTCCATAGGCTCAAAATACACAGTACAATGTAAACAACAAAGAGATCCTAGACAATGACTGTTTAGATTGTTGAATTTGTTGATGCAATCCAATCAAAAAATGATCAATTGTGCAATTTTTGATGAATTTTTTGTAGATAGAAAAAGTACTCTAAGTTGTCACTTCAGATCCCATATTTTTTTTCTTCACCTCAAAATGATCTAAGAAAATAATACACCAAAATCATAATGATATGTAACCTTGGAAAAAAATCAAAGTTTTTGGGGCACTATAGACATTCTAATTTCAGCATATATATAAAATTCAACCTAACCAATATCTTTCATCGATCTTGTCAACAATGGACTTTCTTCAAAAATCATGCAATTTCATTTATGTTTTTTCATTTAAAAAACCCATATAAGTCTCCTTTCATTCCAATGGTGACAATCATCAAAACTATTCCACAACAATGAGGAATTAGCTGTGAAGTACGTGTATTATAAACAAATAGTGACTCACAACACTCATTTTGAATTAACTTAGTGATTAATTTAGAATGTAATTCAATTTCATTTCAACCCTCCTTCCAACCATACTTAAATTTTCCAAACCAACCTATATGGATTAATCGCTCATATATTTTGTATCCATATTTTTTGTATATATCCATATCTATATCTGTACCATACCATATCATGTATCCATATCTTCTATTTTATAAGATCAATAGTATAAAGGGGAGAGGGGAAATTTTATTCTTAAAATCAACGATCCATTTTTTTTCTAGTGGTGGGGGTGTTAATTGAAACTAGGTGCATCCCATCTTTTCATTGGATAGTAGTTACAAGAGCTAGTCAATAAAACAATAGGGGTTAAGGTATTTCAATCCACAATGCTTCTAAAGAAGATCAAGGTTTTTTAGGGAATTGTCTTATATAGGAACGTTCAATGTGTGTAGGTGCGTTAGGATGTAAAAGAATTGTAATTGGCCATAGAAATTAGAAGGTCTACACAACTCTAATGCATGGAGTAGCATATGCTCTATACACGCGCAATTGCAAACCCCAATTTTCTAAGTGATTCCAGCTATAGAATAGCTAAGATCCCTACTCATGTTCAGTAACAAATATTATTATACTAATTTGTCTAATTCTTGTCTTCTAAGAAATTATTGTCAATTTCAATATTTTTTATTTTTTAAATTGATACAAATGAATACAAAATAGTATAACTTTGATAGATTAATGTCACATGTTGTAAATATACTACAAGAGTATGAAATTATGAATAATTTGCTAATTTAACATTTATAGCCTTCAAAGACGCTATCCTAAGTCCTCTCTACAAAGTTCATCGAACATTAACTTGTTTTGATTATTATTATTTATTTATGAATTGTTGTTTTGATTATTATTGTTTTGTTTTGTTTTTTATTGACTATTTTTGTAAACCCCTCACCATTCTTTTTGCTTAATACCACATGTCCCCTTAGTTGTTAAGGTAGGTACACCCAAGTGTGTCACTAACTTTAAACCGCCATCTACACTATGTGTACATTTCCAAAGTCAATTTTATATTTATGTAAAAGAAATGCTTTTAAAACCAAACTTTGTTCCTTAATAACTTTTGTATACAATATCCAAATGCCACGTTCAACGTTTAGCAAAAAAAATGGTGCTTTGTAGCATACCTACCTTAATAGGATGTAAAATATTTCACATCATTTTGTTGGGGAAAGTCGATAGACACCAAAGCTAAGTTATTCAAAGGTTAAAGGCGTGGGAGCTGAGCTGGCAAATAGTGTGGGGAGTTGCAAATAGTGTGGATTACTCGTTGAATATCTGAAGGTAGTGTCCCTGTGAAGACAACTCAATGGGTCTGTCCTTTATTAGGACCTAACTTAACCCTAAAAACATGTCACATCATTTCCGTGACAGCATACACTCAGACAATTCTTGCTTTCACAACCAAAAGGTACATTGATGGACAGATGGACCCAACTGAAGAAAGTCACATAATGAAGGTTTAAAAGCTACCAATACCATAACTTAACCTAAAGGTTAAATAAATATTTTTGTAGTTCTGTACCCCTGTATTGCCCCACCAGAGGGTAAATGTCAAAATTGTCCCCTACTTTGTGCCGCTTAAATTTTTGTATTTCATCACAACCCATTATTAATTTGGGGTCTCTGATTGCAAATATAAAAATCCTGAATTTGCAAATTTTATCGTGTGTGACAAACAAAAAATTTCAGTATTTTTTACGAGTGTAAAACACGGGGCAATAGAGGGGTCCATCCTCCTTGGCCGTGTATGAAGGTCTGATTCGGCACTCTAAGTGCCAAAATTGAGTTTCCACACCAGATTTTCATGGGACAATGTCGCATCCGACCATTCACAAGGTGACACGTGTCACTTTTTTTTCTTTCAAAAATGACTTAATTTTTGCCCAATCTGACCTTCTCATACGGTGCACTACGACTACGAAGTTATTCGACCACATGTTGATGTGAACCTATTTGTATTGCACGCAGTTATTATTCATGTGATTCATAAATTCACAACTGTAGACTGATAGAAAAAATACACCCACCCGAAGCCATTAAATTTTCAGGAAATTATGAAAGGGAGAAATTCAAGAGCTTCAGGCACTCATAGTCGGTCAGTCAGTGGGACTTCCTCTAGGATCAGGGTATATGTTTCAGAGTAGAAATTGTTGGGGTAAAAAAAACTAAAATTGTTTGTCTGCTGTATTGGGTTGAAAAAATAAATTGAAAAATAAAACTCAACCATTCAAAGTTGTACTAAGTACACTACATTGGGAAGGGTGAGATTTTGTTGGGAAACTTTGACTCGGTAGATTGCAAGATTGGAATGTTTGAAGGAAGAAGGTTTTGGGGGTAGTGTTTCATAGGGTCTATGAACATTGCTTTTTCTTGGAGTGTGATTTTTGGGTCTGTTTGTAGTAACACCATTATTTTTCATTAAAAGTTCATGGCAATGAGAAATTCATTTACAAGTACTAAAACAACTTGTAAGCTTATTAGTGGCCATACATTGATGCCTACATAGATTTGGGGAACCGCCAACCCTTCTTGCAAGGCTTTAAAATTTAAAAGGGGTCAACACAATTGTCAACTTTTATGTGATTGGCCTTTTAAAATTAAGAAATCTGAAATCTAGAAGAGCAATGAGATTTTAGTCTTAAAATCAATTCTTATTGTAAATAATGAATAATTTTATTTTAAAGATTCATTGAACTAAGTGCAAGGACACAAAATCTACTTGTTTATGAAATCAATGGCCATAAATCTTAAGAGAGGGTTGGCAATTGTCGTTTCCTCATAATTATAAGATTTTGGTGCCACAAATACTTTGAACAAATCACGTGCACTTTAATGAAAGTAAATTTTTACAATATATTCAAGTTGCAACAAACTTCTTAGAGTAGAAAACATAGGTGGTCATTTGCTTGGGCAACAAACTCTATGGTTAAAGCCCAAACCTATACTACAATACTAGCACACTGAATGGTAGACTTCAAGGTCAAATCAAAAAGATCACTTATACATGTTTTAATTGAATTGTGCATGATGCAAATTCATAGTGCAAATTCTTTATGGATATAGGAATAATAAGTATTTGTAGATTGTTACAACTATAAATACTAGTTTCTATTGTATCCTAAACGTTCTATCATCAAAATTCATGATTGTAATATACTTTAGATTAACCACCTTTATCCATTTCAAAATCACAATTGCACCAACTTTGTTTGTACAATAACATTAAAAAAATAAAAACATACAACATAAATCAAATCTATTGTTTAAATTTCATTTATCTCAATATGTTTTTAGAAATTTGACTCTCACATTGTCTAATTCTTCTCAAGGAGTGCATTTATGTGCATTCAAAAGGTATTTAGAAAGTGGGTATGAAATAATGAAAAAAATTTAAGAATATTTTACAAAATTAGGATATTTAAAAAAATTATAATGGCATTTTATAAATATTTTTAGAATATTATTTAAATAGTGGAGGGGACTATTTTGGAACTATTGGTATTTGTAAGTGGTCCATTATTTACACATCTTGGAATGAAAAAAACCCTATCTTTTTGTGGTTTTTTAGATTTTTATAGTGTACCATTTCTAAGATTTCTTTTGTAAAATCTATTTTCTAAACTACATGATAAAATGAGCTTATTGTGGGCACTCCTAATTATAAAGAAGTTACTTTCTACTATCCAAATATATATGTATATATAGAAAAATTACAATATTTATAATTTGAAGCCTTTCAAACCTACCATATATTTGTAGACCAACAATTTCAAATTATTACACCGTACAATCAAGCTTGCTAGAAATAATTCTAAATAAAAAAATTGTATGGAAAAAATACATATTTTGAAATAATATTTCTATTTTTATGATTTTTCAACTCAAATTAAATACTACTCATAATATGCCAGGTTTAATAGCTACGTACAATAGTAGTAATTTAAATTTTTTGATGCAATTCACTTTTTACTTGCCTACAAAAGTTTGGTAGACCATTACAATTGTGTCTATTGCATGTACTATATTAAAACAATGTAAACTAATTTGTGAATCCTTACATATATAAATGTAAATAATTGAAGAAGTAGCTTTAGATTCTAAATCAACTTAACACAATAAATGTTTATATTGCCTTATGTTATTTCATTTTTTACATCCAACCATCTTAAGATAAGACGTCAAAATCAAATTGCCAAATTATTATTATAGATTTAGAATTCATACTCTACTATTCTCCACAATATGAATGATGACCAAATAAAGGTCTTACACTTTGAAGGCTATAGATATAGAAAGCTCCAATTTCCTAAGGATTGCTCCAAATTTAGTAGTTTTAAAAATAAATTGAGGTGTCAATAATCTCTTCAACTCTCATAAGTTGTTTTTGAAAATCTGTGGTAGTTCTTGGTGTTGTACATGACTATTTCAAGGTTTAAATGTAAATGAAAGAATAAACTCAAAGATGGCTTCAAAACATTGCTTCAACTATGAAGCTTTAGTTATAGCGCCTCAAAATTATGACACCTAATTATGTTGTTTCACTTGGAACTTATTTTTGCCATTATATACACTAGCTTAAATAGTAACAACATAGAATTAAAGATTCTAATTGAGTCCTCATGAGTAAAGTATTATAACAAAAGTGAAGATCTCTTTGGAGTCATTTTTGTTTATCCTTTCATCTACATTTTTGGCTTTGAATAATCACATTCACCACTAAGTACCATTGCAAGTTTTCAAAAGCAACCAATACAAGCTCAAGTGTTTATGGAGGCACAATTTTATTTTAAAATTTATAGAAAATATAAAAACATTACAAAAGATTAACAATTCACATCCTTTGAATATTTTGATTTTAATGCTTCCAAAGTTGGTCATCATTAGTAGAGTAGAGAGCAATAAAGACATTGTAAATTTAGTATGCAAAAAATAATCTCACTATAAGTGTTAGTAATTCATATTTTTGGGTGGAATAATAAAATAATTTTGATAATTTTCAAATGTAATTAATTTAAAAAAATTACAATTTCTGTAATATACATTTTGACTGTATAAAAGTTTTACCAAAAGGGTATTTGTTTGTAATTAAAAAATAGAATATAGTAAAATTTAAAGTCTTTATTTTTTTAGGTTAAATTGAATAAAAAATAGAAGTTTTAAAAACATTGTCTTGAGAGCATCTAAGTTTAGTTTTAAATGCTTTTTGTATATATAATTGGCTACCAAAATATGGCCAACCTAGACAAGGAAAATATTTCACAAGAAAACCCATTACTAGTCTAATAATTCATAAGGTTTTTCTCGTGGATCATTTCTATGATCTATGTAGACTATGTTTTTACTAAAACACAACCAATTAGAGACAAGATGGAATATTCAATTTTTGTAGAATTTTTTTTACAAATAATAAATTAGCATTATAAATGGATATTCTTTTGTTTTTGCACAAATGAGACTTGTAGTTGATTGGAAATTAATATAACAAATTGCAGAAATGGAATAGACAAGTTATCCACCTTTTTTAATCTTTTTTGAAACAATGACATTTATTTCATTGAAAAACAAACATCAATGAAAGGAAGTGTAAGACTTGGCAGTGATTTTTGGAGATTTTAAAAATGTCAACCCAAAGACCTAAACAATTCTATTACCTTTTAGTTGGAATCCCTCCAAACCATGGTAAAGAATGTCTAACTAAAAAAAAGAGCATGTCTAGTCCAAGGTTAACAAATAAAAAAAGGAACCACTCACTATACTCCCAAAAACATTGACATGTACTTTGAGGTCTTGATCCATGTTGTTTGTATGTGATCAAGGATTGATTTTATCTACCTTTGTGTGTTACTAGGATCAATTCCTTCAAACTTGACATGGGATCCAAGATGAATACACGTTCTATTTATGCCAAAGAAAAGAAAAGGTTGAAATTATTCTCTTATCCACCATCTAAATAAGTGATCCACCTTGTTGATGTGATGAAGTTTTGGCACAATTGGCAGAGATGCTATCATATTGCACAAAATTAAAATTAAAATGATTGGAATGCACTAACCTTGTAACATTCTTCTAAAGACTAAGTGTCTACTAGATGACTGAGAATCCTTGTATGTAAGATAGAAGTGTAGATGTTCATCCTTAGAATGGAGTTTGGAAAAAGGATGTCTTGCACATTAGTTTGACATCCAATAGGTGCTTCAGTTTTTTTTAAGCAAATGATTCATATGGTATCCCAAAGGATGATTTCTACAATGACCAACATGACATTCTACAATTAAAGTAGGGACATCCAAAATCCCTACTTCTTTCATCAAATTATAGTTACTATTACTAGACTTTCTAAATTTTTTTATTTTTTATTAGCAATTGAAAGTAGATTATAATGCACCAATAATTAATCCCTTTGAATATTCCATAGAAAAATTATAAAGAACTTAGTGTGGCAACATGCTCTTGACGGACCCGGTCCAGAAAGGTTGACAACCCATCCATAACATGACATTCACCTTCAATGCAACGGTGAGACTGAAAAGGCAATGATCCAGCAAAGGTTTGTTGGTGGATGTTGGTGACATGTGTCAGTTTCAGATAGGTAATTATTTTTATTTTGTGGTAAGTGTACCTATGGACTATGAAATAAATTATTTAGCTATGGTAAATATTCCAAGTTTTATTTGATGTTCAACTTGGCACCACTATGAACATGAATGTGGTATCATTAGGAAGAATCTGAATTCCAAGGAGAGCCGTTAAGGTTTTGATTTTCAGCACCCAATAGTGCAAGTACAGAAAAAAAATTTAAAATAAATAAATCTTTTTGAAAAATATATTTAAAAAATATAATAATAATAATATATATAATATATATAAACCTGATGTAATGTTGACATGGCATAAATAGTGCTACATCAAATGCTTTCATTAAAAATAATATAAAATAATATAAAATAATTATAATTCTTCTTCAATTGTACAAAGGTCAAAACTTGATGACCTTCCAAGGGTTGAAATTTTTTGTAATGAAAGAAAGGAGTTAGTTCATAAAATTGTTTACCAATGGGGCAAGGTTCCCTTTTCCAACCTTGAAAAGGACCCCCCCCTATAGTAAACAAAATTGTTTTATATAACTTGTTAGCTAACTCTAGTCCTTGAATTATTAGTACTAAAAAATCTCTCCTATGCATTTAGAGAGGCATAATATCTTCCCATCATGGAAAAAAACAAATGTTGCATAATTACACAATTTTATATTAATTATAGAATCTCTCATTGTTTTTTGTCACCATATCTACTTGTTTGGCTTTTTACAATGTAAATGAATTTTGAATACAATCTTTGTATTTCATCTATAGCTTTTCCAAGCACAATGGACTTTAATTATTATCATAAAACAAATTATAAAATTTTATTTTATTTATGTCAATTGACTTAAAATAATTTTTTGAGGCCAATACATCGTAATTTCTCAACTAATATTCTATTTTGAATGGTGTTTGTTGTGAAAATATATGTCTTGACTAAATAATTTATATATTTAATATAATTGGATATTTTTTTCATTTTCAAATGGATTCAAATAGACTAAAATATGTTTGATTTAGATACTAACATACTTGGATAAGAGGTTAGGCTTAATTAAATTTTAAAATGAAATTGCCAAATTTCTTGCTAATTTGGGGATTAGATAGCTAAATCTACATACAAATATGAACATGGTTTGCCAAAAATTCATTAAAAATCTACTAAACACAATAGCAACACATCATTTGAACATCTACATTCAAGTTAGTTTTCAATGTCAAAATGAAGAAATTAATTCATTGATACATAGTAAGATTAGTGTGTGGAGAGGACACTATTTTATAATGAAATTCATTGTCTATTTTGAATCTTTAAAAGGTATGGGATAGTTTGAAGTTGAGAGTTTGATTTCTCATTGTCAAAACATAGGTTAAGCTCTTACTAATCCTACATATTCCACATGGGTTGCTTTACCTCCCACCATCCCACTTGTATAAGTATATTTTTTTCTTCTCTCTTGTAGAACACATGTGGCTTTCACAACTACCAAAAAGATCCCTTCCCAAGGTGAAAACTAGTGTCAATTAGATGAATCATGAATTAAACATTTTTCTCAATAGAAGATATTGTAGGTTAGATGTTGAGTATAATTTTGACTTACGTGTTGAATTCATGAAAATTAAATTTTAAAGTATCAAACCTTATTTTTGGACTTTAATTAACTATTTGACACCAAAGTGTTGAATTTGCTATCTAAGTACAATATATGGAGAAATTTTCAATTGTTGAAGATTGGAATAGTAGGGTTCCTATCACCAACATAATGCTATGAGGATGGAGCCTTTGATTTCAAATTTCAAAGTCCTTTAATTTACATATTTTGTTTTTCCATTATACGAGAAAGAAATCTTTTGCTTTCATTTTTTGAAAGATGAATTTTCATATCTTCTATAAAATACAACATTTTGAAATCTTCTTTGTGAAGATCTAGAATATTTGTGAATTTCTGAAGAAATATTGAAGAAAAACTATATCAAATATCAATTTTTTTTTAAAATTCAATAAAATTTCACCACATGAAACATTACAATGAAGAATATCATAGTGAAGATGGTATTTTTGCATCATACAATATTTGGAAATTTGGTTATTGGTTCTTATCTATGAACTCCAATAAAATTCTCATTTTCATAGTTTTTTCAATGCTTTCAAGCAAAATAGAAACTTACCTATGGAAAATCATTCCTCTAGTTTTTTTTGCAAAAGCAAGAAGTTTGGAATGTCAAAATGAAGTACTAGGATAAAAAAAGAAAAGTGTTAGAATATACTATGTAAGTAAATTGTGTTCTATTATACAATACATTGTACAAAATTTTTTAAATAATTCCTAAATTCCTTCACATTTGAAGGCCCAAACTCCTTTTACAAATATGATGCAAAGATATCATCAATTTTTAATTTTTTGAAGATCCAACAATTAGATCTTCAACTAAATTTGTTGAAGTATTACAATTATTGTCTTCAAAATTTTCAGCAAAAAAATCCAACCAATTGTGTGCTCATAATGCTTAAAACTTCAAAATCATATTTCTAGCAAATCTTTTTCAAGGTGTTAGTTTTTAGTTTTTTTTTAATTTAGGAAAAAATGCATGTATTCTTCTACTTGAGCAAATTTACAAGATATTAGAGAATTGAATTGAAAAACCATAGAAGGAAATCTTACCCCACCCCCCAAAATGATTTCATTCTTTCATAAAATATTCAATAGATAGAATTGGTAGATGTTAAGAAAAAACTAAATTGCTAATGAATTTAATATAGAATTGAAATATGTTAATTTCATAAGTGAAAATATTTTATTAAGACATATAAACCTTATAAAAAAATTTATACATAAAAAATAGAAAAAATAGAGTTAATAACAAACCTCAAATTATGTTGTTTTTTCTCTTGATTGCATTCAAAAATAAAACCCTTTATATTTTTTTCCTCATTTGGGATTCTAAAATGAATCAAAGTTTCACTTGCATCTATAGCATTAGAAGATTTTAGGGGCTCAAAGAGCTTGTTTCGAGCTTGTTCTCCCAAAATTGTTCACTGTAGTGCAGAGAACAACTTGATGTCAAAAAAAAAATTCAAAAAAAAATTAAATTCTTTAAATGCAAAACAAAGTTGAAAAAAAATTTGGACAATGACGTAGCAGGGGCTTGGCCACGTGACCGCTATGCTATTACTACACAGTCAAGTTCCCACACTACATAGTTAAGTTCTCACAATTGATAACTCGTAGGCTCTTAGAGCCTTGAAATTCTTCTAGTGACCTCACTTATGCAAAATTTCAATCATGAATTTAATTTAATTTTTCTAATACTACTTCTAACACCAAGCATGAATAAACCTTGATGGGACCAATTCATTTATAAGAAAATATGCTACCAAAAAGAATTGCTTAATTGGAATTGAATTCATTAGAATTGTTTTCAAGTGTCATTGGTAGACATTTTTTTTGGTCATAGGTGACAATAAACTTTGGATGGGCCTTTTTTATGTAAAAGCAAAAGGATCCCTCAAAATGTGTATTATGTATAGTAAAAAGATTCAAGTACAAGAGGGAGGGAAATTTAGGGACAAGGGCAAAGCCTAAATATAGTGTCCACAAATCCTACAACTCCTATTGCAAGAATCATTCCAATATTTCTCACCTCCATAGCAATTCCATATAGATAGAATGCACCATAGTTTGTAGAAGGTTCTACTTGGTAAGCAACCAATACTCCTATTAGAAAAATTTAGAAGATTCATGGTCTTTTGTAAATGGATAACATTCCATCATGCAAGACATGGATTAACCTGAAATACTAAGTTAGTTACCATAAAAATCATCCTTTTTGGTATTTGTATGAATCATGTGTATAAAAAAATCCAAAAGCACTCATTGGAGGTCAAACTACTATGCAAGACTTCCGTTTTTCACACAAAATTCTAAAGATGAACAGTTGCACTTTTATCTTATATGGAAAAATTCTCTGTCATCCACTTAGTATCCACATCTGTAGTGACCTTATAGGCTTAAACTTATATCCATATGGAAAAATGAAACCCCTTGTTACAACTTTTACTAGTAGTTTCAATGTCAAGGTATGGTAAACTTGTTTATTTCACACATTCTAATACATTCTTGGGACTCTCACATTTGCCTACTTGCAATAATTTAGAAGAAAATTTCAATGATCCCACCAAGGCCAAGGCAATGAACGGATCTAAAATGGGATAGTTCACCTTGCTATAAGGTAGGCACTTCTAAATGCACCATTGACCCAAAACCACCATGATCTTTGCTCTAGGTACATCTCCCAAATCAACATGTACCTACGTGGAAGACACAATTTCAAAACCTCTACCAAAAAAAACTTTAACCCTTCTTAACTTTTGCATACAATATCCAAATGCCACATTCGTTGGTGCGTTCAAACCTCCTTTCGTTGGCCAACAATAAAAAAAAATACATGAAAATTTGACTAGTCCAACAACAGAAACTAGGCAAAGTAATAGAAAATGTTGTTTTTAAGGGTGCCCAACTTATTGTACTATACATAAGATAGGAGGTTCTAAAAGTGCCCACCTTCTTAAATGTACACTGCATGTACATGTTGCTTTCTTGTAGCCTTTGGCCACGTACAAACAATGTACATTTTAGGAGGTGGACGCTATTAGAGCCCTATGCCACTTCAGCTTCAAAATTTCATAACTAATTCTACAAAGCTTCAAAAAATATGAAACGACTTGGGTTAGATGCCAATTCTACTTGTCTTTCGACGAAAATTTACTGAAATTTATTTGAAGAAGTATCACTTCCCCAAAAATCAGTTCAAGCTCTTAAATGGTCGGTTTATGACCTCCTACCTATACCGTACATTGCGGATGAGTTTTCGTGCTGAATTCAGTTACAGCTTTACCGCAGGTGGCAGTGCACTGTAATGTTCTTATCTCCATTACTTTTTTAAACAAGCCATGGACTGTCAGAGTCCAGCTCAGAGACCAACCTACTGACCGACTGACTCCAGTGGATCTTTTAAGGCCCTGCTTATCTATACCCTGAACCCATGTGTGGAGCGCGGAAAAGAACGGGTGGTTGTGAAATTGTTGCGGTTCATATCTTAAATTAGGTTGTTTGTTTTATTTTGTTTGTTATAGAGAGATCTATGGAGGACCAAGAGTCCTTTGGGTCATGTTCTTGGTACCATTGAAAAGCTCTCTATGAAGACGAGTGCACAAGCTTTGTTTTGTGGCATTCTAATCTACAGTGTGAAAGTTATGAATTTTCGAGTTATTTGCAGTTTTAAAAATTACAAAAATTATTTTTACTTTTATGCTGCCTCCTGTAACAATGGCACAGGGCACACTAACTTAGTGTAGTGTTCATTGAAATAGACATTTCATGAAATCACCTGAAATCAGAACAGTTCATTTTCAGCTTTCCAGAGGAGAGTAAGTTTTGGTGGGGACAGTACAAACAAAAACTGAATGACAAGGTTTGGTGAGATAGGGCAAATGATGATTTCAGTTCCACTGAAATCGTCATCATTTACAATGAAACAAATTATGTCCTCAAAAGGAATTCAAAAATCAGATTAATATAAATACTATTGTTCAATTGGAACACAAAGGTTGCATTTAGTGGAATTCAAAACAAGGCAATCTTTTCAAGGATGAATAAGCTAAGCTAATCACCGTCCAAGAAAAATGCATGCTTATAAATTTGGTTGACAATCCTTGATTTGCAATATGAAATATACTGTAACTTAAATCATACCAAATTCTCTACTGTACTTATCTTACACATATGATGAAGCCAAATGATTATGATGATAACAAAATTAATTTTAAGGTCGAACAATCAGTCACCCAATTTTTACATGTACTCTACCCTCTCATTTGTGTCAGACACGTATCCATTAACTTACCACAATTTCATTACCTTACCAATCACTTTAGCATCATGACAATGTGCACTTGAGGGGAGGGGACATGTCAGCATGTGATTTAGCATCAGCATGGGTCTACATCCATGCTTTACCAATTTTAATCCCAACAAACTTTGAAAAATCATAGAAAATTCATTGCTTGTCAGAATGTCTTGATTCTACAGTACTTGCAAATGGCTTTTCTCTCAATTTTTTCTTTATCTTTGGAAAAGATGTGTGTATGACAAATAGCTTCTTGCAAGGTAACCTAGATAGCAAAATCTGTTGTGTGGTATTTTAGACATGTTTACCCTTATTAAAAGGTACTTGTGGAACTGTGCTGCAACCAAGAGTGGCAATCAAACGTGGTACGTAAGCAGGTTGTCACCGATTCTTGATCTTGGCCCTGGCCTCTCCACAAAAAAAAAACTTGCTGCTACCCAATTCGACCATTTTAGGTTTAAGCTCATCAGAAATAAAATACAATGTGCGATGGAAGTTGGTGTTGACAAATCACATGCTCACTATGGGAAAATTAGTACACTTTGATTGGAATCAGGGCTTTTTTTTTTCATATTTCATCGAGTGCTAAAGTGGCGATGTAAAGTTTTATAGTGGTGCTCCAAAATTCAACATTCATCCATGTAATGGATAGAAAATATCACATTAGTACATATCACATGTCTATAATTCTATCTTCATCCACAATTTGACGATTTTATCCAAGATTTTTTTTATTTGAAGTTTTTTGGTGAAAACTTTACTCTTTGTTGCCAATTTTTAGCCAATTTATTTTTTTCTAGTGCAATTTGGCACTAAAATGCCAAAAAAAAAAGCCTTGATTGGAATGCATTGTCTATCATTTCTTGTAGCATAACTTTAACCTGTAATGTGAGTAGGAAACACAATGTGGTCTATTATTTTTGTGTACCTTTGTTGCAAGGTTGAATACAAAAAAAATTTACAATTCTTCACTTACTCAAAAGTTATGCAAATTTTGTAACATGCTTTCCTATCATTCTTATAAGGCTACCAAAAAAAATAGACCTATACAACACACTATACTACAATAAACACCATTTTTATTTTTAGGTCCTCTCTATATTTTCATTGTATGAATAGGGGCAAGTTCCTTGAGGAGTTAACATTTTTGGTTCTCTTCGATTGGTGAAATTGATTATTCATGATGAGTTCATAACATACCATGACTTGGTGTTTTGGGGGGGTATTTTATGAATAACATCTTAGAAAAGGTTAAGATTGTACAATACATTGTGAATTTGTAATTAATCATAGGTTGGTTCCATGTGGAGTTTTTGTGTATTGCTCTCATGTATGTGATATTTTCTTCAGGACCAATAAGCCCTTCTTTACCTCCATTTCACTAGGAAATATTTGAAGGAACAAATTGGTATTGACTAAAATCTATCAAGAGATATATTATCACCTTGCCACCTTTTTTTGCTTATATGATTTTTTACATAATATATAAGTAATTGTTGTATCTTTTTATGATATATTTATTTTAGAATTAAAAAAAATCTTATAATTTGTTTTTAACCATTCTTGCACACGAACCTTTGCTTAGAATTCACTTACTAATATTTTTAAATTGTTGATTGTCACATCATTGTAGTCTATTAGTCAAGCTTGTTTGCAAGCTATATACCAAAATTAGGATGAAAATTTTTGGTGGGCTTAGTTGAATAAGGTTGTAAATTGTTTGACACAACTTTTCATAGTAAACTATATTGGATGCCAAAAAAATCTATAATTATTATTTCAGATTTATTTAGGTGCAGTAAATGAAAAGGATACAATCTATCATAAAAAAAAAATCCAAAACTCAAATTACTACTCCTTTTATCATATACTTCATTCCAAAACTCGTCATTGAAATAACTATACTAAATATTGAGTTTAATATTTTTTGGGGGGTCTTTCTATGTGTAATTTTCGAAAATGATTTGAACCAAAATTACTCTCTAGTCTCTACAAGTGTCTTAGACTATTGATTTTTAAAAAGTTCTATAGAATTAGACTATGAACTAATCTTTGAAAACTATCCTAAGAGCATGTTGCTAATGCACCTCTCCAAAAAAGAGGGTAAAGTACAAGGTAAGAAAATATTCATTTAAAAAAAATTCTTGTAATAAAATCTCTTTTACAATTTTTGCAAGCCTCACCACTTGAGAATAATTTAGGATTTTAATTTCAGTTCATTGAAGATCCTATAATTTGGATACACTTTACCAACTTCCAAATTTAACCCTTAGAAGACATATCTAACATGAGGGACTAGGTTTTTTGAGAATCTTTATGAAAACTCTTCTAATATTCAACTATTTGTAAACTTCTTTGGTATCATTCTTTTTGTCTTGAAAATTCTGAAATCTAAGTTTGGGCAACTCTCATAAAACCTCAAATATCCTTCAAGGATAAAGATTAATACTAAGTAGAATCTACTCTTGTAGCACTTCAATTCATTCTACAAATAAGTTAGTACTTAAACATTGTAATTTTTAAAATAGTAGAAATTAGAAAATAATCAATGAAAGGTCCATTAAATTAAAAAAAAATACTAAACCTAATCATTTTATAGAAGCAATATCCTAAGAAAGCAAAAATTACCATAATAATAAAATTTCACTAACCACTTTTCTCAAAACATAACGTTGCACCACTTTCTATTAATCTTAAAGGATGGATTGGTGACTGTGAAAATCATCCCTTTGGATACTATCAAAATCATTGGTTTAAAAAAAATGCAAAAGTTTTTATTGGAAGTCAAACTACTATAAAAGACCTCTCCTTTCTACAACATAAATTCAAAAGATGAAATAGTTGCACTTTTGTCCTACACAAAAAGACTCTCCACCATTCATCAAATATAAAACATCCGCAGAATCATACATGGATTAAACTTCATGACTTCAAAATTCCAATTTTTTTTTTATAACTTTTCATTTACAATCCTACAATTAAGATGCACTTCAACAATTTCCAGACCAACAAGACTCAAGGAAGAAGCTTACCTTACCTTACATGTACTCTCCTCCTCATTCCTCCTTTGGCTTCGGCAAGGGGGGGATTGCCCCCTCTATTGCCCCACCAGAGGATAAATGTCAAAAATTGCCCCCTAATTTGTGCCTCTTAAATTTTATACTTCACCATGTCCCATAGCTAATTTTGGGGCACTGATTGCAAATATGAATTCAGAATTTGCAAATTTTAATTATATGTGGCAAATGAAAAAATTTCAGGATTTTCTACAAGGGTAAAACATGGGGGCAATAGAGGGGTCAATCCTCCCTGGCCTTTGGCTTCTCCTTGATACCAATGCCGAATTAAAGCTCAAAATAATGTCAAAACCGCCAGTGTGAAGAAGAAGATTCCGACAAAGCCCCCCTCTACCTGCCATTCCGAAGAGAAGAACCAAACCATCCGGAAACCACGCAGCAAACCACGCAGGGAACCGTGCAAGAAGGACCCCCAAGGGAACGGTTATTTTAAGTTCGCTCCCGTAGGGAAACGGGGAACGGCGTCGTTCCAGTCCACATCGGAAGCGTACGCAGGCCGGCAACGTATGTAAGTTAAGTTAGCGTCTGCGTGAATACAGGCGCACGTTTCCCGCAGGAGATGAGGACGGAGTCAGTCAGTCAGAGAGAGTTGTCAGGGCCTTCCTGAACAAGCTACGGTAACTTCGCTCGGTTGATACCCGAAGATACCCGCTGATGACCAGGCGATCGATCGTAGGGTTCTCTGGCTCGTGGATGGAGCTGGGGCTAGAGGAAAAGTGGTAAGGTTTATAAGTGACTTCTGTTTGAAGCCACCGGGGGCGGGACGGCGGGGCATTGGGCCACGCTGTCCGAATTTGACATACGTGGCGGAGACGGAGTTGTGGGAAATGCGGTGGTTTGACTGAATCACACTCGGGTGCCTGCCCTGCCGCAGTTTCCAAGACATTCGTGTGGTGGGAGTTTCGAAAGACGGAATGAGGCGGTATATTATTGCGGTAAAGTGCCGGCTTGGAATGAATTTCTGGGCTTTCTCAACCATAGAAAAATTGGAGCCAACTGCAACCGCCTTGGGTTAAGCTAGGTTCACTTCTGGCCAATTATGGGGTTACCCATTGGTAGGCTTCAATTATTTCTTGCATTTTTACTTGAATTATAGTAGGGGTAGTAGTCACACCTTCTCCAAGGATCAAACTTCTGTGAAAAAATGAGAAGCTGACGAGAGAAAAGAGGAGGCAATGGAGAGCCGTTTTGCATCAAGTTGTGATTGACACCCTTTTTGTGGATGTGGAAAGTGAGAAGTTCGGAATGTGTGGAACTTAGAATGTGCAAAAGTCATGATGCTCACATGGCAATGGACCCCTAAAATGCCAACAATGTAGGCAACCTACAATGAAAGTGAGAATATCCTTCTTTTGCAAAATCTTCCTCATGTCTATTATTGACATCCAAAGGAGAATAGTAGCCATTCTCAATCCTCAAAGAATGGGAGCTCTGCAAACCTCAAACAACCAATGGGAGAGAGAGCCATGTCTCCATTATCTGAGAATTGAGAATGGAGTGAAGAAGGTCTAACTTGTCATCAAGAACTAGCTATTGGTTTCTTTAGCTTGTACCTTGTACCCAACATTCTAGACTTTTGTTCTTTTAGGACATTTTCATTTGGATAAGCTAATGGGTGTACATGTAATATTATTGCTAATAATACCATTGAATCTAGTTATTCTTATGAAATATAAATGATTATCATTGGATCTTATTGACAATTGAAAAAGGATTCAAACATATTTTATCATGTTTTATTTGAATAGGTTATGAATTTTCAAAGTATTGTCTCGAAGTGTTCCAAAAATCAACACTAGGCTAAGATAACATGTCATGTTTTGATTGTGTACATTTTATGTAATTAATATCTAGGAAAGATTTCAATGCTTAAAAAGGACTTTGAAATAGAACATTCATTTGAATTTGTAAGTTTGCAACTAATTTAAGGAAATATAATTCACTTCATTTCTCATATAACACGTTGCTACAAGACATATTTGGTTTATTTTGGTAGGACCTTGTTGACCATTGAAAAAAAAGTTTCTAATACATCTAAGATATAGAGTCAATATTTAGGGAGAACCATTGTGGCTTAATTAGTTCATTGTTAATTGGTGGACTTGGGAAAAAAAACCCGATTGCAATTTAAAATCATTGGGAAAAACTAGTGAAAAAGTCTATTAAAATTTCTATTTGAAGTAAGAAATAGAAAAGAAACCAAACTTGGTATTTGAAAAATTAGTTCAATATGGGAATTGCAGGAAAATATAGCTAGTCAAACTCAAAAATTATCCCAAACATTGTATGGAGTCCATGTATTTTGAGTGAAACTAAAATTTCCTTAAAATGACAGTATTCTACAAACTTGGCACTTTTATGTTTAGACCGTGTATTCCAAAATCTATACCAGTCCTGGGCTTATTGCTAAAGAAGGAAAGGAGTGGAATAACCTTTGTTTCTATGAAATTTCCCACATGGTATACCAAAAAAAAAAGGATAAACTATGAATTTCAAAGTGTGGATTGTGAGTGTATTCAATAGTGTGTCGGTGCTTCTTTCAGTGCTGATAATTATACGCGGCATCATACCAGAGATATCCGTATGTACAGTTCATCAGTTCCTCAGACTGGTCTTTACGTCATTACTTGAATCGAAAGAATACTGCAGAACCCTGGTCCAGAAAAAAGCAGCAGTCATAAGTACGTAGAAAGCTGGAGACTTGAGTTACAGGAGAATTGAAAGCTGTAACTTCAATGGAAGCCATACACAGAGTGAAAGCGGTCAGAAAAAAGAACTGGAGTAAGTTGCTTCCGAAGGCGGTCGGGAGGTCCCCTCTGTCTGTCTGTCTAAGTTCTGTCTAAGTTCCGTCTAAGTTCTGCCTCACTTCGATCTGTGTCAGATCGAGAGAGGAATTGAAGATAGGTCGGTGGTGAAGCCATGTTCTGGAGTAGTTTCCGCAAGTCTGAGTTTGCCGAAGAAAATGCCTGGTCTCTATCTTAATAATTGCTACACTCTTCAGTCTCATCGATCTACAAGACGCTCATTGCCATGATAGTTGTCGTGAAATGCAACTGAAATTTCGTTGCACTAGGTGAAGAGTTGGGATCGAATTGAATGAGTGAATGACACCCTAAGAATGACACCCAAATGGATATATGAATGACGGTTACTTAGGCCTGCATTACTGTGGGTGTCGTTCTGTTCAAAAGAACACCATGTCATTCAAATCATGGATGACTGTCACTTTTGGGGCGAAATTTTTACCCCACCGGCTTTCTACTTTTGATGGAATGTCATTGTCATTTGAAGCGACTCCCATTCTTCAGTTGTACGTAGTGGGTGTGCATAATTTGCTTCACCAACAATAGTTTATCTTGATACTTGTGTCAATTTCGTTAACGTGGAATGTTCAACTTCGGCACTTTCAAGCCGCGTGGCTTGGAAACTTACACCTACACTTGTGTGCTAGTTTGCAGAGCTTTATGTGGATGTATGGCACTATTCTTTACTCCAGAATTGCGCCAAGTTAACGAAATTGATGATTTTCGTACTTGGCGCATTTACCCAACAGTGAAAACGAACCTCTCAAATTCCAGAATTCAATTGCATAAGTGCATTTCATTTCAATTATTTTTTGAACACTCGAACACTCGATATGAACACTCGATGTGAACATCAAAGTTGTTAAAATGACGAAATTTAAAGAGATTGGCACTTCTAGGCCCTTGTCTAAATTAAAACTCAAAGTTCTATACCAGTCCGGTCCTAGTTTCAAGAGCTCGGATCACTTGACTGTCACCATTTTTCTGAAGCACGCCACCTTTAATTGGAGAAAATGAGCGACATTGGATGTAAATTTAACACCAACTGAAGTTTAATTTCAAGAAATAAGTGAATGATGTAGAACTCTTCAGCATGTTATTTCTAATAGATATATGATTGTATAATTATATTTCTAGCTTCATATGAAACAACTGGGGAAAAAGGTTGTGATATAATTTCCGTCCTTGTGATTTTTTGAATGATCGAATCTCTTGAAAATATACAAGTTTCTGTATGAATTCATTCGTGTAAAATTATTCGCCCCTGCAATCTGCCCGGTCAGTACGCAGTTCTTGTCTGAATCTAGCTACTGTACCTTGCACGTCACGTACCCTCAGAGAAAATTTCGTTAAATTGGCGACATTCCACAGGCCAAAGGTCTAATTTCAGAACCGCAAACCAGGACAGGAAATTTTTTGGGGTTCAGAATACATGTCCTCAACCGCGCCAAAGTAATGGAATATCGACAATTAAACGAAAATAATTGATGTTCCTGAGACTGTGTTGTCCAGGTACAGTTTGAAGTAGCTAAATTTGCTTTCGGCTGAATCCGAACACGTTTAGTTTGAACATGTTCGAACATGTTCGAGCTCTGAGCCCTGGCACTTTGAAACACGTCATTTTAATGAATGAATATGATCATGATTGGTATAGGTTTTCATCGCTTAAAATATATTATGCAAGGTTAGTGGTTCAGAATACCCTTCATTTCGACTAAATTTCTAGAGATTTGGCACACTTCCAAATGCCCTTAATAATAATTAGGAACCTCAAATGTAACGCAACCCTAAACCAGATTGGACGTTTTTTAGAATCTGCATTTGAATGTTGCAATTTTGGGGCAATTTTCAAGGCAGGAGATACGACTGTGGCAGTCCTAGGTCAATATTGAATTATTTTTCAGTTGAGTGTCACTGACGATTTCGGAACACTGAATTGCTCCAATATAATGAAATAATTTTTTATTTGAAATGTCAATTTAGTTAAGTTGGTGGTATTCCATGCGTCATTTAGACATTTACATTAGCTTTAGCTTGTTAATTTGTTAATCACGCAGACACTCAGAGATGTGCAAATTGATATGCAAATTGCATTTCATCCGCAACATTGTGCACTGCTAAACTTGGTAAATTAGAATTTTTACCACATTCCCCTCTCCCGAAATCATATTATCAATGGAATGTGCCAACGCGCCATTTAAACGAAATTGTCGTTTTGACCTTTTGGCCCTTTGAAACACTTCCGACACGACGACGGTAAGGTGGGTTTGACGTTTCGTTGAGGTTGCAGTAACAAAATGAGACGCTGGCGGCATCAGTG
Organism: Pseudoscleropodium purum; assembly: GCA_963969395.1. Lineage (NCBI taxonomy): Eukaryota > Viridiplantae > Streptophyta > Bryopsida > Hypnales > Brachytheciaceae > Pseudoscleropodium > Pseudoscleropodium purum. Next base: position 38,964,942 of record OZ017795.1, read on the forward strand.
GAGCAAGATTTAAATTCTCATGTCCTCAGGCAACTGCACCTCATACAAATAAATGCTGGGGTCAGAGGTGCGGATGGTGTCACTACAAGAGAATGTAGAGTTTGCAATACTTTTTGCAATGGTTTTGCAATGCTCACGAATTTTGTTTTCACGACTTTGCAATGGTCGAGTATGAAATATTGCACTGTGTTTGCAATGGTTTAGATTCAATGTCCAATACTTTTATATTTAATTCATCACAACTTAGCAACAGTTTCGCAGCGGTTTCCCAAAGCATTATGTCTTTTTCGACATCCAAACTAAGTTCCGTTACACATTGTTCCCTTGCAAAACCATTGCAAACGCCTTGCTATTGTGTCGCAGTCACTGCTTTCTGTTGTAGTGATGTATTATATCTCACCTGTTCGAGAAAAATATTCACAATATATTTATTGTACGTACGAGCTGCTTGATTGTTTGGGTCGCCCATGCCACATGGGGCTACAGCAGTTCCCGACACCCATTTGGAATTGGATCATCACACCTTTCTTGGATTTCCGAGCTTCAGATTAATTTTCAGAATCCGGATGGGGCCACAAAACCCGTCTCGATCAGTACTGCGAGTCCAAAATTTTCATCACTTCACCGTCGTAGTTTGGTACTGACATTGAAATGTCTCAATTATCCTGGCTCTCGATACGATCGACGCGTGTCAGTAATCACCCAGCAAGCTAGTTACATGCCCCAGTGAGGGTGATCGCGAATGAACGGCCAAGCATGGCCATACTGTACCAACTCCTGACGTCCAAGTACATAATATTAGTGATCTGTTTCACTCGTTAACTTGTGCTAGTCTGAATCAGAAAACGTCACCGCAAGATCACCACTTGAAAATCGAGAGATAAGCGAGGACAAATGCAAACTTGAGTTTGTCGGTGGACTTAAGACTGAGGCTTCTCTAATTAAACAAGCTTGCCGACCCCAGTATTGGTGTGCTTGATGCACCCCTCGTCTCATTTGCAAGTGAGGTTCTATCAATTTCGTTAATTTGGCGGAATCTCATGACTTCGGGACTCTTCGGAGCAAGGTTTAAAACTTAAATCAATTCCAAATTTTTCCTAGTTTGCCTAATTTTTTTAAAGATTAATTGTGCAGATGAATGGCACAGTTTTGGCTCCTGGAATGTAACCAATTGAACAGAATTGATAGTAGGGTACAAAGTGACTTGAAATTTTGAATGTTCAGTTTTAGTTTTAGATGTTTTAGGGTGAAATTAGAGCGCCAAAGTTGTGAGATTCTACCCTCTAAAAACAAGGGTCGGCATCGACTGTCGTTCAGCACGCCCACAACGAAAAAGTGCCAAAGCTGGGTGCCAAAGTCCCAAATTTCCTCCAATTTATCGAGTATGATTGCTAGTATGCCAAATATCATTGAGAACAATAAACGTCTATTTCGTTAAATTGGGCGATATTCCATGACTTTGGCTCGGTCCAGGTCGCCCGACCTAAAACCGAAATCTACACCTATCGAAGTTTGTGACCTGAAATTAGACCATTGTGAGGTTATGTGTCTCAATTTTTGGCTTGCGGAATATCGCCAATTAACAGAAATTGAGGTTACTCTTTGGAGAGCCGGCTACGGGCAGCCACATTAACAAAACTGAAATCTGAATTTACGGGAGTAGTAGCCCGGACCATGGTTGGTTAGCACGGGCGATAGCAAAAGAACCGCATTTAGTAAGAATCTCACGCATAGTCAAATAACCATGAAGAACATATTTAACAGTGAGTGTCATCAATTCTAATACGGAGTAATATCAACAGCACTTGCATCTTTCAGAAACATTGTCTTTCACCCGGTCTTCCGTATTCAATGTGGGTTCCGTTCCGAAGTAAGGCGGACTAGTTTGAATAATGTTCACTTCTCACTGAGCTATGTGCAGGATTCAAACATACAAGGTGAATGACATGCGACATGATGGATGCAATTTAAGCTGTTCAAAGTAAAGTTCGTAGCCCACACTAGCTTACACACTTAAACGTCAGATATACTAGCTAGTTGGCTTGACGAGTGAAGCCACGTTGACCACGACACACTCACTCCACAAATTTTCATCGAAATCTATGATCAGAAAGAGTTAATATGAACAACCGATGTCATTAGTTTATTGCAGGTCTTGTACATTGTGGTACCCGCTTCGATCCGGTATCCGGCATGTTTCGTAGTTATAGTTATAGTTATAAGACTTTTTTACATTAAAACAAACTATATACCTTCAGATTGGGCTTAAATGCTTAAATGCAGAATATGTGATTATAATCAGAGTCATATAATATACAAGTTGCATGTGTGGGAGTAGATGTAGCTAGGTACAAATTCAAAGTTGTCATGATGCCTTGTCATTAAGGACTTATCCAATTGGGCTATTAATAAAAATTTTGAATCATCTACATCAAGTTCCATCACAATGTTAAGATGTCATGACAAATGATGGGATCCAAATCCAAAGTCCAATGAAAAATGGTGTATGAAACACCACTATTTTAAGTTTGGATCATTCAATGTTCCAATCACAAATCATTCTAGTACAATGTGAATGGAGAATCTCATTTAAAATGGTGATATTCTATGCATCATTTTTCATTCATTTCCTTTTTTAGCTCTAAAGTCTATAAATGGTATGAACTACAAAATTTATTCTCTAAATTTAATGGGCAAAGCTACAAAGTTTGTAAAATACAACAATTTTCACGAAACTTTAGCCATAGAAACTAAATTGTCTAATGATTGATCGTTTTAGTTGACTAAAGCATGCAGATTGTACTTTTTGAGGGACACCTGTAGCAACGGTGACGTCACCCAATGAATGGTTAGGTGAGGACCTCCCCGCTCAACCTCTCTATCCAAGTCACAGTCATGGTTATCACATTGGACAGATTACTATTCATTTCACGTCCTATAGGACAAGTTACTATTCATTAGATGTACGTCTTACGTACATTTGATGAATAGTAACTTGTCCCATAGGACGTGAAATGAATAATAATCTGTCTAATGTGACAACCATGGTCGCAGTTGACATTCATCCCACCTAATAATCAAAATTTTAAAAAATAAAAAATAAAACCCAAAAAAAGATTAATCAATCCTAGACTCATTTGTAAACCCTACTTGACACTATGCACTAAACTATTATAGCCATGCACTTAATGACATTGCATTACAGAACCTAAACTCTACTCTCTTCGCTACGTAGGATTTAGATACTTCATCCTATAGAATGAATTTCATCTCGGAGGCACACGGTCACCGGGCCATTCCTCCGGTGCCATGGGCGAGGTCGCCGCTGCTACAGGCTACCCGCTTTTCGATCAGTTAAACATATACGCAGTGGAAAACATATATATGTCAGTCTAATTACGACCATCCTTGACATCAAATTGAATTATTTTTGACTTAGTCACTGGCATACTACAACGGGGAGCGTCGTGATACAAACTGTACAAGTAGCATCGCGGGCAAATTCTTTGTATTTGGACGGAAAAAGGGTCACTCTGAAGGATCCGTACGACAGGGATCGTCGATCAATCGTGTGCTACTGCAACTAGCTAGACAGGGACATGACGTCATTGCGCATTACTGCCTCGATCAGGACTGCAATTCAAACTTCGGGTAAGGGTGAGGGTAAAACTCCATGATAACATGCAGCCAGACGACATGGATAATATCCCAAGCAGAAAGCAGAAAGAATCAAGCAAGAAGATTCAAAACTAAGACAGGTCGACCGAACTCACATCAGGAACAGCAATGCAAGGTGGGCGGCTGCTTCCCACCACCCACGTTGGCAGCCCTAGCCTGGCCAACGACACACAGCAACGCAAAGAATCAACATCACCATCACGCAGACAGTCCTGCACAAGGTGGTTGCTTTTTGGCTCGATCACGATGCCATTCAAATCTATCGTGTGCAGCAATTGAACTGGGTCCCGGAACTGATCGAGCTAGCTGCTAACAGGTCGTTGTCAATTCGGAAGCCGTCCCAGCGCTGGCGTTCGTGGAATCATCAATGATCCATGATCAATAATCAAGCGCGTGCAGGACGGGGATATAGCACGCTACGTAGTGGCGGTCGCCGGGCCAGCCATGACTAATCCATTCAAGCCAGGACGCCCTTCTCGAGGAGCTAGCTAGAGAAAATAAAACAATTACAAGTTACGAAATCCAGGGCGGTTCAGTTACCTGTAAATTCAAGGCCTCCCTGCAGTTCAAATCACACTGCCTTCCTTCCCTTGAATCTCCACTTTGCTAGTCGCCTCTTCAGTGCACTGCGTGCCTCACAGTGCTTGCTTTCGATCATTCCTTGCCTGCCAGCTGTTGCTGCTACATACACCCCTCGTTCAGTACGCCCTTCATCCCTTCGTCTGCAGCATGGCTGAGCAGTGGAGCTTAATGGTCGTCTTGCAGACCCTTTTAATCATCATAGCCGCGGCCACAACCGTAAGTATTTGATCATGCATTCATTTGATCGATCGAATAACACACCATTCGGATTCCTTTTCTTTTTGCTTACTAGCTGCACTTTGTATGCTTTTAAGGATTCTGAAGGAAGTTGCATGCATGCTCTCGTTTTAGGTAACTAGCAAGCCGCCAACGTTCTCGATCCATGAATTGCAAAGGAAGCGAAATTAGTTGTGCTTTAATCGATCCAATTTGCTCTCCGTGGCATGTGCAATAACTTCTTGTGATAATGACCAGTGGGCATGCATGTAATTGAAAGCTTCCGTCGATGGATTGAGTCGCAAAGCCAACTAATATGATCGAAGGGGACATTGGCGATGATCGAGCAGACGCTACATTCGCCGAACAAGCATTCGGCTGCCTTCTTGAACTACTTGGCAGAGAATGTGAAGCGCCTTGACTAATTTAAAATACAAGAAACGTAGGGCAGTGCAAGACCTCAAATCCTTCAAAGCTACATCGATCTCTTATTGCAAGTTTGAGTTTTCGTGCAAATGGCCTGTCACTGAATTGCATGTAAATACCAAGACAGCGAAGGAAACTATACACTTCAAACAGCTAAGTGAAGCCTCTGGATCGCACAGAACCTCCGTCTGATGTCTGTAAAAACTTCGATCACAGCCTCATTCCACATCCCAGTTGCATCCCGGTTCCATGCATCCAAACCTCGAAGCTCCATTGGCCATGTAGGAGGCTCGATGTTGCTTCTCATCCTCAGGCTTTGGATGGCCCACATCGACGCTTGATTCCAACTCATTCTTCCCTCAACAGGGAAGTTGAGGTTATACATAAGCCAAAAAATAGGCTGGCGACGAAACTTCCTCATGAGGAATTTCATCGGCCACCCTCGTTGGACTTGGATTCCCTGGCGTCTCTCCCCTTCAATAACTTCCACTAGGGAGTTTTGAATGTGTCGAAAAGTAATGAAGGCACGTTCTCCATATCTGGCCCTGATGTAAGTTTCCATATGCGTTGTGTTCTCATTCACGAAAGCCTTGAGCTCCGTCGGAAGATCGTTCCCAGCTGTTCTCTTTTCCCGGAGAGTTGAGAAGGCCAAATAGGTGACTGCCCCGCAGTAATTCTGGAGAGTTGCCCAGATTTCATTGCCGAGCTTGGTGCGCAGTTTCGTCGCTGCAGGATAGAATTTCACGGATCTGTTCATGCTGACACGCTGAAGTACTATTTGACAGACATGGCAATAAACATCGAGGGCTTCTCCTAATATCTCCAGGTTTGCTTCGTGTGCTCTCACTTGTGCAAGCACCAAAAGGGGATCATTCTCCGCAGGCAGCAAGCCCCAATGCGCCTGACGATATTCCTCTGCAAGACGACCAATTGATCAATGCAAGTGAAAATTAGAGAAACTTATTCTAGCAGGCTTGCTTCAGATACATTAACTTAATGTTTCTTTTTCTTGGGATCCAATTCTACGGTCGGTTATTGTCACCGTTCACTGTCAATGAGATATCCAATCGAGACACACAAGGACAATATTCAGCTGGTGTTTCACACAGATCGATCCTTAGCAGGCATTGAAAGGTGAAGCGACGGTCTCTTAGTTTCCGAAAAGCAGTGAGAATCACACATGGTAAAAAGTAATCGAAAGAATAGCATTGAAAGTACGTGCATCAAGCAAAAGGTCGACGTCCCACATCATACATGGTTTTCTAATCCGACAGACTTGCCGAATCATGCAGACTTGCTGCCACCTAACGGTGGCAGTAAGTCAGTAACTTGAGAGCATTTAAAGAATCTACAGGCGCGCAGATACATTTAAATCTCGTTTGTTTCACTGAAAAGTCAATCTAAGAACATAACTTTCTACTAGTAGGGAACTCACTACAGCGCCAACGTCGGTGCTGCTAGCTACAGATCGATTCGGGCTTCAATTCATTAGCCCAACGTTCATTATCACAGTCTGTAGTATCAATTAAGTGTAATGTAGCGTCTTCTACTCTTTGCAATTGCAAAGCAAGTACGTCCAAAAGCAAGTGAATCCACAATTTCTGTCTAACAAACTCCAAATCCCAAAGGACTAGACTTGTGCATCTTCAGCTAGCTAGATGACACTCCTCGGAGGGACTTTCAAGCGGAACTTGTATATATTACTTAACACTCGAAAAAAAAAAAGCACGCTAGTTGTGATCGACCGGCTACAACTTGTTTTTTTCACAGTAGAGAATGATCGCCAACTTCTGAAATCAGCTTAACAATGTAGCATATGCAAAAGTACCATTCCAGGACCAAGTGGAACATGGAATACCACCCCTCCAGGCTAGGTCTTGCCTGACTTCAAGCAGTGATTACCAATTCAAGAAAAGAAAGCTGAAAGCGGAAAAGAAAAACCTAAAAGGTTCACAATTGCAATGACCGGATCGTTGACCCAATTGGTAACACTCCGATCCAAACATCCCCATAGACCGATCCAAACATGCATGCCATTAATCTAAGAAATCACGAGTAAGAAAATTAGGACTGTGGGGAGAAGTAGAGACCAACCAATAATAGGAGTGACGGCCGTGAGAATTGTTAGCCAGGATTCCATCTCCTTCGATGAGCGCTTGGAGGACGACCGCGATGAATTGAAGCACAAGTGAAAGATGGTGAAGACCGCAGCCGGCGTTTGCAGCACTGAATTTATGCAGCACGGAGCCTTTTGCAAATTTGCAATGCAACACGGCACCAAAAAGGGTGGAAGGCTCCATAGGGTTTAGGAAGGTCAAATCAATGAAAAAATGTGTGGATGAGAATGTATGTGATGAATGAAATAGTGACACAGTTGTATAAGTTAAAGAGATATTCAACTTTTGTCATTGTCAGTACTCAACACGTTGGTTAAATCAGAATCTTTTGGGACCTTTGAAGATTCAGCCTGTCGGAATCTTGCTAGCATGTGAATGATACTCACAATACATAACGTAAGCACTCCCTAAATCACCCATTTAAGAGTTGGAACTGATTTTGGGGAGGTGAAACTTCTTGAAATATTTTTCAGTAAATCATTCATAAGAGACAAGTGAAATTGGCATCTAGTTCAAGTTGTTTCATAATTTTTGGAGCTTTCTGAAAGTAGTTATGAATTTTTGAAGTTCTAATGCAATGGGCTTTGAAATCGCCCACCTCCTGAAATGTAAACTATTTGTACATTGTTGATATAATGAAAAAGCAACATGTACAAATAGTGTACATTTCAAGAGGTGGGCGATTTTAGAGCCTGAGCACTTTATGGACCTCTTACCATAGTGAGCAAACTGTTAATGGGCTCAAAAATTTTAAATTATTTCCAACCGCCTCTAGCTACTTTTATTATTAAAATTTTATTAATATTAATTGTATACACAACCCCTCACCTACTCTTATAATTTTGAGAGGGTGGAATCTATACAATCAATATGGATTAATGAAAATGGCATCCATATCTGTATGACATATTCGTATGGTATATTAATATATGTATCTTTATACTTATATATATATATGCATTAATATACACATCTAACAATTGTTGATTTTTCTTGGAAGGGGGGTCATATTTTATTGTTTTCCATCCAATAGTTTCTAATTTTCCAAAAAGTGAGGGGAGAAAAAATTGGAAACATGGTTGATTGCCTCTTTTTTGTACATTGCTAGCTCTTAGTTTTCCAAAAAGTGGGGAGAGAAAAAATTGGAAACATGGTTGATTGACTCTTTTTTGTACATTGCCAGCTCTTGGTTTTCCAAAAATAGGGAGAAGAGAGAAAATTGGAAACATTGTTGATTGCCTCTTTTTTGTACATTGGTTGTTTGCTATATTTTTTCCCCCGCAAAATCATAGATCAATGGTTGTGAGAGTGCTTGCAACTGCCAATCAACGGTCACAATTTTTTCAAAAGGGGGAGGCAATATGACATGGTGTAGTAATCACAATAGATAGTTGATGATGTGATTACCTAAAAGATTATTTCATTTTGTGCCATGGTTGTCACATTGGACAAATTACTATTCATTTCACGTCTTACATGACAAGTTATTATTCATCAAATGTACGTCTTATGTACATTTGATGAATAGTAACTTGTCTAATTGTCTTGTAGGATATGACATGAATAGTAATTTGTCCAGTGTGACAACCATGTTTTGTGCTAAAAAATTTTCAAAGAATTTTTCTAACTAAATTATAATTTCATAATGGTAGCTACAATAAAACATTCATTGAAAATTTTTTAATATGAAAAGTGCACTTAGAGTGCAAGTCTATTTAGACTCAAGTAATAAACTACACAAATAATAACAAAAGTGATTGAAATTTTTTTTCCAAATATAATTCTCTTTTTATTATTTTTTTAAGAAATATTATTGAATAATGACTTGATTAAAATGTAATACTTTTTTTGCCATTCTTTTCTTCATTTTTTGAAATTATGATTCTATGATGAAAACACTCTTGAAAGTTTTTCTTCCAAACCTTGTTCATCAATCAATTTTGGATTAGATCACTTTTACGTAGAATATAGGATTGTTAAGAAAAAGTTACTCTTATACAATGGTTCTAGATTCTTTGAAAATTTTGGATTTGTTTTAAGGATACATAGTCTTCATATATAAGTTTAGAAAGTATTTTGGGATGGTAGACAATTCTTTCTAATTTTCTAATGCATAATAAAATAAATTTTTGTATGGATATATTGAAATTTTTTAATTATTATTGTCTAAAATTTAAGGCAGAATTTTATTTGATCATAATAAATTCATATTCTAAGCATTTAAGTTTTGTTATCAGTAAAAATAATTGTGAATTATAGAAGTGAAATGATTTAAAATAAAATATCAATATCAAATATCTATATGTGTTTTTAAAAATTTGAATGCATAAAATCATAGACAATTTTTGTTCATAACGCATATATTTAAAAAAAAGTGAAAACCTCAATAATGATTAAAAAAAATACATATTCTAAATTATACAAAAGTTTTGTAAAAGACCATTGCCTTCATTAAGGATTAAGGCTAGAGGAAATCTATATAAATAAAGATATGTGATATCAAAAGGCATCTTGAGATTTAATGGATCATTTTGATTAAAAAAATTCTATACAAAATTACTAATAGATAATTACAAAAATTATAGAATAATAAAAAAATATTAAATTCTAATTTAAAAAATATATTTAAAATTAATTTAGTGTTTACATTCACAAAATAAAATAATTATGAGCTAATGGAAATTAATGAAAATATATGTGTAAAGCAAGATTAATGATGAATAGATAGCATAAATCCAAATGTAATTTATTTATCTTTTATTGCATGTTATACCAAAATACTAGTCGATACTTAAAATTTATAAACTAATAAATGAACATGTTATATTTGGATTCTAAAATATATTAAAAATTCAATATTTATATGCAAATATGCTAATATGTGAGCTTAGATATGTGAACCTATGAATCTTGAAGCTGGATTTTTGTGAGCATAGAGCTTACGACAAAAAAAGATAAAATATTTACAATTTTTTTTAGATTTAAGAAGGAATTCTTATCTTTAAATAAAATTCCTATTTAAAAAAATTAAAATATGATTATAAAAAATAGAAATATAAAATATCCTATAACTATGGACAATAATTTGGTCATGATGAATCTATAGAATATTAAGAAAGTCTTGAGGTAAATCAATCAAATAATCAAATGTTACTTTAGTATTTTTTTTTAATTCCCAAATCATGCCATTTTAGAAATTTTTTCTAGAAGCATGAATAAACTTCTATCTTCCTTAGGATTTATCTTATAAAAATACTTAAAAAGGTAATATAGGGGCTTGTCATTCACATATTATGGTTGATGTTCAATTATAGCTACAACCATGCCAACAAAATTAGGGTAAAAGCATTTTGGAAACATGCTATTGTAATAGAAATATGGTACTCATCTAAAGAAGTGTCAATTCTAGTTTCTATATATATTTTGGCTTGGAGCTTTAGAAATGCACAGTAATAGCATGATAATACTAATAATGTTTCCTTCACATTTTTGATGTTATATTGTTGATTTGTTGGTGCATTTGAAATCCTTTGACTATTCTTTCCCTTCCAAATTGTTGGATATTAATTATGGTTTGTAGGTCTATCTAGCTCAAATAGGCTAGGCTCAAAAAATCTTTGACTCAATGAAGAGAGAATATGGAGATACAATCTCTATGATGTTCTTGTAGACAAAAGCATGTATGTTGTAGAAGAAGTGTCTCCTTCTTGATGAGATTAGTGTATGTATGTAGGGATTGGTCAAACTTCTGGCCCCTTTGGCTGGTCTAAAACCCATGATTGCTTTGATCCCACCAATATCAAAGACAACCACCTTAATGCAATCATACTCTTTTTTGTACCCACAATAGGTCAAAGTTGAACTACCGTTGGAGTCTAAATTCATGTTGTTTCACAATGCAAGTAAGGCATTTTTTTGCTCCTTCATTGTTGATTGTGGTACTTTGCAAAAAACTTGCAGGAGATTCTTGCCAATGTGCTACAACAAAATTTATTTTTCTTTAGAGATTGTAGAAAGTGAAAATTTGTTTGATATGTGTATATAGCTATGTATACTTACATAGACCATGCCTTTTGGTATCACGTTGTTAGTGTGCAATTTACAAGGATATGCATTGTCAAAGTTCTAATTTCAAACCATTTTGATACTACAAATTTGTGACGTGAATGTTGGCTACAATGACATTTTGCAAAATGATAGTTGCATAGTTGAGTGGCTCAATTTCTTGTCACATTCTTGTAAACTGTGACTACAACTCATTTTCAAATTGATCTATAGAGTATTTAAATTTTTTTTTTTGATGAAGCAACTTGATTTAGGTAACTTAATTTGATGCTTAATATCCCTATGATTTAAATTTTTTTTATATATAGTATGTGAGCACTAGGGACTTTTGAATCAAAGAAGATTTGACAAATCTGTTGTTAGCAAAATTGAAAAGGACTTTTAAAACTCTTTTGTGTTAATTAAATGAATTATAGGTACTACATTTTTAATAGAATTTGAACTAATGTTTTTAGAAAACAATGATTTATAATGTAAATCTTCTTTTATGTGTTTGCTAGGGACTTTTTAATGAGTCTTCAAATACTAAATTTCATGAAGTCTTGTTTTTTTAGCCAATATTTTTTTTACTAAAGTATAATAATTTTCAAGGCCTACAAGTGCTTGAAAAGCTAGGTACTTTTAGTATTTTTTTCTTGCAGAATTCACTACCAAACATTTCACTTTCAAATAATATACTTATAGAAAAAGACTTTTTGGACTTAGACTTTTGCCAAAAATGAGCCACTCAACCATCCATCCACCCAAAATTTCATTTAAAAAGGCAATCTAGCAATGACAAGCCTCAAACCTTGGCATGCACAAGAAGAAAGAAGGACCTTCAATTCATGCAAATCAACAAATATTGATAAGAGACCTTGAACACTCCCACTAGAAGAAAATGAAGGTTTTTTTAATTATAAGAACAATTGCTTTTTTAGTTGCATCAAATATTTGCAATTGGTGCAAATTTAGGAATTTTTAATTGTTGTAGATAAATCATTCTTGAAATATAGTTACAAAGGACAAGAAAGTTGTTTCTCATTTGACAACCTAGTTGAAACTTCATTAGTGTATTCTTCATGTACATGTTTGATGATGTGGCATTAATTGCCATATAGATTTTATATACTTTATAGATTTGTAGATTTCAAAATATTAGATTAATTTTCTTGTAGAGATTTCAGAAGCTTAAATATAAGTATTTAATTAAAATATTTCACTTGAATGTATAGGAAACTTACAATTTCATAGGTTTAAAAATTTCTTAGATTTTAAAAATTTGTTAATTTCTATAGACTATAATAATCTAAAGATTGTAGAAACCTTAGAATTCTATTAATAGAATTCACTGCATGAGAATTAATTAAATTCCAAGTCTTATATGTACTTTCTAATGGTACTCTTGACATTTGATATAGGACAATTTGGAAAACAAGAATCATTTTACAATTGCAATTGTCTCCTTGTAGAATTTAGTTTTTGTATAATTGCAATTAGAGTTGTTTCCCAATGGGTTCACCCCCCCTTATGTTTGATAACTACATGCAATAATTGGGTATTTCTCTCCTTCCATTCTCTATTTTCTTTCCTATTTGTAGTTAAAAAACTACTAGTTTGTATTTTTAGCACCCTAGTTTTTTGGTAAATTCTTAGAGGCACTAATTTTTGGCATACTATTTTTCTTATAGTACATTTTAGAACTACAAAATATTGACAAGACCAAGAACACATTACAAAAGCAAATATTTGTCCAATAAGCATTTCAATGTATTCGAACTGGGATTGGATGCGCCACACAATACCATTTGCCTATCATTGAAAGGGCCATGACAAAAAAAATAGAGGCTATAGTTACATTACACCATTGACAAGAAAACAAACTCTAGAGCAAAGAAGAGCTGACTTGTAGCATAGAATCTTATTGTAGTATCAATTTCAAGGAAAATGAGTACATTCAAACACATGATGAAGAAACAAAGAGAAATTTATATACAAGTTGTATCCACAAGAAAAGCATCTATAGTTCCATTCCATCCTAAAATTCAAAATTTACAAATTTAAGGTTCTCATTGTTTCACATCATTGAATATTTGCATGTGCCAATATACATATATAGCATATTAATCAAAAGTGACATGTTGCGGATGTCCTCTACTCTCCTACTACAAGCTGCAACAATGAGACAATTCACATTACAACCAACTATTGAAACAAGAGAAGAAACACAACCAAGAAATTAACATTCAAAAAGCACCAACTCAATTGTAAGGAATAGTCTAGAGATGATGGGTTGGACAAAGACCATGAAGATGCACCCATAGAAAATACTCCTCCCCATCTTCCTCCAAAGTTGAATTTAGTCTACATAAATCTTTGTCTATGAGATCACCCAAAGGGACAATGGGCTATGTGTCATTGATGAGAAGATGTTGTAGCCTCCAATTCCTACCAAAGAAAGCACAGTGTAGAATCCAAATTCTACTTTGAACCTTATCAAATCCATCTAAATTAAATATTGTAGCATGCATAGGGTTGAACTCAACAACGACAAAAGTAGCCATGAAAATACTATGGCACTTATCACAAATAGGAATCCTAAATTGTAGCATGAGTATAAGATTCACTAAATTCAAGTCGGAATTCAAGCATACCCTAAAACTTTAAAGTTTAGTAGGACACTAGTGGTTGAAGCACTCTTCAAACTTTAAATTGTTCACATGCAAGCATCTTTCCCAAACAAAAAAATAAGCAAACCCTCAACCATAAGCAATGTACAAGGACAAGCAAAGAGAAATATAGCCCAAAATCCAAAGCAAATGTGGCAAATTCTAATGCAGCAAATGGTGCTTAAAGGACTATGACAAGGAAAACAATAACAATGGCTTGAATTTGTAAGAATTGCTACCACATAATAATACATGCTTGCAATACGCTCCAAGTAAGCTATTAACCCCGAAAGTTCCTTGACTATGTTTTTGCCAAAAATGCTCCAAAATTGCCATTTCTTCTACAAGTTTCAAATTTTAGAAAAGAAACATTTTTGGAAACATGTAACCATAATTAGGATCTTGTAGTAAATTGTTTCAAGAATATGTGGAAAAAAATTCAAAAATTTCCAATGTACGTGTAGATTGCAAGATATTAGCATTTGAAGTGACAAAAATCATTTTTTTGTCCCTACAAAAAATTGGATAGTTGCACTTCACAAGTTCACATTTGTATGAAAAAATGTTCAAAATGGTAGTGTTTCTTTGGAATCATTCTTTAAAGCATGTTGGCTACATGCTTGAAAACTTTTAGATCATTTGAAATTGTACAATATATAGGAAAAAATGAAAAGTGGAAAGATGTAGAGAATGGTTCAAAATACTAAAATTGTTAACAATTTATTTATGAAATTGAAAAATGCCAATTCCAATGGTTGTAATGTTGTAATAAACAATCTTTACCTAAATTTTCTATTGTTTTCCAAAAATAATGAAAATTGAGTTCAATAAAGGACTTCAAAGTTTATTTTGGAATATAGAATCCATAATTGCCCGCAAACTAAAACACCTCATAACTTTTGATTCATTGATCAAAATGGAATGATTCAAAGCTTTTTATGTACACATAAATCTAGAAAACCAATTTCAAATTTTTTTGTATTAAAAAAATGATTTTTTCAGATGTGCCCAAATTACCCGAGTTGAAAAACAAACTACTTATTAGACCATAACTTTTGACTCATATTTCCAAATGTCCTGAAATTTAGTGCACATCAAAGATATTCCTTTTCTACATCTTCTTTCAAATTTTGAGCCAAAAATATGGAATTCTTTAGTCATACACACTTGCCCAAAAATTCTATGTTGCTAAAAAATGCAACTTAGTCCTTTAGGGGTTAAGAACTCACAATGAAAACAGTCTAAACTACCATGCTTGCATGTCAATGCATTTCCCATCAATTCAAAGATGCTTAAGGGTGAATGCAAGAAGATTGGTCCTATTTTTAGTCACATTTGAAGTTTAAGTTGTCATTGGCCATAACTTTTGCAAATTGAAGCCAATGTATTTGAATTTTTTTAAAGATCAACAATTAGACAATAATTAGAGACCTCATATTTTAGAAATTTTCAAAAATCATTTTGTATTTAAATTTAAGTTTAGCTAATTTGTCACACTTTGCAATTTATGGGTTTTTAGTACTAAGGACAATCCAAAATTAGTGATAAGCTAAAGCTAAAATTTGGGTGGTCTATTCCCACACTAGAGGGGCATGTGCCCACCAAAAAGAACTTATAAAAATATGATTTTATATCTTCTAAATTCATGCAAATAAGGCCCTCTTACACATGTGCAATTCTAAACATTGAAAATGGATTCAAGATCATTCTTTTAGTAAAATCTCTTTATGATGAAGTCTTCCCAAATGGACAATTTTTAGTTTCTTTGAAAATTATTTTTCCCCATTTTTTATCAATTAAAATGTCAAAGTACCTATTTTCATGAGATTTTGCTCTTTTCTAGTTTTCCTAAGTCTTAGAGAATTTTTCTATGCTCTTCCTTCCAAAGGTATCTTTTTCTTAAAGGTTTATAAATTTAATTTTTTAAATAACTTTTTTTAACTGTAAAGTACTATTGAATAATCATGAATACTATGGAAAACACTTCACAAATTGGTTGGCCTTTCTTGCAACCACCCACTACAAGAAAAATGGATGTTTTAAGTGAGTTTTTAAATATAGTTCTAGGCATAAGATTTTAAGTAATGTCCTTTAAAGAGAATTTCTTTTGAAATTCATTTTTTTTACTTCAAACTACAAAATCATTCTTATTCAAATTCTTAATTTAACTACAAACACTTTTTATTTATTTTTTAATATTCTAATTGATGTAATTTAATGTAATTACTATTCTTAAAAAAATCACAAGAATTTGATTTTTTCACTAAAATTTCTAAAAAAATAAATGTCTATAGAAAATATGCATATTTAAATATTCAAATTATAAAAATCTATTAGTTGATTGTAAAGACTACGTATAATTTGATAGTAATCATTTAAATGAAGGTCAACATCAAGGATGTGTTGAGTGTAAGATAAAAAAACAATGACCTGAAAAAGTATTAAACTATTTTCATAGCTATTTTTATCTCTTGGAAAAATTTCAAGTAAAATGAATTGTCTTTGGAAAATTTAAAAATTTATTCTCATTTATTAGTTATAAGTTATTACAATTATAATTTATTACAATAGCAATAGAAAATTTTCAAGTTGGTAGATAATGCATAGTCCCATTTAAAAAAAATTATGCTGGACCTTAGAGATGATTTTAAAAGCAAAATTGAGATCAAAAATAAAATTTGACCGTATAACAATGAAACAAGTGCTTTAAAAATTAAGGATACATTTCTTTATATAAATCTTTTTGTAGATATTTTGAATCAAGTGACTTGAACATCTAATTTTTTTTGTGGAATTCATTATAATACTTTAGGTCAATTTCAATCATTATAATCTTAAAATTGTGCCATTGGATTTTAATAAAACGTTTTGAAGTGTCACTCAATTGTTATTTTGCTCTAGCTAAATCTTTAAAAATTTTGAATTATTTTATTTAGTCGAACTTGTTTGATGCAATGAGAAACACAAATATTTTTTCATTTATACCTCTAGAAATTATTTTAGATTACAAAATGGGTTTAATAGGTCATTTTTTGGCCAAATACTTCCTAGGATTTAATCCCTAAACAAATGACACATGTAACCACTTTCTATAGTTTGTAGCATTTGTAGAGTTATATATTTTTGTAGAAGGGGGCAAGAAAATGTAATTTTCCATTTTATTTCATGTACATAGTGAAATGAATTGACTTTTTCTATAATTATGTCAAAAATTAAAATTATAATTGCCTAAAATTTTCTTGTGAAGAAATGAATACATAACAATCATATTATAGTACTAAACTCCCCCCTCCAAGCTTCGTGGGTCAAGAGAATCTAATAATCCCTTTAAAAAAACAGAGATGATATTTTAACAATCAAACTCTAAGACATTTTTTACTAATCAATGTAAGATGAATCTTTCATCAATCATAATTATAGGATTCAATGCATATGCTAAGAATGTAAAGTTTATTCATGGAAAATAAGTGAGAAAATTATTAAAGTCAAATATTTAGGTTTGATAGATCATAAATATTTATATGTGTTTTTTCTAATTTATCCTCAACAATAATTTGATTCATGATGAACGATATATGTTTTTAATTGAAGCTTCAATTAGGATGACAATCACTTTATAACTATTCTATACTAGTGCATAAAAATTTGCCCATTAACCCCTAAAGTTCCATGAGTATGTTTTTACTGAAAATGCTCAAAAATTGTCATATTTAGTACAAGTACCAAATTTTTGAAAAAAAACTTTTTTTGACACATATAAGAAAAAGATCTTGTATTATGCTAACTTGAAAATATGTGGTAAAAATTTCAGAATTTTCCATTGTGTAGAATACAAGATATTAGCAACGAAATACATTGAAATCATTTTTTGGGCCTGCAAAAAACAGGGTAGTTGCGCTTTACAAGTTCACTTTTCTTTGAAAAAATGACCAAAATAGTGGTTCTTCTTTGGATTCATTTTCCTAAACAAATTGGTCATGTGCTTGAAAAATTTCAGATTGTTTGGAATTGTATAACATATAGAAAAAAGAAAGTAAGTAGGTAGTAGTAAAGAATGATTCAAAATACTAAATTATTAAGAATTTAATTATGGAATTGAAAAATGCCAATGCCAATGGTTAAAATTTTGTAATAAATACTCTACATTCTATGGTTTTATTTTTTCAAAAATATTGGAAATTGGGTAAGACAAAGATTTTCAAAGTTTATTTTAGAGTGGGGATTCATTATTG
Organism: Pseudoscleropodium purum; assembly: GCA_963969395.1. Classification (NCBI taxonomy): domain Eukaryota; kingdom Viridiplantae; phylum Streptophyta; class Bryopsida; order Hypnales; family Brachytheciaceae; genus Pseudoscleropodium; species Pseudoscleropodium purum. The sequence continues at coordinate 38,982,906 of OZ017795.1, forward strand.
CTTGCAAACAAAAAATCATCATAACTTTTGGCTCATTGATCAAAATGGAATGATTCAAAGCTTTTCATGTATATATAATTTTAGAAAATCAATTTCAAATTTTTGTTTATGATAAAAGTGATTTTTTTTATTTGCCCAAACTACCCAGTTACAAAAAAAGGAACATGTTAGGCTATAACTTTTGACTCATATTTTCAAATGTCATGAACAACGTTTGGGAAGATTTTGGAGCTTTCCCGGTAGATATCCTCCTTCCACAAGAATGGTCCGGTTTTTTTTCAAGGGTCATTGGTTTCATCCTTTTAATTCCTAAATTCACCGGATTTTTGCCCCTAATATCAATATTTGGCTGGCCTATTTCCTTCACATTGAAAATTTCAATAGTTAGAATCCTTTAATGTCAAAAAATTGTTGGTGTAGAATGTAAAATAGAATTGTATTACATCCTTCATAGGAATTGAATTTGGCATAGCCTTTCACCAATTGAAAGCCAAGAATCCTCCCAACCCATGCAATATGCAGTTGAGGATGGTCATAAAAAGGTTACATGAAATCAAAGTTTACGGTTCAAAATTATCACCTTCTTCAAATGAATCCTCTGTTGTCCCTGAGAGATACCTTTTAGGATTAGTAAATAAATATCTAAACTTTCTAGCATTCTTCCACAAGGTAATGGCCTCTTCTAATATGGGCTCAAAGTCTTTGGCTGGTCCTTCTATGGCCACACACATGACACTATCCAAATGTGTCGGTGTCATGCAATTCCAAAATTTTTGCTTCATGCCATTCTGCACAAAAAAAGCCCTCTCACACGTAGCTATACTCACATATTGACATCTTGCAATTTCAGCAAGAGTCAAAAGGTTAGGATATTTTGGTTTTAAAGATGCACTCCAAGCAATAGATGCCCACAAATCTCCAAAGGTTCTTTCTATCCATTCTGTTGTTCCTTGTAGCTTAAAAGCAAAAAATTCTTGCTTACAAGCTACAACATCTACTAAAGGAGGAAATTTTTTTCCCTCCTCTACATTTTTCCTTTCTATATTGCTTCAAAAGCAAATCTAATTGAACCACCCCTCAAGATGCTAATCCAAGTTGCCTTTGAGGCATGTGAATTGGATTTAGAATTTTGAAAGCATCAACAATATTATTGTCAATAAATCTGATCTCTAAAGCCACACAAACAACTTCAGCATACAATTTTTGAAAAGAAAGGGTTGCCTCTAAATTTACACTACTAGGATCTCTAATCATGTCTATGGTATGGAATTTAGACCTCCTAATTTTGCTTGACAAGCGACGGAGATAACTACTACGGGGTCCAAATTCTGGGATGATATGAAATCCTGTAATGAGTATCTTGGTTTCGATCACAAGAATTTATTAGAAAACTCATTCTAATTGTAGCAATTTCAGTTTTGACTATAGAGCCTATATAAGAAATATGTACAAGCTTGCTTTGAAAATTTTTAGACAACTTTGCAAGCATTTGGAGAATATCAACTAAGAAATAGAGGATGTAAATGAATTTAAATTCTCTTAATTTGGTATACAAGAAGGGTGTTGATCCATCATCCCTTGATTGTGGAGTATCATGCATATAAACTAATACTGATTCTAAAGAATTACAAAGACAACTTATGGCTTGAAACCTAGATAGCCAACGGATTTTATGATACCTTTTCAATGTCTTTTGAGCATCATTAAGTTCATTTTGTAATGCTTATAAACTTGCCTTACGTTTTGATGATTTCTTAAAATGACTAGCCAATGCATTCACCACAAAATCAACATCAGTAGAGATTCCTTTACAAGATTCAATTTTGGAAGCTTCCAATGCAACTAAATTAGTCCTATGTGCAACACAATGAGTAGAGGTAAGAAATGGGTCCACCTTTTTCAGAAGAGTTGCAACTCTTGTGTTCTTGCCTACCATAGTGGTTGCCCCATTTGATCCAAATCCTACACATTTAGACATGTCCAACCTCCAAGTCTTCACAATAACCATTAGAGAGTCAAAAATAATTTTAGAGTCTTTTTTTCCATCTACAATGTACAACAAATCCAAAAAACATGTCAAAGGTAAACCTCCTTCTAAAAAAATAGCAAATATAACAAGATGGCCATTAATTGAATTATTAGTGGATTCATCAATTATGAGACTAAAATTTTTTGAATCCTTAACTCTATCTAAAATCTGCCTTTGAACAACACTTGTAATAGCGAAAACCATATTAGCACATGCCTTTTCATCATGGTAGAGTTTTTCAGTCATAGGAGCATTACATGAAATTAGTAAATCACAGAAATTTAGAAATTTGTGAAAAGGGATTGCTTCTTTATTCATAAAATAGGCTGCCTTGAAAAGAGGTTTTAGAGCTTCATCACGAGATTGATTTTCACGTGCTATTGTTTTTTTTAAAGCTTTTTGGCCCCATACTTAGTCCAAGCTAGTTTCCTATTTTCCACAGTTTTAGCATGATCTTACAATGTTGAAATTTTAACATTTGTAGAACATTCATTAGCATATGCAAATTTTCCACCTCCTTTACATCTTTTACAAAAGATCCTCTCCAACTCACGTTCAAAAACTACCCAATCATACAAATTGTACCAAGCATCCTTCCAATCTTTGTTTGCTTTTTGTATTGGAGGAAGTTCTTTACTAAGTGTTTTGGTTGAGGAAGAAGAACCAATAGCACATATGTACATATGTATGGAGTCTCTACGAGCACCAGTCCTAAACAACATGTTCCTCATAGTTCTTTGATGTTTAGCCATAATGAATCAACAAAGAATAATAAAACTAAGAATGGAGTAGGTCAAGAATCTCAAGTGATGTTAGCGGCAGTTAAATTGAGACAGGTGATAGTAGCAGCAACAAGGTTGTGAACAATACCAATAATCACTCCAACTCCAATTCCAAAGAAAAACACTAGTTGATTAGCAACCAAAAAACGCCACCAAGAGCACAACGCTGGGCCAATAGCAACAACAATTGGCGAGCAATGCAACTGAAATAATGTGGGGAACAATGTGGACATCAGGGCGAGGAAGAAGGTAGCAAGCAGGGAGGTGGGCGAGGTGAGCTTTTGCAACAGAGAAGCCTGATTAGGGAAGCGAGGGTGCAAGGTGGGATTGCGGGAGGCACGGCGTGGCTAACTGGGCAGGGAACCGTTGGCTTGCGGGGAGAGATTGGGCAGGCAACAAGCTAGGCGGGGAAGGGTTGGGGGTAGGGCGGGAAGGGCGGGGAAAGGGTTGGGGAGGGTTGGAGATGGGTTGGGGAGGGTTGGTGAAGGGTTGGAGATGGGTTGGGGAAGGGTTGGGGCTGCAAGGCGGGAGGGAGGGGAGTTTTGTTTTGTTTTTAAATTTCAAATGATTTTTTAAGTTAGATTACATGGGTATGTGCCACTCAATATACATTCATAGCAGCTAAAATCCTACCTTTTGTAAAACAACCTTGCTAATATCTGTTGTATTGTAAAGTGAGGCAGGTAAATTATCCTCTAAATTTTTCCCTACACCGATAGATTTCCTATCCTATTAATTTTTTGTTTGGTTTTTGATCCTTCATTTTCTAAATCCAACTAGTTATTTGACAATTTTCACTGGCTGATTTTGTATTAGCCACTGGTTCTTCCAGTTCATTTGTCATGAAGTTTAGTGCATATGTGTGGACTACTAAATTTTCAATTTTTTGGACAATTTGCCTTAGCAGTGTAAAAAGAGGCAAATAGTCATAGGAATACCTTTGTAGTAACGTAGCTATAGGACTAATTGACTTTAGATATGGAACCTTATAAGTTAGAAGGATTTGAATAGTGGCTAATTATCTTAAAACCTCTTCATATGTCTAGTTGCAAGCGGTAGCATAACTTGGCAAGTTGACAGGCTTTTTCACTCTTACCCTCTTGAGCCCTGTGGTTGTCAACTTGTCTATCTTCGTATTAGTGCAATTCTTCAATGTAAATTCCAGTCTTTTAGCAATTTGCCTTGGTGTATTTGATCCAGTGATTGGATCTCACTTTGTGTGTTTGGCAAATTGCATTATATATTTAATTTTGTTTCTGGAATCTAGTGATTACATCCATTTATTTGTAGACTAGCAATTATTTTGTTTTGTAAGATCCAACAATTGAATTAGTTTGTGAGTGTGTGTTAAATTGACTTGTGTGTAATTGATCTAGTGATTGGATCCATTTTTGTATAGACTAGCAAATTGTTTGTATGTTGTGAGAGTTAGATCCAACAATTGGATCATCATTGTAAGTTAGATAAATTGGAATTTGTATGAGTTAAATGAATCCAGTGATTGGATTCATCTTGTTTGGAGTTTGGCTAATTGTCTAGATTGAGTGTATGACTAGTGATTGGTTTGATATTGTTATGAATTAGTTGAAGGCTAATTGATTGTGAACTTGTATTTGCAATTGCTTTATTGTATGTGTGTATGACTTGACTACTTGTCAATTGAATTGTCAAGTGCTGTAAATGAGTTAGTGTGATTTTGTATGCAAGCAAATTGTCTAAAGAAGGGATTTCTGGAAGGGATTTCTAATGTAATTGAGAGTGGTGTTGTAAGCAAATAGTTTGTGGGAAGTAGGCAATTTGTCATGAATTGATTCAACATATGATGGTGTTTGCTTCTCCAATGGGAGAAAAGTGAAGAAAGAATTACTAGACCAATTGCCATGCTGTAGTGGAGTTCAAACCTATGAAAGAAGAAATTAAAGATGGAGACAACTTCAAGATTGTCTTGAGAATTAAATTGAAGTATAAAAGCTACTTTGTGTGAATTGAGTAGTCTTTGGAGTCAAATTGCCTATACTGATGTTAAGCATTGTTTATTGGAGAGAATACTTTATAATAAATTAGCTAATTGTTGGTAAAAGATTGTTTGTGAGATTTACATGAGTTTGCATGTAAGTGGAAAGGCTATTTAACTATATAATTTCCATATCAAGTGAGTGAAAGTCTAATTGATTGGAGGTTATGGAAATATATAAACAAGTAGTATTTATTGTTTGGTTTCAATTAAATTGAATATATCAAATTGATTTTATTAAATTTAAATTTATAGGCAAATTGTCTTATTATATTGTAATAAATATAGTGGAAATTAATGTATGTTTGAAAGGACATTAAAAATAATTCCCATTAAATAATTGAAATCCCTAAAATAAAGAGTGAGGTTGGAATGCATACAAAGGCCATTTGACTTAAATCTTTGAATTACAGGTATATATATATTTGGATGGACAAATTGTGAATAAAGGAAAATTTATTCTTTTGCTTTGGTAATTTGAGAACTATGGACTAATTGTCTGGAGATGTGTAGGGTTTGAAAATGGACCTTGCATTACACAATCATTTCCCTTGCATTATTTAGAGATAAATTGCCATTAGAACTAGGACTAGTTTGCTACTCATTTAAATAGTAATTAGGCTAGTTAAGTAGTGACTAGTCAAATTGCCAACTACAAAGATAAATTATCACAATAATTAAGGAACTGTGTTTATACTATATTTATATATTATTGCACTTAGAGGTTGGATAGTGCATGCATAAGACAAATTGCCATGATTTCCTTTATAGAATACTAGCTACATTCATGCGTTCATAGCATTATTTAAAGGACTGGCCACTAAATTCAACCTTGGGAAATAAGAGTGTTATGAAATATTTTCTATAATGAAATTGTTGATTAGATCCTATACCAATTTGACTTATAAATGACTCTAGCTACAAAACATTAGACTATTTAACCATTCCCTTTAGATTTGGAACCCATATACTATAGTCTTCGGTTTTGGAAAATAGGCAAAACTTAGACTAAAATATGAAAGATATTCCTTGTTTCCATGCTCTATTCAAATTTGGGCCAAAAATATAGAAATATTTAGTCACATAGATGCCTAAAATTTCTATATAGTCAAAAAAATGTAGCTTAGTCTTTTAGGGGTTAAGATTAGAAAGAATCTATGTGATATGAAAAGGCATCTTGAATTTTAATTAGTCATTTGTGATTAAAAAAATTATTAAATTATTAAATCCTAAGAAATATTTTATTTTCATTTATTATAATGTATTCAAAAGATGAGTTCTTTAATTTTTGAAATTTATTGAAAATATGTATGTAAAAAAATGATGAACTCACTTGAAATTTGAAAAAAAAATAGAAATCAAAACTTACTTCTATTTATCTTTCATTGTATATTATGTCAAAATGCCTACAATCAAAATTTATATTTGATTAATAAAGACATGGTCAAATTTTGACTTTTAAACATGTTATAAATTCAAGATTTTTATAAATTTTCAAACACCTTATTGACTTGAACTTTCTTTCAAATCAAATGAAATTATTGAAAATAAGAATAGAAGATAATATACAACAAGTTCTGATTTATAGAAACCCATTCTTTAACCTTCCATTACTTACAAATATTGATTTGTAAGAAGCATTTTGTTAGTTTGGTGTGAAATCATGATTATTATAATAAACATAAATTTTGTTATATTTAAATAATCCAAAATGCCATAAAGTATGACATTCAAGTATATATAAGCCAAATAACTTGAAAAACTAAAGTTGCTATAAATTTAAATGACCTTTAGGTTGAAATTAGTTTAGAAAGTATTTTCAATTCTATATATTTAAATCTTTATTTTAATATTGAAGGTACACCAAGTGTGAATAGTTATGACCAAAATTATGAAATGAAGCTCAAAAAGTGAAGCCATGACTAATTCACTGAAGTGAAAGCCGTGACCAAAAAAAAGAGTATTATGGAAAGCCATGAATGTTGCATCAAATCAATTGTGTGGATTATTAAATTCAATACAAATTTTTGTATTTTTTTTGCATGTTCATGCATCTTCTATTGTTTACAACTATAAATATTATATAATAAAAAATTGATGAGAAATTTTTTTAAGCTAAACTTTTGGAATAAAATAAATAGAATAAAATTATTTTTTTAATATTTTTTTTAATGTTTATATTTTAATAAATTTATAAATAAAATAGATTAAATTTAATAAGAGACTTCTCTTTTTTAATAATAAGTTTTTTCTTGAGGGATTTTAGAATAGACACTAGATTGGTAGGATTTATAAGGGTTTTTTTTGTAGGTCATTTTGTTCAATAGTCAATTTTTGGTGCCTAGCTCAAAATTCACAATTTCATCGGTATTGGATTTTACTCTAAGACAAACTTCAGAATCCTTTGTTTAATTCAATTTTTAATATTTTAGTAAAAGAAATAAAATCATTAGGTGTATATTGTTTATTACAAAATTATAACCATTGGAATTTGCATTTTTCAATTCCACAAATAAATTGTTAACAATTTAGTATTTTGAATTATTCTCTCCTTCTTTCTACTTATTATTTTTTTCCTATATGTTGTACAATTCCAAATGATTTGAGAATTTTCTAGCATATAGCCAACTAACCCAACTTGATTTGAAAAATTAATTCAAAGAGTAACAACCATTTTGGAATATTTTTTATAAAAATGTGACCTTGTGAATTGTAGTTGCTTAGGCCAAACAAAGGATTTTTGTTACTTCAAATGCTAATATCTTGTACTATACAAGGAGGAATTTTTTGGAATTTTTTGCACATCTTTTTAAACTATCATACTATAAGATCCTATGGTTACATGTATTCGAAAATGTTTTTTTTTTCAAAAATTTGATACTTGTATTAGAAATGACAATTTTGGAGTGGTTTTGGTGAAAACATAGTCAAAATCATTTAGGGGTTAAGTGAATTCTTTCATTGAGTTATATAAATTGTTTTTATAATTTTTTTGATTTAATCTGTCTTATTTATTGGCATTTTGTCTATTGATTGCATCATTCAATCACAAGTGGAGAGCAATTTGAGTATTCTGTTTTCTTGAACTATGAATTCTAGATGAATTGATCTTGTGTGTGTATATTTGTTAGGGTTGTCATAATGGGCGAGTTAGGGTTATCGGACGGGATGGACGGATGGGCAAACCAGACCGGACCAGGGTTGACGAATCTCTACATCCGCCCGAAAAAGGCGTTCGTAACCCGGACGTCCGTCCTCACGGACGCTAGCGGACGTAGCGTCCCTCCCACCGTCGAAAGGCGGACGGGCGGGGCGGACGCCCAAATCATGCGGATCAGATCAGTCCGCGTGTCGATCGGACGGCCGTACTGGGGCAGACGGGTATCAGGGCGGACGGGGCGGATGGCATCCGCGAATGTCAACGGACGCTGCGAACACAATGTCCGCGTCCGGACGTCTCGGACGTCCGACCGTCCTGTCAACCCTGGTCCGGACGGCTTTAATTTTGTAACTTGTGCACTTTTGCGGAATGACACGTCACCTCGTCTGTGCCTTGACGATCTCATCCGCACCCAGCATGTTCCTTAATCCACATGGCATCCACGTGGCCTATTTTTCCGTTATCAGAAAGTCAACTATGTGTTGACTGTATCGGGCGGGTAGGACCTCTAACGGACGGGCGAACCAAACGTCCGTCCACTATGACAACCATGATATTTGTTGAATTTGTCTAGTGCATAGTAAAAGAAATTGTGTTTGTCAATTCAATCAAAGAAAAATTTATTATGTATAATTTTAATCTAATCATGTAGGAAGTACTTAAGTTATAATGAATATTAATGGCTCCTAATATTCATTTTTATATATTAGTGATATGGGTAGAATTTAATTGAGCTACTTGCTTGTTAGCATTATGATAGAACCACCCATTGTTTACCAAGGATCCATCCCCAACTTATAGGGTGCACTATTTCTAACCAAGACTAGAATAAATGTTCAACCAAAGCTTTGGATGTGTTTTTTCTTTTTTTCAAAGTTAAGACTAATCAAGTCATGACACATGTTCCAAAGTAGTGAGCGGAAAGAAGTTCTTGAATGATCTGGATTGAAAGACTCTAGCTACATGTTGGCTATAGGTTTGGACCAACTGTCCACTTCCAAAATTTCATAGTAATTTGAATTCAAAGAATAAAATCACAAAAATTTGCCAATCTCTATGATTCTATTTTCTTATGTGCTAGAGACTTTACATTGCCTTCTACTACTTTAGAATATGCCCAAATTGCTTAAGTGGTCGACAATGAGTGGTTCTACCATATTAAAATGCATAGCTTGAATTCCTGGATGTGCGACCAATTACTATGATTTTGTTGTGATAATTAACTACTATAGTTGTCTAAATGAAAAGTTATATGTGGCTCCATAAAGGAGGATTGGAGGCATAGGCAATGGGAGCGTCTCAAATAGTAAGCCATGAGAGTCAATGGGTCATAGTCCTTCCTCGGCCCTCCTTTTAGGCCATATTGTGTCTATTTTGCATCTGATTTTGTTATATTCATCTAATGAGGCCACCCATGGCTGATTAATGTATATTTTATTATTGGCAATGAAATCTAGTTTCATTTGGTTTAAGAAAAAATTGTATATGTGATTGTAATTCTAATTGAGTAATTGACTTGATGGTTGGTCAACTTAAGTGAGGTGTACAAATAGTTGACTTGCTTGAAAATATGTATGAATGTTGACAAACTAATAAAATTATTTAACTATAAGTTGCACAATTTGGTATGTATAGGGGTTTAATTTTGTAAGCCTATACACTATAGCAAAGATTATATTTACATATTGATAGGATAAAGATAATCTTATCTAGTCAATGAACTTGATAACTAGTTGTTTGTAATAGCAAATTTGCAAATCAAAATGCCTTAATCTAGTAAATGTAGATTAGATGAATTGTAAGTGCAAGAGTTCCATTGGATAAAATTCATAAACCTTGCAAAAATTGAATATATAGTTATGGCAATTTCATTAAGTATGAGAAGATGGAAGCATTTAGTCATTACGTGGATCCGGGCTGAACCGCACCAAAGAAATGATGGAGTATCGCCAAATATAACAAAGTTGACGTTGATTACAACTTTCTTGGATTTCTGAGCTTCAGATTAAATCTCAGAATCCAGATGGGGCTACAAAATCCGTCTCGATCAGCCTTACAAGTTCAAAAGTTTCTGAAACTTGACCGTCATAGTTTGGTACTGACATCTCAATTATCGTGGCTCTTGATCTGATCGATGCGTGTCAGAAATCCACCCAGCAAGCTAGTTGCATGCGCAAGTGAGGGTGATCGCAAATGACCGGTCAAGCATGTCCACGTAACAACTGCTGGCGTCCAAGTACATAATGTTAGTGATCATTTCAATGCGTTCAGGGCGAGTCTAAATCAGAAAACGTCATGGCAAGTTCATCACTTAAAAATCGAGATGAAGGCGAGGGCAAATTAAAAACTTGAGTCTGTTGGGGGACTTATGACTGATCGAGGCTTCTCTGCATAAACAAGCTTGCCGACTCAGGACTGGTGTGCTTGATCGATAAACCCCTCCCATCATTTGCAAGTGAAGTTTTTATCAGTTTCGATAAATTGGCGGAATCTCATGCCTTCCAGACTCTTCTGGCTCACGGTTTGAAACTTAAATCTATTCCAAATTTTCCTAGTTTGCCTGTTTGCCTAATTTTTTTAAAGATGAATTGTGCAGATGAATGGCACAGTTTTGACTCGTAGAATCGAGTCAATTTAACAAAATTGACTATAGAATGCTGCCGTTCAGCACGCCCACAACGAAAATGTGCCTAAGCCGGGTGCCAAAGTCCTGAATTTCCTCCAATTTGATGAGTATGTTAGTATCATGTCAAATGTCATTGAGAATACTAAACGTCTATTTCGTTGAATTGGGCAATATTTCCTTACTTTGGCGTGGTTCAGGCCGTGCAGCTTGAAACCGAAATCTACACCTGTGACCTGTCCAAGTTTGTGGCCTAAAATTAGACCTTTCTGAAGTTATGTGTCACAACTTTTGGCTTCCGTAATATCGCCAATTTAAAGAAATTGGGGTTATTTGTTGGAGAGCCGGCTACCGGCAGCTAGATTAGCAAAACTGAGATGAGAATTTATGGAAGTAGTAGCCCAAACCATGGTTGATTAGTACGGGCTATAGCAAAAGAACTGCATTTAGTAAGCTAGTAAAAATCTCACGCATAGTCAAATAACCGTGGAGAACATATTAACAGTGAGGCTCATCAATTCTAATATTATCAACTGATAGCACTTCATTTCCATTGTTCAGAAACACTGTCTTACGTATTCGATTGTGGGTTCCGTTCCGAAGTAAGGCGGGCTTGAAAAATGTTCACTTCTCATTGAGCTATGTGCAGGATTCACACATAATAGGTGGATGGCATGCGACATGATGGATGCAACTTAACTTGTTCCAAAATAAAGTGGTCCACACCAAGTAACTTACACACTTAGACGTCAGATATACTACCTAGCTAGTTTGCATGACCAGGATGAGGGAAGCCACATAGAGTCATTGACCATGACACACTCACTCCACAAACTCTCATCGAAATCAATTAATATCAGAAAGAGTTAATATGAACAACCGATGTCATTAGTTTATTGCAAGTCTTGTGCATTGTGGTACCGGCTTCGACCCACGGGGACATTGGTGATGATCGAGCAGACGCTACATTTGCCGAACAAGCATTCAGGTGCCTTTACGAACTACTTGGCAGAGAATGTGAAGCGCCTTTGACTAATTTAAAATACAAAAAAAGTAGTCTGGTAGTGCAAAACCTCAATTCCTTCAAAGCTACATCGATCTCTTACTGCAAGCTTGAGTTTCCATGTAAATGGCCTGTCATTGAATTGCTTGTAAATGTTTCGACAATACCTCAGGCGAAGGAAACTATATACTCCAGACAACTAAATGAAGTCCCTGGATCGCACAGAACCGCCGTCTGATGTCTGTATACACTTCGATCACAGCCTCATTCCACATCCCAGTTGCATCCCGGTTTCATACATCCAAACCTCGAAGCTCGATTGGCCACGTAGGAGGCTCGATGCCGCTTTCCAAGCTCAGGCTTTGGATGGCCCACATCGACGCTTGATCCCAACTCATTCTTCCCTCAACAGAGAAGTTGAGGTTATACATAAGCCAAAAAATAGGCTGGCAACGAAACTTCCTCATGAGGAATTTCAAAGGCCAAACCTGTTGGACTTGGATTCCTTGACGTCTCTCCCCTTCAATAACTTCCACTAGGGAGTTTTGAATGTGTCGAAAAGTAAGGAAGGCGCGCTCTCCATATCTGGCCCTGATGTAAGTTTCCATATGCGTTGTGTTCTCATTCAGGAAAGCCTTGAGCTTCGTCGGAAGATCGTTCCCAACCTTTCTCTTTTCCCGGAGAGTCGAGAAGGCCAAATAGGTGACTGCCCCGCGATAATCCTCAAGAGTTGCCCAGATCCCATTGCCGAGCTTGGTGCGCAGTTTCGTCGCAGCAGGATAGATTTCCTCGAAGGCGTCCACATTGACACGGAGAGCTACTATTTGACAGAGATGGCAATAAACCTCGAGGGCTTCTCTTAAGATTGAGGTCCCCCTAATCCAGTTTGCTACATTTGCTCTCTGTTGTGCAATTGCAAGCACCACGAGGGGATTATTCTCCGGAGGCTGCACGCGCCAATGCGCCTGGCGATATTCCTCTGCAAGACAACCAATATAGTGATTGATGCACGTGAAAATTAGAGAAACTTATTCTAGCAAGCTTGCTTCAGATAGACTTACTCAAAGTTTCTTTTTCTTGGGATCCAATTCTACGGTCGGTTATTGTCACCGTTCATTTGTCAATAAGATATCCAATTGAGATACACAAAGACTTTCAGCCAGCGTTTCTCACAGATCCTTAGCAGGCATTGAAAGGTGAAGCGACGGTCCCTTAGTTTTTTAAAAGCAGTGAGAATCACACACGGCTAAAAGTAATCAAAAGAATAGCATTGAAAGTACGTGCACTAAGCAAAAGGTCGACGTCCCATATCATACATGGTTTTCTAATCCGACATTACCAAATCATGCAGTGTTGCTGCCACCTAACGGTGGCATGCATGGTAGCGTCCGTGTGTTACAAGTAACTTAAGAACATTTACAGAATCTAACAGCCACAGATACATGTAATTCTCGTTTGATTCGCTGAAAAGTCAAACGTCTCCTCCAATTTTCGGTAGGACTTACTACAGACTGACTAGTATTAGAGAGCAAGACCCGAAAACTAGGAGACCTAATAGATTTGGACCCCGGGCATGTCCCGATGCAGGCGAGGCAGCACAAGGTTAGCGTGCTTTAATTTGTATCCACAGCTGATACTCCTTGCAATTTGCAAGATTTGCACAAAAAGTGCCCAAAAGAGCCAATTGCTAATCTCAGCAAATTAAAAGATGGCCGAGAACATGTTGTAAGTTCAAGAACATACCTTTCTTCTAATCGGGAACTCACTACAGCGATAACGTTGCTGCTGCTAGCTACAGATTGATATGGGCGTCAATTCATTAGCCCAACGTTCATTATTACAGTCTTTAGTATTAGTGTAACGTAGTGTCTTCTACTCTTTTGAATTGCAAGGCATGTCCAAAAGCAAGTGGATCCACAAATTTCTGTCTATCAAACTTAAAGTCCCTAAGGACCAGATTTATGCATCTTCAGCTAGATGACACACCTCGGAGTACTTTTCAACCAGAACTTAACACTCGAAAAAACAAACTTGTTTTTTTCAAAGTAGAGAATGATCGTAAACTTCTGAAATCAGCTTAACAATGTAGCACGTGCAAAAGTACCATTCCAGAACCAAATCGAACATGGAATACCACCGCGCCAGGCTTGTTCTTCCCTGATTTAAGCAGTGATTACCAATTCAAGAAAAGAAAGCTGAAATCAGAAAAGAAAAACCTAAAAGGTTCACAATTGCAATGGCTAGATCGTAGATCCAAGGTAATTAGCACTCCTATCCCAACATCTCCAAAGACAAAGACTGCATTTGTTAATCTAAGAAATCACGAGTAAGAGATATTAGGACTGTGGGGAGGAGTAGAGACCTACCAGTAATAGCAGCGACGGCCGTGAAAATTGTTTCCAAGAAATCCATCTCCTTGGTGAGAGCTTGGACAATATCAGCAACGTGGTTGTGCTGCTCAGCGTGCTTGCGAGGTCTCCAAAACTCCAACGCAAAAAGAGATCGATGAAGCACAAGTGAAAGTTGGTGAAGACCGTAGCCGACATTTGCAGCACTGAATTTATTTTATTGCCCTCTCTCACAACTCGGTGGGTGGGAACTTTAGAACACTGAGAACGGAGCCTTTTGCAAATTTGCTATGCAACCCGGCACCAAAAAGGGTGCAAGGTTCCATAGGGTTTAGGAAGGTCAAATCAATGAAAAAATGTGTGGATGAGAATGTATGTGATGGATGAAATGATGACACAATTTGCATTTCGTATAAGTTAAAGATATATTCAACTTTTGTCGTTGTTAGTATTCAAGACCTTGGTTAAATGAGGATCTTTTTGAATCTTTGAAGATTTACCCTTTTGGAATTTTGTTGGCATGTGATTATGTAGAAGATTATTTCATTTTATGCTCAAATGTTTTCAAGTAATTTTTTAAGTTATAATTTTATGATGGTAGCAACAATAAAATCTTCACTGAAAATTTTTTAATATGAAAAGTGCACTTGTAAGTGTACTATGAATCAAGCAACAAACTACACAAATAGTGACAAAAGCAAGTGAAAACTTTTTTCAAAACATGATTATCTTTTCATTTTTTTTTTAAAGTTATAATTTCATGATGGTAATAACAATAAAATCTTCATTGAAAATTTTTTAATATGAAAAGTGTACTTCTAATAGTTCTAAGTTTATTGTGACTCAAGCAACAAAATACACAAATAGTGACAAAAGCAATTGAATTTTTTTTCAAAATATGATAATCCTTTCTTTTTCATTGTTTTTTTTAGAAACTTTATTAAATAATGACTTTCTTAAAATATAGCATTGTTTTTTCCTTTTTTCTTTCCTTTTTAAAATTATGATCTTATGACTTGAAAGTTTTTCTATCTAACCTTATTCATCAATCAATTTTGGATCAGGTTACTTTTACATAGGAATAATAAGAAAAAATAACTCCTAAACAATGGCTCTAGATTCTTTGAAAATTTTGGATTTTTTTCAAGGATATATATTCTTTATACAAAAATTTGTAGATATTTTAAGCACTTGTTTGTAGAGAAATTTTGGCTTGAAAGTTCTACAGTCTCTATTTTGCATAATTCATTATGAAAATTTACATGAATTTCAATTATGACCTAGAGATTCAACCATTAGATCTTGATGAAATTTTGGAAAGTGGTGAGCAAATTGTTAACTTATTCTACATTAAGATGAAAACGAAAACCTCAATAAAAATGAAAAATTATTTTTATAAAGAAATGAATTCATTCAAATGTACAATATTATTGGAGTATTTGATAAATACTTAAGATAAAATAATGAAATTGCCATTATATATTCTTTGGTCATTGATTTTTTTGTAAATCAATTTAAAGAAAATTTTTATTTGATCATAATAAATTCATATTCTAACTTTTTAAGCAAATAGGTTTTGTTATCAATAAAAAGATTGGTGAATTATAAAAGGAAAATGCTTTGAAATAAATTTAGTAAATATTTATATGTGTTTTTTCAAATTTGATAATATATAACTATAGACAATTTTTGTTCATGATGAATAATATTTAAAAAAATGAAAACCTCAATAAAGATGAAAAGTGCATATTCTATACTATACATCTACACTAAAGTTTTGCCAAAGACAACTTCCTTAATTAATCCCTGAGTACCCTAGTGCCTTAAATATGGCCTCTTAAAAATGAAAGATTTCCTCAAATCAGTCAAAGGACATGTCTCTTTCCTATAGTTCCAAGCTTGTTTTTACTACCAATCAATACAATCAACATAGGGTGGGTGCTCAGGAGTTTAGGGTTAAAGCTAGAAGAAATTTATTTAAATAAAGACATATGATATCAAAAGGCATCTTGAGATTTAATGAATTATTTTGATTCCAAAAAAATTATACAAAATTATTAAAAGTTGATTACAAAAATTATAGAATAATCAATAATTATTTAATTTTAATTTAAGACATTTTTTTATTTTAATACAATGTTTACACTTACAAAACAAAATAATTATGAACTAATGGAAAATATATGTATAAAGCAAAATTAACAATGAATAGACTTAAAAATATGAATAGACAATATAAATCAAAATGCAATTTCATTTATCTTTTATTAGGTATTATGCCAAAATACTAGTCAATACTTAAAATTTATAAAACAATGAAAAAGAATTGTATAATTTGCTCTTAAAATGTATTAAAGGTTCAAGATTTTTATATAGATATGTTAACATGTGAGTTTAGAAATGCAAGGTTAGCCTATGAGCCTTGAAAGTAGGTTTTTGCAAGTATAGAACTTGAGACAAGAGAAGCTAAAATCTTTATAATTATTTTTTTAGGTTTAGAAATATGTCTATTTTTTAATAAAATTATTATTTTCAAAAAATTAAACTACAATTGTAGAAAATATAAATATCCTATAACCATGGATAATAATTTGGTCATGATGAGCCCATAAAACCTCAAAGAAGTCTTGAGGCAAATATTGAAACAATCTAAATGGTATTTCAATGGATACTCTTACTCCCAAACCATGCCATTTTAGAACTTACTTTAGGGATCAAGGACTTTGCATTCATTAATAAATTATGCACAATTACAAAACCTTTATTAATCTCGGCCTTCCTAAACCATTCTTCAAAAACATAAATGTCTTATACTACTAACCTCCAAATACACTACTTGAATCACATTTACATGTAAAGATATATTCTAAGAAAAATGATAAGGGCAACAACAATATTACAATAACCATAGGCCTTTTTAGTTCTTCACTTTGACAATTCCAATCCTAAAAAAGAACAACTTCAATTTATTGAAGTTGAAGGTAGGGGCATGAATAAACCTCCATCTTTCTCAAAATTCATCTTACAAAAATACTTGAAAAGGTAATATAGGTGCTTGTAGTTCACATATTCTGGTTGTCTTTCAATTATAGCTACAACCATGCCAATAAAACTAGGGTACAAGCATTTTGAAAATGTGTTGTTGTAATAGAAATGCAATACGTATTTGAAAAAGTATCAATTCCAATTTCTATACATATTTTGGTTTGATTCCTAGAAATGCATGGTAGCATGAAAATATTGATGACATTTTCCTCACATTTTGATATTATGATGTTCATTTGTTGGTGCATTAGAAATCCTTTGAATATTCTTTTCTTTCTAAATTGTTGTAAACTAGTTTGGGTTTATAGGGCTATCTAGTTCAAATATAGTAGGCTCAAAAAATCTTGAGTTGGTGAAGAGAAAACATAGAGACATAATCTTTGTGATGTTCTTGTAGACAAAAGCCTAAATGTTATAGAAGAAGCATCTCCTTCTTGGTCAAATTTGTACATGTAGGGATTGGTCAAACTTTTGGCACTTCTTGGCTAGTCTAAAACCTATGAATGCTTTGATCTCATTATATATTGTTCCATGTCATCTAAACATGATTAAAAGTCAAAGATTTCTACCTTATTGCCGTTATATACTTTCTTGTGCCAACAATAGGTCAAAGTTGAATTGCTATTGGAGTCCAAACTCATGTTGTTTTGCAATGCAATCAAGGCATTTTTTTTGCTCCTTCATGAGTGTGGCACTTTGCACTTGGAGGGTGCACTACATACTTAGTATCTTTAAACATTACTTGCGTTCAAGCCCCTATTGTACATGGGCTTTGTAGGTAAATTTCTTGAATTTATATGGAGCTATATTTACCTAAATTTCTAAATTGTGCTTATTTTGTATACCCTATCTTTAGTTATATATTTTTTTCATGTTTTTTTAGTATCCAATGTTCATTATAAATAAAGAAGAGTTGCACAATTCTCACTAATATTTATAGGATCAAAAGAGAATTTATCATTAAAGGTTTGGCATAAATATATAATACTCCATATACCATACATTAAAAATTAAGAAGTGCAACATTTTGAAAGGACATCCAAAATATTCCAAAACAACCAATACATTCCAGCACATTAAAAGTGAAGTCCAAAATAACCAATATATTTCTGCACATTAAACCCTAAAGGACCGTCTTATATTTTTTGGTTGTATAGAAATTTTGGGCAAGTATTTGTGACTAGAAATTCCATATTTTAGCTTGAAATTTTAGAAGAAGGTGTGGACAAGGAATATCTTAAATATGCAACAAATTTCACAACATTTGGAAATATGAGTCAAAAGTTATAGCCAAATATGTTATTTTTTTTCATAACTGGGCAGTTTGGGCAAATAAAAAAAAAATCACTTTTTTCTAAAACCGAAATTTGAAATTGGTTTTCTAGACTTGTATATACAAAGAAAGCTTTGAATCATTCCATTTTGATCAATCAATCATAAATTATGAGAATTTATTGTTTTGGGACAATTATGGATTTGCTACTCTAAAATAAACTTTGAAATCCTTCATTTTACCCAATTTTCAATATTTTTGAAAAAAAATAAAATCCTATGATGTAAATTGTTTATTACAAAATATCAACCATTGGAATTGTCATTTTTCAATTCCATATTTTAATTCTTAATAATTTAGTATTTTGAATCATTGTCTACTAATATCTAGCTACTTACTAATTGTTTCCTATTTGTTGTACAATTCCAAATGATCTGAAATTTTTCAAGCATATGGGAAACCTATTTAGGAAAAAGAATTCAAAGAAGCACCATCATTTTGGTCATTTTTTCATAGAAAAAAGAGTTTGTGAAGTGCAATTGTTCAACTTTCACTCTTTCAGCAAGGCAAAAAAATGATTTTAGTAAATTTGAATGCTTATATCTTGCAATCTAAGCGGTGGAAATGTCTAAAATTCTTACCACATGTTTTTTATACTACATAGTACAAGAACCTATGGTTATGTATGTCAAAAAAAGTTTTTTTTCAAAATTTGCTACTTGTATTAAAAATGGCAATTTCTGAGCTTTTTTAGTGAAAACATAATCATGGAATTTTAGGGTTTAAAGTGAAGTCCAAAACAACAATGATAGTGTAACATCTTGAAACTGAAACTATTTATGAGGGCTTGGACAAGATACTAAATATAGCATCAAGTAATATATTCTGCCAAAGCATATACAAAGGATTACAAAGGATTTAGGATTTTAGGGCCAAGTGAAAAAAACCAATGGTCCAATGCCATGTCAATGAAGAAATACAAGTCTTGTGGTTACAAATACAGCATATAGAATGGCAGCCATACCCCTCTCAAAACCTAAACCCTAAACCCTCAGTCTTCTTTTGCATCTAAATTTTACAAAGGATATGATGTTATAGTCTCCTTTTGGAGAAATGAATGGTTTATAAGTGGGGGCCCTTTATAAATAAATTTTAAAGCAAATTGATGGCCTATTGGTTTTTTGACTAGCTATAATTTTAACCTTTGGTAAGATTTTTTACACTTACCATTGGATTTGGGACCTGAAAGCCCCACCTACCTTTGATATGTCTTAAATAACTTGTAATAGTTATCTATTAAAACTTTACAACCTTGGAATTTTTAATGACACCATTTTTATAAACTCTAATTTTTTTTAAAAGGGGGTCTTTATTTCTAGCCCTAGAAGTAAATTTTATCACTGGGCTTACACCATACCATACTAAAACCAATTTTTTTGCTTTATCTAAGAGGAGATAGTACAATTCAACATGAAGGTTAGAAAATTGGAAGTTTCCTTGTTGAGGGACACAAGACAATTGTCTAATATGATTTGACTACTGTCCTTGATTGGTGGAATAGGCTTGTCGACACTTCATAGGAGGTATTATGTCAAGAGTACTAATTGGTGGCTATTTGTTTTGATATAAGGTCCTAATTTATCTATGAGTAAGGGGGTTCGAATTTTTCCAATGTGGAGTAACTTCCTAAATAAGGTGTTTGACGTAATAATTTTTTCTCCTTGACCTATGTCCTATTTTTTGGGGGACTATGGAAGAATTTATTGGGGGTGGAAGGCCCATTTCTTTGACACCCAAGACATGGACTTTTTTTTACATTGACCAAATTATGGCATGGTTGGGTATAATTTAAGGACTATAACTTGGAGCCCTCACAATTTAGTTTGCATTGTTTGGCTCTTATAAGGTGGTGGAAGAGTGTAGTGTGAGGTTTAGAGATGGCGTCTACACAAGTCTTTTATGATGCAACATGTGTGAAACTTTGATTTGATTTGTAGTTCTTGTTCTTGTGTAATATATGGAGCTTTTTTAATTTGATTTTTCTTTTGTATTTCTCCATTAAAAACCATTAAAAACCATTAAAAACTTCTATTTCTATTGCAAAAAATAAAATGCTTTAAAAATTGTTTGCACAAAATTAAAGATTATCCATAATTTTCTCATTATTAATTCAAATTGAATGAATCAAATCTTTCTATATAGACAAAAACACTTCTTATGAGGAATAAAATTTTAAAATTTTAATTTTAATTCTTTGTGATTTTTGGATGTTGCTGATGAACTCTATTTTGGGCTTTGGATGGCATATGTTTAGCTTCTAGGCATTGATTGAAAGAAAAGTTATTTCCCCAAATAGTTAAATAGTGAGATTTTCTTAACTTTATAAAATGAAAAAAAATAAATGAAAAAAAATTAAAATTGTATGAACCTACTTATCTATCCAAAACCTAATCCAAAATCTATTTTGTCCTCCAAACTCCAAAGGGACAATAGAAATTTAGGAATTTATTTTATATAATGAAATAAATTTTTTCATTAATGTTTTCTTAGTCCTTTACTTTATTAGAATTTTATAGGTTATTGCAAGTGTGTGTTTGGTAATGAAAATTGTCAAGAGAACATTTTATTATCTATTTTTTTAATTAATATATTTTTGGAGATGAAATGCTTAAAATTCTCAAATACTATATAGTAATATAGGTTGAGAATTTGAGATTGAAAAAGTTCCAAGATTATAAATAGATTTTGTATGGTAGTAATTTTAATTTGACATGTTTAGTCTGTAGTCATTAGTCAAAGGATTAATTAAAAAGTCCTAAATTTTAGAACATAGAATGATAATTAAAAAACGTGAAGAAAGAAGAGATCAAAAAATCTTACATTTTACACATTTAAGTCAATTTCACAATATCTTTTTGACTTTTGTAATTCAAAAGCTTACTTTGAAAAAGAAAGGTTTCAAGAACTTCACCGCTTTCTTGGATCATTATATGAGTTAGTCTTCTAACATATTGTTACAATAGTAAATCTTAAAAGTATCTAACCAAACTTCCATTATACATTTGTAACTAACTTTTTTGCTGAAAAGTTTTTTTGAAAACCATCTTGTACTAAATGAGATAATTCTCTTATTTGATAATTACAAGCAATTGAAGGAAGCCAATCCTCAAAAGGTAATTGAAAGATCTAGAATGACATCGTGGTTTGACCACAGTGATGACAGAGACCAAAGTGACAACAAGATAACTCTTATCTTAAATGCTAGCATTGTTACATATATAAAACTTTCTAGAATTTTTCACTTGTTTATTCTTGGTAAACCCTAATGACATCCAAACATGTAACTTCTCGAAGAAGCTTTGGAGCTTGATGAAAGGACTTGAATTAATGATTTAGTATTGTTATAATCATAGGCTCTGCTCTCGTTTGAATATTCCCCAAGTCAAAAGGTCCTATAGCCGTGGAGAGGGGTATAAAAGCCGGCTCGGTTGTCCTCTCGTCACCATTTCTAGTGCTTCATCGATCTCTTGCAGCATTGGAGTTCGGCAAGCAAGCTAGCTTACCAACACTTTGCTGGTGCTGTGCAAGTGCAGACCGCGCCGAAGGAGATGGATTTCTTAGCAGCAGTTCCCGACGAGGCCTTAGCTATTGTTGCTGGTACGTTGTTCTCGAATCCTTCCCAGCCCTAATTCTCTTGCTCGATCGTGCAATGGTATGCTTTAGAGTGCTTGCGTACAGTCTTTCTGTCTTTGGGATTAATTGTGTGGAATGAGAACTTGCTTACAACCCCTGCCTTTGCTAGTGTGAGCCTTTTCTTCGTTTTGTAAATTTCCGCTCTGCTTTTCCTGCTTGAGACGAAGGCAAGTTGTTGGCTGATGATGAACTTGGCAAGGTGCCACTCTGTGTTTGTGTGACCCTGCATGCGATATATGCAATGCATGTGTTGCATATGCGTGCTATTAACATTTGTTCAAATGCAGATCCTTGATTAAACTTGGGACTTGGGGTTTGTTAGATAGAGATTTATGGGTTTGCCTGCTTGTGGACTGGCGTTGCAAGTGACACAGAGTAGAAGTCAATTCAAGGTGCTGTAAGTTACTTGGAAAAGTACTACTACAGTACGTCCTGGCCATTGATAGGTCGGCCATTGATAGGTTGCTGCATGACAAGATATGATACATTACTGATATGATTTGGTTCTGAATGATCTGAACCTAGCTTGTTCAATCTGGGCCGATGGACTTTAATTTGGATTTCGCTGCATGTGACTTCATCGCCATCAATCTCTTTTTCTTGTACGTGTATGATTCTCACTGCTTTTTAGAAAGGGACTGTCGCTTCATCATTGGAAGGTTAATTCGGTGTGAGTCTCGATCGATTGCTTGTATTGAGAGGGAATGATCGGTGACAAACACCGATCGTAGAATACCAGCTAGCAACACCTTTAGCCGGGATGTGTAGCTGAGCTTCCGAAAAAGAACAATTATTTGCCTTAACCTACTGTAATAGGACTGATTCTCAATTGCATGAATTAACTGATGGCTGTGGTCGGCTCGCAGTGGAATGGCACCAGGCGAATCAGGGCCAACTCCCGGCTCAGAGAAATCGCCCCGTTGTGCAGTGTGTGACTGTACTCTTTCTTGGGCGCGGGCCGGTCTTCCCCTTCGCACGTCGTCAGCTTCCACTTGAGCTTGCTGACCTGCCTCAACTCCACATTTTTATTTTTCCTCGCTCAAGAGGAAGCACGCAGGGTGCGATTGCCATCAGTCTGGAGAGCCACCAGCACTACTATTCATGACGTGGTGAATGAAATGGTATAATTGCGTGGCAACATGGTTTACTACGAAGCCCGCTATCTTGCAGCCGTGGATGTCCGCCAAAACCTCGACGACTGGATACCGGAGAAGCTTGAAGACTTCCGCTGCGTAGTCGCGAAATTGACCTTCTAAACTGTGAGATACCAGAGCACGGCTCGCATCGATCTTCCGACTCAGCTCAGGTCTTTCCTCGATCAGTGTTTGCCGCACATGGAAGCTTACATCAGAGCCTGGTGGGGAGAGGATGATCTAGATGTTTTCCAATACATGCATTGAAAAGGATAAACTCGAGGAAATCGAATTCCTGCAAGGGTGGCCAATCAGGAGGTTTTTTTGTTGCCAGCCTCTTATTTGGCTTTTCTACAACTTGCTCTACATCCCCGTTGAGAGGAGAATGAGTTGGGATCAATTGTCTATTTGGGCTATCGAGCAGCTGCAGAGGGGAAGCATTGAGCCCCCTGCCCTGCCAATGGGGCTTCAAGGTTTGGATGTCTGGAACTCGAACCCGGGTGCAACAGCGATTTGGAACGCGGCTGTGATCGAAGTGTTTGCAGACATCCAACAGCGATTCAGTTGAATCCATACGCTTCATGAGCTAGGCTGGTCGAACTTTTGTATTCTCCATCGCCTAGCTAGCTGACTGTTGAGAGTATTCCAGCAATACTGAGTGATATGCATGCCTTAGGCAGACGTTCTCAGTAAAAGATCGATGTAGTCTTGTTAGGATTGCGGTTCTATCACTGCCGTGTGCCGTGTGTCGTATGAAGCAAGGCGCTTCAGCTTCTCTACAAGTAGTTCGTTAAATCAGGTACAATACGTTTCTGAATTTACTTAGCTTGTTTGGCGAATGTAGCGCCTGCTGATGACAAATGTACGAGTGCATTGGGTACCACAATGCGGAAGACTTGCAAATGAATAAACAAATGACATCAGTTGATCTAATAAACTGTTTCGATCTGTTCACTGCGATGAGACTTTGCAATTGTAAAGTAGTGGATGGGGTGATGCATGCGTGGTAAATGTCAATCCCCTCATCCAGTCTTCCTGATTGGTTATGATCGCAGTATATGGAGACATCAGATTGCGACACAGTTCAAGTGTTTAACCCACAGGCTTCAAGAGCGAGGCTATTTGAGAACTCAAGCAACAGGAAGAGATCGATCTATTTGGGTGGGTGGGTGGGTGGGGGGCGGGCGGGATTGAGGTTCAAGCTTCAGACAACTTCGTTAAATAGGCGATATTTCACAAACCAAATTTTGTGCCATATATCTTTGCATTTTTCTAACTTCAGACCAGAAAGGACAGGTGTAGATTTTGGGTTCTTGCCTGAATCACTGAATGGTGCCAAAGTAATGGAACAAATTACGTACCAATTTAACAAATTGGAAGTTCTAAATGGTGCCAAATAATGGAATATATTACATACCAATTTAATGAATTGGAAGTTCTAAAGTTGCAAAACAACATTTAACAGATATTTCATTAAAATGGCGGTATTCCACAAACTTGGCACTTTTAGGTTCAGAATGTACGGTTTGAACTATATACCTGTCCTAGATTTCAGGTTTTCAAGGTCTGAAATCTATACCAGTCTTAGAAAATTGATGGAAAAATGGTGGGAAAATGGTGCCATTTTAACGAAATATCTGTTATTTTTGTATTATCTTAGGATTGATAGGAATTTCTTCTTGAGCAATCAACAACAAAGATATGCAATAAATGTACCCTAAAACCTCACAAGGTTGGAATGAAATGAGAGAAAGAATCTAGTTAGAAATATCAACAAATCTGTCAAGCTTGCAAACAGTGAGTGAAAAATCTGCAAATAAAACATTGGATGCATGAAAACCCTAAACCTTGCAAAGCTTAACATTGCTTAAAGCCTTACACAATGAAGTTGCTTGCTATATGTAGCTGCTAGAGACAAAGCCACTAGAGTGAAACATTCTTCCAAAATGAGCAACTAACTTCAATTTTGTTAAATTGGCAAAATTCGAGGTCCATATCATTAACCTCTAACGTTTCTTGACTATGTTTTTATCAAAAATGCTCCAAAACTATCATTTTTAGGACAAGTACCAGAATTTATTCAAAAAACACTTTTGGACACATCCAATAAAGGATCTTTTAGTAATTTGACTTAAAAAGATGTAGAAGAATTTTTTTAAATTTCCACCATGTACTGTACAATGACAAATGAAACTGAGTACTAATGTGAAACATTTTCATTTAAACAACCATATCATAAGCATCAATGGATAAAGTCCAAAAGTGTACATAAGAAAGTTATAGTGTACAACATATTGCATGTTACCATGAAAGTTTGAAGAAAAAACTAGTTGTGAAGTGAAAGAAAATCAATTTCAAAGTTAGCCATGTCAAAAACTTAGTTTTGTTCAACATGATTTGGATTTACTTTATTTTTGCCAATTTTTTCTTAGAACTTAGAAAAACTTTTTGTGCCTTGGCATGTTGGTATACATCATTTCAGATTCTTGTACACAAAAGTTGAAGGAAATTAACATTTATAGAAATTAAAATGTAAACAATTTGACAAACATGCAAATGATGTTTATTCTCACAATATTTGATTTTCTTTGGGAATTGAGAGCATGTGGTAGCATCATCCATTGTAGAGAGAGTATAAGTTGCAATATGGAATATTGTTACATCTTAATGCCTTTGCATTTGAAATATTTGTTGAATTAGATAATGCATTCAATTTATATTTCACAATTGTATAATGCGTTTTTAAATTCAATTTCTTTATCCAAAGACTAGTGTTAGTGATGCATGCAATTGATTCAACAAATTCCAAAAAAATAAATTTATCATTGCCAATATCATCAAAAAACGAAAAATTTGATGAAGATTAGTGTAATTTTTGGCAATTTTTAGTTTAAGAATTGAATTAAATAAAGAATTTGACAGTTTATTTTAGTGTAGAGAATCCAAAACTTACCCACATACTAAAACTCCTCATAACTTTTGACTCATTGATCAAAATGAAATGATTCAAAGCTTTCTACATGTAAAAAAATCTAAAAAATTCATTTCAAATTTTTATTTCTAAAAAAAGTGATTTTTCTTGATCTCCCCAATTGTTGAAAGAAACTACATGTTATACAATAACTTTTTAACCATGTAATCAAAAGTTATGAAAATTGTTGAGCCTTAAAGAAGAAACTTGTCTTCATGTTTTGTAAAAATTTGAGCTAAATAAAATAAAAACTCCATTCATAATGAGTTGCCCAAAATTGCTATGTTGCCAAAAAACGCAACTTGGTCCTTTAGTGAATAAATGCAAATATGAACCTCCAATATGAGAAATGAAATGCTTTCTAGGGACAAAAGGGTTGTGTCACTTGTGTAGGTGGAAGTTGTTGCTTAATAATGCATGATGTTAAAGATGAAATGAAATTTAATTGCATAATTATCAATTTGCATACATCAAAATTTCAATTTATATATTATAATGGGCTTGGAATAACTATCTTATTTTAAGCATGAATTTTTATTAGATGTTATTAAAACTCATTGGTTTTGTTATGCAAGATTCAAAAGATAATATATGACAATGTAGAACATCCAAGATATGTTTTTACATTTGTGGTATTCATTGTTTGTAAGACTCTCATTCTCTCAAGTACATCTTTTTTTAGATTGCGTGTATTTTAGTAATAGGTCTACATGTAAACTCTAAAGTGTAAAGAAAATCAAATATTAAAAATGAAATTTTCTATGAAGGATTATGAAGCACATTATTTCAAACATTTTGGATCTCATAATAAAAATGAAAGATTCTCACGATTTAACAATCTAACAATTGAGATGAAAGATTCTTAAGAGCACATAATTTTAAACATTTTAGATCTTTTTAAATTATTTTTAGGGTTCATCTTGCTTTCTTTGATTATCAAGGAAATATATCTTTTAATACTAAGATATAACTAAAGAATAATTTCATTTTCTACAATCATAGCCATGACATCAAATGTTTTTGTGGAAACTTATGAAACCTTTAAGCCCCAAGGTTGTTTCAATGGTCAAAACAAGAGTATAGACAAAATCTTTAGCAAATGTTGGATTTTGACAATGGAAAATCTATAGTAGAAAAACACCAAATACCAAATTGGAAAATCAATAATAGACACTAAAAGTGAAAAAAATTGGAATATCTACCATTGGTATTGTAAAAATCTAGAGTTTTCTAACAATATATAATTGTATATAGTATTGTTGACATCAATGTACAAAAAATGCATAAATATAGGCCTATCTGCCTATAGTAGTATTAGAAGCATAATCCTATAAAAAAAACTCACTTCAAAGACCTTTGGATTAGGTGGATATGGATTTCATGATTCACATAGATCAATCAACATTGAAAAAATTAATACAACTTATTTCCTTATTTTCTTATTTGGAAATACATGTTTAATATGAGAAACATTCAACATGGATTTATACAAAATCTTTTTTACAAAATTGTGATAAATTTCATGATGCATAGCTAACATATTTTTTTTAGACAAAAAACTCATTAAAGATGAAGATTTAATAATTGTTATATAGGCATATACATGTTCTAAGTATTATCATTTGGATAATTTAATCATTACAAGTTAAAAATAAACCTAGGGGAAATCATTTAAATAGAGATATGTGATTTCAAAAGGCATCTTGAGATTTAAATAGGATTTTTTTAATTTTAAAAAATAAAATTTAATCAATTATTAAATTCTAAAAATATTTTACATTCATTATTATAATAAATTCAAAAGATCATTTATTATTCCTTAGAATTTATTAAAATATATGATTAAAAAAATAATGAATATACTTAGTTATTGAATAGAGAATAGAAATCAAAATATATTCTTACTCATCTTTTATTATAGAGTATGTCAAGTTGCCATATTTAAAATCTATATATTAATTAATAATGACATTGCATTTTGGCTTTGCCAAAATATATTGAAATTTCAGTTCTCTACATATTTAAAAAACTCTTAATGGCCTTAAATGTTCTTTCATGTTTGTTAAAAAAATGAAGATAAAGGTAAAAGGTGTAATGCAATAAACATTGAATTACAAAATCTCATTTTATAAACTTCTTTTATTTACAAAATATTGATGATTTACATTAGGCATTTAGATTATTTTAGAATGATATCATGAATATAATTTCAAATTTAAATTTGTTATCCTTGACTAATTAAAAAAATTAAAAATTATGGCATTCAAGTATAGGTAAGTCATATAGTTTAAAATACTAGAACTATCACAAATTCATGTTTCAATGCATTTGCTTTGAACCTTTGGTTAGTTTTGAACCAATTTATAGAATGAAGTTTATATAAATTATAAGTAATAATTTCAAAAACAAAATTTGATTGAAAAACTACTACAATGTTATTCTAATAGTTAATAGTTAATCATTTTGCATTTATTATGTCAAAAACATTCAAAATAATGTTTGTAATTTTCATATGTGATTATTGAGAATATTAAAAAAAAATATTTATTTTAATATTGTTCTTTTACAAGCAACCTTTTAGTTTGTTTAATCAAAAGAAGGGTTGATAAAATATTCATTTGTACCATTTACCAAATACCAAAAATGAAATCAATTCCTAAGTAAATTTTCCAAATTTTATATTTAGATCGTAAAAATTTATTTTCTAATGATATTTTGTCTTAATCAAAACTTTACAAATCTTTAGACATTTGAAAATACTTTTCAATTATATTTGTGGTATAAATTTTATATATTTTAAAAATGACTAATTTTTGTTTTAATTTTTTGAATGTTTTACTATTTTCTAATACTTTAAACATCAAAAAGTTCATTTTTTTAATGATTTTTATTAATATATTTTGTGAATAACTTTTAACCTAAATTTTTTAAGGTTTAGATTTGATAATATCTCATTTTTAGTTTTCTATTGATTATCTATATTTTTATTTTTTTCAAAAACTCATAGAGTAGGGTGTTTGATAAAAAATGGAACAAAATAAGAGAATATTTTTTAGAATTACCTATATTAAAAGTGACTTTTAGTCAATCATAAGATTCTGAGTGGAAATTGAAATAATTCAAGTAATGAAGTTCTATCTATAGAAAACATGGTTGTCACATTGGACAGATTACTATTCATTTCACGTCCTACAGGACAAGTTACTATTCATCAGATGTACGTCTTAAATTTAATTTAGACAACTCTCTACAAATAGAATTTTTATCTTTTTTTCCTTAAAATTTTCACACAACATATAGAAAGGTTTTTTTTTAAAGCCCAACAACTTTCATAATTTTTGACTACATGGTTAAAAATTATTATATGATATATAACTTTATCCTTAACCTAGGTAGCCTTTGCAAATCAAAGAAAATTGTTTTTTTCAAAAATAAATATTTGAAGATTGTTTTATAGAATATATACATATGTGGAAGTTTTGAATCATTGATACCATTTTGATTAATGAGATGAAAGTTATGAAGAATTTTAGTTTGAGAGCAGTAAATATGAATTTTCTACTCTAGATTAAACTTTGAAGTCCTATATGGCTATATTTAACTCAATTTTCAAATTTTTTGAAAAAAAAATCAGAGAATGTAGATTGTGTATTAAAAAAAATACAAATTTACAACCATTGGGATGATCATCTTTCTATTCCATAACTAAATTCTTAATAGTTTAGTATTTAGAATCATTCTCTATTTCTATCTACTTATTATTTTTTCCTACATGTTGTGCAATTCCAAATGATTTGAAATTTTTCAAGCACATACCCAACTTGACTTGTTAAATGAATTCTAAAGAAGCACCACAATTTTAGACATTTTTTCATACAAATTATGTAACCTTGTGAAATGCAACTAGCTACCTTGTTTTTTAAAGCTCAAAAAAAAGATTTTCGCGAATTCAATGTGAATATCTTGTAATCCACACAGTGGAAATTTTTGGAATTTTTTCCACATCTTTTCAAACCAATATACTACAAGTTCCTATATTTATATACATCCCAAAAAAATTCCTAAAATTTTGTATTTGCATTAGAAATTGTAATTTTAAAGTGTTTTTGGTAAAAGTATAATCAAGGAACTTTAAAGATTACTTAATATTGTCTTAACCCTACTTTTTTTTATTGGTTTGAATTGTTATATGATATTGCATTTGGTATTGAAAAGTGTTCAAGAAACATTTTATTATTCACTTTTTAAGTTCTTAAAATTTTAGAAATGAAATACTTAAACTTCTTAGATAAATTCTTAAGGTTCTTAAGTGCTATAGGCAGAGAGTGCTATAGGTAGAGATTGACAAACTATCACATAAATTTTTTTGGTTTGCTAGTAATATCAAATTTTCAATCAACTTTATATGTTTGGACAAAAGCTATCTTTTGAGTGGATAGTCACTTAGAAGACAAGTTTTCTCAATTCATTTTTGATGTAAGCTTTAATTTTTTTTAAAATTGAATTTGTGACCCCTCTACAACCCTACCTCTACTCATATTTTTCAATGGCTCTTGTCTTGGCAATCAATATAGGATACTGCTACCACATGCATTTCACTAGCCATATTTGTAATTGTATCATTCATACCATATCTGTATTTGGTATTCAAATGTAGTATTCTTTATTTGTAACATAAATAAAATCAATGGCTTTTGTTTTTTCATAGAGAGAGGGGGTTGTATTCAAATCAACAACTTGTGTTTTTTCATAGAGGGGAGGTTGTAATCAAATCAAAGGCTCATGTTTTTCCGCAAAGGTGTGTGTAGTTAATTGAGTGTTCATGTTTGCAGAGTTTCTTGTCTATGGTTGCAATGATAGTTGACAATTCAATCAATGGTTCATGATTTTACTTAAGCAAAGAGGAGGCAAGCACCCAGACTAATAATAACTCCAGATAGTCAAGGAATCAAACAAAGTGTTTCAAATTCTTAATTACAGGATAGTATCCATGGTAAAAAAAAAAGTGAAGAAAGAAGAGACACTTTATTTTCAATATTTTACACATTCAATTCAATTTCACAAAAAGCTTTTATAGTTCAAAAGACTTACTATTTTGAATGTAAAATGTTTCAAGAACTTTATCTTTTTCTACCTTGGATCATTACATGACTGAATTAGTCACTCAGTCTCCTAACATACTCTTAGTAAATAGTAAAAATTTCCAACTAAACTGTCAATGTATATTCTTGGTAAAATTCTACTAAAAAGTACTTTGAAAGTCATCTTACTCTAAAAGAGAGAATCCTCTTCTTTGATAATTACAAGCAAACAAATCCCCAAAAAGTGATTACTATAAGATCCAGAAAGATTGCAAGAGATTCTTGTTTGACCAACGTGTCAATAGAATTGAAGGTTGCGTAATTCGTCACCTAAATGTTAGCCACGTCACATAGAACTTTCTAGAACTTTTTACAAATATTTGTCCTTGCTAAACCCTAATGGCATCCAAACATGTAACTCCTCAAAGAAGCGTTGAAGCTTAATGAATAGACTTGGATGAATTTTTTGGTATTGTTACAAGAGGCTCCCTCACCTCGAGCTCACAAATCAAAAGGCCCTCTAGCCGAGAAGAGGGCTCTAGTAGTATAAAAGTCGTGTCGGTTGTCCTCTCTTCACCATTTGTAGTGCTTCAAGTCGCTTGCTACGTTTGAGTTTGGGACACCTGCCTAGCAAGGTTAGCAGCGCATTGCTGGTGCTGTTCAAGCGGCGGATCGAAGGAGATGGACTCCATAGCGACAACTCTCGCGGCCATCGCTGATATTGCTGGTTGTTCTCGAGTGCTCCCCAGCCCTAGTTCCTTTGCTCGGTTGGGTGATTTAGACTGCTTCTTTTATGTACTTTTTTTCCATGTCTTTGGGTGGGAAGCAGATCTTGCTTGTGTTTACTGCATTTGCAAGCCTAATGTGAACCTTTTCTTCTTTTTGTAATTTTCCCGCAAGCCCTGCTTTTCCTGCTACTCATGCTAGTTAGCTGCTGGTGAACATAGCACCCAATGATTTGTGTGGCGTGCAGTGTATGGATGTATTGAAAACGCTTGCTACTAACAATTTCTCAGCTGTATGATGTTTGATAGAAGTTCCAGATTATTCTCCGTCAACCATGACAAGCTTGCTTTTGGATGTTTTGTAAGTTTTGATTGAAAATTACTTCTTCGGTAGCAAGCAGCTGAAGATGAACAATTAAAGTTTGAAACTTGGGAATTTGCTGGGCGGACTTGGGTTTGTTCGATAGAGAGTCGGTCTGCCTGCTTTTGGACTTGCCTTGCAATTGAAATCAGTAGAAGACAAGATGTTGGTTGTGATGCATGCACGTGCGCACTTTAATTGAGCACCGACATTTCGATCTCTGTTTTTTTCCTGTGCAAGCGTGTTTTTCGCTGCTTTTTAGGAAGGGACTGCCGCTTCACCTTTGCTGTTAATTAAGCTTAAGGTTAACTCTGAACGCACGTGCGTGTCTCGATTACCTAGCTGTGTTGAGCGAGAATGATCGGGCCGTAACAATCACCGATAGTAGTATCAATTACGGCCAGCAAGCTAAGGCCGCTACCCTAGATAACTGAGCTGCTGAAAATGTGGAATGGGTACGTGGATCTAAAGCAGGCTTGCTATACTTGGTCCGATTGCACTACTCAATTGATCGACTTGCAGAGGAATGGTGCCAGGCAAATCGGTGTCTACCTCAGGAAGATTACCGCCTTGTTGTGGTACAGCCAAGGAGAGTTGTGCGGCGGCGGGCCTTACCCTACTCACGTCCCGGGCGATTCAGATTGACCGATCCTGAAGACTTTGACGCAGATTCGGAACAAACTGAAGACCCACGTGAACTGCGGATTTTCCTGGCTCAAGAGGGGGCACGTACAGTCCATGAGTTTAGGGTGCTGCCCTTTCAAGTCCCGGGACTGTCGGGAGACACCAGCACTCCTATCTTTGAAGAGGTGGTGGAGTTCCGAAACCTGCGTCACAACATGGTTTCCTACGAAGCCCGCTATCCTGCAGCTGTGGAAGTCCGCAATAATCTTGGTGATGAGATCTGGAATGGGCTCGAAGAGTACCGCCGCCAAGTCGCCTATTTGGCCTTCTCAACTCTCCTACAGCAGACTAAGGACTCGACCGATTTCCCGCTGGGGCTCAAGGCTACCCTCGATCGATACGTACCGTACATGGAAGAGTACATCATTTCCAGGTGGGGAGAGGATGACGGGGAACTTTTCAAGTGCTTTCACGACACCCTGGAGGACTGCATTGAAGAGGACAGAGATGGGGGCATCGAAATCCAGGAAGGAGGGGCAATGCGGAGCATCAAGATATGGTTTCGTCGCCAGCCCATTTTTTGGCTTGCTTATAACCTCCACTTCCCCGCAGAGGGAAGAATGAGTTGGGAGCAAGTGTCGATGTGGGCCATCCAATGGCTGAGGAGGACAAACATGGAGACCCCTGCGTGGCCAACCCAGCTTCGAGGTTTGTATGTCTGGAATCCGGACACAACAAGAATTTGGAACGGGGCTGTACTCGAACTGTTTGCTGACATCAGACGGCGATTCAGAATAAGCCATGCTACCCTACATTTTCTGTTCAATTTCGAACAAGAATTACTTGATTTGTTATTGAACTTCCGGAGATCCGACGACGATGTGGCAGAGAGTTCTTCAATGTAATGACAGAATTGCAGGAGCTGCTGCTGAAGGCAGGACAGATGATGCGGAGGTGAACGGAACTATTATTTTTGTGATAGTCACTGGGTGCTTACATTTAACCGTTCGGAACTTAAGGCAGGGAACCCTTTGCTTTCTACGGATCAAGGCTCCTTTTGCTGTAGAAAATAATGAATGCAAGCTGGCCCATGCATTGTGGGCCAATGTAATAAGAAATCAATATATTCTTGTTCAAGTGTAAAAGGACTGTAAAAGGACCCCTCCGCTTCCCATTCCAGAACGTAATGCCCGCCAGAATCATGCATGAAATTGTAGAGCAAGTCCCTCATTATCACAACACCAGTAATTGCTCTGTTTTGGTTGTATGATCGACATCGACATAACTTAATCTTTGGTGATTCGAAACTGCACGGATGCATGCATGATGAGGAAGAGTACATGAGATTTGGTTGGAACGATTTCATGGCTTTCGAGGTCAGGTATCTGGATCTTGTGAATAATGTAAGTTGTTTGAAGGCATCCTAGCGAATGTGGATACAAGCGTGCAGAATGCCACCAGTTGTGTACGTCCCACCAGAAGGGAAACTCTCCTTACGTCCAGCTGTATTTGAAGGACCCCTGCGCATCTAACCTTATACTTTACATTAGTCGGGCATGTACGTCTGCAATGTCCCTTCCTGCTTCCCTAAATTTTGGACGTAATTACAAAATGTGCAATGATCGAACCAAAACTACAACGAACAATGCATAGAGTAAATTCGTGCTTCACAGTCTCTGCAACTTCTGATTGGTGTCTTCGGTAAGTGATTATTTGTTAGAGTGTGCGTCGTTGCATGCATTCACAACTGGTGGCATTTGTCACTGAATCGCGATCAAACGCAGTCCAGCAGTGTTCCAAATCTTCATAAATGCCGACAGAGATTCTGATTGGTCATTCACGGTCAATGAACTTCTGGTTTGCAATCCACATTGATGCACAAGACCTACAGACTTCGTTACCAGAAATGCTCAATTGCCATAATGGTCACAACTGGCATCGATCAACTGAGTGAGGTGGACGGGACGATCGACGCGGTGTTCCAACCGGGATCGTGGACTGGGAATTCGAAACGTACGGCATGGTGGCAATTCAAGAATCTGATCGATAGACTTCTCGATCTTTTCATCAGTAGGTACTGTACGAATCAACGGCCGAAATAGGCAATCGGTGGTGGAACCAAGTTTGCAGACCCACCATGAAGGTGCGTTACCTGGAAATTCTTTGATTCAATGCTGAATTCGCTCATGATGGAAGATCTAACTTACAGCGATTGTTTATTTGAATTTCTGTGATTTTTAATTTTGTCTAATTGGTATTTGGTATGTAATGGTCACAGTCCAAATTCGTCGACTCTTGCGCAACCTATTCAGTCTTGCACCTACAGAATTGCAAACCAGGTATCAATTTTGTTGAATTGTAATTTTTACAAATTCAAACTAATTTAAAATAGTTATTAAAGGATATCCTGTTTAATCATGAGGATGTTGAAATTGTGAAAGTGACTTGAAGTCTTTCAATCCTCTTTTCACATGTCAAATCTAAAATATTAGTCCCCAAAAATATATAAGGTTAAAGGACATAACATGCATAATTTCAATGAATTTACTTTTTCTCAAAATCTCTTCTACAATTTTTGAATATGAAATTCTAATGTGAGTTTTTTTTCCAAGATCTTGTATATAAGTATATTTGAGGCTCATTTCTAAGAGCTCTCAACTCTACAGAAAGTTAAGATTTTAATGGTCACCTTTGTATAAAATCTATAATAGGAAAATCATAACAAATCATTTTGAAAATTGGAATTTTGATGCTAAAACTAAACTTATAGAAGATACAAGAGACTAATGTGACCCATGATTCCATTTGCTACTGTTTTGTAGCCAAATAGGAATGAAACCTTTTGTATTTATTTTTCAGAGATGACTAGGAACTATTGATCGTTCAATTGCCCCCGAACTAAGCAACATGTGGGGGGGCTAAACCACCAATTTAGCCCCAGCTGCATCAGTTTGAGCTTCCCTAAGATTTTGTGGAGATCCACCTGCAAGTGCATGCAACCATGGTTGTCATAACAGGCGAGTTAGGATCATCGAACAAGATGGACGGATGGGCAAACCGGACTGGACAGCTTTAGTTTTGTAACCTGACGATCTCGTCCGCGCCCAGCATGTTCCTTAATCCACAAAGCATCCACGTGGTCTATTTTTCCGTTATCAAAAAGTCAACTATGTATTGACTGTATTGAACGGGCGAGACCTCTAACAAACGGGCAAACCGGACGTCCGTCCACTATGACAACCATGCTGTCCATGCATGCAGCTCGATAGCTACTGAGCAAGTTCCATGCATCACTCCATTTGGTAGCCACACTCAAAGGTGAATGCACATAAGATTTAGTGTAGTTTTCGTGATTGCAATTTTTACTTTTAGGTATTATAGAATGCAATTGACATTTTTCGTCTCACATAATTTATCATTTAATTTTCATTCAATCTCAATCAAGCATATCAAATTTTTGTTTTGAAAAAAAAAATTCCATTTTTGGTAAATGGTTTTATTTAATATTCATAGTTTTACATAATAATTCATTGAAAAACTTTGGTACTGAATTTTTTTTGAATTCGGTCACATAGATATTTAGGAAAAATTCACATGCACATCTTTCTTGCATTAACCAACTCCAAAAAATTTAAGGTTCAAACTTCCCTCTTCAAAGATTTCAATATTGGATTGATAATGCCCAAATTTTAAAAAATACATATTTCTTTATTGTACTTTCATTTTGACCATGTAATTGTACCATCACACTCAAATGTAAAAAATTTATCACAATGTGAGGAACAAATAGCAAAATCCAATTAAAATAAAGAAATATCAATTTTCCAAAATTTGGGCATTTTCACCCCAACATTGAAATTTCTATAGATTGAATTCTAAACTTTTTGTAGAGATGCTTTTTTCAAAGGAAGATATGCATATGGATTTCTCTTATATATCTTAATTATCTATATTTTCAATTTAACTCAAAAAAATTATTATCAATATTTTTCACAAATTATTATTTTAAACTATAAAAACTAAATGAAACAATTTACCAAAAAGCATGGTTGTCATAGTGGACGGACGTCCAGTTCGCCCGTCCGATACAGTCAACACATAGTTGACTTTCTGATAACGAAAAAATAGGCCACGTGGATGCCATGTGGATTAAGGAACATGTTGGGCGCGGACGAGGTGACGTGTCATTCCGCAAAATTGCACAAGTTACAAAATTAAAGCCCTCCGGACCGTCCGTCCGGTCCAATGATCCTAACTCGCCCGTTATGACAACCATGTAATAACTTTTGCATACAATATTCAAATGTCAAATTCTCTAATGTGTTGGAACCTCCTTTTATTAGCCAACAAGAACATATGAAAATCTGACCAGTCTAAGAATAGAAAATAGGCTCAATTGATAGCAAAAAGTGGCTATTTTGGAAGTACCCACCTTACTATGCACTGTAACATTCATCTGCATTGGATTGTTCATTTCATTACATCCTTTCTAAAATCCATTTGACTAATGAAGGAGTGCCCATATTTTTTTGGCATAAACTATGTGTTGTAAACTTCAAAGTGATGATACAGCCGAGTCATGGCACCTCAATTTCCAAAGTAGTTCAACTCAACCTGAACTAAGGTAGGAGGTCCTAAAAGCGCATAGGTTCTAAAAGTATCCACCTCTTCAAATGTGCATTACATGTACATGTTGATTTTTTGTAGCTTTCAACCATGCACAAACAATGTACATTTTAGGAAGTAGATGCTATTAGAGCCCTATGCCACTTCATAATTTCAAAACTAAATAATTCCACAAAGCTCCAAAAAATTATAATTGTTCATGGTTTACTTCCTTCAGCTCAAATTGACTTGAATTACAATGGTGGCAAGAAATACTTTATGTTTTTTTAATCAAAAATGTAGTTTTGGACCATAGGATTGGAAATACTATGCAATACTACCAATACTATATATCAACAATGTGCTTCTAAATCTAAATCGTCAATTAGGAGTGCTTGCAAATCTAAAACACTCAGGGTTGACACGACGTCCGGACGCGGACGCTGTGTCCGCAGCGTCCACTGACATTTGCGGTCCCGACGGACGCAGCGTCCGCCTGTCCCCCGTCTGCCTATCCACCCGTCCGCCCGGTTACGGTCGTCCGATCGACGCGTGGACTAATCTGGTCCGCACGATCTGGGCGTCCGCCTCAGGCCGTCCGCCCCGCCCGTCCACTTTCCGACGGCGGTCGGGACGCTGCGTCCGCTAGCGTCTGTGCGTCCGGACGTCCGGAAAACAAACGCTATTTTGGGGCAGACGTTGAGATTCGTCAACCCTAAAAACCCTAATTCAATACTATGCAATACTATAGACTATTGCGGAGTACTATAGAAGCCACTAGGAGTAGAAAATAGCAAAAAAGCAATCTACGAACCTTTTTATTTTTTGTAATTAAAAAACTTAAAAAAAACTTCTATAAAAAAAAGTCATTTACTAGAGAAGATTGTTCTCGTAGTGCACCAAATAGGGTTGACGAATCTCTACGTCTGCCCAAAAAAAGCGTCTGTAACCCGGACGTCCGGACGCACGGATGCCAGCGGACACAGCGTCCCTCCCGCCGTCGGAAGGTGAACGGACGAGGCGGACGGCCCGAGGCGGACGCCCAGATCGTGCGAACCACATCAGTCCACGTGTCGATCGGACGGCCGTAACCGGGCGGACAGGCGGATAGGCGGACGCGAATGTCAGCGGACGCTGCGAACACAGCGTCCGCGTCCAGACGTCCTAGATGTCCGACCGTCCTATCAACCCTAGCACCAAAGGATTTTTGAAGGAAATTTTTTCCCTCTTCCAATAGCCTTTGTACAAAAGCCCCCCTGTACACAAGTGATATATTGTTATTTTTATAAAAACTCATCATCAATCTTTAATTATAATGTATATAGACCTCAAACATGTCCAATTTCTAGCTTTGAATTTGCATTTTTGGGTCAAAATAGGGCTACTTCCTACCCCAACCCCCTCAAAATAATCAAGGTAGATGCCCAATTGGATGCAAGTTATAAATAATTAAATAATTAAAAATTGAACAAATCCTCACAATCTACAACTATCGCATGTACCTTCATTCTAAATTTCATGCCAAATAGACAAACAATGCCAAAGTTATGAGCAAAATATCACAAGTTTGAGGATAAAGGGACAAATAATAAGACAAGTGTTTCTTACAATCACCCACTAACATGGTTAATCTTCTTATATCTTGTCATATTTGGTCATGACAGTGACAAAAGAATACCATGCATCTTAAGCCCAATTGAATTGTTGTGTGTCTAATCTATGGATTTTCAACACTAGAAGAAGCAAGACACTAAATCTTGCCCATGAAGTAGGCCCAATAGGATAATTTGGGGATTCGCTAGGGATAAAAGTAAAAAAAAAAATCTTATTTTGAGCCGTATCTAAGGTATATTCTAGACCTCTCCCTACTAATTTAGGGTCTCTGATTGCAAATATGGATTCAAAATTTACAAAAAATAAAATTTGTGAAAAATAATTTTTTTTTACTTACATTCTTACATGATTTAAGATCCCGCCTAGAAGAAACCTGCGGGGGTTTAATACTACTGAAAAACATTGATGTTTGCATAAACATAAAGTAGTAGAGGAGCAAGGTCCTTTGCTGGCCAGATTTTGTTCAATGTTGAGTGAAACATGTGAGATGTAAACCATAATTTTTTATGATGTACAATACAATGCTTATGTTATTTAAGATGTGTATTATAACATATCTGTATATGTATCATATGATTTTATGTTTTGAATCATTAAAAGATTTTTGAAGGTTCTCAGAGCCTATTTCGGGCTTGTTTCCTGCAATGAAGGGAATCGATGGCCGTCAAGAAATGTTTTTTTTCAAAAAATTAAAATTAAAATTCTTAAAATGCAAAAACAAGTTGAAAAAATTATATAATAAATAAATAATTTAAAAATTGACATGGTAAGGTCTTGACCATGTTAGATTGTTGCACAGTCACTGCAAAAGTACAATTTCCATAGATTCTAAAGCTTGATAACTCATAGACATATAATGCCTTCATAAATCTTTTAATGAAATTTTTAATGCCTAAATGGCTATATAGACAAAACTGAAGCATTCATGCCCATACTAAATTATGAAAACAAATGCAATATTAACCTTAGATGAACACAATCCTATAAGCTTATAAGACTGTGAGTCTAAGATAAAAGTAGTTAGCCAAAAATTATTAGATTCCTTGATGAATAGGAATATTTTTTGTTTCTACAATTTTTTGAAAGTCATTCATTGAATACTTTTAGCCCTCAACATCTTTTTTGGCTTAAAGGTTTTTAAAAGATGATATGAATGTTTTTATATCAAAGAGTATGTGAAAATCATTTCTATACCTTGAAGTGGTATATCAAGGTAAGCAACATATTAAAAAAGTGTAGTATTGCTTGAGCAAGAATATTTATTGATTAATTTATTTTAAAATTTTTAATTCAAATATATAAAATATATATGATATGGGCATGTCCAAACTACAATCAATTTTTTGATGTGGAATAAATAACTTCAAATTTCATACACAACTAAATGCCAAAGTAGACAAAACATATGATTTTACTCCTACACGATTGCTTTAGATTTTCTGAATCTTTTGGATTTATTTTATCCTCTAAAAATCCTTGCATCCAAAAAATAGATATCCCTTGGTCAAAGGCAAATGCATAGTATGGGTTGAATGGTCAACTAACTTTTGAGCAATGATTCCATATAAACTAATGTACTTGGACTGTTTAAGTAAATTGTGCACATTTGTTGAAAATACAATTTAAAGAATTATATCTATATTACATTACTAAAATGAAAAATGAAATGAACTTTATGACATTTTAACTATATATCAATTACAAAGTAAAATTTTGACTTGCCCATATTGATTTACCTATATAAAAATTTTAAATTTCAAATCTCCCATTTATCATGAGTTTGATTAATTTCAATCCAACATTTGATTGTAAAAATTGTCCATATTTTAATTGAATTTGAAAATTCATTCAAATTCTCCTCTAAAAAGTTTCATTTTCAAAAACACCTTACAAAGTTCGTCATCAAAAAATATTTTTGAGGTACAAAAATCATTAATTTCCATATAATATTTGAAATATTCAACCTATTATAAATACTTTCTAAAAGAATCATTTCAATGTGGCCTTAACCTTTGAAGTCCCAAGGTCAGTTTCTTGCCATTTCCAATACAATTATACAAAGGAAAAAAATTCTAAGAATTTGATTTTTTAAATATCCATATTTAAGATCTTCTACAAAACTTGTATGTAAACATGTAGAAGATGTTTCAAAAAGGTTGACCAAGATATTTGCATTTAAATTGAAGAAAGTAAACATTTTTGTACCTTGCAAAATTAGATTATTAGACTTTGAATTTTCTCAACATAAATTCTTTTTAAGTACATTTTGAATTTCAAAAACAAAAATATGTTGAAAAAATTGAATTAAAAATTTTAAAAAAAAGAAATACCCAAAAGAAAAATTTGGTTTCTATTCTTCAAAAATTGATAAGTAGATACTAAATCATTGGAGGAATTCTAAATCAATAACAGTTTTGGTTTCTATTCTTCAAAAATTGATAAGTAGATACTAAATCATTGGAGGAATTCTAAATCAATAACAGTTTTAAGATGGACTTAAAGCACATTAATTCAACCACTAATTATAATTGTAAAAAAAACAAAACCTATGGCTGGTGGGCTATATTTTATTTTTTGCAATGAAATCATCTTTCATTTGTGTCAAAAACAACAAAAAACTATAGAAAGTCAAGATTGCAATGAATATCCTTGTA
Source organism: Pseudoscleropodium purum (assembly GCA_963969395.1). Classification (NCBI taxonomy): domain Eukaryota; kingdom Viridiplantae; phylum Streptophyta; class Bryopsida; order Hypnales; family Brachytheciaceae; genus Pseudoscleropodium; species Pseudoscleropodium purum. Next base: position 39,024,644 of record OZ017795.1, read on the forward strand.
CAAAATCTTACATAGAAAAATCATAATCAATCATTTTCAAAATCAAATTTTTGATGCTAAAACTAGACTTCAAAAAGAATTTTTCAAAAATACAAACTACTAAAAATAGAACATTTTTAGATTTTATTTAACTTCAAAGTATTGTAGGCACCATAATTTGGTGCCTCGGGAATTTAGGGATTAACCTCAATAAGAAAGACAGATTCCTAACCAATGATTTCAAGCCTCACTGTCCATCACTCTGTTTGTTGCCATTTTACAACTAGATATAAATGAAAAATTTTAATTTTATTTTTTGGAAATGAAACAATATGTCTACTACAAGTCTCACATTTTTCAAAAAAATTTGGGAAAATTTGAAATTGTTGTAAATGTTCTAATAAAAAAAATGAAGAAATTCATATCAAATACAAAATCTACTCAAAAAATCTGAAGTTTTTACCATAGATGTATATTATAGTGTAGAACATCATAATAGTGTAGAACATTTTGGCTATTCAACATCCTTAGTAGCGAAGACATCCTTTTTGTGACTTTCCATAGTGTTGAAAACTCTTGGAAACAAGCCTCGATTACACTAAATCTTAGAGAAAATTTCACATTAGAAATTCATTTAAAAAAATTGTAGAAGAGATTTTGAAAAGCCATAAATTTATTTGGGTTATGCATGTTATATTATTTAACCTCATATTTTTTTGGTGACCAAATTTTTAGATTTGACATGTAAAAAGAAGATTGAAAGACTTCCAATCATTTTGACAATTTTGACACCTTCATGATCAAACTTTATAATCTTTCAATTCGTAGGTGATATTGTTGTGTTTTCTTTTTTTATGTGATCTCTAACATATCTTGTTTGAATTTGTACAAATACAATTAAAAAAAGATTGATAAAACTTATCAAAATATTGACTTTTTGTTCAATTTAGAGCAAATTCCTAAAATCTCAATAAAAAAAGGCCTTAGATATTCAGGAGTTAGTCCCTATGGTTGTATGGCAATGTTGTAAATTTTATAGCCATGAATGTGCTTGAGTTCCTTTAGTACTTCATGCTTTGCAACGATGAACTTGCAACTCCTTCTTTCTACAATCTATCCTTCACAAATTCTAACTATCATAATCTACTCTTAAAACGACTATTTAATAGTTGATTGGTTTGAAGAAGCTAAACTCCTTGAAATTATTTTTTTAGTAAATTTCTATTGGAAGAAAAATAGAATTGGCATCTAATTCAAGTTGTTTCATATTTTTTGGACTTTTGTGGAATTAGCTATGAATTTTTGAAGTTGAAATGCAATCGTCACTAAAAGCAACTACCTTCTAAAATACTCACTATTGATACATTAAAGAAAGCAAAATGTACCTTTGTGTCATGGTTGCTTTTAGAGCAAACTACTTTATAGTTGCAAAGTACCAAACTACCAACTTACATTTGTAACAAAATAAAATGCAATTGAGGCTCCTACCATCCTCCACCTCCTGTTTTCTTTATAATTTGGAGAAGTAGAGACTTATTTCTTCACTACTTTGGATAATACTTGGTGATATCTATATTAAAATGGAGTGATGTTTAGGTAAAATTTGGTTGTTGATCTTCAAATATAATAGTAATATGGATATTTTGATTTTTTAAAATCAAAATTTTCTTTGCCAAACATAACCAAAATCTTTTGGTTGTAGCCAATTGGCAAAAAATCATGCATAAAATCCAACTATTGCTTATGCCCCTATGGAATTCAATCTATTGTCAACACTTGTTCTTGTATACTTATGTAGTACTAGGCATATTATCCCAATACCCTATAATTCCATCTCTACTATTCAAATTGGGTGATTTTTTAATGTTTGGGCCTATTCTTCAATTGAAACTAAAGTAAAAGGTTCATAAATCACCCATTTAAGCCCATCTACCTCATCAATGATAGTAATAGATATTTAAGGGAGTACATCACTTGTTTTTAGATAGTAGATGCATTAAAAACCTATTCAATTGAAAGACGTCACGTCCTACCTTAGTAAACAGTCAAGCTTCTAAAATGCATCAAATTTAGTGTGACTTATATTCTATGCCTTCAAAGTTTGCATGTCTCAATTAGCATTAGACCTAAAGAATAGACCTTGCATGGATGAAAAGTACAACTACAATGAATGTGAGGACTTCAGTTATGCATATTTAAATTGCTACAAGGAAAGCTAGCAAATGTTGCAATAATTACTTGAGTTTCATAGGATAAGGTAGGAAGGCAAAAATTGCCCATTTAACCCCTAAAGGACACTACAACCATTTTTTGGTTGATGATTGCCCATTTAACCTGTAAAAGACACCATGGCCATTTTTTGGCTGATGAATGATAGAAAATTGATCTATATAGGACAAAACTACAACTATTCATTTTTGGGATTTAGGGATTAATGATAGAAAATCAATCTATATAGGACAAAACTACAATTATTCATTTTTGGGATTTTGTGTGAAATGGAAAGGTCTTGTACAATAGTTTGACTTCTAATAACTATTTTTGGATTTTTTCAAATTAATGATTCACATTGTAGTAAAAGAGATGATTTCAAAAGTCACTAGTCCGTCTTTGGAGGGTTAAGAGCATTTTGGCTTAGGATCTTTTCTATGATGATTGAAACATTTTCTAACAAACTTTTAGAGAAAGAAGTGAGGCAAACACATTCATCATAATTTGATTCATAATTTTTAGACTTAAATTGAATATGATTTTCTAAACCTCACAATAATAGGGTGCTATTGAAGGCCCTATGTACTACCATTAAATGTCAAACAATTGTCTATCAAATGGAATCCAAAAATGAAGGTGTGCAAACCTTAACCCTAAAAAAGATGCAACCCCCCGTGACTAAGGTAGTCACCAAAATACTTCAATTATTGAACCACCTCAACATCCTTCTACAAGCTAACTCTGTAATATTGTTGCAAACACTATTGTTTGATGAATGACAAAGAATCTTTGTATATAGGATAGAAGTGCCATTGTTCATCCTTGCAAAAAGGAAAGACCTTCCGGAGTAGCTTATCTTCAAATGAGTGTTTTTGGTTATCTTAAATCCTAAAGGACCAAATTGTGTTTTGGGGCAACATAGAAAATTTTGGGTAGGTGCGTGTAACTAGAGATTTCTATATTTTTGGCCCAAATTTTGATAGAAGGTGTAGACAAGGAATATCTTTTATGTGCACTAAATTTTAGAACATTTGGAAATATGAGTCAAAAGTTATAGCCTAATATGTAGTTTGTTTCTCAACTCAGGTAGTCCGAGTAGATTTGAAAAAATCATTTTTTTCAAAAACCCAAATTTGAAATTGATTTTCTAGATTTATATTGACATTAAAAGCTTTGAATCATTCCATTTTGATCAACGAGTTAAAAGTTATGAGGTGTTTTAGTTTGTGGGTAGTTATAGATTCTCTAATCCAAAATAAACTTTGAGGTCCTTTATTGAACTCAATTTTCAATATTTTTGAAAAAAAATTGAAAGCATTAGCTGAAGATTGTTAATAACAACATTACAACCATTGGAATTGGCATTTTTCAATTCCATAACTAAATTGTTAATAATTTAATATTTTGAACCATTCTCTACATCTTTCTACTTACTATTTTTTTCCTATATGTTGTACAACTTCAAATGATCTAAAAAATTTCAAGCATGTAACCAACATGCCTTGAAGAATGAATCCAAAGAGTTACAATCATTTTGAACATTTTTTCATACAAATGTGACCTTGTGAAGTTCAGCTGCCCGATTTTTCACAAGGATAAAAAAATAATTTTTGTCACTTCAAATGCTAATATCTTGCAATCTACACAGTGAAAATTTCTGAAATTTTTACCACATCTTTTCAAACTAGTTTACTACAAGATCCTACAGATACATGTGTCCAAAAACATTTTTTTTTCTAAATTTTGAAACTTGTGTAAGAAATGGCAGTTTTGGAGCATTTTAGGTGCAAACATAGTCAAGGAACTTTAGGGGTTAAAGTAGATGAACACTGTCAAAAAGGATGATTTCTACAGAGACCAGCCTATCTTTACAAGGTTAAAATAGAACAATATGGTGCATGTAATTGCCTAGAATGGTACAAAGAATCCCCCCACTCATAACTCCACATTATTAACTCCAAAATTTAGTTTACTTCCTAATCAAACTCAATCCTCAACCACTCATAACACTATTGATGCAACAATAATTTCACATTGGCACCAATTCATCACTCAACTGTTTTTCATTCCTATGGTAACAATTCACGGTTTAAAAATAGGGGCAGGTCTTAGAGCACGGGCAGAATATGGACAGGCTACCTTATGTGTTCGATGGTGTCCACCTTTGCAGGATGCAAATGTTGGAGACTAAAATCGATTTTGATCGAATCGACATGTTCAACGATCGCATACTAAGGACAAAGAAGGAACGTAACAGAGACTTAATTCACGGTGGAAACACAAAGACGCCCAAGTTCTTTCTATGCATACCGAAATCAGTACACATAATCGGCAAACTAATCAAACCACATGGAAACTGACGATCCCAAATCTTAAATTTGACTCGAGGAAATTCACAGAATGCAGAAATTTAGAGCAACAACCTCAGGGTCGGTAGCTAATGAATCTTTTCAAACCTTCAAATGATGATTTTAGAAGTTAATCACATTCACAACAACCACCAGCAGCAGCCGGTATGTCGCCTTAACTCTCTATATTCTTGAGAGCAAAGGTGAGAGGCCTAGTTCAGGATGAATAGAGAGTCCTATTCCTCTTCATGGAGCAAACTTTCAGAGTCAATCTGATGGTAGACAACTCCAATGTATGTGAACTAGGATGATGCTGGATTAAGCCTTAGACCAGAACACACTATCAAACTGAGTTTTTACATACAAGCACCTGGATTACAATCTCTGAAATAACTTTCAAAACATTTCCATTGATAATCCTCAGAAGTCATCTCCTCGAGAAATTACTTCCTTACACGTTGGGCGAAGGAATATCGTGTGCTCATGCTGAGATACAAAGCTTCCCTTGACGTCGCAGAGAGGAGGATGCGGCTGCAAACAACGCGAACGACCTTGATAAGTAAATTTTCGAAAACTGAAAAGATTAAAAAGCCACCAGATGAAGAAGAAGAAGACGATAATGGAAACCCACATATTCAACTTCCTCAAATCCCGATGCGCAAGGATGAAAATAGCACCACAGAAACTAAAGTCAATGCGCTCAGCCAGCTAGATTTTAATCAAGAACTAAAATTTGAAAGTGGTTCAGGTGAGATTTTCACAAACCGTAACAACTCCTTGATCGCACAGGTTTTTCAGAGCCATTAGGTATTTGGTCTCCCCGAGGCGATCGAGATAACGCCGGCAGAATGCTAGAGTAGAAAAGTTCTTGTCTATTGTTGCCAACAGCTTCTTTGCAGCAGGTAATCGAAGGGGAACATGGCCCACGTCATAGTTCTTCATGTAGTGACTACATTCCAGGTCCTCCCTGATATAACCTTTCCCTGATGAAACAAATATCTCCATGAGTAAGTTCTCTAAAAGGTTGCTTCACCAACGGTCTCCACGGATTTACAGGTCTCCTGACTATGGTATACAATAGATGCAAAAATAATATCAAGGAGAATTACCAGTAGATGCAAATGTTTCGATTGCGAAAAACTCTCCTTCCTCCATTTTGGTCTGTTCACCTCCTTTAACAATAGGAACGGACTTGCCCGCATGAATCTGGTATGGTCCGATGCTGTGACCATTCAAGTTCCTTATACTTTTGACTGTCATGTGCCAAGCAACCCGAAGACAAATAAGCAAGCAACAAGATATCTCAACAGTCCACAGCATACCAACCAGATCACCACACAGGATCTTCTTCAGTACTCACAAGTATTATACAGTTAGGAACTAAATACAAAAGCACCCAAATGTAGATCACCTGTAATGAAGACACTTCGGCAGATTCAGACACGTGACTATCAAAGCCCGATAGCAACATGATTCAATTTCCACACAGATTCACCAGATCACTATAAACACTCACTTGGAAATACTTTCCCTCCAATCTCAACTTCGTAGGACTCCATAGTTTCTTGAATAGCAGCCCCAATATCACCAAGCCGGACGTCAATGCCAGCCTCCTGCATTGCCAAGAAATTTTCTTAGTTAGATAAGAGTAACACCTACGCAATTGAATACAAATTGACCTTGGTATGCACAAGACAAAAGTCACAGGCTCTGAAGGAAATCAAGTGGTCGAGACCTAATCCAGATATAGAGCTTCCCACAGAAAAAGAAGAAGAAAAAATTACTGGATAACTTATCGCAAGTATTAACAGTCAGAGCAGTACCCGGATGCCGGTGTTTGTGGCTTCTCGCGAGGCTTCAAGAAGAGGATCGTACTGTGGATTGAAAGCCACCGTGAATGCACAATCCACTATACGACCTGTATTGGTTGCCAAGGACGAAGTCAAGTTCCATTATTAAACAACAGCAAGCCTGACAATGTGAAATTCACAGAATAATTTGAATCAAAAGTTGCAGCCGAAATTCACCAAGGGAAATTAGTTAAATTTCAGGGAAAAAAGGAGTAAAGAGTTAACCCCCTAAACGCCGAAGAGTCTGAAGTGGAAACTACAAAGTAGAACAGGTTGGTATGAGGCGTTTAAGGGTTAACATGCTCTACTTTGCAAGTATCAGGCATAGCCTTTATCTTGCAGAGCAATGACCTTCTGGATGTGACCTTTCCTTTTCAATAATAACTATAGTAACACACCTATCGAGGCTATTACAAACCTTCAATGTGTGTACCGAAGTCCAGCTTCATCACATCATCGTACTGAAGCACTGTTTTGTCTCCACTATTGGGAGTCCAATGCGCTGCAACCCTGTTAAGAGAATACCAAGAGTCATAACCCAGTCAAAAATCTTGACAAGCATACAAAAGATCATTTAAAATCTACGCATGTAACAGCTGAAGGTGAAATCGAGTGCCAATCAAAGACTCGGCATATATTAGTACCAATTCAAAGAGCAACCCGTGGGGAAGGCAATGCCAGCCTTCAGACCATTCTCTGAAATAAGCTTGCGGACCATGTTCTCCAAAGTCTCACAAAGATCTATCATGAGAACTCCTGGTTTGGCGTATGTTCTCATATACTTCCGCACCTGCAAATAAAGCAAGAACACTTATGGTCACAGTTGAAACAACATATTACTGGAAGACAGCAGACATATAACTTAAGCACTTTAATTACATTGTCCTAATACAGACGCTGGGAAGTGTCGGAGACCAAAAAAATACTTTAAAAATGCATCCAAAATCCAAAAGCTTCCTCAAATGAATGGCAATGAAAGAGCCCAGTCAGTAGGATTGGTTCTAGGAGGAAGTTAACCTGACGGTGTACTTCCGCAGCCTGGCGTATGCCATTATACATGGGTTTTTCTAACCTCTCTTGTGCACGCTTCTCCTCTGACGTTGTCCTCCACAAATTACTGCAAGACCTCAGTACACCAATCCAAAAATTAGACAGTCCAAAGATCTACAATCACAATTTACGAAGATGAAAGTGGACACGCAATAACAGGCAGAGCTGCAGTATACAAACACAGATTGGCTGTGTAGACGATAAAAACAGAACACATATTGACTCAAAGACTAAAAATGGCACTACGAGATGATTGCACCAAATCCAGTAAAAAAGTGTACGTATTCAGCAATTAAACAAAGAGATCGTGGTACTCACTCGTCCTTATAATGCTGGATTTCGCCCTCTGGGAACTCTCCAGAAGGAAACAGGTCCGCCACTGGAATAGAAGGGGGGTCAGTTTGCCCAGACTTCTTTTTCCTGCATTTACAGACCGGTAGTAAGTTATAATCTTGAAGGCACATCGATGCACCAACAAACAATTAAAAATTCCCGAATGGACTTTTGGCCATGTTAAAAAGTGACAGTATATCAATTGAGTACTCACTTGCTCCTAGGCTTCTTCTTCTTCTTCTTTGCCGCCTCTGTACATACAAATCAACAGTGTCAAAGCTCAAGCAAATCCGAAATGAAGAGCATACCCTTGCCATAATAACATTATTGCAGTAGACGTTCAAGAGGCTTACCATCACCCCCGACCTCCTCTTCATCATCTTCAGCTGGGCTGTCCTTATCTACGTGATTACCGTTTGGAACTTCGGATGCTGCTTCAGAAAGATCAACTGCAGCATGGCCAGTCTTTTTCTTGTTTTTCTTTTTCTTCTTCTTCACTTCTACCGTGTCCTGACAATCAACCAGGTGAATATCAGTGCGAAACCCACACACTGACAACAAGTCAACCTAGAAGTGGATTCAAACCACTAAACCAGTAAACTATGAGCACAATAAATTGACGGTTCATGTAGCTTGGTCAAGTGGGACGACTTTGAAAGGGCCTAATAAAAGTCAACTATTAGTGTCAATAACAAACCGAGACTTGAACTACTTAACTTTTTCAAAAGAAATCGTAAAGAAAACAAAAACAGAAAGGTTTTCGATAAAGAAACAAAAACTCTCTCGTACTTAATCTAAAGCCCAGACCCCTCAAGACGTTTAAATGGATTCAAAACCCCAATTCAGAAAGCTCTGCAAGGAAGCAGGCACAAATTGCAATAGAAAATGGACTCCATACCGCCTCAGGGGCATTTCCGTTAATCTGTTCCGCTTCACCATCTCCTCCTTCCAACTTCAAACCATTCAGTTGCTCGTGCAACTCGCCATTGAGAGGCGAATCGCTGGCCCCACCCATGGTTTCCTAGCACCAACACTAACTTCAAACCTGAGCAACTGCAAAACTGATTCACCAGTCAGTCCAAAAGATCACCAGATATCCACAAACTAAATGTAAAACGTTGAATTATACATTGAACCCTAAGTAACTGCAAAATCACTGGCATGCCTACAATGCTCTCAGAAAATCTGTCAAGTTCAAGTGCAACCCTAAACCCTAAACTAAATTCAAGTTCTGATCCCGCAAGTGCTCTGAAAGTGATCATTCTACCGCAATACCCAGATGATATGTTCGAATTCACCCTAATTCATCAAAACCAATCCAACCTAACCAGCGCCGTAACGCAATATCACTTTAAACCGAGCAGATAAACTTCGAGTAACTCAATTACCTCTCAGGGCAGATTCAAAACAAGAGAAACAAATCCAAAAATTCTAATCCGTGACTAGAAAATCGTAAATTAGAGAAAGAAAAAGTCCTTTACCTACTTCACCACGCAAAATTTCGATACCAAATTCCCGAATCACACTCAAAGCAACCAAAAAGAAAAGCGTGAAATTTCAAAGACTGCAAATTTCAGAAAGATCTCCAAGTCGTGCCGGACAAGCCGCTCACCGGGGAGAACGAGATTTGCAAAGACCTGCAAGACGTCGGCTCCGGAACCCTGGAAAGAGAAAAAGGGGACGCTGCTAACGTCAAACATCCTCTTCTCCCTCTGTTCCCAACGGTTGTTCCCAACGTGGAACGTATTCCGAAGGCCGTTCCCGGTGCACAACATGTTCCTTCGAAGGTTCAGTTCTCAAGTTCCTTTCGAAGTTCTCGGTTTGCTTTCGTATGAGGCAAGTCGCCCATTGGCGGAGTCTCAGTTTCGCGCCACTTGGCATCGGATTTTTCACCGTGATTAAAGAAACTCTGATTGGTGATTATGGACTAGATAATGCTAGAGAGCCATGAGGCTCGAGAGTATTATGGGACATGATGCCAAGTTTAATAGTTCATTTGAGAAATTCGTATACATATTTTTTTGCAAATCTGAAGGTGTAGAAAGATGGGTTGCATTGTGAATTATAACACATTTCTAAATATTCAATAGAATAGTCACAAACATGTCTTGAAAATTGAACTTGACATTATGATATTAATAATGGATTAACTGATGGTGGTGCAAGAGTTTGAATTGAATGTGAAATTCCCTTGCACTAATTGAATGAATTTTGGGTGAATTTGATGTAGTTAATTGGATGGTTTGCAAATGAAATTTGCATAATTCTTAAATTCACATTACAAAAAATTTCAACCCTTTGGAAGGCTCTGAGTTTTAAACCCCCTAGAACCCTACCCCACCCAGTGTAATTAGAGAGGAATTCAAATTGTTTCTTATTTTTTAATGAAAGCAGCTGATGTGACTACATCAGATTTTAATTTTTTAATTTTTTTAATTTTTTTAATATTTTATTTTATTTTTTTGTACTTGCACTACAATGTGCTGAAAAAAACAAACCCTAAAAGCCCTCCCAAAGTTCAAATTTTTCCTAATAATTGATGATCATAGGTGGGAAAATAGTTTAGTTCATTATTTTGGTATCTACATGTCTTCTTTTAGACTCTTAAGGGTAAGTCTTATTGTTTCTAAATTAAGACACTTAAGGCGGTTTTACATTTATTTTCTTACTTTATTTTATTTTTTTGAAATGGTAGCTTTACATTTGAAGGTTAAGACAATTTTCTACTTCCTCCATCCTCAAATGATCTTTTTGATAAACAAAATGTTCCGGATTAAGGTTAAAAATCATTTTTTGAAAACAAATTTGAATTGTATATAAAATTCAATGCATTCTTATTGTCTTGCAAATTTGAAAATTAGATGAGTTTTAATTGTGTGATTTTGGAGTATTTCAAAATTAGATTTTGAAAGCATTTTTAAGGAGTATTGCTAACCAATCATTCTTTTAACTCCAAAGCTTCTACATAGTCATTTTGTCATTTCCTCGATCACATTGTCTAGGTTGGAACCACATTATAAGAATCTTGAAGGAAGAGGTTTAGAAATCCTATTCAAGGTTCTAGAGAAATTGAGAGAGAATAACAAGCAAGATGTGAACATGATTAATAATGCACAAAATAGACTAATCAGGCATAATTGTTATTCTCTTCCAACCACTAGCATGGTGTGGTAAAATTGCTAATAGAGTATTTCATTTGATATACATTGATACCTGCATAGAAAATACAATTGTCAACTTTTTCCAATCAATTTGTTCAACTATAAAATCAACTATAAATCTAGCAATATACATAATTTCTCACATTCAAGCCCGACAAATTGTCACTCATGGTTTGACCAAACAATAACAATCATTCAATTGTGCTTAACCAATTAGCCGATATACAAGTGAAATCACAATTTTATTTCACCCAATGTTTTCAAAGTTGATATCATTAGAGGATTTTCAATAACTTTGGAGGGTTATAAGTTCCCCAAGCTACCAACATCGGGGAACAACCTCATAGCTACTACCAGACATGGCTTGGTGATTGCCACGTCACCAAAAAAAAATTTTAAAATTAAAATTTTTTTCTACTTTTTTTCCCATTCTAAATTATATTTTATTTTATTTTAAAAATAAAATAAAATTGATAGCGGGACAATGGAAATATGGATGGGGGAACAAGCCTAAAACGGCCCTCCTAACCCCCCAAAAATCCTCTAATGTGCACTTTCCTAGTCTTTCTAATTGTAGCTCCAAGTTCCATCTTCTCTTGATGTCAAATCTTCAAGTTCACTTTCATGCCAAAGATGCATAATCCAAATTTTTCTACCTTCAATATAGTTCACTCCAATCTTACTTTAGATATCAATAAGAGAAATTGAATCAATATCAATACATATACAATAAAACCAAATTCATTCACTAAATCAAACTCAATTACTATACATTAGAGGAGATTCACCTAGTTTGAAGGGTTGTGGATTCCTTGAAGTTCTTAGCCTGTTGGAACTTACAACAGTTGCTACTTGACACGGAAGAATGATTGTCACGTCATTTCTTTTTTAATTGAAGAAAAATTCAACTCTTTTTTTCATTTTAAGAATAATTTTTTTTTTCAAAAGTTCTTTTTGGACAATCTAGCGTTCTTTAACTACAAGGGAACTACAAGGAAACATGCCCTAAAATAGCCCTCCCACCTCCCCTCCAAATTTTTCTAATGTTTAATGGCCCAAACTTCTAGAACTCAAAATATTGGTTAAGAAAATTGCCTGGAACACAACTTACTAGTACATTAATAATTTGCCTTTTTGTCACACAATATACAATCTAATATTTGCATTTACACATTGAGCCACTTTTAATCATTGTAACTCAAAAGATATTATCAAACAATTTAATTAATTCACATATGACATTATTTCAACAAAAAAATTATTACACATGCAACTCAATACAATAAATAGATAAATTATCAAGAGTACTCCCACCAATTTTGAATCCAATTACTAGATTTTATTATAGCTACAAATACTCAAAATTCACCACAATAGTGCATAGACAATTTAGGATACACAATGATGGAAAAGAAATATATTTTTGTTGGAAAATGAAGGAGTTCAAACTTGACTTTGACGAAAAGAATTTGAGAGGGTGAGTGAAAGAAAAAAATCAAATGATCAAGCCTATATCTCAAACAAAGGATGATTATTTGTCTTGAAAAGACTCCAAGACAAATTATTTCTCTTCATATCCAAGCTATTTAAAAACATTCTAAGATTTTTAGTGATTTTTCTATAAGTTGCAATTGTAGAAAAAATATTGGAATGGTTTGTGAAATATTCTCAACTTTTGAATAGGCAAAAGTACCAAAACTCACACATAATGTTTTGAAATAGAATGATATAAATTTGGAAGAAGAATTGAATTTCATCCACATTCTACATACTTTGAAAAACAATATTTCCATTTCTTCAATTAAGATTGAAAATTACATTATATTGATATATCCGTATTGTAATAGCTCAAGATTTGCAAACTTTTATGTTACTTTTATTTTATTTTATTTTGGAAATTAACCCCTAATGTGTGTAGGCTTTTTTTTCATTACAAAACATTCAAAACTTGTCATTTCTATTGCAAAGAGCAAACAATTTTAAATCTATTTATAAAATCTTACACTAGAATAGTGTAAAAATGTTCATGAAGAAATTTTTAGAAACTTTGAATATATTGATTGCAAGATATTTTGTATTTTTTGTGAAGAAAACAAGGATTTTTTTGCACCTTGCTTGGCTCGATTTTCTTACTTTGATTCTCCTTATTTTAAAATTTTTGCTCTTTCTAATTTCTAATGTTGACAAATTGAGTTCACAATCTAAAATAAAATTTCAAAAACTTTACATTAAAAAAATTTTCATTAAAAAATTATTAAGTAGAAGTAAGTTCAAGATTGAAGGAAAAACTAAATTGTTTATAGTTCTAAGATGGAATCAAAACACACTAATCTCAGTGGTGAGATTGTTCTAACAAGGGAGTTTAACGTTGTGATTTAGTTCTCTTCAAAAATCAGAAAAAATGATTTCAAAATTGAATCCAACAAGTTATTTTTACAAGAAGATTCTTTGAATTGCTCAAAAAAATAAGATTTTCCATAACTTTTATGCAACTAAAGATGGAATGAATCAAAGTTTCTTTTATAGATAAGAATACAATTTATGAGAAACAAATTTTTAAATTTTCTTATTTAAAATTTTTGTGAGGGTTTTCTTTTGCCTATTGAACTAAAATTTATACCATAATTTTTGTTCCCTAGAAATGATTGAAATATAAATTATATTCTTAGAAAACTAATGCAATTTTCTATCTTTACAAAAAATATCAGAAAATCACAACAAGCATTGGGATTGTAGGGGCTAGCCCATAATTCACTTTGTGTTGCCCTAGGGGACCATTAGAAGATTTTTAACTGCATTAGAGGGGTGTGAGTTTCTTAAGGTTTTTAGACCCTAGGAACTCATTATACTTGCTACTTGACGTAGCACAGCAATTGCCATGTCATTAGAAATAGTATTTTTTTTCGAAAAAAAATTTAAAAAATTAAAATTTTTCTATTCATTTTAAAATTTTTCAAAAAAAGAAATTTGACAATGGCCGTTCCCTAACTGCCGAGGGAATAGTGATGGGAACAGCCCTAAAATGACCCTCCCAGCCCCCCCAAAATCTTCTAATGCTTGGACTTAAGGGATTGAAACATTACAATCATATTTTAGGTTGCACTAATGTAAATACACCACAAGTACTGTAATTTTTGTGATTTTTGTAAACTAGCAGTGTCACACATTAATAAGATAAATTGCCGTTATTCAGAAAATTGAAAATAAAATTCCCTGCTTGCCACATCATTCTTTGGAAAAAAAGAAGTTAAACCTAAAATGTCAACAAAGCTGGCAATTTTTTATAATAGAGGTACAGTACCATCGGGAAGGAGAGTCAAAGGGGGTGGGCACCGGCGGACCGTCTCCCGGCCCGGCCCGGGTCCATTCCGCAACGGGTCACACTGGACCGGAGCCGACCCGACTCGACCCGACCCGGTCTCTCCCCACCCGGCCCATCTTCTCGTCTCCTACATGTTTGCGCTTGGCTGCTGAAACCCTTCCCGACTGCTGCCATTTAGCAGGGTTGTCTGCAAGATTTGCTGCTCGCCAGTCGCCATTTTGAAGACATCTTGTCTTCCTGCTGGGCACCTGGGAAGGAGTCTGTGAAAGTTACTGGTTGCTTGCATTTGGCGCAAGAGTTCGCAGGTAACGCCAGAGAAAACGGAGCTTGTTCGGAGGGGAAGGTTGGTGCAAGCTTTCAAAGGACGCTGCTGCGCGACGGAAGAGCATGAAACATTAGCCCTCGGCGTAGCGCTAGCGATCGTTGGAGAGTGACAATGAGTGTGTTCAGCTCTGTGTTCGACCCTACGCACCAGGCGGGGGGTATGCCTTCCAGCGGAGGTGGTGAGAGGTGCGTGTTTTTTTTTTTTTTGTGTCTGGCTTTGAGTTCTGTGTGAGAGGAGAGGAACTGTGGAGAGAGGCGATGCTTGTCGCTTTTTTTGATCGGAATGCGGCCCTATGTGTCGGTTATAGTACCTTTGGCAGTGCACCGCCTGCTGTTTAGGCAGACGATGTTCTTAGTCTCGATCTGGAGGAGTTACGAACTTGGGAGGGAAGTGAGAGATGAAGATGCGTTGTTGTTGTGATTGATCAAGAACTGGCCAGTGTCGGTGAGGTTTGACTTAAAATTTGGTCGTCGGTATGGGATCTGGCAGTATTGATGTTTGGCCTTACCTCGGAATCAAGCTCTCTAGCAACTGAGTAGTGGTCCCTGTGTAGGGTTTACTTGCTACTTTGTTCTGCAATTTTATGTTTTTGATGGAGTGATTTGGCATCATGCAAGGGTTTCTCCTTCGAGGGTTTCCTAAGTTCTGTAACTCTCTTAGAGATTCTGGAAATGTAGTTTACGTTACTGTGCTTTATGGTTTATTTGGTGACGAGTACATGGAGTGGTCTGGTCGTTAGTTTCTGTCCAATGTTTTGGGAAGATATTTGCTACTTTAGTTCCAGGTTACGAGTTCGTTCTGTGTTTGCTGAAGAAGTCTTAGCGTCAGGTTGTTCATGGCGCCTGCTGATGTTGGTAGGAGTCTTGTTCGCTATGTCCTAAATCCTGCTTCTCAGCGGAGTTTCTGTGTTAAAAAGATAAGCATTGCCCATCCATGTCCGTTCATAGATGAACTTTTTCATGGAGTTGCTTAGTCGTGAGATCATTTCTTCTCATTGTATTTGAATTTCTACAATACGATGATGTATTATAAAAGCAGAATTTTTAGTTCTCATTGTGCTGAGACGTGCATACTTATTTTGAATAGCTGTCAGACATGTCTCCAGAAATCGTAGTCGCGGAAGTGCCTCAGTCAAATAGCTAAGCTTGGGTATTGTATGGGGAATTGATCTGTCGGCATATGGATTTGTTAGAATACTTGGTTATTCTGTGCAGTGAAAACAAGAAGTTCAGCTATGGATACTCCAGTTTGCGGGGAAAGAGGGCCTCTATGGAAGATTTCCTTGACACTCAAATATCAAAGGTTGACGATAAAATGGTTGGATTGTTTGGCGTTTTTGATGGTTAGTTGCTCTCCCCTTGACTAGTACGGATTTGAAAAATATGTTTGCCCACCAGTGATTGTTATGAGCTAGGCTTTTCTGTGTTAGTTGTTTCGTGCTCGCGGATTATTTAATTGTGTAATGCAATGTTGCAGGTCATGGTGGCTCCCGGGCAGCTGATTATGTAAAGCAAAATCTTTTCAAGAATTTGCTTGAGCATCCTCAATTTGTTACCGATACTAAACGTGCAATTGGTATGCAGTTCTCATTATCATGGGCTTTAACTCTCTCTGGGTTACACCTAGAGAACCAGTGACAGATTTATGAGTTCATGAGAGAACTATATCATGTAAATTTTTATCTGTAACTACGTGTCGGTTAGTTAATATGAATCGCGACGCCGGTATAATACCGTAGTTGCATGAATTACTTCATTCAAATTCCCTTTTGCAGTATCATCATGTAACTGTAGCCTTGTATTCGATGTTTCGGGGAGGTGGTCCAAATTTGATCGCTATCTGCATATCCTGCTTGTTCTGATTTTCTTAACTGTCCAGCCTAAAGTATGCTTTTTCTGAACCCTGGAAATGACTTGACAGTTGAGACGTACCAGCAGACAGATGAGGAGTACCTTAAAGCAGAGAACAATCAGCACAGGGATGCCGGGTCAACTGCCTCCACTGCTGTTCTGGTGGAAGACCGACTGTACGTCGCCAATGTCGGTGACTCCAGAGCTGTGGTTTGTATCGATGGGAAAGGTGATTCTCCATTCTTCTTGGATCTTATCTCACAGAGATGAACTCCATCATATTCAGGAATTCGTATTCCCTTGAATCTGATTATGTACTAGTTCCTTTTTGCTCACGAAGTAATCCCTTTTTCTGATGTTGAAATATTCCACTGTGGGAGGCTGCATTAGTGCGATTATAAATTTAAGATCTATTTTGGATTAGTCTATACAAATTTATTCTTTTGATTTTGAGAAATCTCTCGTTTCTGAATTTATGTTTGGGCGCTGGCATATGTTACAGCAACCGCTCTCTCAGATGATCATAAGCCAAATCGAACTGATGAACGCCGACGGATTGAGGATGCTGGAGGAGTTGTTATGTGGTCTGGTTAGTTTCTAACATCCTCTTGTACCAAGATCGCTAGTGTTGTCTTATTTTACAGCCATTTTTATGGTTCTTAAAGTATTATGTAGCCCTCTTCCGATGTTTCAGCTTTGCACAGAATTCTGTTTAGGTCAGCATCTTTGAATTAGAATTCTGAATTGATTATGTTTCCTGGAATTCTGTCTTCGGCTCTTTTTTGGAAAACAATGCCTCGCTCAAGAATCCCTTTTGCAGGCACTTGGCGTGTGGGTGGTGTTCTTGCTGTCTCTCGAGCATTTGGCGATCGGCTTCTGAAGAAATATGTTGTGGCTGATCCAGAGATTCAGGTACGACACACTTGCTGCTTTTCTACGACGTAAATTTACTTTTATTTTGGCTCGAATATTGAATTTCTGGAGTCGCTGTGTTGCTGATATATTTATTTCTTTGATTTTTTGCAGGATGTGTCCATCAATAAGGAGGTGGAGTTTCTCTTGCTTGCCAGTGATGGTCTTTGGGATGTTGTATCGAACCAGGTTTTCTTCAGAACCCTGTTTCTTTTGGCTTGCTTCAAGGTTTTGAAGTATGCTGTTTGCATGTAGAGCGAGCGTGATGGTCTGGGAAGGCCAAGGTGGTTTGGTGCATCATCTGAGTCTCAATTGAGACTTTCAAAATGCTCCCCTGATACTTCAAACCTATTTAGAGAATAAAACAAGTAAAACCTAATCTTTATATTAGTCTGGTGTGATCAAATTGAATTACTCTGCTACTTGGATTGGGTCAGTAAGCACTCGCTTTGTTGGTTTTGTATACAGGATGCTGTGACGATGGTGCAGAGTATTCAGGATGCTCAAGAGGCTGCAAAGAGGTTGACAGAAGAAGCCTACAAGAAAGGGAGCGCAGATAATATAACTTGCGTCGTAATCCGCTTTCATCATACCTAGGTTGATTATGGGCTCGTCAACGTGTCTATATAGCCGTCTGCATTGGGACGTCCCGAAGTCACCTTTCTCGCAATTATATATGAATGGGACTTCAAATTGCTGTAACCAAGGCGTCGTTTGGATGAAGGTGGTCCAATTAGCTCACGATGCTCAAGTTGGTTGTCAGTTGAAGGAAACTTCACGTGCTGTCATCATCGCAACACCCTTTAACTATAATGTTCAGCCTGTTCCTCATGATATTGCCATCAGGGACAATCAGGAGTACCCATTATCCTTGTCAATCCTTTTCTTCCCGGTTTTTTTACTTAGAATAGGTCAATTTTTTTAATTACGATTTTCCCCCCTCAGCTGTTATATTTCCTACGCAGCTTAGGTTTGTTATTCTTTTCTGTCTGTATGGAAAGAATTTTGTGGCTGTTTTAGGCTCTTATTATCTTTCTGATGCTTGGAGGATTAATGTGCATGTCTCAAGTAATGAAATCAGGGTTGATATTTGAAGCTGACACTGGGAAGAGCTTCAACGTGATGCATGTCATGCTTTAATGTTACAGGGAGCTGTTACTTCAAATCAATGCTAATTAAGAAAGCCTTGCTGCTTGATGTTCCTTTCCTTCGCTGCAGTGCCCTAAAGTTTTGCTTTCGGTTGCGACTCGAGTTTCTTCGCAAGTCTCTGATTCTAGGTAGTTCAAAGTCCTACGGTCATACATTTGAATGCTGTCAGTGATCTGGTCAAACCTGCCCATGATCAGCGGAGATACTTGTGATTGGCATGTGATGCAGTTGGTGTCTGGTACAACTGCATATTTGTGCAGAGCAGCGCCTGACAGTCATATGGGCCAGCTGATGCAGTAGTGTCCTCTTGTCTAACGTAGATTGCTCCTCCTGGTCTCCTGTCCGAGTGGTCCGGTCCTGGGCCTTGACTTTCCGTTATATGGCAGGTGAGGGGGCTTCTCTGAATCTTGGGTTACAGTACAGGGGAAGCGACAAACCTTGGGTTAATTTCTTCCACATGTGCAGCTTTCAGGCAGACAGATCAGTGAGGTAGGGAACACTTTCTGTCTTTCTGAGCTCAGTTTTCAGTTTTCGATGGAATCTTCGTCTTTATTCAAGTGCAATTCGATTTGGAGTAGAGGTTCCTAGTTTTTCCGCTTCTTACAGTCATTTTCAATTTGAATACCGGTATTATGCTTTTCGTATAGAACGGAGCGCAGGTTACAATTCATTCGTGCAAATTTTCCAGTGGGAGGGCTCCAGCTTATCCCTCTTCGGATTTGACTAAAATTTCTTATTTATGCTTATGTATGGAACATAAAATATCAGTTCTCGTAAACATAAACAAGTTTTTCCTGTGGAATATCTGTCACGAGTGTGAAGCCTATTGACCACGGCATGCCAACTTGCCAAGATTCAAGGTTTCAAGTCATCCACACTCGAGGATAAACTTTGAATTGCATGCTGCCACGAGGCATAATGGTCAAAGTCAAGATTCACTGGAAATACTGAAGCCAGAATTAGAAGAATCTCCTTAAAAGCGCTTTATGTGAACAACAAAACTGAACTTCAGTTCTAGTTGATGAACTGCCAGGAAAATTAATGTAACAGCTTGATAATGTTAGTTTTCAGAGTTTTTTTCGTAGGCACCAAGTGTCTAGCGCCACTAAACGTCACCTAAAATGGCCCTATTAATTGGGTATCTTTTAATCACATAAAGAAGAGCTCATTCTCTTCTTTTTGCACAAAACTTGAATTGATGCACTCGGAAATTAATATGATGTACTTGTTATCATAATTTTAAATGTCAAATGTGATGCTATGCAAGGCATTTGGTCAATGGAAGTCTATAGAAAGGTTTACACTTGATCACATTTGGTGATGGCACATGGTAGTGATTTCTCTTGGAATCCATAAGGTTCCCGATTTGACTCTTCATGTTGACATTGCTTACATGGGGGTTCTTTGTGCTAGTGCATGAGGGGTGATTGTTTACCCCTTCACTTGTTCTTGACAGGGATTAGGTCCATGATTTGCCATGGTTGTGTCAAATTTGTCCTAGCTACAATCCTCAAAAGCCATATGTTTAAATAAAAAATGTGAAACTTTCCATTTTTTTCTCCCAAACAATCATGTTCTTAGATTTCATCCATCTAGTAGAGGATGACTCATCGTCAAATTGTATCATCCCTCACAAATCACGTATTGATTTATGTCCTATGAAAATACTATTATTAGGTATTAGAAAACTATATGAAGACTAATATAGGTTGCCATGAAATGTTTTGTAATATATGCTTATTAGAAACAATTTAGGATCTTTTTTAATTAAAAAATATATGATAGATTTTGTAATTAATAGATGGTTCCTTATAATCACAATTATTAGGAAAAAATTAGAAACAATTAGGGTAGTATAATTTAGTATAATAAAAAAAATTAGTAGTAGGTTCAATTTATTGTGTATGAAATTTTATGTGACCTTGGTAATTTGGTGTTGCAAGCCTTATTTATAACATTTGGATTGTTGCTTCCATTAAAAAAACAAATTTGCACTTCACATCTCCCACATGCATGGGATGTCAAGGTATCAATGTTGACTTTTGTTGGCCTTCTTTCCTTATCAACTTCCTACCTCTTATGTATTTGGTCTTAGTTGTTGTGTATGTTTCAATTCTTTCTCTTTAACTTTGGGTTTAGGGGTGATGGGCTTTGCCAAGTAAAATGTTGTAAGATTACAATTTCAAATACCTTCTGCAACACATGGCATTTAGAGTCAAGATCTTCAGATTTTTCAAGGATGATGACATTATTAAATAGCCATTTGAGTTATGGGATGAAGAAAGGCAATGCAAAATATACACTAAATTCAAAAAATCCAACTTGATTGACAATGCAATCTCCATCATATACTCATCATCTTCACATCAAGGATTAAATAGAGTAAAAAAAGTGCAGGAATCTATTATTTACTTCTTGGAACTAGAGACTCTAATCATGTGGAGGACCAAGCCACAAAAGACAAAGAAATTGTAGTGGTATTACTAAGGTGAGTCTTAAGTTAACTTTGATGTAATCTTGGAGGTTCAAACTGAGTTCACTTCAATACTCCTTAACAAAGATGTCTTGTACAAATATTAGAACAAGTGCCAACAAGTTGAGGAAAGAATTGAAGCTCATTGCATTAGAAGACATACAAAGAAGTGTCAAATTCCATGACCAAAATGGCTTTGGTGTGACCCACTTATGGTATCAAGAGTGTGATTGGAAATTTGGTAACTCTATTGGAGACCACATATTCAAATTTTGCAGTCAACAACCTCTTCACAAACTTCCAAAAGGGTTGTATTATTTACAATCTCCATCCAAAAAGTTGGTATCTTTAGAAGGAAATTGCATTTGATAGAGATTCCTAATTTAAAGTTGTGAAGAACAAACTAGTAGTCATGGCCACTACAAATCTCCAAAACTTCATCACTAAAGGCATTGCAACTTTAGTTACATTCAATTCCAAATGTGTAGAAGACTCTCATCCTTTTGCATTGATGGAAGATCTTGTAGTAGTGGAGTTGAAGTGTTTCAAGTACAAAGTCTACTATGATCATTAATGTGATTTTTTGTTGTTGAGGTTCCCAAAAAAGAACTTAAATGCTGGTCACTAAAATCACATAGAAGGCACAAAATATATAAAACGTATTCAATGAGATGTTGCAAAGAAAAACAAAGCACCTACATACTATCTACAAAAAAAAAAGAAATGGTTGTCAATCCAAGAGTTATCATCAAGACTCATATTTTCTTTGCTTTTTCATTTATGCAACAAAAATAACATTTAGTGTAGAAACTCACAAGTATGTTAACTAACCAAGGTGAATTAATTTTACTTAAACACTAAAATAACCTCCATGGCTTAGAAAATACTTACTAGAAACCTTCATGTAGAATGAATGCTCAAAAATAGCAAAAATCCAAGAAATTGAAGGTCTCAATCAAATTAGTAAAATATCCAATCTAAAAACATTTATATAAATAATTCACCCTATACATGAGAACCATTGAATAGAAACCCTTGAAAAGCAATCCCAAGTGAATGTAGGCCACTTCCAAGACTACCATACTCCCAATAGATCATAGACGAGGAAGTCACGCAAATTGATTAGCTATGCCAAGGAAATGAGTAAATTTTGCATGTATGTAACTTTCAAAAAAAAATTATAAAATCAAATAAACATAGGTCAAAAAGAGGCATCTTCAACTTTAGAGCACTTGAAGAGCACAAAGGTGCAATCAAAGCATTGAGACTCCCCATCAAGCAAAAGATGTTGTTCAGTTTACTAGAAATGAGGTAACTATTGATGTACATTTTCATTCAAAAAGTGAAAAGTAAGAAAATGAGCTTATATTTATACAATTCTAAAGATCTTGAAAATAGAGACTTAATGTTTGACTTCATAAAATAGGAAATTTTAAAAAACAAAAAAACACACTCAAAGAATTCATTTTTTCTAACTTGAAATGCTCCTTCTCAACTATTCACATCTTCAGGAAAAAATTGTATTTTTTACACTTTTGCATAGTAGTAGTCCATTTTGAGCATATGTGGAAGGTGGGCACTTATTATTATTAGAAAATCTCTTCATGGTCTTGTGTAACTTTAGTAGCAGCCCCCATCTTCAAATTTTTACCTTCAAATTGCGTTTTCAGATCAAAAATAGTTCTAAGCATCTCCAAAATGGAAAAGATAGACATCCTATTGAGGGTTATTTAAGAATAATAAACTAGTTTTTTTAAATGGAAGAAAATTATTCAATGTCTACAACTTATATATACCTTCATTTCAAATTTTATACAAAAATGACATATGACACAAAAGTTATGAATAAAAAATCACCTATCCAAGGCCAAGGGAATAAAACAAGTGACAAGTGTTCCTTGCAATCAAGCTAATGCAAGGTTCCAATAGTTGCAAGGATCCAAATAGACAATTCTAACAATTAAAGATCAATTTCAAACCAAAACAAGTCATTGACCAACATTTCAAGAGCATTTGACATGTGAACAAGGGACAAGTGGAGTCTTCTCTTACCACCCCAACTCTTTTAGGCAAATCATGCAAGTCAAAATCATTGGAAAAACAAACTCTTCATTCCAAAATTTTAGAAATGTAATTTGGAACTTCTACCAATTTTGTAAATTCAAATGACTAGAAAAATAGAGTAGGCATTTTTGTAGGCTAATTTGGGCCTTTGAAGCTAGTGGAAAAATTGTTTTGTGATATGAAGCTTTTCTCAAAAGTTTAGGTTAGTCAACCCATACAAATTTTACTTTCTTTAGTTTTTGGTTAAAATAGTGTAGAAAAATCTTGGGATTAATGATAGTGAATGGAGCATTTGGAAATGTATAACTAGCTTCTCTTCTTTCTCCCCCAACTCCCCTACTTCTCATATTGTATCTTGTTCTTTTGGTCTATTTAATAGTTTTCACCAATTTAGCCAAGTTACTACTGTAGTATTTCTTCAATTTTGGCAAAAATTAATTGTTTTTAGAGAAATCATAATTTCAAAAAATTATAATGATACTTGCCAAAAATCTTGAAAATTTACAACATTAATTGCCAAAATCAATGTTATAGCTTAGAAATCTTGCCAAATCATCAAGACATAAACGACCAAGTTATTTTTAAAATAGAAAATACTCAATGTCAGTAAAGTACAATGTAAAGTCCAAAGATCATCAAGCATGTTTCCATAAACAAAAAAAAGACCAACAACCAGAAAGAAATTTGTTGATGGAAACTTTAAAGAATTTCTTCATTGAAACTAAGTGGAAATAGGAATTGGAGAGATTGTATATATAAAGAAATTTTTTCCCTCTCATGAACCCTCAAAGGATATGGGATCATTTCAAGATGAGAACTTGACCTCTCATTTTCAAAAAATAGTAATTGTATTCAAAGTAAAATTTTAGACCTCATTTTTGCATAGTAAAATAATAATTTTCAAAAAAACTTTGAATCAAGAAAAGTTGAAAAATAAATCTAATTTTCATTTACAAAAATCCGTTTGCGATTATGAGCCTCCAAAAAAAAAGTTATGGACAAAAGTCAAAGGGGATGTTTGAAATGTCAAAGAAAATGTTCTTTCCAACACCTCCTAGAAATTTGTCCATAACTTTTGATTGGAGGATTAAAATCTCAAAAAGATTCTTAGAGATGAAAGATAGTTCATTTTCCACATTAACTTAGTTCAATTTATTTTTTTAAATGTTGTTCTACTATGCCTAAATGAGGTTTGAAATTCTACATTGAACACATTTCTTATTTTCGACTTCACTATGAGTGGTTGAGCTCCTATTAATCCTAACTACTTACACATCCCACATGGATTGTTTTACTACTTACCACACAATTTGTATAAACATCTTGTTTTAGTGAACTATGAATGATGACGAATTGCTTTTTGTAGCTACATGTTGAATTTTAGTTAATTCAATATCTAGTATAATGAAAATTGCAGCAATTATTTTTTTCTTACCAAAATAAAAAAGTTGAATTATATTAAATATTTGGTAGAGGGTACTGAAATTGAAGAGCTACTATGGTATCAAAGTCAAATTTTTCAAGTGTTTTTTTTTGGTTGTTTTGTAGTTGCTTCGAGTGCGCTCTTTAAAAGATGTAGGAGCCCCTTCAAAAATTGCAAACTTTCCTTTATTTCTAATGTTTTATAGTTTTTATGTAATAATGTTTGTGTGCATGAGTCTTTTGCTCAAATTTTTGTGTCATTGCAATTTTTTTGTTATTTTGCACTAACTCTTTTTGTAAGAATCACCAATCCTTAAGAATTCCTCCTAGAGCATTGACATGCAAAATTATGGTCTTTATTGAAGTTCTTACATGTTTTATGTCATATATTGTAACTAGTAGTTTTGATTGTGATTTTCCCACTTTAAATGTTGTTCAAATCACCCCTCGTCATTTTTTGTTAGCTTTTTTTTGTTGAAACCTCTATATCGGTAAAACTTTGGCTTTGTTGGTAGTATTTTTAGATGTTGGTAAAGTCATGAATTCCTCTTTTTTTTTCTTCATTTATCTTTTAAATCTTTGTAACAACAAAGCTTTGGCTTTAGTATAACAAAATTAAAACAATCCTTTTATTTTTCTACCTACCTTCTATTTATCATATTATAGAAATCCAAGTATCCTTTCTCGGAAAATCCTCAAAATAATTCTAGCATAGTACCTAGTTGAACAAAAACAAAAATTAGTTTATTTGGTACCAAGCTAAGTCATGCAAAGAAAATCAAACATTTCAAAAGGTTGAGGGCTATAAAAAAAATCAAACATATGAGTGGAGCTAAAGATGAGTTTCAGTTGGAATATGATTTATGAAGCCTAAGTTTTGTTATCTAAGAAAAGTATATTTGCTAAGACAATGAGTGCATATGCAACTAGGAAATTGGATTTGATTTCTAATTAATCCTTAAAAAACACCACAATTGTATTCTGGCCAATCAATGACAAAGAATTCTTCTATATAGGAAAGTGCAACTATTCATCTTTGGAATTTTGTATGAAAAGAAGAGGTCTTGTAGAATAGTTTACTTTCCAATGAGAGTTTTTGGATTTTTAAACCAATGATTTATTCGATACCAAAAAAGATGATTTTCATAGTCACCAATCCATCTATTAAGGATTAAAGAAGGCTTGGCTTTTAAATAAAGGAAAAAACCAAATGAAAGGCATAGTTAATTGGATATATTAAAAGCCATGCCATTAGTATATGCTTAGTGAAAATTTATGATAGGTTAGTTGTCAAATCTGTTTGATTCTTAAATTCAATAAGTAAAAAAAGTTTAGAATTAAAGTCAATGTTGTTCTACTTCAAATATCCTAAGAAAGTAACAGAAAAGAAAATGAATGGAGTCATTAGAAGAAATTTTGGGGCTCAAAAAGCTTGTTTTGGACCTATTTTTGTGTAGGTGTTCCCTGTAGCAAAGGGAATGGTTTGCTATCCAAAAAAAAAAATTTTAAAAAAAATTTAAATCTTCAAATACAAAAAAAGGTGAATTAAAATTTTAAATTTTAAATTTTTTTGGGACAATGAGGTGGCAAGGTCTCGGCCATGTCAATAGTTCAATTCCCGTAGTTTCTAGTGCTGCACCAATCCTGTTCCTAGTTTAATAACCCGTAGGCTTTTTGAGCCCCTAAATTTTCTCTAATAAGAAACGCAATAGCCAAAAAGAAAATGAATGAAAAAATTATTTAGAAAAGAATCAAAGATTTTTTTTAAACAAGTTGAAATTTTTTTGAAAAGAAAATAGATTATATGTTGGATTTATAAATTTCATTGTAAAAATTGTTCATTAAAGCAATGAGTACAATAAATGACTCAAAGTGATAAAATGGAGTAGATACGTTGAAGAGCACTACACATTGGTGATAGATCAAAGGGAGAAAATTAATGTGGTGGCTATCACAAACAAGGTCAACACAAAAACTTGCTCGTTGTTTAGTTAATTCAAATTCAAACCACTTTTCAATTAAATGTTTAGGCATTAAAATTAGACACTCGAGGTAACTTGAATACAAACTCTAGATTTAGATAGATAATTCTTGGTTTTCTACAAGTTTTCAAAAACATGAAATACTTAGGAAACAACCCCAAATTAAAGAAGAGAGAGTAGGATGAAGTTTGGATGTTAAATAGACAAAGTTTTGAATGGAAAAGAAGGCTTAAATTGAAACTAGGAAGAATTTCAATCCCTAGATAGAATTAATTGTAAAACATCTAAAACCACTAAATTCAACCAAAAAGACAAAAAAAAGTCTATAAGAAAACCCATGAATGAAGCGTCAAGTGATTAGAAATCATTTGAAATTTTAGAAGTCTCTAATTGGAGTTAAGAAGGCCTAGTTAGCAAGTGCCCTTTTGGTTGGAATTGGCACATCTTTTATGAGTTTGAAATCAAAAGTCAAGTGTTAAAACTCTTTAATTCATTCACATATCATCTTGTATATGTTAAGGTAGAACCACCCATTATTGACCATTTAAGTGATTTGTTCATGTTCTAGAGTAGAAGGCAATGTAAATTTTCTAGCATGTAGAAAGATAGAAATCATCGGGATTGCCAAATTTTAATGATTTTATTTCTTTAATTCAAATTACTATGAATTTTAGAAGCCAGCAGTTGGTCCAAACCTATAGCTAGCCAATATGTAAAATCTCCTAATCCTAATCATTTAAGAACTTCTCTCTACTCACTACTTTGGAACATGTGTCATGACTTGATTAGTCTTAACTTTGAAAAGGAGAAAATACACATTTAAAGCTTTGGTTGCACATTTATTCCAACCTTGATTGGAAATAGTGCACCCTACACATTGGAAATGGGTCCCTG
Organism: Pseudoscleropodium purum; assembly: GCA_963969395.1. Taxonomy (NCBI): domain Eukaryota; kingdom Viridiplantae; phylum Streptophyta; class Bryopsida; order Hypnales; family Brachytheciaceae; genus Pseudoscleropodium; species Pseudoscleropodium purum. The sequence goes on from OZ017795.1 coordinate 39,051,969, forward strand.
GTCGATAGTGGGTGGTTCTACTATAGAAGGTTATGAATACTTTATCAAACAAGCATGAGGAATTTTCAACTATATATAACTTAGATAAAAATTGAAAAAACATATAGTTGAGATAAATAGGTTTTCAAATCCATCTCACACGTATGGAACAAGTAAAAAATGAAGTAAACAAAGTAGGATGAAATAATGATTATTAATTAGATAAAATTTTGATGAAAAGTGCAATTTAGTGTAAAACTTGGAAGAAACTCAATTTTTTGATATAATTATTAGAAATCCAAAAGGATCTAGTAGAAACTTTTGGATGAAGTCTTGGTGATCTAGATTCATCCAAAACTTCAAATTTGTGTACTCTATGCTAAGAATGTTCAATTGAGAGATCAATAGCTTTCACTAAAAGAAAAATATGTCTACCACTATTAGTTAAAGAACAATTAAGTATCCTATACAATAATATTACCACTGAAACCCTTGTTATTAGCATCAAATCTTATTTATACATCGTTGTAGTCACAAAAAAGTCACAAAACAATCAAAGAATAAAAAATAGTATTAGAAGAATATAACAAAGTTCAAATTCAAAATGAATGTGAGCTATTTACCATCCACTATTCATAACAATTGTTGATGTAGACAAGTCTACCCTCCATGGAATCCATTGTGTCAATCTACGATTAAAAAAAAACTAAATACAACTTGTAAGCGATTGCAATTTGAATAGAAAACAACTACAATTGTATAATTATGATTTTGGTTTTTCCAATTACCTTATATCAATTTTTCCATATTAATTGTTATTAAGAGTACCATTAGTATTAGAAAAAATATGAGCCTTGTAGAGGGTTGTTAAAGATTCTATTTTCGACACCCTGTAGTGCAATAATAGAAAATAAATAAATAATTAAAAATTAAAAATTAAAAATTAAATTATATATATATATATATATAATTTATTATTTTTAAATATGAAAACCTGATGTAGTGCCACATCAACAACTTTCATTAAAAAACAAAAAACAATGGGATTCCTCTTTAATTCCACCAAGGTAGTTGCAGGTAGCTCAAACTTGCGACCTTTCCAAGGCTTAAATTTTTTGTAATGGTTGGACATGTAAAACTTGTAAATTGTACTTTTTTGTAATAAATTCTAATAATAGAATTCTTAGATTTCTACAATTTCTAGATTTCTATAGTTTGAAATCTTAAAATATTTAAAATCTAAGAAATTTTAAAACCCATTAAATTTGTAATGTTTCATGAATAAATGAAATCTAATAAATATCTATATTTGAACTTTTGAAATCTAAAAAAGAAGATAGATTGAAAATTTTGAAATCTAAAAATCATTGAGATTATAATTTTAAAATCTACAAACCTATGAAATCTATGTGCTTGGTAGTAAATGCTACATAGGCAACCACATTAGATGAATATGTCAATGAAGTTCCAACTAGGCTATTAGATGAGAAACAATTCCATTGCCATTTGCAACTACAATTCTAAAAGTGACTTGTGCAAAACTACTACAAGTCTTCTAATTAGCACCAGTTGCAAATGTCCCATACAATTAAAATAACAGTTTTTCTTTGTAGTTGAAAAACCTTTATTTTCTTCTAGTGTTTTGGAAACTTGAACAACCTTTTCTATGAAATTGAAATTCAAGAACTAGGAACTACATGTTTGAATGCAAATCATATCAAGAATTATTGAATAGATACATACAATAACAACTGTATTCCCAAAATTTGAGATTTAGGATTTAATTCATAATCTTACAGGGATAGGTACAAAATTTCCAAAATTATAAACTAAAATGAATATCAATTACAAAGTTAGTGTCACTACAAATTCAATTTTTGTAAGAATTGATACAATATAATAATTTTTATTCTTATACTAGAATCAAAATAGTGTGATTTTGGTATATTAGTATCATGTGCACTAAAGTATATCAACTTGCAATAGGCAAACCACCCATAACAAACATCTAGGCAATGCCCCATTATAGTCTTGCATCAACCTATGATAGATTTTTTTCGATATATGGGACTTGGGTTATGTTAGGTTGAGTTTGTGGCTACAATCAATGTCTTCGATGATGGTGATGGAGTGCTTAGTGACTTCAATGGGAACTTTTACCTTTTTAGTGTAAATTCATCAAGAGAAGTGACTTTTGTAGGCTGTCATTCTGTGGCTAAGTCAAGAAGTATTCTAACTGCTTGAGGTGAATAATATGACCATTATGGATACATTTTTTTTGTTGGTTTGAGGGGTAGTCTATAAACTCTTTTGAGATAGCACAATTCGAAATTTTTTAACAAATTCATACTTTGTCAAAAAAATAAATAAACTTCAATTGCTCTCTCCATTTCTCACATTTTTCTTTAAATGAAAAAAAAATTATATATTTTTTTAACAATGCTACAAGGGCAAACCAGTCATCCTGCCTGTCATAGATTAGTTTACCTTAACATGACAAAGTTGCATTGTGGATTGTGGATTGTTTCAATTCTTGGAATGTGTGAGGAACACTTAACGGTCTGATTGTGCAGTTTGATATCCGTCAATTCAAGGTATTGGGCAAGTTATACATCGTAGTACGATGGATGCTCAATCGGGTATTGGCATCCTCACACATATACCCGGTAATGAATCGGGTATCAATCCATTGCGCCTATTGTAATTCCAGTCTTCACAACTGGAGTGGATTGCTAGGTTGTGAAGGTGAGTGGATTGCAGAACGTCTTCACTCTTCAGTGCAAGTTCGGAGCGATTCTCTGTTTTTCTTGTCGAGCCGTTTTCGCAGTAAATCGTCGTCGTCGAGCTGAGGCCCCGTGAACGTTTTTCTCTCTTCTCTTCCATTCCTCGAACCGTAATTCTGGTGTTTTTCGACCGAAGACGTTTGCAGCAAAAACGGACGATTTCTGGCGCCATGAAGATCGTCAACATGGTCGTGGGGCAGGCTTCCGGATTGACATGCCCTCGGGTTGTTCCCGGAAGCTGCTGCAATAGTAATTTGCATCAACAGCCTGTGTTGCTTTGGGCTGCTCCTTTGTTTCGCATGGATTCTTCAGTGAGGTTGGCGCGACCATCTTGCAACATAGGTATGTCTGCATTTTTCTGTTGCTGATTCTTTTTCTTTTTATAGGTTCCTGTGTGCAGATGCATGTGCTATCGTAAACATGCCATTCATCGCATACCGCAAGTTTTGAATGGCTGGGAAAATTCAAATTGTGTTAATTGAATTAAAAGTTTTGAAAAGCGAAACGGTTCAAGAGTCCTAAACCCTAAACCCTGAATCTTTCACAAGCAAGCAAAATTTTCAGGAATCGTGTATTTCTTGTGATTTGTGATGCATTTAGTGATCCAAATTTTATCTTCAGAACAAGTACTTCTCCTTCGCGGCACATCCTCCTCACTTAATTGTTATTGTGTAAAGAAGAAATCGACCATAGAATAAAGTTTCTTGCGATTCTACAACTGATGACGATGCACATAAAACTGCACGGCACTGACTTTCTTTCCAGATGAACGAAAATTTCATGCAGCTATTCTGCGCAGTTGGTGTACACCTGGTGCGTGGAGATGTCCAAATGTGCGATCAATGGCACCTCTACGCTATACCCAATGTTGCTACTTTTTCCAGAGCTCTTGTGTTCTGTTGTTTCGCATTGTCACTATTGTTATTGTTGTGTTTAGGTTTTGGCCTGTTAACTTCTGATTCTTGTGATCATATGAAATTGACAGGTCTGACTAGCAGCTTCTGTGTGCTGCCAGGTTCTCCTTCTATTAAATCTGGTAAAGAGTATTCAACAGCTTTAGGAAAGCTCTGGCAAAGGCGAATGTATAAAGGGAGGATTAGGTGTCACTTGGGAGGAACATCCTCATCGCAGGAAGATGAGATTGGACCCGATGCAAATGTGCAATCTACTCTGGGTGAAAATGACACGGTGAGGCAACTTCCACACTTTCAGTTGGGTTGGTGCTTCTAATGAGTGCGTGAAAGTAAGTACACCAAAAAGTGACAGTGTAAGCGCTTATAATGCAATATTTATTATTACTCTACTATTTGAAAAATTTAATGTGCAAATCAAAGAGGTTTATAATGCACCAAAGAATGTCATGTTCTATGAAATGCAAACTGTGTCACAATTTCATCTGTTATGTTCTCATCCAGACAGCAGGTACCTTTAGGAAAACTAAAAGCCAGTACTACCTTCTCTTCTGTAACGGGGTGTTGTTCGGTGTGTTGCAATTTTTGCAACGGTTTTCCTACTAGTTGGATAATATATGCAAAAGCTGCAAAGACATACAGTTTTTATTGGTAGGTGGCATAGAACCGACATGAGGATAAATGCTGAAAAGGCCTGTACTTTTACAAGATTTTTCTCCGTCTTTTGCTTTGACTGTGGTTGTGGTGTGTAGGTTCAGTTCGATTTGGATTTACCTCGAAGGTCGCTTCTTTTGGAATTTACTTGTAATGTTTGCCAAGCTCGTACGCAACGTCTGATAAATCCAGATGCATTGCGTCGGGGCACTGTGTACGTCCAGGTATGCTTATGGTATCACCACACTCATCCCTCAAGTGTCTTCTTGTGCAACTACTTTCAGAATAGTTGGTGGAGTCACATGACAAAGCGAGGTTTCTGTGAAACTGAAGTGCGAACTGTATTCTGTGCTAGTGTGGAGGTTGTCAAGCGTATCATCAATTGGTGGACAATTTGAACCTCGTTGAAGAATACGACTTCAAAAATGAAGTTGACCCATTGAGGGACGATCTGAGTGTTTGATTACAAGCCGTTGCTTCGAAGGTTAGGTTTAATACAGTTGGGATGGAGCAATTGCTTATGAAATTGTACTCTGCAATAGGTAGGGGGATGCGTTGGTTTCTCTTTTCAGCACTGAATCTGTATAGAATATTGTCAACTTCCAATGTTGCCATTTCACAAAGCTCTTTAAAAAGTTGCAATCCAAAATCCGGATTTGGGTGCAAAACTACAATAATTGTGAGATGCACTGGCTCATCTGGATTGGCTCATTCTCTGTTAAGAAATGAGGTACGGGTAATTGATCCACTTGGATCTCTAGGCTTGGTTGGTATACACCGAATTCAACATTGTGCTTGATAAATGTCATTCAAAATATAGTGATACTATTGAATCTTGATGTGCCTAAAAGTACTTTTTAAATTAAAATAAAACAGAAAATAGAAGTATCAAATTAGAAACGTTCACAAGCTTGAAGGTACAACATCAACGTACTTTTTTTGGGCAATCTATTGTAGAAAACCAACCTGGAAAAGGCCTTAGCGGTTATTTTTTTATTACATTTTGTCAAATTCATTGAAATGATGATGGAGGATTTGCCAATTTTCTTAAATTTCAGTAAATTATAATGACAAATAGAAAAATATAATTAAAAATAAGTAATTTGATGTCTTTATCTTATAGATGATTACCACATTAGCGACATGACTGGAGGGTAAAACATTTACCCTTGCCAATAGTTTTTGTGATTGCAAGTTGTACCATTTAGTTTTTTCCAACCCATGCCATTTTGTTTCTATTCAGTTTTGCTTTTTGTGTTTTCCAACCCATGCGATGTCAATCGTTGATCCTGGTAAATATTTTGGTCCGACATAAATACTTGTTTCACAATATGATCAGCGAAATTGGTCATTTTCAAACCATGAATCCTTGGTCATTGAGGAGTTAACATTGTGTACGCATTACGTGCAGCCAAGCCGATTTCCAGTGGATTCCAATGGCCAAAGGCTTTGCTCAACTCCGGCAAACTCGTACGAGCTGCAGGTGGCGTGAGAAGTCATGCCTCTCAAACTCCAAAAATCATCCGAGAGTGCAGTGGAATTAGAAATCATGCTTCTCCAACTCCTGGAAAGGTACAGGTTGGAATTAAGCGGAGTGGAAAATCATGGTTCTCCAACTCCTAAAAAGGAACAGGCATCTGCTAGTCTAGTTCCAGTTCACGAGTTCATGCTGTGTTTGATGAAGAAATCTTGGCGTCAGGTTGCTCATGGCGCCTGCTGATGTTCGTAGAAGTCTCTTGTTCGCTATTTCCTACATCCTGCTTCTCAGCGGAGTTTTTGTGTCAAAAAGGTACTAAGCATTGCCCATCCATGTCCGTTCATAGATGAATTTTTTTCATGGAGTTGCTTAGTTGTGAGATACTTTCTTCTCATTGTATTTGAATTTCTACAATACGATGATGTATTATAAAAGCAGAATTTTTAGTTCTCATTGTGCTGAGACGTGCATACTTAATTTGAATAGCTGTCAGACATGTCTCCAGAAATCTTAGTCGCGGAAGTGCCTCAGTCAAATAGCTAAGCTTGGGTATTGTATGGGGAATTGATCTGTCGGCATATGGATTTGTTAGAATACTTGGTTATTCTGTGCAGTGAAAACAAGAAGTTCAGCTATGGATACTCCAGTTTGCGGGGAAAGAGGGCCTCTATGGAAGATTTCCTTGACACTCAAATATCAAAGGTTGACGATAAAATGGTTGGATTGTTTGGCGTTTTTGATGATTAGTTGCTCTCCTGTTGACAAGAACGAATTTAAAATTTATGTTTGCCCACCAGCGACAGTTCTGAGCTAGGCTTTTCTCTGTTCGTTGTTTCCTGTTTGCGGATTGTTTAATTGTGTATTGCAATGTTGCAGGTCATGGTGGCTCAAATTGTTACCGGTACTAAATGTGCAATTGGTATGCAGTTCTCATTATCAATCTTGAGTTTTAACTCCCTCTGGGTTACACCTAGAGAACCAGTGAGAGATTTATAAGTTCATGAGAACTGTCTCATTTAAAATCTTATCTGTAACTATGTGTTGGAATTACACCTTAGTTAACAAGAATCGCGACGCCAGTAAAATACCGGAGTTTCATGAATTATTTCATTCAAATTCCCTTTTGCAGTCTCGTCATGTTACTGTAGCCTTGTACTCCATTTTTTGGGGAGGTTGTTTCCAATTTGATCGCCATGATCTGCATATCCTGCTTGTTCTGGTTTTCTTAACTGTCCAACCAAAAGGATGCTTTTTTTGAACCCTAGAAATGACTTGACAGTTGAGACGTACCAGCAGACAGATGAGGAGTACCTTAAAGCAGAGAACAATCAGCACAGGGATGCCGGGTCAACTGTCTGCCTGCACTGCTGTTCTGGTGGAAGACCGACTGTACGTCGCCAATGTCGGTGACTCCAGAGCTGTGGTTTGTATCGATGGGAAAGGTGATTCTCCATTTTTCTTGGATCTTATTTCACAGAGATGAACTCCATCATATTCAGGAATTGGTAGTCCCTTGAATCTGATTATGTACTAGTTCCTTTATGCTCACGAAGTAATCCCTCTTTTTATCGTTGAAGAATTATTTTGGATCGATACAAATTGGTTCTTTTGATTTCAGGCGTACCTAGAGAACAGTTAGGTAGGGAATACTCATTTTTCTGAGCTCAGGCGTCAGTTTTTGATGGAATCTTCATCTTTGTTCAAGTGCAGTTCGATTTGGAGCTGCACTTGAGTTTTCCGCATGTTATTGTCATTTTCAATTTTAATATTGTGCTTTTCGCATAGAAGGAGCGCAGCTAGGTTACATTTGCTTCACGAGTGCAGACTTTCCAGTAGGAGAGTTCCAGCTATTCCTCTTTGGATTTAACTAAAATTTGTTATTTATACTTGTGGAACACAAAATATCAGTTTTCACGAACATAAACAAGTTTCTCTTGTAGTCTTTCTGTGGAATTTCTGTCACGAACGTGTAGAATATTGACCATGCCATGCCAATTTGCCAAGGTCTTTCACTTTCAAGGTTAAACTTTGAATTGCATGCCGCACGAGGCAAATGGTCAAAGCCAAGAAATACTGAACCTTCTAGGAATGGAACAGCTTCATGAATAGGTGTTGTCACTCCTTCTCGCCATTCTTAATCTTCACAGAATAAGGACGTGGCACTTATGCGGAGGGCCCATTGCCTTGAGAAGCCGTGGAGAAGATTAACAAGCCGTGTCCGTGCATATATGTCACTGAGAGTCACACCATCTCATGGATCTCATCTTTTTTGGTTCGTTTTTCGACTCGTTCTTCTCCTACGAATTAATGGGTAGTGATTTTTTCTTTGAATACTCAGTAGTAGTAGAGAAGTTGAGCGCGACTTTCTTGGATAGTTTGACTTCTTTTCTTCCTTCGAAGTCGCCGGATATTTTTATGTCTGCCCGCGCCCTCGAGGCACGTACTGTTCTTCAGCTTCGTGTGCTCGCAGCTAGCTCATCGCCCCTTATATCGACTACAAGTGCGGTCATGGGTGTACGTGAAGTGGCCCTGAATGTGTTCTTGCTTTGCTCCACACAATTCCTAATGGAACAGTTCAGCGGAGCCGGCGTTCACGCACTGACGGGCTACTCCAACCCGGTGATCCGCGCCAACCATCCTGACCCCGGGATCATCGAGGCCAAAGACGCATACTACCTGTACTCAACCGCCGGCGCCTCCGGGACCATGCCGGTCCTCCGCTCGACCGATCTGATCAGCTGGGAATCCCTCGGCAACGGGATGCCGGAGATCGCTCCCTGGACTGCGGCCGGACGGCACTGGGCACCTGAGGTGATCGCCGTCGGTGGCCGGTACCACGCCTACTACACGGCTCGGCGAGCCGATGCCGACCAGCAAGCCATCGGGGTCGCGGTCGCCGACTTGCCCGCCGGGCCCTTCATCGACAACTCGACCACGCCGCTGCTGATGCAGCCCGACGAGGGCGGTTGCATCGATGCCTCACCCTTCCGGGACAGGGACGGACGACTGTGGCTGTTGTGGAAGAACGACGGCAACGCAGTCGGTCTGCCGTCCTACATCTACCTCCAGCAGCTCTCGGACGACGGCCTGAAACTCACGGGTTCTCCGCGCCGGATCATCGCTCGCGATCAGGCCTGGGAAACCTACACCATCGAAGGTCCTGCCGTCGTCGACAGAGACGGCACCTACTACCTCTTCTACTCAGCAGGCGAGTTCTGGAACGAGAGCTACGGGGTGGGCTATGCGGTGGCGACCTCGATCGAAGGCCCCTGGACCAAACCGGAGACCACACCGATCATGTCGTCCAACGACGTCGCGGCCGGGCCCGGGCACGGCATGCCGATCAAGGTCGGCGACGGCTGGTGGTACGTCTACCACGCCTGGGAGCCCAACGCCATCAACAAGGACCCCGGTCGACTCATCTGGCTATCACCACTCCGGTTCACCGAGGACGGTCCGCGGATCGACGGCCCCCGGGTGGACAATCCTGAACGCCCCGGACAGTAGAGCAGGACTCCACCCCCACAGCATCAGTACTGTCAAGCTCCCGCTTGGTAAGGTGAGCCTCTGGTGATTTGACATTGCGGTGCAGTGGCGATTTGTGATGAATCAACTCCAAGGAAGGACAAGAAGTACGTACTGTCAAGTACATTCAAGTGGATGAGGTTCAAAGTTTACACACATTTGGGTACAAAAAAACTTATTTTATGCACATGTACTTTGTATTACAGCGTCATTGAAATAACACCATAGGATGTTTCAATTGGAACATCGTTTGCCGAAAGCCTTTTAAAAGAGTATAAAAGAGAGGGGTGACTTTGTTTTCAACAACCTCAAAGAAGTTATTTTAGCTTAGCATGAGGTCCTTTATACTCAAATGAAAGAGAAGTTCACACATTATTGAAAATTATTGAACTGTCCGCATTCTCATCATCATGGGTTTGTATACTTAGCAAATGTCTCAGGTTGTATTCAAATTCTAACACATCCAAAGTCTAGTTTTTCTCCATGCAGTATGTTTTACTTACTCAAGCTAAGGAGCTAAGGAAGCTCTGACATCAATGCATGAGAGTTTTGCCGTCATGGGATGTTTTGATTGGTGAAGGAGAGGGAGATTAAGACTAATAATGCTTATTGCTTGCCTTGTGCAAATTTTCAACAGGGTAGGTATAAAGTAGAAATGGCATTGGTCTAGTAGTGAGTAAAATCTAAGAGAAACCTCTACTACTACCAATTGGTATTAATTTTTAAAAGTTTTTTACTATGTTTTCAGCATAAACGCTCCAAAACTACCATTTCTAGTACAAGTACCAAATTTAAGAAAAAACAAAACATTTTAGATGCATGTAACCATAGGTTCTTGATATCTTGTTGTAGATTGGTTTGAGAAAACGTAGAAAAAATTTCAAAAATTTTCATTGTGTAGATTGCAAGATATTAGCATTTGAATTGACAAAAGTCCTTTTTTTGACCTTGCAAAAATTTAGGCAACTGCACTTGACAAGGTCACATTTGTATGAAAAAATGTCCAAAATGGTGATGCTTCTTTGGATTCATTGTTCAAGGCAAGTTGGCTACATGTTTGAAAAAATTTAAATAATTCGGAATTGTACATCCTATAGGAAAAAAATAGTAAGGAGAAAAAAGTAGAAAATGATTCTAAATTATACTAAATTATTAAGAATTTAATGATGGAATTGAAAAATGCCAATTTCCATGGTTGAAATATTGTAATAAGAAATCTACATCCAATTTTATTTTATTTTTTTAAATATTGAAAATTGAATAAGTTAAATGAAGGTTCTCAAAGTTTATTATAGAGTAGGGAATTATAATTGCCTACAAACTAAAACTCCTTATAACTTTCATCTCATTAACTTTCATCCCAAGAATGATTCAAATCTTTCTATGTAAATTTAAATTTAGAAAACCAATTTCAAATTTATATTTCTTAAGAAAGTGATTTCTTAGAAATTTTTGGGTTGCTCAAAGATCAAGGAAAATTACCTTGAGGGAGAGGGAGGCCAAGCACCTAGGCCCGTAATCACAAGAGATAGTGACACAATATTGTGTATACTATTGAGTCTTGATGTATGAAGTAATGATTTTTATTTTGGCAATAATTTGTACGAAGGCAAAATCATTTTTAGTGAAGGAAAATTGCTCAATAAATTCCTCTATTATAAGCTAATCAAATCATTAATAGCAACAAAATTTTGAAGTAGTATTAATAGTTCTTTTGAATGATTGTACAAATATATAGATTAACAAATGAATTTTTATTCATATTTTGCATTTCTATTCTTATCTATAAATATAAGTACTTTCATTCTTTCATTAAAATTTAATTTTTGCAATATCCAAAATAAATAAAATAAGTTCAAAATCTCTTTAAATTCCCCAAGGATTTGCCAAAAAATTGAATTTGTTGGACTTGTCTTTACTTGTAAGGTATCTACTTATTAATTCTTCTTGATATTCATAATCTTGATTCAATCATTTGACATGACAAGGGAATAAGATCTCATGATGTGCTACCCTATGTAGAGATATATGTTAAGGCAAGGTCAATCTAATTTCATCTTACTCCATTCCAACCATTAGTGCCTAAAATTATTCCTTAAATTAAATAAATTGAATTAAAAACTTACTGAACTATGAACATTCATAAGTATGAAGATATAGCCATAAGCACATTTGTTTTGGGTGATCTATCACATAAAAGCAACCTTGAAAAGACCTTTGTAACAAAGGTATAGAAAATTTGGCCAAAGTTGTTATTTTTCTTACATTTTTGCCAAATCCATCTAAAGTGAAGGTTGGGGAATCACCAAATTTTTTTTAATATAACAAACTATAAAAACGCAAATAGAAAGACATATTTAAATTTTTTTTTAAATGCCATCTTTATCTTATAGGCAATGGTCTCATGAGCGAGCGCAAAAACACTTATTACTCTGAGCATTGATACCAAGTCCTGTGTATCGGGCATCTAAGTAACCGTTGTGAAGCAAAATCCGGCATTTGGTATATATACCCGTATACCCATATATCTGGTGAGAAGGGTTCCGGGTATTCGTTACCGGGTATTTGTTACCGGGTGTCGATTAACGAAGTGACCGTTGGAAGAGTTCTCGGCTGGTGCTTCACGCGACACCGCGCATTCTCACGTCGCAAGCTCTACATCTTGAGTGTGTCCCCAGATCGCTGTGACTGACTGGTTTTTCCGTGCAAGGTAGTAACGATTCTCCGTCTCACTTGCGATCTCGGGCGAGTTTTCCCCAGGAGAAGCCGTTTTCTTAGCGATCAGTAGTCCGCGAAGTTGTGAATCCGTTGCTGTACCGAGCGAGCCTGGAGGAGGAGAACAGTGGTATGCCCGCTTGAAAGGTTAGTCGAGTCTTCACCCTCTCCCACTACTTTTATCAGCTGTGCACAATGACGGGACCGCGATCTCTCTCACGTCACCGAAATGATATGAGTTGCGGATTATGAATTTTGAGATTTTGAAATGAGAGGTTGCTGAACTTGGAAATCGGGGATTTCTTATCTTTCTTTCCTGTTTTGAGTCGCTGGTGCTTTGGTTTTTGAGGTCAACAAAAGAATGGAATGGACACGTGTGGCCTTAAGTTAGTGAGTGTTCTAGCTATGTTGCTTTTGTTGTTTTTCGTTTTTGCTTTCGATTTTTTTAGATCGATCTCACAGACCGAAATCGGTCTATATTGCCGCAGAAGCTGGACGACGCATTCTCGGACGTGCTTCAAGAGCAGCGTTGCTATGCAGACGCTAAGCTTTGGCAGCCCCTCGACTATGGCGACTCCTGCGGGAGCCCCACGAGGTATCACGGCTACTCCTGAGGTAACTATCTCATTTGCAGATCACGGAGTGGAACCTGGTGGGCTATGGCTTAAATCCGTTTGAAATTAGACAGAACTGTTCCTTCAGCTAGTTTACTTATCGCAAGGGAAGAGACCAAGAAAATTTTTCGGAAATGTAGAAAGTTAGTGTTTTGCAATGAGGATGTGATATGTGCTAGGTTTGGTACTCTACTTGCTTGTTGGGGCTCGGCATTATAAGGAATTAATTTCTTATGTTTTGTATTATTTTGACATCTGGAATTGTAGCATTCTAAGATAATCTATTCTGATTTTTGAAAATTCCTTCAATTAGGATTATAGAGGATTGTACATCGGATATCTGGAATTACTTATGAAAATCGGACAGTTCTATTCGAGGAAGAGACGATACCAAATAGCCGCTTGTTCATCATGCAGCTTACAATTTCCTGAAGACAATTTACTATAAGACTTTTTGTAATTGTGGATCATTCTAAGTAGGCACTGATTAGTGGTAATGAGTTGACATTGTGGTTGGACGATGTGCCCCAGGGGGAAAGGTCAGAAGTTGCTAAGCCTGGCTCAGATAGGTTGATCAACATGACTCGGTTAACTGCAACCAAGCCTGACTTTCGCACAGTGAGTCCCACTTTCATATTACAACTTCAATGCTTTTCTAAACTAATCTCTGTATTTTACTTAAAATATGAACTGTGTAGATGTGGAGACAACACCTGAAGGGGCAAGAGGCCCCAATTGGGTCTCATGAATGTCATATTTGAACTTGTTTCTATTCAGTTTAGCTTTAGTTTTTTCCAACCCATGCGATCTTAATCGTTGATTCTGGTAATTTTTTGGTTCGATCGGAATATGTTTTTCACTATATGATCAGGCAGTGAAATTGGTCCTTTCGAAACCTTGAATCCTTAGTTATTGAGGAGTTAACTTGGTGTACGTATTATGTGCAGCCAAGCCGATTTCCAGTGGATTCCAATGGCCAAAGGCTTTGCTCAACTCCTAAACTCGTACGAGCTGCAGCTGGAGTGAGGAGTAATGCCTCTCAAACTCCAAAAACCATCCGAGAGTGCAGTGGAATGAGAAATCATGCTTCTCCAACTCCGAAGAAGAGACAGGTTGGAAGCGTAGTGGAAAATCATGATTCTCGAACTCCTAAAAAGGTACAGGTTGGAAGCGGAGTGGAAAATCATGATTCTCGAACTCCTAAAAAGGTACAGGTTGGAAGTGGATCAGAAAATCATGCTTCTCCGACTCGTAAGGAGGTACAGCATGGAAGTGGAGTGAAAAATGACGCTTCTCCGACTCCTGAGACGGCACAGGGTAGAGGGGGAGTGGAAAATCATGCCCCAAATTCACACGACGATTCTGTCGGAGCTCATGATCTGCCCCTCGACACTTTTACCGTATATGTCAACCCTTCTTTTGAGCCCCTTGAACCTTTGAAGAGTCCAAGCAAGGAGCAAAAGCAGGTTAGTTCCTCTTGTTTCATGTGGATTCATTTATTCCCAAGTGCCCAAATGGCCACTTAGGGATTAAATCTTTAGCAGCTTTTGATTCTACAGATGAAGAATTCATTTGGAAATAAGGAGATAAGCTTTGCTTTCAAGCGATTTTATAATCACCATGTCTGTGTTGTGTAGCCTTCTTGCATTCCAGTTGATTCAAATGGGCAAAAGCTATGCCCTACACCAAGAAGGACGCAATCCCCAGGGGGCTCCAAATTGCGCTTTCCGAAAGCCAACTCTTCCCAACGTCTTGAAACTATCCAGAGTCCACCAGTTCGCAAGGAGCAGGTCAGCTTCTTATTCTCTTTCAATGTTTTTTGAGGCATAAATCACAAGCTTCTCTGTAAAGATTGTATCTATATTTCTTACTCAAATGCAAACTTAAATTTTCCTTGTCACACAGGCCAAGTCTGTACTTACAGACTCCAACGGGCAATACACACTGGGAACTCCGAAACTGTCAAAGCAGTTCACTACACCCAGAGAGAGGTCAGCAGCTTTCGGCACCAGTGGCTCTGAGAATTTGACTCCAAGAGCCTTGTTCAATGATAACCATGCAGCTGTTACACCGCGGTCAATCAGCCGGGTTACTCACATGGCTGCTAAAGAGTCCAAACCATCAGAAGGAGTTGATGGAGCCAAATGCACTTCAGCAATCAAGAAAGAAGTTGGTTCCAAACTGAAGAAAAGGGGAAGAAATGAAGATGGCTCTGCAGTAGAAGACGAAAATGCAAGAGTTACGAGATCGAAGACCGAGGCTGAGAAAATTGCCCTCTTTCTGAGGTCTCCAGCTGCCAGGGTTAGGCCGGATGGAAGAAAAGAAGAGTATTGGCACGGGGTATCTGATGTGCTTCTGGAAAGGTACACAGAGACGAAGCTTTTGAGTGCTTCGAAATCTAAAGTTGAACATTGAGGATTGATTTGGGTGGTTTCTGTGTATATAAGTTCTCAAGGTTAGTTTGAAGGGACAGAAGATGGTGTGAGGATGGAGTAAATGCTCATCAAACTGCACTCTCTTCATAGATCAGGAGGAAATTTCTAGTTTCTTGTTTCACGTTAGACCAAGCGTAATGCTGGCAGGATCGAATGTTCCCTTGCAACGTTTTGTTGCATTCATTTAAGGAAACCTATTCTTGAAGCTGGAAGCCTTCATCTGACTCAGTCTTGGCCTCATTTCCTTTCTGATTGCAACTGCAATTCTTTCATCATTTATTTCTGATTGCAGCTGCCACCCTTTCAATTTTTGAGGAGTTTGGGGCGTGCTGCTGAGAACCTGTTTTTTTGCTTAGCCATCTCCATGTCTTCGTAACTCCAATGACACGTGGCCAAAGTTGGAAGTTACCACAACATTGAATGGAAATTCATACAGTAGGCTTTGGATTTAGAAACAGACTACTTGTCTTCACTTACAATACGGATAAATTTCTGAATACTACCCCTGAAGGACCAGCACATTATTTTTAAAAAGAAAAGGTATTTTCTAGTTTCCTAATTCATAAAAATTTCGAAATTCACGAACTACACCTTAGATTCAAATGCCATGAAACGAAGCCCGTGCACCTCATCTGACAGAGAGCTCTGCAATTGTCCTAAAAATGAAAGTGGGCAATCCACAATTCCATAACAAACAAAACTAAACAAAGAGCCTAACTTAAGGTAGGGATTTTGAAACAAACACAAAATGGTGAAAACTTTGAAAGCTACATTTGAATTCAATAAATTTGCATCCAACTTTTGACTACAGGTAGGGAACTATCTTCATTAAGGATTTAACCCCTAGGTGTTACCTTGGCCAAAATCTATCCATGCAAAGTAGCTTAATGATAGAATGTAGAATTTGTGTACCATATTTCTCTTCATATGCAACTACAAATGTAATTGTATTACTTTAGCTATTTTTTGAAAAATATTTGGGAGTATAGTAAGCATTCAATGGCAAAATGGCACTTGTAATGACCATAATCTTATTTTGTTTTTTATAGGATATAAATGGAAGCATGTCCCTAGTTAGGACTCCGCCTAAATCACTACAAAAGTGGTATAATTGTTGGATATGCCAAAACAAAATGTGTATTAATACAAATTGTGCTCTGCACAATATGAATAATCAAGAGCTTATCCAAAATCAAGCATTGTTCAACTAATCAAATACTAGGCCCAAGTCATTGTCATCCTATAGTTAGAGTGGGCATGGCACAAGCTTTACTTTATTTGTCTACAACCAAACACTTTGGTGAGGCTTTGACATGTCATTGTTGAGTATAATTTGAGTGTATTTTTGTAATATACTAGATGTATTACAATTATTTACAACTTCCCTTAGAATATCAATATGCTAATATATTCAAGAAAAAATTGCATACATGAATTTTCTTAGGTTTTTAATATGTGCAATTTTGTACACATTCAAGAAAAAATGTTTTATTGTGGAATTTTAACATTTATATCATATGAAAATAATTTTGAGAATTAGTTGCGGTGAAGTGATTGTATGATATTCCTTTCAAAAGTTAGTATAAATTTTGGTGGTAGTAGCTATTATGTTTCAATCTCAATTTAAACAAAGTGAGATTCCCAAATCACTCACATGGATGGCCCCTTTATACTCAAATGCAATATCCCTCATTGACAAGAAATCTAAAAGTTAAACATTTTTCCTTCAATATCATAATCAAAAAATATTTGCACAATTGTTTGTAGAATTGATTTTGATAGTGTATGAAAACAATTGACTTATTCATAACTTCCATTGTATATAAGTCAGGTTTGTTTTTTCCTATCTCCACATGATAGTTTTCAAACATAGATTAAAAAAAAAATCTTAGGTAAAAATTTAGGGGGAATACATTGTCAATTATGGCTAGAAATAGGACCAAAGAACAAGGTGCATCCATCCATCCACCACACATTCTTTCTAGGCAAGAGCAATAAAGGAATTATTTTTTCCTTGCCTTCGAAAGTTGGTATGTCATTAAAGTATGTACACCATCTTCTCCAATGGCAATCATTTACTAACAATCACCTAGAAAACACCCTATAACAAATTAGACCTTTTTCAAGCATTAAACATTTTATAAGTTAACATCATGAGAAATGTTGTTCTTACTGAATGAACAAATTGAGAACGTAGCTACAAATTGTCACTATTGAAAGTAATTTTGGTGAGATTAAATCCATGCAAGGCCATTTTAGCAACCAAGAAAATGTGTAGCTCCTTTTCCTCTTAGAACTACAAGGTGATATATAGATATAGCACTACAAGAGAAAAGGGTGTTTTAAGTGAGTTTTTAAGTATATTTCTAAATATAAGATTGTAAGTCATAACCTTTAAGGAAATTTTCAACAAAAATTTACTAGAAATACATGTATTTTTAGTAAAACATTGTTGAAAATCTCCTTAAAGATCATTACTTATAATCCTATATTTAAGACTACTTAAAAATTCACTTAAAACACCTCTTTTTCTTGTAGTGAAGCATTTTTTTCTTTATTAAAGTTTAGAATATTATAAACAAGGAATTTACAATACTATTCACTGAAATGTACTCAAGCAAATTTTTTTTTTTAAATTTGAGGTGAAACTTTTTTCTATCTTATAATCTTATTTGTGAAGTCATCCATCAAACATTCAAAGTCTATAACGTCTTTCAATCCACATTTATTATAATGGATGATGTTCATTGTTTTCACTATTGTTTGATTATGAACATAAAAGACCTATTGTCAATTGTAGGTGAGCTTATATAAGTTAGACCTTCAAAATTACAAAGTCATTCATATCACTTTCAAATGCTTTCAAAGCCAAGAAAAATATCTTTCTGATTTTTTATGTATTATTTTACTAAGTACAACAACCAAGAGAAATTTCAACCATAAGAAGCCTCTAGTGAAGTTTCACCCACAAAACAAGTGTCCCTTTAAGTTGTCTATACCTTAATGTACAAATTAATTTCATAATGCAAGAGGTAGAACAATGTAAAAATCACTTATACAAATTTGGGGAAATCTTGGATGAATGAAAATGTAATGAAAATCAGATGATAATCACGTCAATTAATTGAGATAGGAAGAAAGCAATATACACCACATTAAATTATATCACTCAAATTCTATGAACTTCTACATTAGTGCAACTTGCAATATTTGAATAATTCTGGAGTTATTTATTAATTATTCACGTAGGTGGTGGCATAATTCCCAAATTTATTTTCACATTCATCCATACAAAGAGCAACGAAGTTTTTTCATCCACGAAACGGATAAGTCAAGTTTTGGCGGTAGATGCCCCAAATTTGAATTCAAATTTGCACGTTCTCGTCTTCAGGAATTGGAACCCTAATTATCGGCATAACAGAATCTCCATTTCCAGTGCGTCTCCCACACTTTCACTTGCTGCATTTCAATAACCAAGAGCTTACGATCATTCTAGGGTTTGTAATTGTGAACATCGAAGGACAGACATCGGTGATCAAGTACTGGTAGGCCGATGATTCATGCATGGTGCCCATAAGTTGAACTTGTTCATTGATTTTGGTGATTCTAGAGTGCGAATTGAGTGAATTGGTTTGTTCCGATTGAAATGGAGTTCCAGCAGCAATAGAACTTCATATGAATTGTGTTCAATGGCTGGAATGGGAATCGAGCGAAGTCAGTTCGCTAGAATTCGAATTTAATGTCGTTAATTGTGGAAGGATCGATGTATACTAGCTTAGGGTTTTGCCAAAGCGTTCAATCCAGAGCCTCATGATCTTCCTTTCTAAACATTTCATAGTCCTCGCGAAGGACTCTTGGTAGTCTTTCACGTCCTTCATTCCCGCAGTGCTCGAAACTCTCTGAAGTGCTTCTAAGTTAATCTTGAATTCTTTGCTTATCAATCAGGTATCGACCTTTTACACCATGGCCCCCAAACCACGTGTAACTTGGGATGACGTAAGGACCAAAACACTTTCATCGATTCCCGGCAGTGAGCCTGTACTTCCAGGAGTGATGCCGCAATCTGAAGGTGTACGTGACGAGAAAAAGCCTGGCAATCCCCAACAAGAGTCAACGGAGAGAGCCTTTTACCAAATTCGTGTAATACCCCCTGAATCATCTTTCAAACGGGCACTGAAGGGTGTGGAGAAAGTCTTCCGGAAAATAAGCAACATCTCCACATGCACGAATTCAACTGAAGGGAAACCAACTGAAGAGGTGTGAAATGTTATCATAAGTGAATCACGGGTGTGTGATTTTATATATTGTGGTCAAGTATGAAATTACTGAATGAATGATTCTTTTGTAACTTAACAAAATGAGTGGACAATATTTTGATTAGAGTTTCCAAATTTGTGCAGCCACAACGAGGGAGGTCTAGAACGAGGTACACCACGAGAGGACAGCCCTTACCTCCTTTCGGCCGATAAGACATCAGAAAGTGATTCAAGTGGTCCTGTGTGTGTCTGAGTCCCAGCAAAATAGATCCCTCAGCTACATTTCCTTCATCAACTGTAAATGATCAACAGTTCATCGATCTAGTGGGGACGGTCAATCCGAGAGCCCACATGAGCAGTACATTACATTCAATTCTCATTTTTCGTCCATCACCTTCAGATGATAGTACGTGGATCTGGCACAGTGATTATTTGAACTTGAAAAACTGCTTCAATTCAGAGTACATTACATGAAATTTTCTTTGGTATCATGACTCCGCCAGTAACTTGATGTTTCCAAGGTGACTGGGCGAGGATGTCGGTCGTTGAAGAATTTTCACTAGAATCGAGTTTGTACTGGCTGTCAATTCTTTTGGACCATTGCTTTTGTTGTACCTGGATAGGCTTTGGCATATCGCTTTGACCAACACGCCTTCAGCAATAAATGCTTCTGAAATTTGTATATTGAATTTTTAATGCTGCACAAGTGCATTGCTTGTGGAAGTAGTTGATTGTGAAGTTTGCATGACCAAATACTAGTTGAATACTGTAATGCTAGTTGAAATACTGGATTAACGGTGCAATTCTATGTAAAAGTTTTCATATCTTTGTCCGATTATTGTGAGAGTTCCCAACACTAAATTTCCTTATTGGTTGGTCGCTTCCAACTTCCATCTACAAACTCAAGTAAGAAGGGATCGTCCAGATTCATGCCTGAAGAACAGACCTCCAACGGCATTGACCGTGATATATGATACCCAACATTGAGTGTCACGGAGAAGATCATGTAGTTACAGTACAAGTACACCCATCATCCCCTGTCAGGGAAAATTGTATGAGAGACAGAGAGAGACGCCGGACAAGGTTGAAGCCAAGAGCACGGTACGTGGGTTTTCTCCAGAACGGTGACCAGCGTACTCTGTACTGTGCTAAGCTTCAGTTACAGCTTTGATGGCCATCTCGTGTACTCTCGGGTACGCCTTTGGGCTTCAATTTTGCAGGTTCTGAGAGGTTAGCAAGTTAGCACCTCAGTCTGCTTGACCGTCTTTTCTTCACATTCAAGAGTTTGTGAGGCAGAAAGCGATGTAAGGTAAATCAGCTTATTACCACCCAGTTTTGCTACAATCTAGGTACCTTGGAAAAGCTCTTGCCAACTCACTTATTTTTTCAGAGATTGAAAAGTTTGTGAGAATTTGTTTGCAAGTCGAATCAAGACATTTCGACAAGAAATGAATTTTTTGTGATTTTTCAAAGTTTGTTAGGTCTAAATTGGTAAAGCATGATTGAAAAGATCCATGCTATACCTCACAGCATTGACATGTCCCCTCCCCCAAGTGCATTGTCATGATGCTAAAGGATTGCTAAGATTGTGATAATAGGTGGATGAATGATGCAAATAGGAGAGTCCAATAAATGTTGGAATTGCAAGATTGATGGTATTGGATTGTTCTATCTACAGTCTAGATTTTTTGACAAAATTAGCTTGCACCAAGATGTTGTACATGAATAGGTTTTGGATATTGCTTTGGCCAACACATCTACAAGAATGTGTGCTTCTTAAATTTGTATAGTGAACTTTTTAATGTTGCACAAGTGCATTGCTTGTAATAGTAACTGATTGTGAAGCCGGTTTGCATGACCAAATACTACTAGTTGATATTTACATTAACCCTTGAATGCCGACTGACTAGTCTTTGTGGAAATCATTTGTTTTGATATTGTGTGCATTTTTGGATTAAAAAAAATGAAAAAACACTCATTGGAATTCAAGCTATTGTAGAAGACCTTCCCTTTTTCTACAAAATTTGGAGGATGAATAGTTGCACTTCTATCCTACACATAAAGATTCTTTGTCATTCATTGACCAAAAAATGATCGCATCATCGTTTATGGGTTAATGCTACAATTCAAGAGAAGATACTTGTAAGGATTTTTCAGAATAAAATATGAAATTTAATTGGTACATATAGTAATGTGGATTTTGCAATACACGAAGCTTGCAATTGCAAGAGTTTATTAATTTTTGGAACTCTTCAAAATAAAATTTATATTGAAAGAGAGTAGACTTGTCAAATTGAAGATAGTCATGTGTTTTATGCGAACTTTGTCAGAATAATACAAAGATTTTAGCTGCACCCCTTTATGCCAAGTAGCTAAGTATGTATATATTGTAAACTGTACGGCTTCTAACTTCCTAAAGGCATTAAATGAGGTAGCAGGCAAGCAGTGCAGACCACATTAAACTGAATATATCACTCAAATTCTATGAACTTCTACATTAGTGCAACTTCCAATATTTGAAGAATTTCCGAGTTACTTATTAATTATTCACATAATTGGGGTGGCATAATTCCCAAATTTATTTTCGCATTCATCCATACAAAGAGCAACGAAGTTTTTTCATCCACGAAACGGATAAGTCAAGTTTTGGCGGTAGATGCCCCAAATTTGAATTCAAATTTGCACGTTCTCGTCTTCAGGAATTGGAACCCTAATTATCGGCATAACAGAATCTCCATTTCCAGTGCTTCTCCCACACTTTCACTTGCTGCATTTCAACAACCAAGAGCTTAAGATCATTCTAGGGTTTGTAATTGTGAACATCGGAGGACAGACATCGGTGATCAAGTACTGGTAGGCCGATGATTCATGCATGGTGCCCATAAGTTGAACTTGTTCATTGATTTTGGTGATTCTAGAGTGCGAATTGAGTGAGTTGGTTTGTTCCGAATGAAATGGAGTTCCAGCAGCAATAGAACTTCATATGAATTGTGTTCAATGGCTGGAATGGGAATCGAGCGAATTCAGTTCGCTAGAATTCGAATTTAATGTCGTTAATTGTGGAAGGATCGGTTCATACTAGCTTAGGATTTTGTTCAATCCAGGGCCTCACGATCTTCCCTCCTTAACATTTCATAGTCCTCGCGAAGGACTCTTGGTAGTCTTTCACGTCCTTCATTCCCGCAGTGCTCGAAATTATCTGAAATGCTTCTAAGTTAATCTTGAATTCATTGCTTATCAATCAGGTATCGACCTTTTGCACCATGGCCCCCAAACCACGTGTAACTTGGGATGACGTAAGGACCAAAGCACTTTTATCGATTCCCGGCAGTGAGCCTGTACTTCCAAGAGTGATGCCGCAATCTAAAGGTGTACGTGACGAGAAAAAGCCTGGCAATCCCCAACAAGAGTCAAGGAAGAAAACCCGGAAGAGAGCCAAGAGCCGAGTTCTTGTAATACCCCATGAATCAAATTTCAAACGGGCACTGAAGGGTGTGGAGAAAGTCTTCGGGAAAATAAGGAACATCTTGACATGCAGGAATCCACCTGAAGAGGTGTGAATTGTTATCATAAAAGCATCCCGGGTGTGAATTTATTTATTGTGGTCAAGTATGAAATTACTGAATGACTGATTCGTTTGTAACTTAACAAAATGAGTGGGCAATATTTTGATTAGAGTTTCCAAATTTGTGCAGCCACAACGAGGGAGGTCTAGAACGAGGTACAACACGAGAGGACAGCCCTTACCTCCTTCCGGTCGAAAAGACATCAGAAAGTGATTCAAGTGGTCCTGTGTGTGTCTGAGTCCCAGCAAAATGGATCCCTCAGCTACATTTCCTTCATCAACTATAAATGATCAACAGTCCACCGATCTAGTGAAGACTAGTGAAGATAGTCTAGTGAAGACTCTCAATCCGAGAGCCCACATGAGCAGTACATTACATTCAATTCTCATTTTTCGTCAAACACCTTCAGATGATAGTACGTGGATCTGGCGCAGCGATTATTTGAACATGAAAAACTGGTAGAATTCACAGTACAGTACATGAAATTTTCTTTGGTATCATGACTCCGCCAGTAACTTGATGTTTCCAAGGTGACTGGGCGAGGATGTCGGTCGTTGAAGAATTTTCACTAAAATCGAGTTTGTACTAGCTGTCAATTCTTTTGAACCATTGCTTTTGTTGTACCTGGATAGGCTTTGGCATATCGCTTTGACCAACACGCCTTCAGCAATAAATGCTTCTGAAATTTGTATATTGAATTTTTAATGCTGCACAAGTGCATTGCTTGTGGAAGTAACTGATTGTGAAGTTTGCATGACCAAATACTAGTTGAATACTGCCAGTGGAATGCTAGTTGAAATACTTGATTGCTATTAACGCTGCAATTCAATGTAAGTTTTCATATCTTTGTCCGATTATTGTGAGAGTTCCAACACTAAATTTCATTATTGGTTGGTCGCTTCCAACTTCCATCTACAAACTCAAGTAGGAAGGGATTGGATTCATGCCTGAAGAACAGACCTCCAACGGCATCGACCGTGATGTGTGATACCCAACTTTGAGTGTCACGGAGAAGATCAGGTGGTTAAGTACACACCTTTCATCCCCTGTCAGGGAAAATTGTATGAGAGACAGAGAGAGACGCCGGACAAGGTTGAAGCCAAGAGCACGGTACGTGGGTTTTCTCCAGAACGGTGACCAGCGTACTCTGTACTGTGCTAAGCTTCAGTTACAGCTTTGATGGCCATCTCGTGTACTCTCGGGTACGCCTTTGGGCTTCAATTTTGCAGGTTCTGAGAGGTTAGCAAGGCAGCACCTCAGTCTGCTTTACTCTTTCCTTCACATTCAAGAGTTTGTGAGGTTACATCTTGTCCCCTGTTTTTTGGGTGTATAGTGACAATGATAGTGGTCTCAATTTGTTGTGTTTTGAGTTTCACTAAGATTTAAATTTAGGATTTCAAAGTTTTAAATATTTTCAACCCCGCTCTTGTAATTTTCAAAAACCAACTTATTGAGAATCAATATGGGACAATTCATCCTGTATTTGTATCCAGTATTGTAGTTGTATCTAATATTGTATCCATATCTGGGATCCGTATTCAGTATTTAGTACATATTCGTATGCAATACTATATCCATGTCTAGTATTCATTTTGATGGCTCAGATGAAATCTCACGAGATCAACGACTTGTAAATTTTTTGAAAAAGGGAGGAGGGTCAACTAATACAAACCACGAGGTGGTACCTCTTTTTTTAGTAGATAGTGAGGCAAAAAGTGATGTAAGGTAAATCAACTTATTACCATCAAGATTTGCTATAATGTAAGTACCTTGAAAAAGCTATTTGTCAACTCACTTATTTTTTCAAAGATTGAAAAGTTTGCGAGTAGAATTAAGACATTTTGATTAAGTTTGTTAGGTCTAAATTGTGTCCCCTCCCCCAGTGCATTGTCATGATGCTAAAGGATTGCTAAGATTGTATAAATAGGTAGATGAATGATACAAATGGAAGGGTCCAGTAAATGTTGGAATTGCAAGATTGATGGCATTGAGTTGTTCTACCTTATGTTTGGATTTGTTGACTAATTGGCCTGCACCAAGATGTTGTATTTGGATAGGCTTTGGCATATTGCTTTGGCCAACACATCTAGAAGAACTAGTGCTTCTTAAATTTGCAAAGTGAATTTTTTAATGCTACAAAAATGCATTGCTTGTGAAAGTAAGTGATGGAGAAGCTGTTTTGCATGATCAAATACTAGTTGATATTTACTGGTCTCCATGGAAATCATCTGTTTTGATATTGTGTGCATTTTTGGATTAAAAAAATTAAACAAACATATTTGTTGGAAGTCAAGCTATTGTAAAAGACCTTTCCTTTTCCTACAAAATCTAGAAGATGAATAGTTGCACTTCTATCTTACACACAAAGATTCTTTGTCATTCATTGACCAAAGAATGACCACGTCATCATTTATAGCTTAATGCTACAATTCAAGAAAAAAATACTTGTAAGGATTTTTTAGTACAAAATATGAAATTTAATTGATACATATAGTAATGTGGATTTTGCAACACACAAAGCTTGCAATGGCAAGAGTTCACTAATTTTTGAAACTTTTGAAAATAAAATTTGCATTGAAAGAAAGTAGACTTGTCAAACTAAAGATAGTCATGTGTTTTATGCGAACTTTGTCAGAATAATACAAAGATTTTAGTTGAACCATTTAATGCCAAGTAGCTGAGTAGGTATGTACTGTAAACTGTATAGCTTCTAATATCCTAAAGGGGTTAAATGACGTAGCTGGAAAGCAGTGCAGACCACATTAAATCAAATATATCATTCAAATTCTATGAACTTCTACATTAGTGTACCTTGCAATATTTGAATAATTCCCGAGTTATTTATTAATTATTCACATAAGTGGGGGCATAATTCCCAAATTTATTTTCGCATTCATCCATACAAAGAGCAACGAAGTTTTTCCATCCACGAAACGGATAAGTCAAGTTTTGGCGGTAGATGCCCCAAATTTGAATTCAAATTTGCACGTTCTCGTCTTCAGGAATTGGAACCCTAATTATCGGCATAACAGAATCTCCATTTCCAGTGCTTCTCCCACACTTTCACTTGCTGCATTTCAACAACCAAGAGCTTACGATCATTCTAGGGTGTGTAATTGTGAACATCGGAGGACAGACATCGGTGATCAAGTACTGGTAGGCCGATGACTCATGCATGGTGCCCATTAGTTGAACTTGTTCATTGATTTTGGGGATTCTGGAGTGCGAATTGAGTGAATTGGTATGTTCCGATTGAAATGGAGTTTCAGCAGCAATAGAACTTCACATGAATTGTGTTCAATGGCTGGAATGGGAATCGAGCGAAGTCAGTTCGCTAGAATTCGAATTTAATGTCGTTAATTGTGGAAGGATCGATGCATGCTGGCTTAGTAGAGAGCGAAACGAGTGAATTGGTTTTTTCCGATTGAAATGGAGTTCCAGCAGCAATAGAACTTCATGAGAATTGTGTTCAATGGCTGGAATGGGAATCGAGCGAAGTGAGTGTGCTAGAATTCAAATTCAATGTCGTTTATTGTGGAAGGATCGCGATCGATGCATATATGCTAGCTTAGGATTTTTCCAACACCTTCAATCCAGGGCCTCATGGTCTTCCCTTCTTAACATTTCATAGTCCTTGCGAGGTACTCTTGGTAGCCTTTGACGTCCTTCATTCCCGCAGTGCTCGAAATTCTGTGAAGTGCTTCTAATTAAGTTAATTTTGAATTCTTTCCTTATCAATCAGGTATCGACCTTTTGCAACATGAAGGACTTGGAAACACTTGAATATTGGGATAACATGATGGCACGTGCATCGGCAGTCCGCAGAGAGCGCCTACTCCCAAGAGAGATGCCACAGTCTGACAGTGTACGTGTACTCCCAAGAGAGATGCCGCAATCTGACGGTGTACGTGACGAGGAAGAGCCTGGCAGTCCTCAACAAGAGTCAACGGAGAGAACCCGCTTAAAACCGTACCGAATTGATGAAAAGAAACCTGAACAATCTTTCAAACGTAGAGCAGTGAAGGGTGTGAAGAAAGTCTTCCGGAAAATAAGCAATATCTTCAGATCCACGACTCCAACTGAAGAGAAACCAACTGCAGAGAAACCAGCTGAAGAGGTGTGAAATGTTATCATAAGTGCATCACGGGTGTGTGAATTTACTTATTGTGGTCAAGTATGAAATTACTGAATGAATGATTCTTTTGTAACTTAACAAAATGAGTGTGCAATATTTTGATTAGAGTTTCCAAATTTGTGCAGCCACAACGAGGGAGGTCTAGAACGAGGAAACGCACGAGAATGCTATTGATACCCATCAGTGGACAGTTACCTCCTGTCGGCATGTTTTGATGACATCAGAAGGTGATTCATGTGGTCCTGAGTCCTGAGTGTGTGCCTGAGTCCCAGGAAAATGGATCCCTCAACTACATTTCCTTCATCAACTGTAAATGATCAACAGTCCATCGATCTAGTGGAGACTCTCAATCCGAGAGCCCGTGTGAGCAGTACATTCCATACAGTTCTCATTTTTCGTCCATCACCTTCAGATGATAGTACGTGGATCTGACGCAGCGATTATTTGAACTTGAAAAACTGCTTGAATTCAGAGTACATTACATGAAATTTTCTTTGGTATCGTGACTCCGCCAGTAACTTGATATTTCCAAGGTGACTGGGCGAGGTTGTCGATCGTTGAAGAATTTTCACTAAAATCGAGTTTGTACTAGCTGTCAATTCTTTTGAACCATTGCTTTTGTTGTACCTGGATAGGCTTTGGCATATCGCTTTGAACAACACGTCTACAGCAATAAGTGCTTCTGAAATTTGTATTCTGAATTTTTTAATGCTGCACAAGTGCATTGCTTGTGGAAGTAATTGATTGTGAAGTTTGCATGACCAAATACTTGTTGATGCTGTCCAGAATGCTATTAACACTGCAATTCAATGTAATAAGTTTTCATATCTTTATCCAAGTTTTCATATTTTTATAAGATTCTTTTGTATTGTTACAGTTGTGGTCCTCATACTGTTCGACCAACCTGACCTTCGTTTGCTCGTTTGCTGTAATCTTAAACTGCAAATTTTCGCAGACAATTCTGTGTGAACCAAAGCATTGGTCACGGGGAATTGAACCTCACTTATTAGCAAATCGAAAACAAAATTGGTTTCCCAACTTCTAACTCCTCTAATACTGAAATCTTACTAGTGTTATGGTACCTATAGTATTATGAATTCTATCATGGTGCAACTCACTCCAATTACCATTTTGTTGACAATCATTCAGTGTTTAGGTTGAATACTGATTTAGTGCGAAATGAACCGTCCTGATTCTAATTTAGCTTTTCTTGGTGGAAATTCAGCACGTTCATGTTGACATTGAGTGTGAGAGTTCCCAACACTAAATTTCATTATTGGTTGGTCGCTTCCAACTTCCATCTGCAAACTCAAGTAAGAAGGGATTGGATTCATGCCTGAAGAACAGACCTCCAACGGCATTGACCGTGATGTGTGATACCCAACTTTGAGTGTCACGGAGAAGATCAGGTGGTTAAGTACACCCTTCATCCCCTGTCAGGGAAAATTGTATGAGAGACAGAGAGACGCCGGACAAGGTTGAAGCCAAGAGTACGGTACGTGGGTTTTCTCCAGAACGGTGACCAGCGTACTCTGTACTGTGCTAAGCTTCAGTTACAGCTTTGATGGCCATCTCGTGTACTCTCGGGTACGCCTTTGGGCTTCAATTTTGCAGGTTCTGAGAGGTTAGCAAGTTAGCACCTCAGTCTGCTTGACCGTCTTTTCTTCACATTCAAGAGTTTGTGAGGCAGAAAGGTAGATCAGTTTATTACCACACAGATTTGCTATAATCTAGGTGCCTTGGAGAAGCTATTTGTCAACTCATGTATTTTTTCAAAGATTGAAAAAGTTTGAAAAGTTTGTGAGAATTTGTTTGCAAGTAGAATCAAGACATTCCGACAAGAAATGAATTTTCTGTGATGTTTTAAAGTTTGTTGGGACTAATTCTAAATTGGTAAAGTGTGGGGAGACATGTGCTAAACCTTAAAGCATTGACGTGTCTTCTCCTCCAAGTGCATTGTCATGATGTTGAAGGGTTTTGAAGATTGTGGTAATTTTTGGGTGACTAACACAAATGGAAGGGGGTAGTAGATGTCAAAATTGGGTGATTGATGGTATTGTGTTGTTCTAAGTAACTTATGTAAGGAGTTGTCAATGACTACTTGGCTTGCATTAAGGCATGCACATCCATTATGAATCCTCTCCCAATTGCATCCCTTATCTATGCAAGTCCAACAATTCAACTCAAAAATCTAAGATAGGTAAAGAAAGGGGATGCAATTAGGGGAAGGTCCATAAAAGATTGATATGTGTACCTTATATCATGTCAATTCTGTACAATTTAAAAGAGATTTTTTCTACTTAATTCTTTCCATATTGAGGAGATTATAAAATAATTGTTCTGACCTAAAATTGTCCCAATGAGCATTTGAACTTGGTTCCTACTTTTAAACTTTGTTTGTGTTTTAGTAGAGTCTTAATTGCACATAATTGTAGAAGAATTAGAATAGGATTCTAAATTCTCTTTCTGAGCATGCATTTTTATACATTGCTCATTAATCTATATGTTTAGGCCAAATTCTCTTGTGAAGTTCAAAGCATTTGGCAATTTACAAATAAGCCCATGATCATGCATACAAGAATGGTAGCTAATTTCTCTTGCAAAAGTGAAATAAAAAATAATTGAACAATCCCCCAAATAATAATCATGACCTTTAATTCTCTTTGTAAAACTAATCATTTGCACTACTTTTGGTTGTGGGTGAATGCACGGATGGGTGGCTCACTTTATGTGTCACACTACTATTTTTAAGAAGTACTTTTTATTCAAAGATGAATTAGATATAGTAAACTTATACCATTGAATGTAAAAATTTATGTGTATATATATATAACACTTTATAATGTTGAAGATTGTGCTTGATTTTTCTAAACTTCATCTCAAATTATAGGAATTAGGGACTTTTGAAATTGAAAATATAGACTTTGACAAACTAGGAATGTAATTTTCTTTGGAATTTTTCATGAAAAAAAAAGAACATGTACTATTGGAATTCCAACTTACCATATACTCAGTATTTTGTTTTAAGTTTAGAGGCTTAGAGTTCATTTCCTATTAAGTAAAATCATTTGTAGAAGTATAATTATGGATTTTTAAAAGGTTTGATTAGAGTGTTTTTTTTCAAAGTTCATGTAAGGGTCTAAAAAAGGTGTTCTTCTGTTCTTTTTCTTCTTAAAAACCATATAACAAGAAAATCTTTAGATGGGCTTGATATTGAAAATTCAATAGATGAACATCCATTAACTCATCCAATATATCAAAAACTTATTGATATATGAACTTATATAGTGTTGTCTGTAAGCCATCCAATTATGCATCTCCCCATGCATACTATGGACATGTGCATCCCATGTCCTATATCTTGTGTTTTTTTTTTTTCTATTATAATTTAGAAGGAATCAGATACAAATCAAAAGTTTAAAAAGATATAGAATAATGTTTATTGTTGTATCTATATCTATAACCACATATACCAATAGATTTGCATTTATGTATCTATCTTGATATAGTATTTTGACATGAATATTCGACAAGATATGAAATACATGATTGACAATTTTAGTTGCATCATCACAATATGTATCCCTTATCAAAGAATCATGGAAAATAGTTGTACTAAACACATGATTGTCAAGAATGATTGTTGAACAACGCCAACAAACAAGGTGCTTCTACCTATAATTGTGCATTCATCCAAGGAATGATGAAAATAAAAAGCACTTAAACTATTATGTGTCAATTTGTTGCAAAGCAAACTCAATTGTAAGTATAACTTTTGGAGAAAAATTTGAAAGAAACCATGAAAATGGGTTGATTCGTGACATTGTACACTTGATATATAGATAGATTATTGAGAGACACACTAAGCTAATTGATTATGCTAATTGAATTAACTTGAATCCCTAGATTCCCATTCATCCATCTCAAGGGCGACGAAAATCATCTATCCAAAGAACGAAGATAATGACAGTTTTGGCGGTCGATTCCCGAATTTGAATTCGAATTTCACGTTCTCGTCTTCATCGAATAAACCCTAATTAACGGGTAAACGTATTGTCCATTTCCAATGCTTCTCCCACACTTTCACCAGCTACAATTCAACAATCAGGAGATCGGGATCAATTGTGAACATCGCAGGACATTCTTCGGTGATCGAGTACTGGTAGCCAGGTTGATTCATCGTCCCAATGAGTTTAACTTGTTCATTGATTTTGGGTTTGCTAGAATAGGAATTTAGTGAATCGGTAGTTGTTAGGCTGCAAATTGAGTTTCGAGGCTACCCGAGCGCAAATTCTTGTTTACAAAGAATTTTTAGGGAATCTGAGTCGTTTTGGAAACACTTCGTTTGAGTCTCATGCATTGGAATCGTCGAGAATGAATTGAACGCTACAAATTGCATGTGAATTGCCTTTCAATCGCTAGAATGTAAAATTAGCGAAATTAGGTTGCTAGAGCGAGTGCGCATCGATTGAATTTCAAGGCGGCCAGTCCCAGTTAATTCTTGTTGAACAAGAACACAATCTAAGTCGTTTTTTTGGAATGCAAAGTTTATTCATACCGTGTCCTAAAACGTACTCGTTAACATGTGTTTGAATGAGCATTACAACTGAATACGAACTGTGTTTCAATCGCTGGAATGTGAATCGAGCGAAGTGAGTTTGCTAGAATGATTTATTTAGGATTATCCCAAATGATTGCGCTAGTTGTGGGAAGGGTGGACAGAAATTTGTCGCGGTCTTCGATCCACGGTCTCATGGTCCTCCGTCCTCAACATTTCAGATTCCACGCCAAGGATTCTTGGTTGTCCTTCACGGCCTCCATTCCCGCTGTGCTCGAATTTCTCTGAAGTGCTTTTTTTATTTGCTTACTTTATCACTCAGGTATCGACCGTTTACAACATGGACAACGACCCAGATTCAACTTGGAATGCTTCATTCTCAACAGGGATGCCGCAATCTGGCGGTGCACGAGGCTTGCCAGACCTGAATTTTTCACCAGAGGATCAGGGTGCCACCGAAGAGCCAAGCAATCCGCAGCATGGGCCAAGTAATCCGCAACATAGGTCAAGCAATCCTCAACCTGGTACAAGTAATCCGCAACCTGGGACAAGCAATCCTGAAGAAGGGCCAAACAGTCCAGAACAAGACCCACCGGATAAATCTTTTTTTCCAGATAGTGTTGTAAACCCTAAACCATTTTTCACAGGCAAAGTAGCCGAGGCATTACAGGGCATGCGGAGAATACTCGTGAAAATACGTAGACGTCCCAAACACAAGAAAGAGGTGCGATATGCTCTCAGAAGTATTGAAGTAATTGTCGAGTACTTTCCTTGTTAACTTAACAAAATGAATTGAATGGGCAATGTTTTGATAATAGTTTCCAAAATTTGTGCCGCCACAGGGAGAGACGCCTAAAAGGAAGTATGCCAAGAGGGGACAGTCAAAGTCCGAGGACAGCAGGAAACGAAAGGAGCGCTCACCAGGTGACGACGACATAGAAATATGATTCATGTGATCTAAGTGTGTGTCTGGATCGCAGTTTGATGAATTCCTTGATTACATTTCCTCCATCACCTGTACATGATTGTACCCTAGATCTTGTAAAAAAATTCAACCCGAGAGCCCACATGCGTAGTACATTATTCCAATTCTCATTCTTCCTCCATCCCCTTCAGATGGTAGTGGACCTGACCCAGAGATCATTGCAAAATGATAGCCTGCCTGAGGTCGAAGTACAAATTCATGAACTTTTGATAACGCGAATCAGCCAGACAGTTGAAGTTTGGTGACTTGCGAGGTTGTACCGTAGATTGAAGAATTTTGTTGAAACAGAGTAATAGATGTTAAGTCTTTGGACCAAAGCTTTTTTTGTACCTTCATCAAAAGGATTTGGCTAAACTGCCTACAGGAACAAGAGCTTTGTATATCTGAATACTGAAATTACTTGAGGCTGCACTGTTGTATAGTGGTGGTAATAGATTGTGAAATTTGCATGTATTTCTACAATGCCCTCAGTAAATATAGCTGCAAAGGCTGCAATTCAATGTAAGGTTCAGATGCTCATCTCATGGGTTTTAGATTCACTTTATGACGTGTTCCAGATGTGGTAGAATGAAAATCCATTCAAACCTGTTGTTGATTTCAATTGTGACGTCTGGCCATCATTTTGATTACCGTTTGCAACTGCTTGCAATCAATTTTGTGTGAACCAAATCATTGTGATCCTTTGGCCTGGGTAATCACTGAACGGACAGGCCCGTGACTAGAAGTTGAACTTCAAAATCCTTTCCTCTTCTGTATTTTTCAAATTTGTGACTATTTATGAATTTTAAAAATTATATTTATTTTTAGAGATGAAATTACATGTCTTAGGTAAGTGATTAAAAATTAAGAAATCATTATTATGATTTTTTTGAAGAAAAAGTGAAGGCATTTCATATCAAATACAAAATACTCTCAAAAAATTTGAATTATTTGCCAAAGATGTATATTAAAGTATCTTCACCCTTTTGTACCACCATCCATATATATGCAAACAACTAGAATAGAGTTCTTTACAATCACTCATTGACCCAAATACTTTTCAAATTCAACACTAGTTTTCAAAAGGAACCAATGAAAGTTGAAGAATGTTTTGAAGCAACCACTAATGAGAGTTAAAGCATTTTGTATTTCTCACTAAAGATGTACAATAAAGTATCTTCACCCTTATGCACCACCGTCTATATGCAAATAATTAAAATATAGTTATTTACAATCACTCATTGATCCAAATATAGCAAAGCATTTGCTCAAACTCAACACTAGTTTTCAAAAAAGGAATCACTGAAAGTTGAAGAATGTTTCGAAGCAACCAATGAGAGTGGAAGCATTTTGTACTTCAAGGATGTCCAATTAAGGGTACCAATAGTTTATTATTGATAATAGATGTTCCTATGACTTCAACTTTGAAAATTTGTAGTATAGTCACACAAACTCTAAAAATTCTCAAATCAATTGCATATACTTTTACTTTCATTTGCTATCATTGTGGCATGATATTTTTCCCAAATTATGTTCAAAATTGATTGATTGAAAAAAATTGTTTATTTTAGGTATAGATATCTTATAGTATTGTAGATCATGATGGTGTAAACCAAGATATCATGTAATTATGTAATTAAAACATCACAAGACCATGGTTATAGCCCAAAGTTCAAAATGAAATAAATTAGTCAATTGTATATCATTTTTGTAATTTTGAATTAGAATAGAAACAAATCTTGATCAACATTTAATACCCAAATCCCTTTTTTGAGATTTTGCACAATTTTTCCTATATCTCTAAGCAATTATATCATTTACCTCAATTTCATCATATGATCATAGAAAAAGGTTGCTATTTAAAAATTCAAGCTTCACTTTGGATGAATGAGAGATTATTTAGACAACACTTTGCCTTGAAGCAAATCATCCATCATCTACAATATGGACTTTAGAGTGATTGAGGATTCACTTCATTTGATTAGATGGGCTCAAATTTTATTTTTAAATTTTTGAATAAAATTTAGATCAAGATTATGTAGCTTGATGTTGTCAAGGTCCACTAGAAGGTGATCTATGAATTCAACATCTTCTTTAATGGAAAAATAAAAAAATACAGTTGTAAGGGAATTCCAATGACTATCCTTTGCAAATGTGTTCAAGCAACTCTTTAAAAAAGTTGGATGAAAAAATAAATTTTTCTCTACCCCAAGAGTGGAGAAAGTCCTCATTGCCAATCTTTCAAGAATAATCCTTGAAGAATAGACTTCCAAAGACATTGAGTATGATGTACGATATCCAACTTTGAATGTTGCCAAGAAGATCAATTTTCCAATTGACCCTTTAACATTGGATTTTTTTAGAATTTTGTACATTTTTGTTTATATCTTTGTATGATTGCATTATTTACGTCAAACTAGTCACAAAGAAAGGTTCTCCATCTTATAAAGATTTAAGTATTATTTTAGGTGATTTAATGAAATGGACTAATACTTGAACAAACTAAGGTAATCATCAAACTATTTGGCCGAAGTCACATTCTTCATCATCCAAAATATGGATGTTGGAGCACTTGAGAGATAAGGACACTCTCCATCTCCATTCAAGAAAAATTGAATGAAAAAGAGATGGTGGTTGCCAATGTTTGAAGCTTAGAACGTACCAACCTTTTAGAGGGGGGGGGGGGGGGCACCACACGGCCAAATTGCACCACTTCAAAATAAATCTCTACTTTTTCCCAAATAAAAGTAGTCTTTTTTTTTTGCCACACCAAGTTTTCCAATTCTATTCAAAATGTACATGAAGTTGCCCAAAATGGATGATAAAAAAGCACGAATATGATCCCAAAGTGTTTTGGGGTCCCAAAGAATGGATGAGTGTAGAAATAGAGTCAACTTCACCATTGATTTTACGCAATTGCCATCCCGGCACCATACTCTTTCTCAAAAAGTAAGAAAAAAACAAACAAGCCCGGGAATGTACTCGTACTAGGCTCATGCAAGGACTGCAATCAACACGCCTGCCTTGCCCTCACCTGTACTGCATTTTGTGACCTTCTCGTGCACTCCCGGAGGACCCCGGGGACCGGGGTACACTGTTGGCTTCAGCTTGGAATTTTACAGGGTCTGTGAGAGGGTAGCAACTTTAGTTAGCACCTTCAATTTTTCTTCACAAGAGTTTGCAAGGCTGAAAGTGATGGTATGGATGTCTGGTGTTGTTGATTGATTGATTGCCTTTTTTTTGTCATTTGTTGTACCGCATAACTTATCTGCCAATTTCATTTAATTCTGTGCAATTTTATAAGTTAGAGATGCTTCTCATATCATTCAATGTGGCCTCTGTGTGCAAATAATCAACTGTTCAATCCCGGTTTTAGCACATTGGAAGGTAACGAAGCTTATGTACAACTAAAATTGTCAAAATAAGCATTATGAATGGTAATGAAAATAATCATTAGCAATGGTAATGATGATAAGCATTAGTGATGGTGACCGGTATGATGTTAGTGTGTGAGCCTATGAGCGTTGAACCTAGTTGTGGGTATGTATCTACAGCCATTAAGTGTTTATAACATGTATACTTATAACATAGGTAGAATATAATAACATGAAAGAGTTTATTATGTAGGTATATATAACTTGAACACCTACAACCGTGAAAGGTGTTTATAATATAGACTCCTCAACTCATGGGCTCGTAGAATCTATACTCACATGCTAGCACTCCCTGTAGTGGCTGTATCTAATATCGAGTGAATAAGTATGTGAGCTTAGTTTCCATTATTAAATTGATTGTCTAAAGTTTTGTTAAATCTTGATGAAAGTCAAAAGTCAAATCTAAATTTTCTTGGAATGCATTTTTTGAACACCATATAATTAAACTATAAATTCTCAAAGTCGTGGAAATGGGTGTAGACAAGATCACCCCTCTAATTGTTAAAAACTCTTGTATTCATAGGAGTTACATTTTAGGCAAAAATCTAGATGGGAGTGTTTTGCAAACATGTCACAATTAGATGTACAATCACCTTATTGAAGACTTATTCAAATAAATGAGTTAGAAGTGGCTTTGTAGTAGGTAG
The DNA here is from genome assembly GCA_963969395.1 of Pseudoscleropodium purum. Lineage (NCBI taxonomy): Eukaryota > Viridiplantae > Streptophyta > Bryopsida > Hypnales > Brachytheciaceae > Pseudoscleropodium > Pseudoscleropodium purum. The sequence continues at coordinate 39,088,622 of OZ017795.1, forward strand.
TTCAAATGTAGAGCTTTGACTGTGGGAAATCTTATGGAGATTATTGTGGGAAGTAATACATTTTGAGGACACAACAAATGAGAGACATGTTTTTTACTTATTTTTTCTATAAAGGCGGATGTATTGATAACCATACACTTTAGCAATTTTGCATACTTTGATGGGAAATCAACATATGAAACTATTTCCAAGACATTGACAATTGACAATTTGAATTTTCAATTAAAAAGCAATAAATTTTTAAATATTTATAAATGTACTATGAATTTCTGAAACTACACTTCATGGTATATTCTAATTCATTTTTAGCATTTATATAAGCATCTAGAACATTTTGGATTAGTTGCATCTATATATTTGTAAGATTGTTTTAAATTGGTTTTAGAGACTTCCACCTTAAACTTTGGGTTTGAGTTTCCTAACAAAATCTAAATATTGATACTATGATCTTAGTTGATGAATGCAAAAAAAAAAAATCTTGGAAAAATTGATTGCCAAGATAGAAATCCAAAATAAAGAACTAGTTTCCAAGGTTCATCATCACTCTCTTCTCCCTAATAGATGCCAATTTTCAATCTAGGATATAATCTTTTTTTAAATCCAAACACATTTAAATCTAACTCTTTTTTCTCTAGACACAAAATTTTAAGGGTTTGAAAATTATCCATATTTTTTTTTAAAGGTTGATCTTCTTAAACATGTTCAAATAGTTTTTTCTCCTATTTATGAGTGTTCAATTCTTCATTGTCACTCTTGTGACGTATAACTAAGTGTTTGCATTCATATCGAGTAGTTAGAAAAAGTCTTAGAAAGAACACTTTATGTTGGTCTTAGAACCAAAGTTATTCTTCAATCTTCTTGTCTCTTTTTTTCTCATATCAATGAATTCATTTCAAACTCAAAATTTACACTATTGTAATACTTATAAGTGGCACCTAGATCAATCAATATTGCATATTGATATTGTTTGAAAAAATTGAGTGAAATAAATTATAAGATATTAAATGTAAAAAGTATTTTTTTTGGTACCTTATCATATTTTTCTTAAACATAATAAATTGACAAGTTACCAAAAAAATATTTTTCACATGATAAATTGAATTTTCTTAGCTTAAAAAAATTTCACTAAAATTCTTTGAGGTTTAAATCTTTATGGTGGAGAAATTGATTTGAATATCTAGAATTTTTCTTAATAAAAATCAAATAAATTTTCATTCTTTAAAATATTGATAAGTAGAAATACGTAGATATAAGACCAAAGGAAAAATTTAATTTTTAGTATTTTTTAAATGGAATGGAATCATGTCAATCCCACTATTAAGATGTTATAGCAAATATTCTATACTTTATGGTTCTTATTTTTATTGAAAAATATTAAATATAGAGTTAACCGTAAAGGTTCAAAGTCCTAGAATGGATATTTTAGGATTTTGAATGGGTTCCTATGATACCAAATTTTACTTTAGTTTTTTGAAGTTCTTGTAGAGGTTAGAGAATGTACTATCTTTGTTGGAATATAATTTTTATTTCATGAGGCACCTAGGAAAAAAATTTATGCCCTTATAAGCACAAAATGTTGGACTCCGAGCAATAGAAATCCCACACTAGAAACTCAAAAGAATAAAAATCTTATAGAATATATTTATGTATTACTAGAAATCTTGCGGTGCATGCAATTAGGAAATACTTTTGAAAAATAATTATAAGATCCATTTCTAAACTCAATTTTCACAATTTTTCTAAAAAAAAAAATTGATTACTTGTTATAAAAATTTGACTATTAATGTGCCTAAATGCTTTGGAATCTTCCCTCCAAAATCACCTCCAAACTACTAGGTCTAAAATGAAATCATAATTTTTTCTAAAATAGTTAAAAATCTAAATAAAAACTTGTTCATTACTATCATGTTAGTTTGGCCTCAAATTTTCAGAGACTTTGACCATATAAATTTTAAAATATCACTAATTAAAGTTCAATTTTTAAAAAACAACAACATATTCTTCCCACAAAAATACTTTTAGGGACCTATATCTCTAAATTTTTACAATTTGTTATTTTTGACCAAATGCAACGATGACTGATTGAAACATATGTGTCAATTTTTACAAGGATTGAAGCAATGGACGATTGTTTTAAGAGTCTTTTAACACGTTAGTGACCAATTGACTACTTTTTGGTTGAATTTTGGATTCTTTGTCTTTTACTACCCTCAATACATGGTATTTGAAGAAACTTAAAAGGTAACACAAATAGAGCTTTAACATGCACTCCAAATAAATCCAATTTCCGAGAATTTTGTGCAATAAGAAGGTAGCTGTACTTGTCCAAAGACAAGAGGGTTGACTTGAGTCATACCTTGTAAGTTACATATATATTCAACAACTCATGTGATTCTATTTGAAATTGACGCCTAAGAACGATGAAAAATTGCCCAACAATTCTATAAATTGTGGAGGCATGTTTCAAAAGTTATGGGCTATAATGTATTATGTTGCTTTAGCTGAAGGTTACTTCATTGCATTGCACTTTGAAGATCACTCACAATAAATTGCACCGTCAGATCATATTCACTTATTGCTTTTTTTTTACGGATAAAGCCTACAATATCAATTCGTACGATCTGATCTAGGATTACATCCTTAAAGTAGTGATGAAATTTCCCTTTTCCAAATTTGTATTCAAAAACTTTATTCACCCCCAAAATCAACCATGGTCACTAAAGGGTTAATCAAATGAGGTACATTGGGAAAAAATTTCACTTAAACCAACTTGTTCACTACATGCCCCGATTAATCAATCTTTTGTGTATCCATGGAATTTTTTACTTGAGATGGCCTTTGATTGGCTAGGAATCTCTCCCAAAACAATCTATGGTGAGAAAAATCATCTAAAGTAGAGATTTTGTTAAGACTAAAAGTTTTAGTCAACTGTAGAAAGATAATTTGATGAACTACATGATAAAATATGAATTTTCTGATTTTCTTGAAATCCAAGTAGCCCTTGAAGAATGAAGATGGCAATGATCATAAAATGGTTGACTAGGAATCTAGGGGTTAAGAGTGATCTATTATAATTCCATTTTAGAATTATTAATGTTTTAACTTTTTCTTCTAGATTATACTTACGTCTAATTAAATTTTTCCTTGAGAATGAAAACGATGAAAAATGATTTTTCAACTCAATTCCTTGTTGTAAAGATTTAATTCCTAAAAGACTAGATGTTCAAATTTCAAACAACTAATGAACACAAATACATCCAAAGCACACATACATGTATTTTTTCATCCATTGATTTTCTTAAGATTCTTTCAATTTAGTTCTTTAACATTTATATGGGATAGATTTTGAAGACTTTTCAATGCAAATATTCTAAAATTCAAAGGATAGGTTGAGTAGTTTTAACCTCAATAAATAAATTTTTCAATTCAAAAAATGACCTTACAAAAAGATTTTGAATAAAAAAATAAAAAGTAAAACTCTTCAAAATTCACTTTTATTAAGTTTTGAACTTAAAGGAAGTATTTTTGGTGAAAATCATAAATACTCAATTTATAATCAATTTTCGAAGGAATTTTCATTTTTCAGCTCCAAATTTTATTGAAAATATTGAGTTGTATATTGATTGATCTTACCATATAGATATGATCAAAGGATCATATTTTACAACTATTATTTGACAATCATCATTAAATTTTTATTCTAAGTTATATTTTATTATACATCTTTACAATTTTGAAAATTTAGATTCCCACTAGTTTGTAAGAGGTTAGACCTCAAAACTTTGTACTACCAAAAATGAAGTTTTAAAGGGGATTCAAAGTCTAAAAACCTAGTTATGTGAGATTGAAAAAACATCTTTTTCCTTTGAACACTAATATCTTGCAATCTACATGGTCAAAATGTATGACTTTTTCCATAGATTTTCATACATGTCTTATGTGCAATCTTACAATTGAATATGCAATTTTTTTTTCAATGTAACTCTTTGCACTAGAAAAGATAATTTTGAAGTGATTTTTTGTTGAGACATAGTCATGAACCTTTAGGGGTTAAAAATTCTATTCCATACATTATTTTGTTGAATAAAGATAATAATGATGCCTTGATTCATTGCCAACAAATAAGACTCTTTATAAATTTCACATCACTAATCTAAATGGAATGAATAAAATATTTTGATGTCAACATAAACATATTCTTAGAGAAAAAAATTGAAAATTTTGATTCAAGTTTTTGTATTTTTTTTGGATTACTTGGGCTTCAGGGCTTGAGCACTTTGTACTTAGAAGGGGAGAAAATTTCCCCCTAGTTACCATTGAAATAATAACTATCTTCCAAAAAAGCTACTATCTTATCTTACCTTTAAATTTTTTTTTGAAAAATCTATACATTGAAAATTAGGTTGTTTGTTTTGTTTTGTTTGAAATCTATTATTTTGTTTGCTTTGTTTGTTACAGCGTGATCTTTCAAACTGTGCATCTCCTAGTTGCATTCTTGGTATTGTAGAAAAGCTCTTTGCGAGAAGGGGATAATGGGCTTTGTTTTGTGGCGTTTGAACCTACAATAGATAGATATTGAATTTTGAAGTTTTTATGAATTAAAAAATTACTTTTATTTTATAATACAATGAAATTTGACATTATAGGAACCTTCTCAGAAAACTTATTATAGGATGTGAACAAATAGGGTTTAAAACATGTAGTCACACCTTCTCTGAAAATGAAATTTTTATGAAGAATTATAAGTTGAGAGGAAAAAAGAGGAGCCAATTAGGAGCCTAAAATCATGTAGAAGGCATGACATTGGTTCCTTTTTTGTTGTTTGGAGAATAAAAGTAGAGAATTGAAAAACAACATTTGACAAAGAATGGAGGATAAAAGCAGAGAATGCGTAGGCAAGTAGGAACACAAGATGAAGGCATTGAACTTGGGCATTGGTATAGAATAGCACCAGAAACACGGCAAGTAGGAATGCAAGGGAATACACTTATATGAATAAATCTTCTTCATGTCCATTATTCACCTCCAAAGGAGAATAATGAACGGGGTGAAGATTTCATAGAAGAAGTTAGAATCACTTGTTAATGGGAAGCCAATTTTAAACCACCATGTCCCCATTCTTAAGAATGGACGTGTAGTGAAGAAGGTGTGACTACCTCTAATATTTAGACTCTATAATGTGAAAAACACTTGTGACTTGTGCCACTGCAAAGTATACTCCTATTCAGGTAGCAACATTCATAACCATTAACTATAAAGTCTTCAATAATCTTTGAAAGTGAATAGATGTCATTACAAGGATGTAATACAACTGAACATTAAACCCTAATGTTGGTATTAGGTGCAATTGAAGTCACCATCACCTATAAAATCTTCAATAATCTTTGGAAGTGAGTAGATGTCATTTCAAGGATGTACTACATTTGAACATTAGACCTTAGTGTTGGTATTAGGTACAATTGAAGTCAACTCTTCGAAAATTCACAACTTATTCTCAAAATATCCAAATAATACATTCGAAAGTGCACAATAATTTTTTTTCCCTTGTTAAAAGGATCCTATAATTTTTTGGATGTCTATTAGAGTGATTGCAAGAAACACATGTCCTATTTTGCGTCACACGTTGCATGTGAAAGTGACCTCTTACCATAACTATTGCAAAAATGATTGAATAGACATGAAATTTGAGAGCAAGCTTCCTATATTAGTGACAAAGGTACTCAAATTATTTGAATTTTTTCTAAATTAGTTTAGTTGGTAAAAGAGATTTTTCATAATATGTCACACTTGCAATTTTGGGGTTTTTTAGTACTATTGAGTACCTTTTTCATGAAGAGTGCCATTAAAAAAATGGATAGTCTAGGTCTTTAAATAGAAATACATGCTCTTTTACAAAGCATGTTCCAAATGTGTTTGGGAATACTTCAAACAGTGCTGCAATTATCACAAATTTATGAACAATTGGAGAAGTTTTTTTAATGGCTCCTTTTGGTGCTAGAAAGTGCTCTAAGTTGTCAACAATGACTACTTTTTTATTTATTTATTAATTTTTCACTCACCTTTATTATTTCTCAAAAATGGAAATGTATAAACCTCATTTTTTGTTGAAAATAGAGGATTCTAGCTACCGGTAGTACTTGAAGGTTTACATTAGGACTCTTTAGTACTTGTAGAACGGCCCACAACATTTCATCTTCCGTACCTCTCATAGTACTCCAATGTAATCGTAGGACTCATAGTATTGATACCACAAAAACCAAAAACGCAACAAATAGGACAAGTATTTCTTGCAAGCACCCATTAATAATAGTCATGTTCTAAACCCTTAAAATGATGGATATGGGTGCTGCTACCTTCAAACTTGAATTCAATAGCAACCAGAATGACCGAGATCTAATGGCCAAATTGTAACTTCGATTTGAGATAAGTCAAGGTAAGTTATATCCTGGAGTTGACAGAGTCCTCCAAAGCTTTTCAAAGATTTGATGACTCAATAAAAACTCCAGGATATGAGAGCTTGATTTGAAGAAGCAAATCATCTGATCATCTGACACTTGGGACATCGATCTTTCAGCCTTTCATCCACATGAAGACGAGCTCTATGCCCGGTTGTCCTCACTTGCCAGACTTAGATGAAGATGTTATAAATCTGCAGTTTGCACACAAGTGTGATAATAAGACTTGGATTCCACGATCGCGAGAGTGTCTTCTCAGTCGGCTCCGCAAGACTTCAGAGAACGATCGATCTCCTGTGGAGCATCTCTCTAATGCACTGTAAAGTCGATCGCCAGGATTAGATTAGAAGGGCACAACAGAGGGAGATCGTAAGTGTGAAGCAGATGATGAACAGATCATGAACTATCCTGTGGCGTACAGAGTTGGCGGTTGAAGGACAGTTTTGCCTCCAAAGTTTTTCGAAATTCACTCATGAGTTTGCGCTATATCATGCCGTTCTCATGGAGAGCGTTGTGTTTGTTTCACGTTTTGTCAATCGGACTCTTCATTCCGTTTTGTAATTCTGCAACAACGTCCTGGCACGACAGGGATCTCATCACAACCAGGCCGGAACAGCAGTTCAAGGCTCCCAAAGTGCGGCATTGGAAGAGATCGCATCATCACAAGAGAGATGATGCCTGGGCGAACGATCATGTTGCGCCTCCTAGTCCTGCACCATCCCCTTCTCCTGAAACGTGCACTGTAAGCGACGTTGGGTGCATCTTCGATGTGATGACATTCGATGCCGTTGGTGATGGCATTACGGACGACACCAAGGTAGACACAAACAAAACTTCTCAATGTCTCACTGCTTAAGTCAACTGTCAATAGATTGTGTTGCAATTGTTTATAAAACATAGCATTGAATATACTTCTCAGGGATGCCTGAGGCATCATAGGTTTGAGAGGCTCAGAGCGTACCAATTCTAAAGTGGACCACGCATATTGGTTGAGCTTACAGAAGATGAGCTAGTAGTACGTAGAAGTCAGAGTCAAGACTTCCAACATGGGAATTATTGCGTGATGATGGTCTCACGGTTACAGATTTGATGTGGCAGGCATTCCAGGCGACATGGAAGGCAGCGTGCCTTTCCGAATCATCTGTGATGCTGGTGCCTGCGTACTACATTTTCGTTGTCGGTCAGATCACGTTCAAAGGACATTGCAAACATAACATCACATTCCAGGTTGACATTTTGATCTCGGGCGTTCTTCTGACGACTTGAGCATGAGAGAATGGTACCAGTGATCAGTTTTTTTGCTCGGGAGGTGACTCACACTTCGTGATTTTTCAGGTTGATGGAACCATTATCCCGCCCACCGATCTGTCTGTCTGGGCCAGACTCTCCAATAAAGGACAATGGATTGGGTTTTACAAACAAGTCCGCATGACGCTCCTCGGCTCCGGAAGCGTCAATGGACTGGGCGAAGTTTGGTGGAGACAACCATGCAAGGTACACCTCCATGAATGTTGTTGATGGTCTGAATAAGAAGGTTTACCAGAACGTAGGGTTGCGAATTTCGGACAAGGTTAATAAGCTTCACGAATTGTGTGCAGCTTGCGGCTCATGGCAGACAACGCTGTCCAAGTCCAACGGTTCGTTGACCCCCTGTTTTCTGCATGATTTGAGTCTCTTACAAGCCTCAACTGCTTTGAATTCCAGCACAAGCTGCAAGGATTATATCCCGTGATATTTCAAGCACATTGAAAGATGAGAGTTCTGCAGCCAGGCAAGTAATTGTGCCAGTGGTAGGGACTAATGAATTCAGTTGATGGAACGCCTTGAATCTGCAGGCTGTGAAATTCTATGGGTGCAACAATGTGGTGGTCCGCGACATCACGATCCAGGACAGCCCACAAATGCACCTGAAATTCGATAACTGTCAACAAGTCCAGATCCTGAACGTGTCCATCCTGTCCCCTGCCTGGAGTCCCAACACGGATGGCATTCACCTGCAGAACACGGGGTACGCCCTCCTTGAAAATCTCGTCATCGCAGCAGGTACCTCAACTGCTGCATTTCCACACTCCTACAGCGAGGAAGATGATGACGTTTCTTGGTCTTTGAATCCCGTGGCCCCAAATTCAAACACACAAGTTGATTGTCGAATCCGAGAGCACCGAACCTGGTGATCTGTAGAATGCATCAGGAAGTGATATACATGAGAGGGTTTAAAGTGGAGGAAATTGGCACAACTTGCGTCACTTGAAGCATTTTCACATGTGTAGGAGTGATTCTTGAAAGATCACTTGGGAGAGATCGCTTTGCGTACACGAGAGAAATTTGTTGAAATCAAATTCTTATCAGTACTTTAGAATTTCTCGAGAAATTTCAGAGTGGGAGGTTGAAAACAACCCTAGTTACATACCAATAACGTAGGCCGTAGACATTTACACCTCTTGCTTATAAGTCCAGCCAAAGTGTGCGCGTAAAGAGTCACTGTTGGCAACAGGGGTCAGTAACGGTTATAGTATCCTCACTTGTCTGGTGGCGCAGGAGATGATTGCATTTCGCTGCAAACGGGAACAACAGATGTGATCATTCGCAATGTGGTGTGCGGCCCTGGCCATGGAATCAGGTTCGCATTCCATTTTCCCCTAATTTTCTTTCCCTTCAGCGTATGCAAGTGAAGTCTACTGGAACTTGGACGAACCAGAGAAACCTTTAGTAGGCCTAATCCCGGGCCTTCACTGGATCCCATGCGATGCAGCATAGGAGGCTTGGGACAGGGTAACAGTCAAGCCTGCGTCTCCAACATCACGGTGCAGGATGTGCTCATTGAAGACACGCAGAATGGCGTCCGAATCAAAACATGGCAGGTACTTTGCATCTCCAAACCCTAATTCCCAGGGAAAGGTGTTTTGCATCAAATCTGAGTCCCAAACCCTAAATCCCCAAATGTTTATAAAAATACTCTCCGATTGCTGAAACGAACACTACTGACAACAACGTGATACGCAGGGAGGCACCGGGGTGGTCCAACACGTGACATTCGACACCGTTTCCATGATCAATGTCCGCAACCCGATCGTGATCAACCAGTTCTACTGCGACGCCGCGGACTGCCAGAACAACACATCCGCCGTGCTCGTCCGTGACGTCGCGTTCCGCAACATCCAAGGCACGTACGACCAGGTGCGGTCCCACGCGCCGATCTACTTCGCGTGCAGCGACACCGTCCCGTGCCGCGGCATCCAAGTCGACAACGTGGAGCTTCTGCCCAGCCAGCCCCCCAGTCTGGTGGTCCAGTCTCCGTCGTCCTTCTGCTGGAACTCGTATGGCGCGGCGGATCCGTTCTGCTTCCCCGCCGTCTGCCTCATCGACATTCCCTTCGCGGAGGAGGCGGAAGAGTACTACTGCTGATCACGCGGCTTTTTGACGCCTCGCAACCCTAAAAACACGTTCAGCGGGTGGGATCCAAATGTGTGTGTGGAGGGTGTGTGTGGGTGGGAAGGGATCGTAGCGGACTCAGAGGCAATCCTTAAACCCCAGAACCACATTGTTTTGACGGGATTCAAATGTGTGGGGACGATGATAGCGGATTCCCAAGGCAAATCCTAAACCCTAAATACCTTCAAATAGGTGATTACATTACATTACATTACTGCACCACTTTAGGTAGACTCCGTACCAGGATTTGATGATGGGTCGCTTTTACACTTCGGGGCAACCCATGGAAATGAGAAAATTCGAGCACTCTCGTTGGTTGGGAGCTCAAAATTGGTACTGTAAGCTTAATTCTTCGACCAAAACCCCACACCATTTGGCCGAAGGGTCTTCCGGCCGGGATTCTCTGCAAGAATGGAACAATATTGTCCATCCCAACAGTGAGATTGGAAAGGTTGGCACGCGGGAATGCCTGTCAACTTGGTAGTCTAAGGGTTTTTATTATGGGCGATCCAGCCTACAGGAGAATCACTTGCCTCGAGAATCAGGAGAATCAGTAGTAGCCTCTTGTGGCACTCCCACACAAGAGGCTCGTTGCACTACTGTAGACTCGACCCTCTGCGCTGAATCGCCCCAAATAAAAAAAGAATCCCTGTCGGACACGCTCCCAAACAGTGAACACAATAGTTCAACAATTGCATGCACTGTGTTCTTTGTCGTGAAGTTGGTTGCATGGATCCCGAACATCTCTTGAGTTGGATGAGCGGTATCATTGACTGGTGGGACTGTAGCGAGCACGCAATTATCGACGCTCCCATCCTCAGAGACTCACGTGAAGTTTGTGCTCCCATTCTCATAGGCCCTCATGAAGTTCGTGTTCCCATTCTCACAGACTCACATGAAGTTCATTACAGAAAAGCTGGACCCAGCAGTGGGTCGTTTGACTTTCTGGAATTGTGCACATCCAGGGAAATAGTTTTTTTATTTTTTACAAAAAGTTGTTTTTAGTCCTCAGTCTTGCGTGGCACACACTATGATCATGTGAATTAAATAAATCAAATTTTATTATTACTATTTTTTCAATTTTTTTCTTTTATATATATGCACATTTATATGCAGTCAAATGATTCACTATTGAATTCAGATTCTCTGCAACTTGAACAATAAACCTGGGTACACAACTCTTGTATTATATGCAAGGGTCATAATAGGCATTAAAAAGGTTTAGAGGATGGCTTTTGTAAAAAATTTATCAAATTAAAAAGACTAAAAAATTAGGTGAAGATTCAATTAAAAATAAAGTAAATGTAGAAAATGTTGATCCCCCCACCCCCGAGAAAACCTTAACTGCCAAAGGCTGCAACTTCAACGTGACTCTGGGTCCACATACACGTACACCACCGCTAACTTAGACGGAAAACCTTCGCAACAAGTTCAAAGATTCTTCGTCCGAATTCTGCAACACGTGCACCACAAACTCCCCGCCCAAAACAATGTACACTTCAACAATCATATTTCCCACTTTCGGGTAGCTCTTTACCGCCAACTTTCGACCCATTTTCCGTCCATTTTCGGTCCACTATATTGGTCATTATAAGCCCTTGCAAACCAGTCGCTGCACAACTAGCAAGACGTCGAGCACTCATATTCGGGTGGGTGATATATATATAGTCGGCAGTCAGAGTACGTACGTGCTAGCGTCTCGCAGGCTTCGACTGAGCAAGCTGAGTGCAGATGAGCACGATAATGAGCTGAAATTATCAAGCTGCCTGCAGATTGCGGCGAGAATGTACGTGGAGGCGCCTGGCAATTTGGAGTGACTTGCACCGCTTGTGTGTAGGGTTTGGGGTTCCTGTCCTGGTGAGGCGCACGCACTGAGCTACAGACTGCAGTAATTAAGTCGATTGGCAGGGATCGACATACGTCGGGTGCAACGAATGCCGGTTGAGTCTTTGTAGCTCCGGCCCGGCTCTTGTGCTCTATGAGGGTAAGCTGAAGTGTATTGCTCTTATTCTTAGTCAGATGCACTGTATTTAGCCAGGTCGGGAGCCACGTAGAGCTAACTACTGTAGCTAGGTACTTAAACCTGAGGCCAGATGGTGTCGATCCGTAGTGATTCTCGTTCTTGCACGGGCGGAGTCCACACTCGAAGTATGGTTTATTATCTCTGTAGTTCTCGATTCAATGTCCAGTAGGGTTTGATGTCCAGTAGACCCTTCAATGAACGCACTTTTAAGACTGTAACTGTGCCTGTTGCAGCAAAGTTTGTCCGCCCCAAGCGTGGCCTTGTAGAAAGAAGTTCGTCTGCATGATTTCGAGCCCACCAATTGCAAGTACTAGCTAGTTCAATAATTGGATCATTCAGCGATTGGGCAGCTTTTGAACTCCACTGCGTGCTGATTATATACTGCGTTTTTCATATTCAACCCATTTAATTTACACAGTAGATTTTGTAAAGATTGAGGTAAATGAATTGATCGGACTTGTCGAAGTACCAGCTCTGAATCTCCAGCTAGGCACTTCTCACTCATCTCTTACGAATTTAGATCTCTTGGGGTTCGAATTAAATTCTCGGGCCATTAGCTGCTTCATGTTCATCGGCTTCGTTAGATCGATTTCGGGGACAGATTGACTAGCTTTCTTGTAGTCGATCTTCAGGCGTCTCGTTTCGAAGTGAACCGACAGATTTTCAGAATTGGTACTTTCTGAAAAATCTGCTGCTAATCGTACGTTTTACTTCTTTATTCACACCACAATATTTACACTTTTCAGATGAGGGGGATGTAGAAGATGTGAGACGTATCTACAGTACATTATTCCAGTGGAGTCGAAGTGGGCAACTGAGCATGGTTTCAGTAGCTTACTGCTTAATTAATTCTCGATAGTAGTGGGCTGGGTCGAACATGTACTTGGTTTCGAGGTCGGGTGCATTACAGTGATCAATTAATCAATGCAACATAGCTCGAGAATTTGTGCAAGTTTGTTGCTGTGAATGTTCATGCGTGCTGATCGAAGACGAGAGATTATTCTTGCCTCCAATAATTGAAAGTTGAAAAATATTCTAGTCACCAAGGGTCTTACTTAGAGCTCATATGAAATCGTATGTGAAATTTATCGAATTCACGAAGCTAGAAGGTCACACCTTCGACCTTTCAGTTTTCGGTCTACTTTCTATACATCTGCCATGATGGTGATTCTGTATCAGCACTGTGCCTAGTATAGTAGAATTTGGTAGCTGTCCAGTTTGTTGTTGAAGACTGGAGGCAGTACTACCATTTCAGATAGAACCATGAAGGTTACCATAGAATCTCACTCCAAAGTTACCAGGCTCCCAATTCGAAGGTCATAACTATTCAATGCAATGCAAGTTCAGTTATCAACCTCTGTCATATTCTGAGTTCATGTTGAATAGAACAATCCGAACTCATTAGCAGTTTGTGTTAATATTGCAGGCTTGTGTGGAGTTGATAGCACGAGGCTTGAATTGAGGATTAATTCAAGTGCCGGCATTGCATAATGGGGGAGCAGAGGTGCCGGCATGATCAACCGAAAGACACCAACATAATCGGCAATATCACCAAGCTCCTGCCCGCGAACACCTTCCTCATGTTCCAGATGCTGGCGCCGCTGGCCACCAACGACGGCCACTGCGGCCTCCCCGAGATCATCATGACGAGCGCCATGCTCCTCATATTGGCCTCCACCTGCATGCTGGTGTGCTTCACGGACACCATCCAGTTCAAAGGCAAAGTGTACCACGGGCTCGTCACGCCAAAAGGCCTCTGGAACCCGAGCTTCAAAAACGACATCAGCTTCGCGGCCTTGCAACCGGAAGTGCTCAAGTCGGATCCCGGGGTGGCAACTCACAATACTAACGTAGGTGCTTTCTTAACTTTTCTAATCCATTTCTAATCCATGAGAAGGGAAGGTACTTTTTTCTTTTGTAGGTTATGAGATCATAGGTAGGAAAGAAGATATTGAGAAGAATCAAATGGTATAATTTTTGTATCAATTATAATAGTTTGGGGCACTCAAAAGTCATTTTAAGAACCTATAATAAGAGATTTTTCTTCAAATAGGGGGACGAATTAGACCCCCCAGATTTTTTTCGTAATTATAAAATTCACCACCTACGTGATCTTACTAGCTACTGTAATGAAGCATTCAATTAATTGGCATTTAGGTTACTTATGTGTAATGTGTTGCAATAGGTAAATTCATCAATTATCTTCACCAAGCTAAAATTGGAGAGTAATAGTATCATGGACACAGGCATGGACATTGCAAACTTTGATCATTTGTCATTCTTGCAAAACTAGCTATGCATCAAAAGTCGGTTTGAAACTTAATCATTAATAAGGAGTTGGTAGAAATATTTTTTACTAATAGAAAAGATCTTACTTTCAAGATTTTAATGTTTCTTTTGAAACATGAAGTGAAACACGTACTATTGAAATTGCACGTACTCCAATGGAGACACCCAGTACGAGCTCAATCACACGGATTTCTTGCACGGGGTGCTTTCGACAATGGCATTCGGGGCGTTGACGATGCTGACGAGTCCTGTGACCACGTGTTTTTATCCCAAAATTTCGGTCACGGTGGTGAAGACGCTACCGTTGCTGGTCGGGTTCGTGATTAGTGGGATCTTTGCATTCTCCCCACCCGCGAGGAATGGCATTGCGCATCCATTGTCGCCGAAGAATGACAAGGGCGACGATGATAATACGAATCCCAATGACTTGGGTGACTCTCTGAAGAAACACCCAGGGAAATTCTTTGGTTCTCCGGATCCTGAGAAAGGGAAATCAGAATTTTCAACTGAGCATCACCAGCTACTACACAAAGCTGCACCTGCTGTTGCCGAACTCAGCAAAGATGTAAGCTATAATTTTACATGATTCCATCAGAAAGTCACAAGCGGGGACAGCAATTTAGGAGAATACGTCGAAACGACATTAAAAATGCCATTGAAACACATGATAATGATACTAATGATTCGTTTCCATGCATTCAATAGGAATGTCGTAAAAACTGTGGCTTCCTAAGTGTGCACCCGCTCAGTTTTGTGTGTGTTTTTCGGGGAATTTAGTTCAATTTTCAGGTGGTTTTGATGGTTTCGTGGTGCCTTTTGCTGAGCAGATTCATATCCCTTTGACGTTGCAAGAAGCGTCGAAATCGGTGCCACATGACACGCTCGTAGCCAGGCTCGTGAACGCTGGGGCGCATCCCGCTTTGGCCATAGCAGCGGTGCAAGATGCCAAGGACGCCGCCTTGACTCAGATGCACCAGGAGCTCCAAGCCGCGACGTCCAAACCGCTAGCAGGTCTGCCCAGGCAATCGTCCATGGCGCTTACGCGGGCGAATTCGATGCTGCAATCGCGAGTGTCTTCTCTCTCCCTCCCGTCCGATCCCGACGCACTGTTCCATCAGGCCGAGCAAGTTTTGCAGCGACAAGTCTCGGGTGAGCCTCGCACCAGAGATCCATGGTTTATATGAAAATGACCAATTGGGCAGAATGCTAATGAGGCACCATACATGGCGGAATCTCTGATCAAGTTCTTTGCTGTGCGCCAATTGTTTAGGTTTATCTCCGAATGTGCATGCGGTGGAATCGGAAGCCGCGGCGATAGCACTCGCGACGGGACAAGGGCTAATGCAGGCGGGGTACCAGCTTCCTAGCTCTAGCCAATCGCCACAAGCTACCGCGCTGAATGCGTTCGCTCCTAACATCGGAAATCAGCTCAACCTGAACTCCGCCAATGAGCTCATAAAAGACGCAAACAGTCTCGTCCAGCAAGGAGGCAAACAGTCTCGTCAAGCAAGCAAGGAGTCCTTCTCGATCAGGCTCCTTTGCCGTCGTTCCATCAGCCGACAGGCGCGGATATAAACCCTAGTCCTAACCCTAATGAGCAACACGTCTCAGGGTTTCCGGTAGTCGACCCTTCGTGGATTGCTGAGTTTAAGCTCACGGAGGATCAGTTACAAAGCATTCGCGAAGAGCAGGACGAGCTCCATCAAAAGCTTGTCCTGGGCAAGGTGCTAGGACAATCTCCTGGGTATGCCCAGATTCTTAAAATCATGAAACAATCGTTTGGTAATACCCTGGTGGGTGTCCAAAACATGGCCGGAGGGTTCTTTCGGGCCCAGTTCTTCTCTGCGGATGCTGCTAAGGAGGCCGCAGCCTCCCGGTTGCTCACAGTTGGGGGCAAATCTCTGCAACTTTTCCCGTGGAGGCGGGATTTCTCTCCGGATTCTCCTCAGAACTTCCTTCACACTGGCTTCATCATTCGTGCTCAGCTTCCGGGTCTAGACCCTGTGCTGACTTCTGAGGCATGGCTTACTGTTTTAGCATCCTCCTTAGGTGAAGTTATAATGATTGAGCCTCGCTCGCAGGCAGAGAAACGCCAGGGTGGTCCTCTTATCACATTGCGTGTGATGGATGTCACCAAACTCAGAGGCACATTACGCATTCAATTGCCAGGAGATCCTTCTACTGCTCCACATCTTCTCCAGACGGTAAGTTACTCCGGCCTGCCGGATCAATGCAATCGCTGCCGAGATTTTGGCCACGCTGCTCCGCAGTGCCCTCTTGGCTTTCACAAACCTTCAAAAGGTAGCGATAAATCTCTTAAAAAATCCACTGCAGTGCCCCCCGAAGGTGCTCCTGCAGGTGGCGAAGATGATGGCTTTACGCCTGTGAAAACCAAAAAACGTAAGAACGCCAAATCGGCCGCTAACAAGGAGCAGTGGCAAGCTAAAGCTTCATTGGAGGCTGCTCAGGAGAAGGCTTCAGTCTTACCTAGCAGGCCCTCCCCGGAGAAACAGATGGCAGGCCCCCGGGAGAAGAGTGCGGCTGCTATCTCTCCTCAATCGTTGCTGGTTGCTGTAAATTCTCAGACTCCGCCAGGCCTCGTCACCTCCTCGAGAAACCAGATGGCAAGTCCCAGGGTGAAGCCAGCGGCTGCGATCTCTCATACAGCTTTACAGGCCACAGTGAATTCAGCGATACAGAAGAAGGCAGGCCCCAGGGAGAAGAGTGCGGCTGTCATCTCCTCCTCTCCATCTCAAGAAGTTGACAAACTACAGCAGAAGAAGGCAGGCCCCAGGGAGAAGCGTGCGGCTGTCATCTCCTCCTCTCCATCTCAAGAAGTTGACAAACTACAGCAGGGGCCGTTGCACAATAAATCATCCCATCCCTCTCCGTCAGGCTCTGCTGCTACGGGTCCCCGGGTGAAGAAAGGGATTGCCACCCCATTAGGCTCGGTGGGTCCTCGACAGGTGATGACGACTTCCTCGCCGGTTGCTGGACCTGGTTCCAGATCACAGATTCCAGATCACCAGTCCCCCGCGGCAAGATTTGCCCCCGCCTTAGAATGTGGTGCGGCTGATCACAGGGTGAAGTCGGTGACAGCTTCGCCGGAGGCAGAAGTCGGTCCATCTCCCATGCATGGTACTGTTCATCACCGGGAGCAAGTGGCGGGTGTACCTCCTCTCCTCACGCAGCAGTTGGATCAGGAACCCACACCGATGATCATAGATCTTCCCCTGGTAGCTGCCCAACCGCCAGTTCCTCCACTGATCGAAGCTGATTTCCTTCATGAATCTGGCGGCGACATGGAGATTGAAGTTCCTCGTGAGCCGAGAGTTGAGGCTGCTCATGCCCCGGCCAAGGCTGCTGCCCCAGCTAGGAGTCATACTATTTCCAGCCAGAAGGAGTACGTTATCTCCCACAAGAATCCTGGCTCCACAAGTCATGCATCACTACATTTTCAGGCACAAACCACTACAGTGGCAGACGAGTCCTGCAACGCTTCCCAGCGCATCCAGATAGTGCAAGGAATTTTGCAGTCATCTCCCACTTCGTTGGATGGAACAGGTGGCCGCTCCCAACACAGAATTTGCGAGCATACGGTGGAGGTCACCCGAGAATGTCAAGGATCCCACACTGTCGAAAGATGCATCGAAGTCCGGCGTGAGCTTAGTGAGGAAGCTACGTTGGACCCGGTGCATACTGTTCAAGTTGCGCCCATCCCACATTCCGAAGGTCAGTGGAGTCTCAAGAAGATCATGGCTGCCGATCCGCGGCCTCCCAGTGATCCGACTCTTCCGATCATTCAGGAGATCACTGAGGAGACTAATACTCCTCTACGGTTAGAAGGCCCATCTCCACAGTGGAAGGAAGCAGATTTTCCGCCTTTGGTTTCCCCTTCCCCAGTCACGACCAAGCCCAATCGGAAAGGAAGACTGAAAGACGCTTCCAGATCAGGGGATCGTTCCAAGACTAGTCGTTCCTCTACTCACCCTTCGGAGGAATGGTGGACCACCTGGTCCAACGAACTACTTGACCTCCACTTTCAAGTCTACCCGCATAGGACGGAAGACAAACCTGTGAAGTACATCTCCCTGTGGCCGATGATGTACCGGCCCAACATGGAGGAGTATGACTTCTTGGCATCACAGAAGGCCGATCGCTCATTAATGATCCCCGCCCCCCTAGCTCTAAGCTTCTCACAAACCGACACCTCGGTGGCGACCACCCTGCACACACTCCATGTTGCTCTGCAGCTGTACGTCAACGAGAACCTGCGCGATCCTTTCTCTCTTCAATGGGAGCAGGTATCCTGGTTCGGGTGATGGGACAGTATAGGAAATGAACAGGAACTTACGTTACTGTCAATCATTCGAGCCCCTGAGATGGCACGGCTGGCCCAAGCAGTCCCCTGGACTTGGGTGGATACCTCCTTTATCTCCACCCTACACCCTCGCGGAGGGAGGGCTAAAATTAATGCTCTGATTCAGGACTGGTCTGGTTTGTACACGGCTAAGGCGGAGGAAGTGGAGTGGCAGCCTGGGCTTCAGGTGTCTCCACGACAAGCTTCCAAACGCTCCAAAGTAGGCACAATTGGAAGTTCTGATTCGGCCTCAGTGGCCGCAGATCTTTCAGCCACCGACGAGATCAGCTCCTTTGCATGATGCAGTACAGCTTATCAGTCTCGACCCTAAATATTCGGGGAGCAGGGGTCGGCTCTCATGTCTCTTAAAAGCAGGTCCACGTCAGAAGGATGGTGGAGCGTTTTGCTTCACCCACTGACGTCCTTTTTATACAAGAACACTGGATGACAGCTGCCCGGTGCAGTAAAAGGTGTCACAGTCTCCCATTTGGAGCTGGAGGTTTTCGTGCTTGGAATCCCGCCATCCAGAAGTTGGGTACCAATGCACGATGGAGCGCGGGTACAACGATCTTGGTCGCTCGATCCTGGGCCTCCAAGATCCGGGAACACAAAATTATCCAGGAAGGCCGGGCTCAATTTCTCTCCCTCGAAGTTGACAGCGGCGCTACGATTACCCTCATCAACGTGTATGCTCCCTCGTCATCTTCTGCTCAAGTCTCGCTTTGGCAGAGCTTGGTCTCGGCGGACATTCCGGGGGACAGTTACATCTTAGGCGGAGACTTTAACATGGTGGAGCGGGATAGCGATCGCACCGGCTCTTCCCTTACTTGTACTGTTCCCAATCGACGGGAAAAAAGCGCGTGGGATTGTCTTCTGAACCACTATGGTCTGCAGGACTCCTGGGAGCTGGATTCTTTCCGGAAAACCTCTGAGCTTCAATATTCGTGGGATAACAACCGGCAGGGATCAGCTCATCGTATGGCTCGGCTTGACCAGCTGTACATCTCCCACTGCCTGGGACTGCAGGGAGGAAACCTGACACTACACCCTATCACCAGGCTCTCTGATCATGGTCCGGTTCAGCTATCACTGCTGGCCTCTCGCCACAAGACCTCCAGACCGCCGCAGTTTCATAGTCATACCTTAAATCAAACCGCGGCTAGGGATCAGATCTCGGCGGCGTGGTTGCAGTCCCCTCCCGATCAGGTTCGGACATCCATAACGGAGCGTCTCCTGTTGGCCCATCAGCGAGCTTCAGCTGCCGCGATCCAGATCCAAAGGAGGACGAAGAAGCTTTGGTACCAACAGAAACACAAGGCGTTGCGATCGTTGACCCAGGCGGAATTAAGCCTGCAACTGAACCCCGCGCATGCTGAAGCTGTTGTACACTTTAATAGTGCTCGCACGGCTCTTCATGACCTTACCTTAGCAACCCTGGAGAAACAGTTTCATTCGGTCTCTTCCAAATGGTTGCGAAAAGGTGATCGCTGCACTCACGAATTCTTCACGGTGTTCAAGGATGCACAGCAGAAGATCTCCATTCCTCAGCTTCAAGTCGATAATGCGATCATTACTGACCAAGCAGCTAAATTAACAGCCGTATCCACCTTCTATCAAGACCTGTACACAGCAGAGACGGATTCCCTTGCAATCCTCCAGGCGCAGCAGCAGGTCTTACGGAGCGTGCCACAGGACGTCACCTCTGCACAAAACTCAGAGCTTACCGGAGTGGTGTCCATGATGGAGTTACAGGAAGCCATTGCGAATCTTTCCTCTGGCCACGCTTCGGGCTCGGATGGTATCCCGACAGACCTTTATAAGCGGTGTCCGGAATCAGAGCCCTTACTTCTGGAGGCAGTCCGCGAGGTGCTGTGTAGTGGTACACTTCCCTCGCAGTTTAACCATGGTATCATTACCTTGCTCCCCAAAGGAGGAGATTCCTCCCTCATCCGGAATTACCGGCCTATTACTCTTTTAACTTCCTTTTATAAGTTAGTTGCGAAAGTGCTGGCGAGAAGACTTCAGCGCATCCTCCCAGCTCTCATCAGACCCAACCAAACGGGTTATGTACGAGGACGAAGCATCTTCGACAACATTTTTCTGGCGCAAGAATCCCTACATTACGCGGAGGAATCTGGACAGCAGCTGGCGCTTCTTCTTCTCGATTTTGAGAAAGCATTTGATCGCATTACGTGGCCATTTATGCGGGCAGTTTTGCAGAAAAAGAGGTTTCCACTCCGAATTTATTACAGGAGTCATGTCTCTCTACGTCTCCCCCACTTCATCAGTCTTGGTTAACGGGGAGTTAGGTCCGGTCTTTCAGCTAGATTGCTCGGTAAGGCAGGGATGCCCGCTGGCTCCTTTTCTGTTCATAGTCGTCTTTGACGCATTAGGTTTCATGCTGGATGACCCTTCCTATGGCATTCAGGGCTTTCGCCTCCCTAATGGGAAAACCGTTACAGACGCTTCCTTTGCTGATGACAGCTCCCTGTACTTGGCAGGATCTCTTCGGAATCTTAAACGCGTTAGACGTGTCTTAGATCTGTACTGCTTAGCCTCAGGGTCTCGTATTAATTGGCCTAAATCTCATATGATATGGGCTAGTAAATCTTCACGCACATTCAGTTGGGGTTTAGATTTAGGTCTCCATTGGGTTAATGAGGGTGAAGGAGTTCGTTATTTAGGTATGCTCCTGGGCTTCCATCTTCCCAATGACGCAGCCACAGTCCCTCTCCTTGACACCCTGAAGTCCAAACTGCGCACTTGGGCTTCTAAAACTGTCTCGCAGGCAGGTCGAGTGCTGATCTGTAATCACGTCCTTCTCGCCTCCTGTTGGTATATAGCTGCTTGCTGCGGGCTTTCTCCCAAAACCAGCGACAAAATCCGCTCTCTTCTTACCCAATTTCTCTGGACCAATACTGCAGTCGGAAGGTCCCCTGCTCGTGTCCGCTGGTCTACCTGTATTCTTCCTGAATCTGAGGGAGGTCTGGGTCTGGTCGATCCCTTTCTTCAATCTCAGGCGCTGCTGGCAAAGCAGGTGGTCCGCTGCCTCTCTTCAGGGGTCGAACCTTGGAAATCTCTCCTACGTTACCGCATTGATCACGCAAAGCCTTTGGCTGATTCAAAATGGCATCGTTCGCCGGCTTGGCTCTTATTCAGTCGGGGGCTGAAAGCGGAAAATCACTCTCCTTTAGTGAGGACATGCATCAAAGCATTCATTTCTGTACGCCCGTACTTGCTTCAGTCGGAGCCTCATCTCCTTACAGAAATTTTGAGACAACCCCTTTTTGGGAACCCACTGATCCTTGAAGGGCCAGCTACCCCCTTGGGCCAGGGACCTAATCTCGGCCTCCATCTATGGGCTCGAGCAGGCATTACTCAGGTTCAGCATCTTTGGAACACGGAACGAGACGACTGGCTCTCAGGCGGCGAAATTCAAAGGCTTCTCCCCCACGGTGGCGCAGTCACTGATCTGCGGCGGAGATGTCGGTTAAAGATTCTCAGTCATATCCCATGGGATCCCCGTGCCTTTCCGCTTCATGAATCGTATGCATGGCTCTCAGCTCGTCGTAGTTCGTCCATTTTTTATGTCAATTTTCTTACGTCCGAGGTCATCAGTTTTTCTTCTTCCTTCGGATCTGAACAGCTCATCCGAGATTTCCCCTCTCTCCCTCTCCCCCCTTCTCATCTCTCTCCCATCAGAGTCATCATCTGGTCTGCTAATACACGATCTTTCACTGAATGCAACCCTGCTCTTCCTCCCAAAGCTCCTGACTCGCTTTGGCACTTTAGACAGATGAGGCTCATTGATCTTCCTTGGGATCCCGGTGAATGGCGCTGGAAACGCCTCGGACCCCACCCTGAAGTTCCCTTCTTTTCTTATTCTGTTAAACGAGGTTACATTGCAGGACTAGCTGGTCGTAGCCGTACGTCCATTGGATCTCAGAGCCTCCGGAATTTGACTTTCTCTCCCTCTCATTGTTCCTTTATTTTCAAATTTCTTTGGCATCCCACCCGCCCTCGGAAACAAGCTATGTTTCTTTGGCAGTTAATTAACCATGGTATTGTTACAGGTGCTTGGCTTGCCAAACGTATCCCCTCGGCTAATTTTGGCTGCCCCTTGTGTGGCCATCACCTCGAAACTTCGATCCATTTGTTTTGGGAATGCAGGTTCGCGAAACGAATGTGGAGTCGATTCAACTTCTTAAGCAGTCCTCATCTTGTTCCAAGACTTCGCTCCTTCTCGGATGCGGTTCTGGGTAGGATTAGTACTTCTGATTCTCCTCAGCTTAGTCAATACTCCTATGCTTTTCAACCCTGGGATTTTCTTAGGACCTTTCTTATTTGGCATTATTGGGTGGCTAGGTGTAATACTAAGTATAGCACCCTGGACTTTAGCTCTCAGCTTGTAGTTCAGGCTGCTTGGCTTTCCACTCTGCATTCTGGCATGGCGATTCGTCAGGAAATCTCCATCCGGATTTCCAACCCTGAGAAGAAGGCTTCGCTGCTTTCCACCTTCAACGCTCTCTGGTCTCCGGTGTTTTTCGACCCTAGACTTAGATGTTGGAACTTTAAAACTCCCACTGCTCTCTTGTAATCTCTTTTCTCGTTCTTTTGCAAATGTGAAGGGGTTTCGTACCCCCGCCTGGCCGGTCTTCTGGCTTTCACAGCAAGGAGGCAAATCCCTCGCTGAGATTTATGAGGAATCAGCCCGACAAGGCATGACTTTAAACTCCCAGATGCAAGCGTTCTACGTCCCAGGTTCATCTGCCGCGCAAAGCATCGCATCCATGACGAATTCAGGCTCGCAGGCGCTGAACCAAGGCACATTGACGGCAACTTTGGCCCCAATGGCGGCGTGAGAGGCCGGGACGCTCCTTCTGGAAGGCGCCGATCACGGCACGACTGGGGTGCACGCTGAAATCGCGCGTCAGAAAGCGGCCGCGGTGCAAAGCTTCGCGCAGCCCGTAACGTCACTGGCACAAGACGCTGCTTCTCGAGGCTCCCAGAGTTTGAGCGACAAGAAGGCTGAGCTTCTGAAGAAAAAGGAGGACTTGGCACATGAGATGAACAGTCAAGCGCGCGCGCTCTCTGCCCCGGCCACCACCGTCGCCCAGGACCTCGCCGCACTCGTCACCACGCAAGTGGGATCCCCACCCACCGGGAGCGTAGTGAACTCGCAGTTCATCGAATCGCTCGCACTCGACGTGGCGCAAGGGATGGCCCAAGCGAGATCCCAACCCCCGGTGTCAGTCGCGATTGACATTGCATCGCTGCTCCAGCAAGGGAGTCAAATGCACTCTCAGCTAGCTCGCCAAACGTCCGCCTTGTCACCCCAGATGCAAGTTGCCGCGACCATGATGCAACGCCAAGTGACCCTCGAAGAGTTTCAGCAATCCTCTGCGGCCGACACCCACATGGCGTTCAAGCACCTCGCCCCGCAGCTCTCTTCGTCCCCGCCGTTATCGTCACCCGCAATCAGAGTCTCCCAAGGGATGTCGACATCGCCATCCAACTGGCGCCACAACGCGAGCGTGGTCATCGAGGACGTCACGGCTGCGGCCGCGGCGGGGCCAAGCGGGGTTGGTCACGGGCAACGCGGAGCGGAGCAGCTACCGCGTGTGACGGAAGCGATCGTCGCGCAAGCTTCGGTTCGAGCACCGACTACCTCCCAAGTGAGTGCGTTTTTTGTTTTTTAAAGTTTTAGAGTTTTTAGAGTTTATAGGGATTCAAAGGTTTTGGCCATAGCCCTTAACTCTTAAATGCATGATTTTTTATAATCTTTCTTCAAATATTTACTTACCTAAATTTTATGAAATGATGAATTGGTCAAAAAGGAATGTTTTCTTTTAAAGATTGATTTCAAATATTACTTCAAATCAATGAGAAGTTAATTGGACGAAAGATAGCTTTGTAGCACTCGTGTTTGTCATTTAAGATATGGATGTCAAAGCTTTTAGGGGTTAAAGTTGCATAGCAAACTTGGCAATTAATTTTAGAGAGTTGTAATTATTCTAGCCACTTGGTTTCCTACCATTCACATTATTAAAATTTGCACATGATGATATAATTGTTGTAAGTTAGGTGGTCCATAAAACAACCCTTTACCAGCTAATTTGCAATTTTGAAGAATTCGACTATTTAAAATATTTTCCAACAAATGTTCCTTGAAAAACAAATGGATTTGGCATCAAATCCAAGTCCTTTCATACTTTTTTGGACTTGCAATAGATAAGCTCACAAACTATTTTGAAAGGCTCTAAAGGTGTCCATCCTTTGATATGTTCACTAGTGGTACATTGAAGAAAGTAATATGCACCTCTACATCACAAATCACTTATAGCAGAGCTTAAACTATTTTAGGACCTCCTAACTTGGGTATGAGTGGTGGCATCAAGGTTTTCATTTTGAGCAGTTTTTTGCTAAAAAACACAAAAAAATTTTGTAAGGAATCTTGGGCAAAATATTCTTGCTTTTCAATGGATGAAATTCCATTCATAGATTCATAGTTTCTTCCATTCCATGGATGTAAATAACTTCCGCCTTCCAGTGATTGTCGCTTGAATTCTGCACTGCTTTTAATAAATGAAAAAACAAAACCTGTGTAGCATCGATCTGAGATCGTTTTCAGCACTGATTCTGAAACTGTGGGACAGGTAGCACTTGATTCATGTATACATGACAATTATTGCAAGGGAACTAGATTTAACCCGCCTCAATCTTTTTTAGATTTTTTGCACATTTTTCATTCATACATCTTTTTACAAAGATATCATTTACCAAAATTTCATGAAATTGGCCATTAAGAAAAGTTGTCTTTTCAAGATTTAAATATTACATTAGATGAATGAGAAGTTAGTTGGACTATAAAAGGTAAACTATCCCATTTTAGACCAAATGGGAGCAAGCCCATTGTGGGTTGAATTCTGTTAGTGGTGTACATTTCAAGAACTTGAATTTACACCACTAATAGAATTCAACCCACAATGGGCTTGCTCCCATTTGGTCTGGAATGGGATAGTTTACCTTAGTTCCTCTTGCAAGCCCTCCGTTCATTGTCCCGTGTATGGATGTCAGAGCACTTCAAGGGTAATGCATCAAAGTATGTATCACATTTAAATCAGTTGACTATTTGCAACAAGTTATGCAAGCAATTTGGTAGTAGATGACATACAATCAGTAGGAGATCATTTTTTAATGGAAGATTTAATTTACTTTTGTGGATTTTTCAAAGTGAAATGGTGAAGAAGTTTGTTTCCATCATCATGTTTAATATCCGACTATTTGCATAATATTTAACTGAATTCATGTCTAATATTGGATTCTAATAAGTGAAGGTGGGCAAGATGACTTACAAGTGATAATTTCACATCATTTCTCTAATTTCATTTTTTCAGGGACAAAAGACTAAAGGATTGTATGACTCGGTTGAATTAGATGCCATAGCCATTGTAAAAGCCCAAAGAAAGCAAAGATTGTGAAACTTTTTTACGACTCTCCTTTTTCTTGACTAGCACTTAACTTAGTATTGTCGTTGCATGCTAATTGTATACTATTTGCATCAATGTTTGGAGAGAACCGTTGGTTAGTTCATTGTTAACCAATGCCTTTGGGAAAATAATTGGTTGAAATATGAAAATAGAGGATCCGAAACCACACAAAAAATTGGTAGGACCAATAATGAAGGAGTGTTTAAAGATAAAAGGTAGATATATAGCTTGCTACTTTCATGAAATTGTTAAATTTTAGCTACTTGCCATTTCAAATCCAAGGCTAATATTTAGGTTGTTGGAGGCAAGTATATTCTTGGACAAGGCGGGTATTGCTTTAGGATTGGCTGTTGAGGGGCTTGGAATGCTCGGATAGGGCAGGGACAAGTATCACTTTAGGGTTGGTCATGGTGGCTAACCCTTGCTTTGTTGTCCATGCTTGCTTGATTTAATAAAATTTGGAGTTTAGTTTCAAAACTGGCATGAGTGACCAATGAGAATTTTGATGCTAGAGGAAATGATTTGGGAGATTTTGATAAGGAAAAGATGCAACTTGTGCCTTTGGCAAAAAAAAATAGGTTATTTCTACAAAGAGACAAATTATTTGTGCAATTCCCAAAACTCCCCAACCAGTAATTCACATGTTACTCTTGAATGCATATTTTTATTTATGATGAAGTAGTTGTATATTTCTTTAGTGACTAAATTACAATTGATGCATGATTGAATTGTATAGAGTTATGGTAAAGGAGATTACCTATTTCCAACCAACCTTCTATTCTCATAGATTACGTTGCTATGTTTCTGATCAATTGTGCTTTAGGTGATAACTTACATTGAGCAAGACCAACTCGAGCAACAAAAATGTTTGGAAGGTGTACATTGAAAGCATAAAATGATCATAATATGTACATTTAAAGCTGATATTATCACTTACATTGATTTTGTAAGCAACCTATAATTGAAAATAGTTTTGCCTATATATCAAGAATTGGACAAATAGAATCTTTTTGAAAAAAATTCATAGTCATTTTTTTTGAAGAAAAAATGTTAAACATTATGAAATCCATTTGAAATCTATTTCTCTACATAGGAATTTTTTTTCAAACTTCTCCATCCTTTAAATAGGCTAAATTGCTTAAGTGGGCACAAATGGTTATCATCTTGATATCAACAACCTTATGTCTTTTATACATATGCTATGGACATCATATTTTGAAATTTGACATGGCAATGTTACTATAGTGTCTCTTGTATATAAGAAATTTTCTAATGTACAATAATAATAAAATTTCAAGTGTACAATAATGATAATTTCAAAAATTAAAACTCCAAAATAAACTTAAATCTACATTTTGAAGGATTTTGACAATATAATTATGGACTAGCATCTTATAATCATGTAAAAATTTGTATATTTAAAAACTCTAAATCTATCGAATGTTTAAAAACAATGAAGAATTTTCATTCTATACTAAGAATGTGTGAAAGAAAATTCATAAACTTTAACTATATGGATTGTATAATAAATGTATTCAAAGTGAAGAAAACATGTTTTTTTGGCATTGAAACAAAACAATTTATGAGACTTTAAATCTTCTTAACTTAAAATTTTTGCGCTACATATTTTGAATTAAGAAGAAACTTATTTTGAAGAATTGAGTTGAGGGTCTAAGAAAAAATAAATAAATAAAATAGCCTGATTTTTTTTCTTTAAAAAATTATTAAGCAGAAATAGTTACAAGATATAGGAAAAAACTAAATTGTCAATAGCTCTAATTAATAAAGATGGAATTAGAAAACACTAATTCCACTGGTGAAATTGTTTTAACAATCAAAGTTAATCTTGTGGAACTTTTTCTTTTTGAAAAATGTAAAGATTTAATTCAAAACTGAATACTATATGTTAGTTTACAAGAACATACTCTATAACCTTTATATCACAAATCCAAATGGAATGAATCAAAGCTTTTCATGTAGACAAAAATACAATCTATGAAAAACAAAATTTTTAAATTTCAAGTTCAAGTTTTTGTGGATTTAATTTGTTGCCCGTTAAGTTGAAATTTGGGTTTATCATTGTAAAATTGTTTGTCCTAGGCACTAATTGAAATAAAAATTATATTCCCAAAAGTGAACAAGTTTTTCTATCTTTCAAAAAATTCAAAAAAATTTGCCAAAGCTTTTGTTCATGGGAACCTGTCCAAGATCCATTTTGTCTTCCTCAAGGATAGAAATTATGATTGTATAATCAAACTTGAAAGTCCTTCACTTTGTATCTTCCATTTCTTCTCCATTTGAGAGTGAAATTTTTTGGTTTTATTCTTCAAAGATGAAATAATATGTCTTATATTTTTCATAAAATTTTCAAATTCTTTTGAAAAAATTTCAAATTTATCATGAATTTTTGAAGAGACAATGAAGAAAATTCATATCAAATACAAATTATATTCAAAAAAGTAAATTTTTTATAAACTATAATAAAAAACATTGGGGTATAAAAAAAATTTCTATATCTTTCCATCAATTTAGAAATATGGTTATAGATCTTCAATTTCAAACTTCACTAAATTTAAAGAATATTTCAAAAAAATTCAAAATTTTCAAATAGAGTAGAAACTACACTTCAAAAGCTTCACTTCATTAGATTTTTTCAAATTGAAGTAAGAAGAAATCATTTTGAATGCCAAAATCGAGTTTTTAAGAAAAAAAAAAGGCTCAAAGTACTAAAATATACTAAATAGTACCATTTTTTTTTGATAAATTCTCTCCATAAATTCAAAAAACAACTAAAATATCTTGATCTTAACTCACTGATGTGGCTATAGCATCAATAAAGTTGCATATAGAAATTGAATGAAAATCATCCATTCTTCAATATGCACAAAGCTTGGTTGACCATCTCATTCAAAGGATACAAAACATCCTTGACGTCCTTTCAAGATAAACCTTGTACCAACATGCTATCTTAAGAGTTTGGGTCTTTGAGAATTCTTTTTGCAAACTTCCATTTGAGAGCTAAGTGCAATTGGTACAAGGATTATTCTTGATTGGCTCTTTGCACTAGTTACCCCAAACCTTGAACCTTCAATCCTAATTATAGATGAAATATATTTTATTCATCTAAGATTATGTATGTTCATTCAATGTGGTGATTTTATCTTATCTTAAAAATTCTTTTGGATGACTCTTTGAATTTTTTTGGAAATGAACCATTAGAACCACAAATAAAATCCTTGCGTGAGTACTAATGAATAAGTAATTTATAGAACATAAAATATTGTTGCTTTGGAGGTTAGTAACCAAACTTAAACATTGTTGCTATTGTAGTTGTCTTTTGAAAGGAATATAATAACATTTTTTCTATTGGTTGTAAGACTTCATAGAAGGACTCATGTAATTCTTTGAACAAAATACTTCATCAATGGTGCTAGTTGAAATATCCCACGCACCCTATATTTGTATTGTTCAAGAAACATTTAAGACTACAATCTATATGGGATAAATTGGACTATATGTATGTATTCAAATGCATTCATATAATTTGTATCCATATTTTGTAGCAATATGTATGGATACATGTGAATATTGTATGTATTTTATATGTCATAGGTATTCCATACTTTGTACTCTATACTCCATATCTATATTTCATATCCTTGATGGCTTTTTGTTCTTTTTTACAAGTTTGACCACATGGATGATACTTTCAATTTATTTATCTTAAATTCAACGGTTGGGATCATTAAGGTTGGGGAGGGCATGGTGTTTGCATCATCACAGGAGATAATAGGCCATTGGCCATTAAACTTTTCTAAAAAATGTGAAAGGGAGTATACATGTCACTTTACCATTGGTTGAAAAATTGACAGAAGTGCTTGTACTTCATTTACTAATAATATAAGACTATATAAGACTATATATATATATATATATATATATATATATATATATATATATATATATACCCACACATATACATATATATCTCATATGTAATCCTTATGTATTGCATGCATATTTCACATGGTGTACATATTCCATACTTTGTATATGTTTTATATATCCATATCTTAGAGAATTTGTATCTATATTATTTTTTTTCAAGATCAATGACATTGGAAGGGGGGCTTTGTCTACAAGATCAATCTCAATTTTTACAAAGAAAGGAGGGGGTGCGTCAATTGCAACTTGAACTTGGACACATCATCACAAGAGATAGTAACTCCAATAAAATACTCTACAATTTTTTAATGGTGAAGGTGTATTGTAAAATGCATCTTAATAGAATAATTTATTGATAATTTTGAACAAAATTATAAAGCATGATCTGTAAATTATATCCACTAGACATTTTATTATGCAACAATTTGATTTGATGTTGTTGATACTAGAAAGTATACTTCAAGAGAATTGAGAAAATATGAATATGTGAAACTTTGAATGAGTTGACCTTCAATTCTAAAATAGCATTAAAAATATAAGTTCATAGATTTAGTCTATGGAAAATTTTCAAAAAATTACTTCAATGAGGTCATGACATTTCAAATCTATTCCAAGAAATTTCATTTAATGAGTACAGAGACTTTGTTTGTGATTTAATGCAAGAGGAATTTAATAATTCAAGTTTCAAAAATATACTATAATATTAGTTATGGCGGTGATAGATTTAATTATAGAAATACAATCTAAAATTCAAAATCTACAATGTCTATTCATACATCAATTCCAAAATATTCTTCAATAATGTAATTCATAAATTAAAAAAATGAGTTGGCTATAGTAAATAGCTTAAAGTTAAAATTGCAATAAAGTATTCAATAGTCAAGCATTTTTCCAATTTTTTAAACAAAGTAAAAACTAGTTTTAGTAAAGTTTATTTCACTCAATGGACTCAATGATTTACAGGAGATAATTTCTATATCTATAGATCAAATCTCAAGCAAGAGCTAGACTTTGCTAAAATACACTACAAAAATATCTTTCATGATATGTTTTTAACCATTTTGATCACTATTTTTGACCACTTATATTCTATTTGTGTCTTCTCAAAAATGCATTAATTATGTGATTAAAAATGTGAAAAAAATTTCAATTTGTTGTTTGATAAAAAAAATTTGTAAATACAATAAGTCTAAATATAATGTGTGCAACAATGAAAGGGATGAAAATGGGTCACCCTTCCTTAGAGAAAACTTAACTCCTAAGAGACTGAGAGCTCACCATTCAGAGAGTGGAAGTGATGTTTCCAGAAGCTACCTGCAGGAGCCAGGACATGGATGAAGTACATCCAATTATGAATGATGAAATACAAACCATGATGAATGTCGTTCATTCGTACACTACCCCGTCAAAGGAAAGGTGGCCACGCCACCTTCCTTTCTGTCGCTGCGCCTCGCAGCTTCAAACGAAGCTTGCCATCGCTGTTGCTTCTATTTAGATCATCACTCGCATTCTCAATCTCCTTCGCCTCTGTAACACTTCTCTCTTTACTTTACTTGAATTGCACTCCATCCCCTTTTTGATTTTTTTGTGTTTAGCGTTTTTTTCAATCGAAGCCGATTGTAGATTCGGTTTGTAAGTTTCTGTTGTGGCGGCGTTATTATCAAGCGCGAAATTTCGATCCTTTCTGATGGATGCAATTGTTTCTGATCGGTGCTTCTGCAAGGATTCTGAAAACCGAATTCGAATTGGTGGCGAACTGTAGTGATTTTTTTTCTTTTGCAGTGACGAAAACCGTCGATTTCTATCTGTCAAACTTTTTGAATCTTCAGTTTCTCTGGTTTGGGTGTGCGCATGCAGATCGGCGACGTCGTGTTGTTTTGGGTTTCAGAAAGGAAAGGTCAATTAGGGCTGGTGTGCAAGTGGAGTGATCGACTTTTCTTCGCAGTGATTAGGAATACTGTCAATTTGAATATGCGAAAGATTTGAATCTCTGCTGGTACGCGCATGCAGAGCGGGATTGTGTCGCTATGTTGGAGAGATAGCGAAGGATTATTAGGGTTTAGGTAGGAATTGGTAAAAGCAAGGTCGGGACAAGATGAGGCTGTTAACGGAGCAGAGCATGGAGCTGGCCGCGCGGTTAGGAGGAGAGATTTCGTACATGATCGAGCTCTCTGTGGTGCCCGTGATGAAGGTGCTGACGATGTGCGCCTTGGGAACTTTGCTAGCGCAGCGTCAGATCAACATCATTACTCCTGCGGCGACTCGACTGCTCAGCAAACTGGTGTTCGCCCTCTTTCTGCCGTGCCTCATCTTCACGGAGCTCGGGGAGTCCATGTCTTTCTCCAACGTGCTCAAGTGGTGGTTCATTCCCGTGAATGTGCTACTCAGTAATTTCATCGGTTGCATCGCCGGGGTGTTCGTGGCTTTGATCTGTAAGCCGCCTCCGCAATTCTTTAGGTTTACCGTGGTGATGACCGGGATCGGGAATTCTGGGAACCTTCCGCTTGCTATTATCGGCTCTCTCTGCCATGGCCAGTCTCATCCATTCGGCAAAAAGTAAGCATCCTTTTAATTTTGGCTTATTGTATTGTCACGGCTTTTCAGCAGTTGCTTGGTGTGTTGAAATTTTGTTAATTGGACTTCAGATTTCTACACTCAACCTCTCTAGTGACACACTGTATACTTTCACATTTTCAGAATCTGTCATGTTGTGTTTCAATATATCTGATTGGACAACTTTCACAGGCCAAGTTGTTTTAAATGCAAGAGAGTGCCAATAGAAACCAACATGTCCTACCCAGGCAGTTCCATATTGGTAGATTTTTTTAGTCTTAGAGAGCCAGGGTTGAGTGTATCATGGAATCTGAATCTCAAATTCAACTGATTGTATGCTGCTGGTATTTCATGGACTCTAGTTTTATTTTTTATAGTTCTGGCCTGGTTTGAACTTTTTGAAGAAAATTTCTGGAGTTGACTAGTCATTTTCATTGTTTCCAAACATTTATTATCAATAACTTAGAGTTGAGCTACCTAATGGTTGATCTATACAGTGATTTGGTTTAAATTTGAGTTTTGATACAATGTGCTGTGTTTGCATTCAATAGATGCAATCAATCAGGAGTGGCATACGTGGCCTTTTCACAATGGGTGGCCGTGATCGTCATCTACACGTTTGTGTATCACATGTTGGAGCCTCCTGAGGAGTATTATGAGCTGGTGTCGGATGGAGAAGATGAATCCCTGAAAGCGGGATCCGCAGCTTTGGCCGCTTTGCAGCCAGACGGTGTGGAGGCCGAACGCATGCCTTCCGTTACGAGTGCGGAATGGCCAGATGTCAAGGATGCAATGACTGAAGACTCGCGGACACCATTGCTGGCACGCGTGTTTCGCTATCCTTCTTTGTCGTCTCTAATACCAGGTGCGTACGAACTGTTAGAGCAGCAAACGCTACCAATTCAAGGCTCCGTCTACCAAATTCATGATTTGACGGTTGCTGTCTATGAGTCTTTAGATTGCACAGGTCAAAGCAATAAGCTTGAGGTATCAAGCTTGAAACAATCCATTGCATCTATGACACTTTATGATGTATTTGAGGGCATTTGAGGTAGCAAGCATCCAACGGTCCTCAAAGAGGCACCTCAATTGTTTTAGCATGGCACTTCTTCGTGATCATTCTTGTTACTTGGATCAGTGTAAAGTTGATATTGACAAAATGAGGTAAAACGAAGAGAAAGATGTATGTGCACCAATAAAGGTGTAGGATTTCTTGTCATCTCAAGCTTCCTGTGCAATCTAAATTTTTTCGTTATTTCTGCTGGCTATGATATCTTTCAATAGACTGAAACTGAAAATTGGATTTCTATCATTTGAAAGTACCAGGTTTTAGTGAAAGTTCCTTGTAATATATTGCCTGGAACTGCTGAAGACTCTTTCTGATTTCACATTTCAACCAGAGCCTAATCCAGAGATTTTTTTCCTTTGGGTCTCATGTTTCCCTTTTTTCCAAAGGGTAAAATTTCCCTCCCCTATATTCTTGGATAGGATTTTGTTTATGGTGGTCACTAATACCTATTTTCATGGGAAGCAAAGGAACACTGTTAAAATTGGTCTGACGGGAATACAATTTACCTCTTGTATCTGTGCAGATGTCTCTAGCTTTGGAGAGAGTCCAAGAGCAAGTGTTAATTGTTTAGCCGGGCCTCGTGTTATGCGCAAGATTCGTGTGGTTGCTGAGAAGACCCCCATCCGATACTTGGTGCAGCCTCCCATCATAGCTTCACTTTTGGCCATAGCCGTTGGAATATTCCCTAAATCGAATGCGTTCTTATTTGGAGACGATGCACCTCTCGGCTGGTTTACGGACAGCTTGACAATACTGGGAGCAGCGTTGGTACCATGCGTCATGTTGGTTCTGGGTGGGACTTTGTCAGTGGGACCAGGAAGCTCGGAATTGGGATTGAGAACAACTGTTGGGATCACAGTCACTCGCCTGGTGCTGCTGCCACCCATCGGCATTGGCGTGATCATGCTGGCGCACAAGCTCGGTGTCGTTCCACCCGGTGACAAAATGTTCATGCTTGTATTACTCCTGCAGCATACTATGCCGACGGCTATTCTTTCGGGAGCAATGACGACCATGCGTGGATATGGAGAGCGTGAAGCTTCGGCGCTCCTCTTCTGGCAGCACATATTTGCGGTCATTACCATTGCTGCTTACATTGTTATTTACCTCAAAATCATAAGCCATCTATAGGGTTGTAGAATAGATCACAGGGAGTCCCTGCCAAGTTCAGCGTGCCTCAAGTGTGAAACAAATATTGCTCAATGTGGTCAGCAACAAGAATGCTGCTGAGGAGCTGAAGTGGCCGCAACAGCTTTAGGTCAAGGAGTTGCTGATATGGAAGCAATTTTAAATGCGTAAAATAAAACTTGCTTAAGGTTCGACTGTAGATCGTTATTGAGTTGCTTGCGATGATGTGCGGCATAGGAATTTCATAGTGAATTTCTTGCACTGCGGCTTCCTCTGGACATTGTTGATCCGGGGGGTAGCATATCCCATCTCTTTTTTTAACTTGCAATAAATAAAATGAATGGATCCATATGGTAATGTGAAGAAGGCGGCTTTGTAAGGGGATGGACTTGGGTGTTTATAATTTGACCTTTTGGTTGGGCAATGTTTTGATACCATGAATATCTTACTGTTAAATCATATGGATTTTGGATTTGACAACTTCTACCTTTGAAAATGCATTGTGACTTTAAAAAACTTATTTAACCATGTGCATTTGCCATTGTGCAAATAATCTTCATCATTTTCTCATATACTAATGGTGACACAAAGCTTTTAAGGTATATTAAGTTTTTAAGGTATATTTTTTAGGAATATGTGAGTCTCTCAAGGAATAGAAGTTTACTAGTCCATAGATCTTGAGTTTAAATTTGAGGTGTTTTAAAGAAATTCTAACATATTGACATTCCATGAAGACATTCATTGCTGAAAGAGGAGGTTCAAAAAGCAACCAAACCCTAAAAGTATTATGTATCTTAATAAAGTAGTAATTTACAAGATACGTATTGCTTTTTTCAATGTAAAATTGCATTCTTCAATGTACAAACAGCAAAGCGTCCACTTGACACAAAGGAACATATTGTTTTCTTCAATGTAACAATTACATTCACCAATGTAGCAACATATTCAAGAGATGGGTGCTTTGAGAGCCTTACATGATTAGAATTTCAGAATTGATCACTAATTTCACAAAGATCCAAAAAATATGAAATGACTCAGGTTAGATGTCAATTCCATTTATCTTTTCAAAGAAGATTTAGAGGAAGATATTCACTAAGTCAAACTCCCCAAAGTTGCAGATCAGGAGGTAAATGATCACTTTCCGGATCTCCTTACTCCAATTGTGAACCTACCTGCGGCACATCTAACACGCTCATTCATTTTGATTCTGAAATCCTAGTGCCATTATGCTCTGTGTCATAATTTGGTTCCTACTGTAGGCTGCAATGGACTTCCCCAATCGAGACCCGAACAAAACTGGCTCCCCACTCGCAATTGCAGTGACGAAGGATGTCTGCAAACCATTCGAAACTTCTGGCAAGAAGACTGACAACAGTTCCATGGTGTGCACATAATCCAAGTACTAATGTTAACATCGCCTCGAAACCATGTCGACCTTGCTAGAATCACAATTCACTTCAAAATCTTGAGCATACAAAAGCCTAAGGCGGCAACAGCAGCATTCGAAAGTCATGGTACTCTTTATCTTACCCTAATTATTTCGAGTCACCCCAAAAGAGTATCTCCAGGGATTGCAATCTCACAATGTTACGAGCTCAAGCACAATTACAAATTGTGATGGACTCAATCTCACATGTCTACAGTGATGTTTACAGATTCTGAAATGAATTGTCTCATTTCAGGTGTGCTAAGAATCTCATCCCTAACCCTAATACAATTACACGGGAAATACCTTCTGAACAAGAAGCACTGGTGATAGGAACCAATGTATCAATCAATTGAGCAAATGCTGCAAAGACACCAAGTCATGGACTGTCTAATGCAGATGAGGTTTAACACAATCATGAGAAAGCAATCCATGCAAGGGACCCTGTCATCACGGGCACTTATGACGACTGTAAGCAAACGAAACTTTAACTAGTGTAATCCTCTCTACAGTCTAAACAAGTAACTAAGCCGGCGGTTATGTCGACGCTACGACTACGCCACTAAATGTGGGATCATTTTACGAATATGCTAGAAAACTACAGTTGACAAAGACAACCAACTGGAATCTATTGCAATTGTGGTGCGCTAGTTACCCTTTGAAGAGTGCTGGGCGCCTGTAAGACCTCCAGCACATCCACCTTCTGATTGGCGGCCTCATTCGCAATCTCCCTCCGGGAAACATTCCAAAGGTTCTCCTCAATCCCTAACTTCCTCAGCTCCATTAAGCCGCGCTCCACATCTACCAGATCACGCATAGTAGGCTTCAGCATGGTTCGACTGATCCACAGCTGTATGCATTCATCAGCATAGTCGGCCTCCACGCCATTTGTCTTTGCACGTCGCCAGAAGTACACCAGCCATGCCTGCTTGAACTGCACATCCTCGACCTCCTGTGGAATTAACTCAAAAGCATCTAAGCCCTTTGGTGTGCCGTCTGTGGACTTCCGCATACCTGATGTCTGTCGGTGTCGTGACAATGCAAGCATGACTGCGTCTTCCACCTTCAAAGCAGCAAGCTCACGCAACCCTTTCTCCACTGCCAACATGCTCTCGATGTTACCTTCCCCTGTTATGTCATTCACATCCCGCGTCTTTCCCTTCGCTTGGCCTGAAGCACTATTGCTCCGGTTCTGAGAGCTGGGCTCTTCCTTCGCGCGTTGCCCTGCAGACAGTACAACCTCCAGCGGAAGCGGCGCAAGTGATGACCAGAAGTCCGACTTTCCAGAGGCTATCTCGGGATGTATCCCATGCTTGGCAGCCAGTCCCCAATAACGCGCGAGCCAGCAGCGCTTCAACACGACCTCCTCCATTTCCTCTTGCGTCAAGATCATGCGATGTGTCATGGTTCGCAACGCTTTCACTTCGATCTCCACCTCCCGAGCAGCTTCGGACGCTGCCACTGCCTCCTCCCTCGCCACCTCGGCCTCCACACGTAAGGCTGCAATCTCGTCATCCTTGACGTCTTTGCTCTGTTCTTTGGCTGCTTTCAAAGCTGCTTCACGTTGCTTGAGGAACTGTTCTTTCCTGTTCAGGATTCGCGAATCCAAAGAGATCCCCTCACCGAGCGCAGTCACCTGCTTCTCCAATTCTCGTGATCTCACGTCCCGCTCCACCAGCTTCTCCTCCACGATCCGCAGCTTATCAAGCAGCGTCTCATTCTCCTCTTGCAGCATGTCAATCTCATCACGCAGCGCAGCAGTTTCCCTCCTTGAATTGGGTCCCGCAGAATCGTGTGAGTTTCCAGGAGTTGGATGCTCAGAAGAGAACCGCCGGACACGATCAGCAAGAGCCTCAGGCGTGGGAGACGTGGATCGCATTGCAGCAGGAGGCAGAACTGGTCTTGGTCGCTGAATAGCTGGTTGTGACGTCGCAGCCAACGCTGTGGGTCGCAGCGAACCTCGAGGATTTGCAGTTGGCCGCAGGGTGCTTCCCAGAGTTGCAGGGCTTGAGTCGTAGTGTCCTCTCAAGTGAGGAGACTTGTCCCGGGACGAATCCCTTGCACTGGGAATATAAGGACTGTACCGAGGCATGTCATCCTCGTCCTCGTCGTCTATGGAGTCCCGGTTGGCCTGCATGACTTGAGCCAGACGAGCTGCCGCAGCCCTGGCAGCATAGTTCTGGCTCTTCTTCAAAGAATTTATGGAGCCAGAGCTAGACCCTGAGCCACTCCGTGCTGGCGGAATGCCTCCCAATCCCATGACGCTCCGTTGCCGTCCCAGGGAAGGGCTTCCATTTCTCTCCCTCTCAGCCATCGGTGACCAGCTCTTCCACTTCTACTTGTCGCTGCGTCTTCCCTCCCAACTTGTATACCTTGAAGCTTTCTTTCTTGCTTTTAACAAAAGCTGTTATCACTCAACTCCTAAATCCCCCCAAAGTGACATAATCCTCACAAGAGTGCTCAATTTTTAGGTCTCCCGCTGCGTGTTGCATTTTGATGTTGGAGTTCAAACTCTGCGGGAATAAATCATCAACAAAATATTAACCCCTAAGCGCCCAAATCCCTGAAAGTGGCAGTTTCACAATCTATATGAGATCATAAAACTCCACGGAAAGTACCAAAGATATGCCATTAGGAAGAAGAAATTATAACCTACTAGTTGAGTGATAGAAATATGTTTTGAAAGTCACTTTTAACGACTATTAGCTATCTTAGAAATTAAAAGCGGCCCATTCCGTAAAACTGTATTGCCGCACCCGGCTATTCTGTTGGGAATTTCATGGGAATACAAGTTTCGCAGATGCAAAAAATAGGATACTCCTTAAAAATTCCTGTGTACTCTACAAATATTATTCTTTGAAAAAAGAATTCCCCGAAAATTCCAGCATCTATTTTTAGAATTATTTTTCACCAACCCTGATAACCAGGCACGGTCTATGAAGTTCTTAAGAAAATACGCCACATAAAATACAATGGAATTGTTGCTGATTACAGATACGTCCTTCGATGTTACACCATGCAATTTCTTGCAAAACAGGAAATTGAACCTCCTAAGACTGAGTTGGAAATTGGAGTACAACTGGACCACTCCTCTATGTGCAACTGTGCTAGACATGCCAAGTTCAGAATTTAAATGTGGCATGTTGACCTAAAGTAGAGCAATCAAAATGGAAACACCCTACAAAGTGCTCGCAATACAACAGTACGAAAGTGTGGATCGCAAAGAAAGACAGTATACCTGCTTTTCCAGTCACTCGTATCAAAACAATATCAAGCATGCTTGAAAAGTTTCATACTGAGCCAATGAAAATAAACAGCCGCCAGAATGACCGGTCCAGTGAGCGGCACAACCAAACTATAGTACCTGCGTCCATAGTCAAAACATAACGTCGGTGATAAATCTCCAGTAACCCTAACAGAGATCCCCACTACTGATCTCATCACACGTAATTAGGGTTACTCACATGAATTGACTACCAACGAACGAGACATTCAACCTCAAACCACAGATCTCAAACCGCCGAGCAGCAAACCGCAACCGCCCACGAAAGCTGTAATCGCCGACTCCTTCCTAGAACCTCACAGCAAAATCCCTCACCAAATCCGGAGCTACCACCTAATCCTCAACACCCAAGTCCAAACCCTAAAAACCAACGTCGCCCCACAACTACTCGAACACAGCAACACGAAGTTGAGCTCCTCAAGATACGCGTCCAAAAGCTCAGACGCTCGCACAATCACCGACAGGCAAAAGTCACCAATTCACAGTGAAAATCTGTCATCTACTCCCAAACTACCCCTTTATCATCCCCACGACCTAGAAAAGAATGCTCTCTCTCACGACTCATCAAGCATAGAAACCCGAGATTACCCCTGTTCCCCGATCCACACGACTACGATCCTTATCCATAACCTACAAAATCGAAACTCGAAACTCGGAAAAAAAATTAACATTCCCTCCACACACAAGCAGCAAGCTCCTCTACCTCCCAGCTCACCCCCACCTAGGGGGATTTGATCCTCGGAGTGATTTACCTCCAATCTGCAATCACGGATAGAAATCCGATCCTCTCTCATCAAAAAGGAAACGACAGGAAAGGATATGGACGGATGGGTGGGACCAGCAATCATACCAATCGCAGCGAGCGACGTCCAAGAAGGGGAGTCCCGAGGGCGGCAAAAGTTTGGAGAGCAGGGACGTGTAAAGCAAGACGGCGAAGCCCACCACGCCTGTGCAAATGAGAAGCGCGCCCCAGCACAGCAGCAGCTGCGGAGGAGCACAAGACTGGCGAGCTAGCGACGGCAATCGGAAGAGCGCAGGCGCGGGGCGGCCATCCATAGCCAAGCCGCCGCGGGCAAAAAACAGACACCGCGCTCGCTCGTGGAGCTCAACCCGGACAGAGTTGTGTGCGTTCTGTATGTCTAAGTCTCTTCTGGCTATGGCGCTCCCGCAAGCTTTCTGTCTGCAAACTCACCTAATTCTGAGACTCTGTACTCCCTGACTACATTTTGGGAGTGAGATGTACGTGAGGAGGAGATTTCGGGTAGGCGGGTTTCTGTCAAAGGTGGATTTTGAGACAGGCTTTGGTGCAGCGACGGGAGTATTGGGATGATTGGTGTAGACATTCGTTTAGGGTGTTGGGGTTTGGGATGAGTTCGAGATGGATGAGTTTGGGATGAGTTCGGGATGGATGATTTTCTTCGTGGACAGAGTTTGCCTA
This sequence comes from Pseudoscleropodium purum, assembly GCA_963969395.1. NCBI lineage: Eukaryota > Viridiplantae > Streptophyta > Bryopsida > Hypnales > Brachytheciaceae > Pseudoscleropodium > Pseudoscleropodium purum. The sequence continues at coordinate 39,129,513 of OZ017795.1, forward strand.
TTTTTTCTGTTGTGTGTGCGTATTATTAAGTTACCTGCTTTTGGACGGCCAGGGAGGATTGACCCCTCTATTGCCCCGTGTTTTATCCTTGTAGAAAACACTGAAATTTTTTATTTGCCACATATGATCAAATTTGCAAATTCTGAATTCATATTTGCTATTAGAGACCCCAAATTAGCATGGGAACAAGATGAAATTCAAAATTTAAGAAGCCCAAAATAAGGGGCAATTTTGACATTTATCCTCTAGTGGGGCAAATAGAAGGGTGGCAATCTTCCCTGGCCCTTTTGGCCAATGTCTCTATTGATTAATGTTCAAATACTTACATGTAGTAAGGTAGTCTACTCTCAAAAAAGGCACCATTAAAGAATTCATTGCCTTTTGGGGGAAGTTATAAACTCTTTGTAACAATTTTCAGTAAATTTTTATAGAAATAATAATGGAATTGGCATTGAACCCAAGTCATTTCATATATTTTTTGGACCTTTCTAGAACTAGTTACAAATTTTTGAAGTTGAAATACAGTGGTCACTAAAAGTGACCACCTCCTTAAAATGCACATTATTTCAATTTTGTTTTTCATTTTAAGAAATTTAATTTAATTTTTTTTTATAATTTTTTTTAGATAGCATAGCGTTCGCTGCAGGGAAAATTGCATAGGCCAGGTGCTTGAAATGGCCCTCCTAGACCCCAAAAAATCCTCTAATGCCTGTTCACTTCGTTGTTCCTTCCACAACAAAGCAGTAAAGGAATGGTTGGTTGTCAAGGGAAAAAAAAAAATTTTAAATGAAATGAAATGAAATTCTCAAAATGAAAAAAAATCGAAAAAATTAATTAATGATGTAGCACTCTCTTGACCATGTGAAATTGCGTGCATCCCTAACAATATTTGTAGCATTTTCAACGCTAGAGAACCTATAGTCTTGTAGAGCCCTCAAATAAATAAATTTAAATTATGTTTTTAAATTATGTTTTTTTGAAAAAAAATAGTAAAAATAGTAAAAAATAGTAAAAAAATATTCAATTTAATGTGGCACTAATGTAGTACTACTAATGCCACATTAGATTTCAAATTTACATATATATATAATTTAATTTTAGTTTAATTTTAATTTAATTTTCCCCTAATTATACTGTAAGGTTGGCAATCCTTTAGAGACCTTAGAATTTTTGTAATGGCTTTCACAATACAATTGCCTTATTGCAATCTAGTAAGCATTTGAGTGTGGTTTTGGTTATTGTACTTGGTGGTTCGGGTTGGCATTTCTTGTCAAATATTTAATTTTTCCTAGAAAATGATTTTTGGCATGTAATAGAAGAAGAAATATTCGGTGAGTTTCATTTTTTTCATACAAAAAATTGATAATTTTATAAAATGTGAATTTCCAAAAAAATTGCATTTATTTTTAGAAATAATTTTTCCTAACCTTGACCACAAGGTATGTAATTAATTGTCTAAGTTTTTGTTGGAGTAGTAGTGTTTATGTAAGTTGATGTCACCAATCAAATGTAGTTTAGAAGATGGTTTTGATTTTTCACCAAACTTCAACTAAATGGTCAAACTTTGTGATTGAGAGATACCTTTAAGCATAAGATAAACATCATATACAAAGCAAAAAATCAAAAGGAACTATTTCAAAGCCATTCATTTTATACACAAAAGATGTATAAAGATATGAAGGAAATACATGAGTATCACTCATAAGTTTGTTTTCTTTCTTATTTATGAGATTTTTAAAATAATCTCAATTTGTTATAAGTTCTTACATAATCATTTTTATTTATAGTTAAAAAAAAAATTATTCAAGTTTCCAAAAAATACATTTAAAGATATTTTGAAAGCCTTTTTCAATTGCCAATAGAATCAAATAACGAAGTTAAGTTATTTAATAATGTAAACCATGTTCAATTGTTTTTGGACAAGGTTGATATACATATTATATATATATATATTTCTTTTACAAAGTGAGGTTACAAACTATTTTACCAATGAAAGAAAAGTGGACGACAAATCACAACAACAATAGGAGTTTTAATATATAGGATTATAGACAATAGTATTTTATTGATAGAATATTAAATACTAAATGCAATATTCTCCTTCTATTTAGAAAAGTGATTGGTTATGTTCAATAAAGATACAAATTGTCTTTTGTACCAATCAAAGAAATTTGCATGATGTAGAATACAATTAGTAGTGTCTTATAGAATCAACAATGCATTCTTATACAATTTCAATCAAGTATACCAAATTTCATATTTTATTAAGTTTGGTGAGTTCTTTTATTCAAATTTCATGATTCTTTTACTTGATAATTGATGAAAACCATTGGTGATGAATTTTTAAAATATAATTGTGTAGAAATTTAGAAAACAACAATATGCACAATATTTTTTTTTAAATTTCAAAAAGTTTGAGGGTTCAAATTGTAGGAAGTTCAATGTTCAAATGTAGCATACCCAAGTTTTGTGAAATGGATATTTATGTATTATGACTAGATTTTGGCAAATAAGAAACACACACATATGTATTTTTTTAGTTCATTTAAGGTAGGGACTCACAAATGCACCATTAACTCAAAAGTGCCATCTTCACTCGATCTACATTTAGTTAGTAAAGATCTTCCTCTATTGAATGATTCTAGAACATCACCCCCAAAAAAACTTTGACCCTTTATAATTTTTGCATGGCATATCCAAATGAAACATGTTTTGACTTGTTGGAATCCCCTTTCAGTTGCCAACTAGAAAATATAAAAGTTTGACTAGTCTAATAATAATCTGATGAAAAAAAGTGGTGCATTTGTGAGTCACTACCTCAAGAGTCATAATGACAATGAAGGATTAGCAGAACGAACATCTTCACTAAAAAAATTGGCACACGTTGCCTAAAAACTGGACTCACCATTATGACCTGCATTCAATCAATTTTGTCTAGAGTTGGGTTCATGATGCTACCATTCAATTTTGTCTGGAGTTGGTTCATGATGCATCCGTTGTGTATTGGGACACAGGGTGACAGAGCTGGCCAACAGAAGCGTCAAATTTTAAAATCACATTTCAAAAATCCACAAGGCACTAGTACTACGGCAAAAAAGAATCTCATCATATACCCTATTTGGCAACAAACCTGCACATGGCAGAGCAGGAATTGCAAGATCTGACTCCCTTATGATGTATGAGATGTGGATAGAAGTAACATGGATGCAGGTATTTCGAAGCAAAACAATCATGTGTAAAGTGCAATTGTCAGTGAAGGCAGAATGAAGGGAATTGATGCAGAGAGACCCCCTCATTCGGGGTCTTATCTGCGTGTATAAAATTTCTCAACGGAAGAGTGGTAACAGCAAGACACGTTGGTAGCACTCCGTGCTACAAAAACCAACTAAAAAACCAACAATTGAACAATAGAGTAACCAACTCTTGCCTAACCTCCAAGACTAACAGGAAAAAAGAATGTACAGAAGGGCTATTGCAATTACAGGACACCATTGAGAACGTGATTACCATTGCTATCAGTGAGAGCTACCATTGCAGTCAACGAGAATTACTGTTGCAATTACCAAAGACAACTATGATATAAAGGAAGAGCTCAGAGTCCGTTTTAAACTGTTGGACCCCTGCAAAACTTCCAGCACATCCACCTTGTGATCGGCAGCATCTTTGCTGATCTCTCTCCGGGAGATGTTCCACAACTGCTCCTCGATCCCGAGCGCTCGGAGTTCCATCATGCCACGTTCCACATCCACCTGATCACGCACTGAAGTCTGAAGCATGGTTCGGCTAATCCACACTTGTATGCATTCCTCGGCACGCACAGGTTCCAAACCATTTGTCTTTGCACGTCGCCAGAAGTATACCAGCCATGCCTGCTTGAACTGCACATCCTCAATCTCTATGGGACTCAACTCTACATTACTCAAAGTCTTCGGACTGTCGATTGAGTCCCGAAGAGTTCCAGTCTGTCGGTGTCGGGACAATGCCAGCATGACTGCGTCTTCCACCTTCAAAGCAGCAAGCTCACGCAACCCTTTCTCCACTGCTAACATGCTCTCAATGTTACCTTCCCCTGTTATGTCATTCACATCCCGCGTCTTCTTCCCCTTCAGTAGCTCCAAACCAATGCTGCTCTTGTTCTGCGAGCTCGGCTCTTCCTTTGCGCGTTGCCCTGCAGACAGCACAACCTCCAGTGGTAATGGCGCAAGTGATGACCAGAAGTCTGACTTTGAAGTTGCTATCTCAGGATGAATCCCATGCTTGGCAGCCAGTCCCCAGTAACGCGCGAGCCAGCACCGCTTCAACACGACCTCCTCCATTTCCTCTTGAGTCAAAATCATGCGATGAGTCATGGTTCGCAACGCTTTCACTTCGGTCTCCACCTCGTGAGCAGCTGCCGAAGCGGCAGCTGCCTCCTCCCTCGCAGCCTCCGCCTCCAGTTTCAGAGCAGCGATCTCTTCATCCTTGACGTCTTTGCTCTGCTCCTTGGCTGCCCTCAGAGCTGCTTCACGTTGCTTCAGAAACTGCTCCTTCCTTGACCGCAGACGTGAATCCAAAGAGTCGACAGATGAGTCAAGCGAATGCTGGCCAACTGACATGACCTGCCTCTCCAATTCTCGTGTCCGAAAGTCTTTCTCGGCCAGCCTCTCCTCCGCTAGCCGTAGCTTGTCGAACAGGCTCTCGTTGTCTTCTTGCAGCATGTCAATTTCATCCAGCAAAGCGGCTGCTTCTCTTTTAGAGTTTCGGTCCACTCTAGTGTCCTGCAACCCTGTGGGATCCGAGAAATGCTTCCGAAGCCGATCCTCAGGAGCTGGGTCTCGCAAATGAGCAGGAACCGAAGCAACCGAAACCAATGGTTTGGGGCGCTGGAAAGAAACTGGCTGAGCAGCACTTACAGAAGGGGTAGGCCTCAAAGTACTAGCGCCTCGAGGATTTAAGGTCGGTCGTTCCGTGGGTGGTGCACGAGGGGAGTCAATGAGAGTCCTTGCAGCTCTCGGAGAGGGCTCTCTTCGTGATTCCACAGCTGCTATACTTGACAAATACGATGGGTTGTAGTGAGGCATGACCTCGTCCTCATCTTCCTCATCTGAGCCAAAGTCGCGATTGGCTTGCATCACCTGCGCCAAACGTGCAGCTGCAGCCTTGGCAGCGTAATTCTGACCCCTTCGCAACGAGTTCAACGAGGCCGACCCTGGCTCATGACGCGAGTTGGAGCGAGAGTGGAGTAAAGTTGGACCCCCTGAGGACACACTTCGTTGCCTGCCGAGCGATGGGCTCGAGGTTCTTTCCGTCTCTGCCATTTCGGATCAGTAAGACTGACCCCCACCAGCATGTATTGTGGCGCTTTGGAAATAATAGGTAGCGCACCGCCCACTCCAAATAGCTTGAGTCTCACTAGCTTCACAGACCCTGGGAAAAGCTATATTTGAGATGATTTCTAAGTCAAAAACTCCGAGAAAAGAATACCTTCCAAGTTGTTGAGAAGAAAACGGCCACACTTGATCCTACTTCCATTCTCTGTTTTCGTACAACACCACATCTGCAGAGCACACACACACACGTGAAGTTTGTTAAAAAAGAGAACTGGACTTTCCTTTTCGCGTTTATGACATTTGAAGAGGAGCTCCGAACACCTTGGGCCCATCTCCTAATTCAAGGAGGAGTCAGAGTATCCACTGACATGTTATTTCTTTAACACACATCCTATTACATCTTGTGTTCAAATTTTCTTGAAGAGAAGAGTTCCTTAAAGCAATTACTTCAATAGCTCCTGAAAACAGACTCGCATGTCATGAAGCTTTTCACGAAACTAGTGCTCGCCAGACGACTGGGAAGGACAAAAATATGCACCATGGTACCGACTGAGGAAGATAATCACGCATATATATGGTCTCCACTGCGCTTTCACTAGGGTTTACTACGGGGTTTCCTGGTATAATTCTTGTAGAATGCTATCAACATCGAGCTCTTGCATCTCCACAGCGTAATCCGTTTTTTATTTGCTATTAACCCACACCTCAGAAAGTATTCCTATTAAATTGAAAACTACCGTGAGAAGGAATCAGGAATTGGTTTCCATATTAACAAGAGTCATGTTCCTAGAAATACCCAGTAATCAGATTACAGAGAATACTACCACTCAAGCTTAATCGATTCAGACTCTCTATAGTGTAGACCATCGCACCAAAAGGTGCCTAGAGGAGTACAGGTGGGATTGAATGAATGCTCACGCTTAGATTGGTTGAAAAATAAATCATCTACCAAATGTAAGGTATCTCTCTTGCAAAATTGGCTCCTCAACTCACAAGGGAATAGATTGCTGCCTAGCCTTTACGACAAATAGAGTACAAGTAACAGGGTAGTAAAGTTAACTCCATTCCTGCCGAAAAGCTAAAAACTACAAAGTACTGGAACTTGCGCCTTCGACATGCACAGAATGAAACAACATGCGTACTTGGGGGCAACGTGCATTGTCAAATCCAAAGTGTACAAAGATGCTCCGGTTTACAAGGGCTTGGACTCATCCGCAACCTTCGCAATTCGACCACGAACAAATGATCCAACGAGAGAAAGAAAACGGAAACGAAACACAGAAAAGAGGGAAGTCATGAAGTGAAGGTATGGAGGTCCAGAAACGAAGAACCCGGAACACGTAGAAGCAATCAATGAAAAGAAACGAAACAGCACAATCGGCTCCAAAACAAAAACCGACAACGAGAAAACAACGAGAAAACGAGTCGAAGAACTCGAAGAAGACCCACCTCGCAAACCAGTCGGGAGCGGCAGCAGCAGCAACAGCAGCAACAACAATAACAAAATCGATGATAGCCAAATGACAAAAAGTAAGAATTTGCAGCCACGCGCAAGCGAGGAAAGAGGAAGAAACTATGTGCTGGAGTTCTCGCAAATTTCTCCTTGTTGGCGGCAACGCCAGTCCTGTAGCGCAGCTGCAGGCAGCTTGTCTCGAACGGGAAAGCCAGCCCGTGTGAATAGCACCCTGGATAAGCTTGTTTACAAAACCTAAGCTTGATTATGCATTTTTAAATGCTTGAGTGAGTACTAAGCTCAAAGCATCTCGAGGGTTTGCTAATTTAGGTTTTGGTGACTCAATTTGGTAAGTTGGTGCCTCGATAGAAATCTCATATCTGGCGTTGTCGGTCAGTGATGAATTCTAGAGCGAATTTCGCTGCCCTAGCTAGAAAGCTCGATGCTTCTGAATGGCAGCCTTGTAGGTCTTAGTTGGGGACGTGACATTAGGGGTGTGATGCAAGACGTGCATTCCGCAAGAAGACGTGATTCTGAAAAGGCATTTGAAAAATTAGGAGGAATACTTACTTTGGAAGTAAAAGAATCGCGCGCTTTGTGTCCAATTTGGCAACAAACCTGAAAACGAGGATCGTGAGGTGGTGTCAGAATTCAAGACTTTGTGCTTCAAGAATGAAGGTGACCTCGGCATCTGGATTTGAAAATTCTACGAGGGGCTTAATACTTTGAGTCAAGCAGGGCTGAATTTGGAAAGAAACTGCTGAGCTGTGACTGAAATCGTGAACTGTGACAACCTCTATTAGTCTCATTTGAAGAGATGCATGTCGATGTACAAGAAACCTTTGGCTCACAAGGGATCATCATTTTAGGGTTTCGTTTCATTTGGAAAGATTACGATCTCTGTAGCCAATTTACACAATATGACGGCCAATTTGCTGATTCACTTTATAGAATGAACTCATCTCATCACTTCTCATACTGCATTGGTGCATCCTTCGATTTGATGAGGGGATTTGTGAAGTTTTTGTAAAGAGTGGCATTGTGAGAGAGAGAGTCCTGAATTAAAGAGGTTCGATTAAGATCGCCAGTTTGAGTACTATCAAATTGAATCGAGTGCAATGTGATGAAGTCAAGGTGATGAATCGAATGGTCTTTACATTTGCACGACCAGCGAAGACGATGGCGGGCTGCGAAATTCGATCTACAACGATAAATTTAGGGTTTACTGACGATTCGCATAGAAGATTTTGCGGAGTTCGTGAAACAGCCGAATTCGTGAAACAGTCTTGCAATAAATAAGAGCTTGGCGTAAGGATTGAGACTCTACCACTTGAATGGAACGGAAAGGCCGAGATTATCGTCATGGAGGTGGGAAAGCAGTGACATGGAGGAAGAGCACCACGCGACGCACCCCGCGAAAGAATGTTGCAGCTAATGCACCGCGTGAAAGTTTCGTAGATGGTGCCCGATTTGAGTTTCAGAAGCGAATTGCAAGGGTTGACTGGCGCACTTTGTACACCATTGACGTCGATCGCGTCATTCGCGAAGTGGGTAATGTGACACAACCTTTGTCCATGGATTTGGCCGATCAATGAAGCACTGGGGTTGTAGTGATCGCTGATCTCTTTGGCTCGACTTAGGGTTAGGGTTGAACACATAATGCGATCTACGATTGAGGGTTCGGTTGATTTTGCAATGCCAGCATCCTGAGGGTTTGCGACCTCAAGTGAAATCTTATCACTTTGTCTGGTGGATCAGATATTGATACATTAGAGTCGGTTCTGGATACGGTTGCATTCGGCGACATTCAAGGAGAAGACACTCGCCATTTCACTGAAGCCAACTTCGTGAAGATTTTCCGTCTTGCTCAATTGATGGTACAAGTGGCACCAAACCCGTACCCCCCTTCCAATGTTCAATGAAATGTACTTTCTTATAGCTTCAAAATTGCAATTCTGGTTCTGATACTTCAGTAATGGTCTTTAAGGACCAGTATTGGTTTTATGAGGACCAGTGTCATATAGATCTGGTCTTAGTCTTGTCAAACTGACGAAGCTATGAAGCAGACAATGAACTGGATCTCAAGAATATTGATGAAGATGCTATGAAGGCTCTGTGAATGCATGAGGGTTCCTTACTTTACTGATGCATTGGAATTGAGTTGCGCAGGTGGAGTATCTGCTTCACGTCCAGGATTTGTTGGCAGACCACAAGAGTGGGCTCCTTCAGTCTAGGGCTAATATGGAGCAGAAGAAAGAAAAAATTCGGTCACGTTTCTTGTGTCAAAGAGATGCCCTGCTACAAACTCGCCATGAATTGAAACAAGCCAAGAAGGTGGTTTAGTTTACATTTTCAGAATGGCCAGATGCATTTGATGTGTTGTCATTTTTTGTGAATATTTTCCACCCGCTGCCACCTGGCATTCTAGAGAACATTCTAGAGAACTCTTGTTGAGGGCCTTCTGAAGTGGCATGAAATGGAATCCTTAACACTTGAAGTGGATCCCTGACACCTTATTTTGCAAAGTTGAGCTCCATTTGATTACGTGAGAGCTCCTCGACAAATGAGCCATTGACTTCACATGTGAGAGTATGTCCAAGCTCGATTTGCTACGATTTGGCATGATTTTGCTTTAAATTACGTTTTAGCTGGAACTTTTCTCAGAAGGTGCCGTGTCAGTACTATACAAGAATATTAAGAGATAAATTGGCATGTGAAATTGCAGACTTTAAAAACGTATGAGGTTATGCTGAAAGTTCGGGAAGAGAACAATCAGACCTCTCAAAGTATAGAGCCACAGGTCAGCCTAGAATATATGTGACCTGCATACAATCCATGATTTGGTGACGATTTGTTTTGTTACGGGATTGTATGTGCAGGGAACTTACTGATCGCATTCTGTTGCAGGTTTGGCAATGCCCCTCTTGTGAGAAGGCTTTTGGATCCTCATACTATCTGGCAAGTTTCTCCACCCTAGGCATGTACCAACGTAATCTCTCGGAAAGTGACATCACAAGTACCTAGAACACCTAGCTTCGTTAAACTCTGCCAGTTTATCGCTGTTTGAGGCAGTTTCTATCGGTAACCCTACCCGTTGGAAAGTGGCTAGGCTTCCTAAAATACCTCTAGGTCGACTAGTGGTGTGTTGATTATCATCCTGAGACATAAATGACATGGGAAAGTGCTTAAACAGGATATGCATGTTGCAAGGATACATCAAAACAAGCAGGAAGTGACGCAGGATAAGATCCTTGCCTTGGTCTCCACAGCTGAAGAGGCTACCGCTGCACGAGTGCACAATCTATACCCATCTGCTCTTCTTTTGTAACACTTCACTCATATGTATGATCAAATAGCACCCATTGTTGTCTGCGTCGCTTTGATAGAATCAGTAGCTGAATTTCTTTGACATATTCTGCAGTTTTTTATTACTTTTTTGATAATTTAGATTTTAAGGCTTATTTTTAACCCTGAAAGGAACGAGATTTTACGAGATTTCACTAGCCCAATTTGATTGATCATATAATGAGAAACATAATTCAGAATAGAACAAATTTTACATCACCAGAACCAGTGAGAAACATTACACGTGTTGGCAAAATCATAAATAATATTGATCAAAAGAAAGTCCCTATATGACCCACTCAAAAATGCTAAAATAAATGCTACATCCAATTTGGGTCTTTTGGTCCTCTGGGGTTAACTGCGTTGTTCATCTTTTTGATGTAGGTGAAAGCTGAGATGAGCTTCGCTGTCCAGACAGAGTTCCAACAATTTCGTGAGCGATACCAGGTCAATCCTCCATCCTGCCCAGCATCTATAAGCCCAAAGCATGAGGACTGAAATCATGTTAGTGTCCTTGGATAGTATGCATGCGATTGTCGTTCAATTCTGTTCTCATAATTGAAATCAAAGAGGGATTCATAATCGAAACTTCCCACCCCTGTAGCGTCATCCTCGTACATAAATCCTGATCCTGAAATGACCCTGGAATGCTGGTATAAGACTCATTCTTGTCCATAAATTAAGATATTAGAGTCTCAGTGTGAGGATGCTTATTATCCAAGGTTGCTAATACTTTGGAAACAACGCAATGACAGGCAGATTTGCAACGGGCAGAAACCAACTCTAATACCCAGGTACTTCAATTTGTCATAGTAGCTAATTTGCAATTTCATAGTTACTGGATCCTGCTTTACCTAAGTGCCCAAATGGGCAATGTGTCCTCTTCCATATCTTTAGGTGTTCAAACAATCATTTAGGAGGTCTTAAAGAAGGTAGCAAACGTGTCAATAGAAAGAAGAAATTATGTCTTACATTTTTTAAAGATAAAACTATGCTTTGGAAGTTACTACAACTGACTATTAGCTTCCAGTTGAATGTGGACTTTCTAGTTTTAATTTGTGCATTTAGGGGTTAAGGGAATCGTTTGCTTTAGCAATAACCGTGGCATTTCTCTGCTAGTGAGCATAAGAGAATCTGAAGATTCCCATGTGACCATCCAAGCATATATCCGTTAGAGATTAGGTCGTGTTTTACTATTCTAACAGCTTAGGGTCAGTTATTAATAGGTGTTGTATTACTGAAAAAATTTATTCATGTGTTTGTAGTTGCTGAAGCACACTATACTAGAAATTCTTATCTAGAGGATTTGTGATCCTATTCTATATTTGTTTGTAACCTCAAACACAGAAGAGAGATTCTGATCCTTAAGTGTTGCAGGTTCAGACATTGCATGAGGATTTAAGGCAAAGCAACAACCAACTGCGTGATGTTCAAACTCGAGTTGAGGTTCTCCAAGCGAAAATTCTTTCTAGTTCACCAAATGTAAGTTTTTCTCGATCCTTTCGTTAATGATTTCTGCTCAGTATTTTTCTTTTCTTTAATCTTTTTGCGGAGATCAGATTCTACTTTGATATATGTTGAACTGGGTCAAACTTCTAGTAAGGGAATTGTCTTTGTGGTATAACCTCAGAACTCCCGACTTGGAAGTTTGCAAGCTGTGGAAAAATCGAAAGAAAAATGCCATGGTCCAAATCAGGAGGTATTAGCGATGATTACCTGATTCAGTTTTCAAGAACCTTTCTCTAGTATTAACAAAGACGGAATTGATGAGGATGTGGTTTGCTCATGGAATGCGTTTCTTTATCAGAGACTATATGAACTGGAAAGTAAACTTTCGGGTTTGGAGCGTCAAGTGAAGACTCTTGATCAGGCAATTCTTATTATACGGGCTAACCCCATCCCGCTATACATATATGTTACTCTTTCCATTAATTGAAGTCAGAAATTTATGGGGCTCATGCGTTGAAGTATGCCTCATTAATTCATCTCTATAACAACCATATTAACAGGAAATTTGGCTTAAGAACTGAAACTAATTGTGATGTTTGTATGTGACAGGAGAATTCTAGACTACTCAAGGAACTGAATGTGGCATACACTGAAGTAAGAATCACTAATGATGTCGAATTTTTTCTAGTGATGTCGAATTTTTTCTCCGGCAGCCTTTCTTGATTTATTACCGTCTTGCCAGTGACAGAATTTTGCTATCAGAAAATAATGCTGTTGTTTAGTAGATTGAATCTCACCAATTAGTAGATTGAACCGGCATCGATTATTGTTCTAAACAATCTTATGGTCTCATCAACATGAGTTCACGTCTGTACTTGCAGGTTTCGGATTTGCAGATCACAAAGCAGCAGAGTGCCTTTGCTCTAGAGACGCAGGTAATGCTTTTTTCAGGAACTTCTTTTTGCTTTAAGTGTTATAATGCAATGGTGAGACATGTGTCTTGGCAATTCACTGTTCAAATGAGTTTTTCACGGTTTATTAATTTCTTCCGAATGACAAAGACTTGTTTTTTCAGGAATAATCGATTGATGCCCTATATGCGCTACATGTGTCTAATGTTTTTCACTTTGCAGATAGACGATCTACTCAAGGAGAATACGCACCTCAGGAGAACAATGTCCAAGGTAAACCATATGGCTGTCCAAGCTGGATTCATTAGCGACACACCAGATAAAACGAAAGCTTACTGTCAATCAACTGAAAATCCCTCTGTGAACTCATCCCTGATGAGTACCTCGAGAATACATTCCCCACCCAGATCTCCGCAAATCGAATCAGTGGACGTGCCAAGCAAGTTACTTGGTATAATACACGAGGATGAGACAAATATTAAAAGCTCTGTCCTCCCATATCATGAAACACCTGAGCCCATCCTTGCGATTATTGAAGCAAAAGAGCCTGCAGCCAAAAAGTGTGCTGTGTCGGATTCTCAGAATCTTGACAATACCACTGACTTAGGCCTGGTCCAGCCATCCAATACGTTTAATAACTGTTTCGGCGATGACGGGTTTTCCCCGGTGCATCAATCATCATCCAGAGGGAGGCCGGAAGTTTCCACCCCCTTGAAAAAATTAAATTTCAGTGGAGGAGTCATGTTAACTAACATGGTATACTTTGTTAAGCTGCTAGTTTCATTTGTTGATCCTTCAACTGCTTGCAATTCCGCATATGTGAATGTAGGGCAGTTGGATTTAGAATTTTTAGATTGCTGTTAATTTAGAAGACAAATTGCAGAGTATATCACCCTATAACTTCTTTTGTTGAGATTTTTTGTGTGAAGATTGAGGAGGAACCCGTTGCATTGTCGATGCATAAAGATCGACGAGTCTCTTCTACAAGGGAGCGGTGGACTGATAAGGATGAAGCCCTCCGTGCCCTAGCCCGCCCTACAACTGGGAGACGAAGGACAGAGGCAGTTCCTGAAGAGCCTAGTGAGGGGGAATCATCTCCTGATCCCGAAAATCTCACACACACTACATCACCTGTTAAACGAGCGCTACGTTTCCTTACCCCAGAGAGGACGAAGACCTCGTTCACAGAGAGACCAAAAAAGTACGCCGCACCGAAACAGGTTCACTATTTCTGTGCCTGATATGCTGGTTCTGAAGACTTGAAAGCTTGTTCGGGTCAACTTTCTTGGAAGCGGTGTGTTTTGGTTTTGTAGGACTTCACGTTCTGACCAGCATTGTCGTTGTACTTACATTCAGATAAGCTAGTTGTATTGGGGTGATTCCTGGTTTCATGGTGTTAGAAGTCAACTTAATTGCACTGAGGTGTTTTTGCACAAGTTGCCTCTTCATCGACTCTCAGGACCAGAGCTTCTGCCTTGGTAACGACATCAATTTTTTCAGACGAGCACACGAAAGTATTGACTTAGTGAGGAATAGGGTATTGTTTATGTGATTCTTGTTCTTACTTGGATAATTATCTCTATGTGCATGCATTACAATACGTAAATTTCAGCTGATCCGGAGCTCCTGTTGTTGCAGATTAAATTAAGAGGGGGTGGTGATAATCCCACTGCAGTTGAAGAAATGCGTGCAAAGCTAGAGTGGGAGATGTCTGCTGCACATGAGGAGCAGAAAAAGTTAGTATTGGAACGGTTACATTTGCGTTTTGCATCTAGAGGTTGCTGCTAATTTAACTCAATTGCTGAACAGGGTGAGTCTTTTCTTTGTGCGTAGACAGGGTCAAAATTACGAAAAGATTTTGACAGATGTAGGTGATTTCACTTCAATACCTTAGGCGCCAGAAAGCTGTTCAACAACTTCTTGCTAAGGAACTTGCGAAAGAGAAACGGAAGACAGGGAACCGAACTAGAAGCGAAGACACAAAAAGTTGCAAGGCGGCAACCCAGTATTCTTACACCTCCAAATCAGAAACGCCGTCTGAAAGTGTAAGTTTCAAAGTGTGAAAGTGTAAGTTGTTGACATCATATGAAGTCTTAAAGTGTGAATGTGTGATATGAACTCTGAAAGTGTAAGTTGTTGGCAAGTGAGAGTCAAGACTACAGAAACTTCCTGGTGTGGTTCACTACTGTTATAGATTGAACACATTGGAAATTTTCCAGTAGAGGCTGCAAAACTATGATGTTGTATAGACATGAATTACATATTTCTTTGAACCTCTACAGATAGCCCCTCTGTTGCTAGCGTTGCCCAATAAACTGGAAACCATCAGCCCGTCATCAACAATTCACACAGTGCGAAAAATTGTAAGCAACCGAGCGGAAAGCGAGCGATTTCGACCGATACTTAGCCCTCTTACTGAAACCCGGATACAGCCATTCCATTCTCCGCCGCCATACAAACCTGGCCCATGCTGCAAAAGACCCCTCCATCCCTACTTAAGACGTGGTGTAGGAAATCCTCAAACTCGACCTCAGCCACAACCTTCTTTTCATATGGCTGTTCTCAGTAGCAACCCTGATTTGACGAGAATCACTCGTAATCGAATTCCAAATCAAACAGTAGTCCCTTCGAAAGAGCACATCATCGCACGTCTGAGTGCTGTCACACGCGAACTTGGGAAGTATTTTCCAGCAGAAAAGCCGAAACTCAAATGTGGCACATCATCAGGAAGTGCACAACCCACCATACCTGACATTGAAACAACTGAAACTGAAACCTATGAAACTGAGGTTTCAGACTACCCTTCACCTTTTACCATAGTATTTGAAGCCAGTATGAAGTCCTTTCCGAATCTTGTGTCGAGTATCAATAGTTGATCTGGATTCTAGGAGTTCATCCGATTTTGTGATGGGCAATGCTGATTCTTGTTCACATCTGTGTTGATACAGTATCTGAGTAAACTCGGTCTATATTATTGTCCTTGACCAGAGTCTTAGGTTTGATCTTGCTGACTTGGGGAGGGTGCTGTTCGCATTTTTACTTTAGTCACAGATGTGAAACCGTCAGTGACTTGAACATCTGGCAAGATCAATTCGATGTAATTCTGCGTTATCCTTGATGCTGTCCAAAAGTTCATGAAGTCTTCTCCATAATACATGGGGAGGTCTCCTCATGTATCATGGGGAGACCTCCGTATTTGTCGCTGTGATCATGGATGACCTCCCCATGAATTATTGGGAAGTCACCTTTTGGATGTTATGTAAAAGTTCCTCAAATAGTCTAATTTAACTTAAATCCCTGTTGTGGATAGGCCTTGGTTTTCACTGTTTTACACTTTTGCCATATTGTTGAGTGCAGGACGATGAAGTCGACAAACGGACTACACCACCTGAATTTGGAGATGTGAGAATATTCCTTCGTGCTTACAGATTGAAGTTCAAGAGAACCGCTTGTCAGAGATGCTCACTTCATGTTTGATGCTTGCAGATTCCTAGGCTACAAGAGATTTCTGAAGTCGCTGACATGAATGTTCGAGAAGTTGCACATACCATACGAGAGACAGAGACGGAGACAGAGACAGAAACAGAAACGCAGGAAGAGATAGCAAATGTATGCATTGGTGCTTTATCCAACTGCACGTTTTCCTTGCAACTCTCTTGCTCCAGCGATCTGCACACTATGATATACTATATTTGACCTTAGCATAACATAAAATCACTGAAATAGTTTCAGTTGGAAGAGTTGCTGTATCTCATTAGACATCTACTCTCAGAAATTTCCTTTAGGCTTTTCGTTCTGCTTTACCACATATGCCTGACTATCATAAAATTCCTGAGGATCTCCCTTAACGCCCTTTGAATCGTTGAACAGTGAGCGAAGAAGGATCCAGATTCTTTTTGTGCACAATCTTGGGCACACTTTATGTTTGCAAAGGCGTGTGTGATTCATGTTCGAATTGTTTAATTTCTTTCATCAGCCCTTGGCTGGATTGTTGTTTGATTTCATACCTAACAATGGAAAAATTTGTTTCAAGAGTGGACTAGTTTCAATATTTTAGTGTTCCAGATTATTTTTATGGCTAGTGGAAATGGTGCAAGATGGAAGTACTCTACAATATAAGCAGAGATTATGTGGCTTTCTCTGCTTATATATCATTGACTTTTTTTATGCAGGATTTGAGTGGCAAGCTTAGTAAGGAGTTAAAAAATTTTGGATTAGCATCAACCACAAACGGTATCAGGTATGCAAACATCAATTCATGGTAGTCTTTTGAACTTCATGTGCTATTGTTCGTCTTGCACCGCTACGTACAATTTAGACTTCGGTGGTCCCGTGAACCCGTGTTTGAAAATAGTTGTTACCATACCTCTGTATGAAGTTTGCTTCTGTGCGGTGTGATGTCTCCAGTGATACTACATACAAATCTATATCTAGCGCACTGGAAATGCAGCGGTCAGTGCGTATGTCTCAAATTCATGGCGATGAGCGCCAAATCGTCGAGTATGAGAGAGATGCTGTTGTCTGGCATACGCAAGTAAGCACTGAGTAAATTTGTAAAGTTCACGAAGCTTTGTGCACTACTTTCTTACCCTATAATTTCATTCCACCTATAAAACCTTCAATATGACATTCATTGTGCTTCTAAGATGGTAACTAGAGTTGAAGGTATAGGTGGGGCCTTCCATCCCCTTGTCCAATATCTTTGATGATCATTTATGTGGAAACACTGCGTAATAAGAAATTACACTTAATGGACACTTCCAACAAATTTGGTGGAATCTGAGCTATTACTAGCCTTCAGATAGTTACCTGGGTTCTCCTTTCGACCACAACGCATAACCGCGTCTTGTAATAGAATTTGAGATGATAAATTGACTTTCCTCTTAACATGCTGTTGTGTCTGACAGATGGCTGTTCGTGATCGTGACTTGGTAATAGCTAAGTCGCCCTTTAACGTCGTCACAGACTCTGGCTCGGATCACTCCAATGCATCTGAGTACAATGTTGAGGAGGTTTGCACATTCCTAACCAACAATTACACCCGCATTCATAAATATTTCATTTGTGTCCCTTGCCGTTTTGAAAACCACTAGGCGTGATGCATATATTGAACACACCTTCATGAATTCGCCCTTTTGAACCCCCTGAAGGACCCAGGATTCATGATTTAAGATGAACAATTCGATTGGCCTTACTGCGAAAAGTGCAATTGAGGTATGGCCAAATTTCTTAGCATCAGAATCAGGGAAGAATATTGCAAGTGCTTGGTCAAATATAATTAAAATTGGACTAAAAGAAAGTCCCCATATGACCCACTCAATATGCAAGGTCCAATTTTGGCCTCTTATTCCTTTGGGGGTTAATGAACTACATTTGGTTTCCTCCATTATGCCGAATCAACATTGAACCGACGACCATTTCTTGAGTGGCATTTCAAGCTCATCTAAATTGATGGTCAAGTTTGGAAAGGGAAACACCGTTGTATTTTGTGAACTTGGGTAAGAAACAGAGTGCTTCTGGGTTATGACATGGTATCTTCGATCTGGGCAGTCTGGTAGGAGCAAGAACAGCAACGAATCCGGTTGTGAGTCCAGAGAGGACTCCAGAGAACATAAAATGAAATCGGGTGGCACCAGTGACGTGAGAAGCGGCGAGCAAAGTAGTCCACTAAGCAGTGAAAGCAGCGACGATATCCAAGAGACCGAAGTTACATATAAAAGAAAAAATGTGAATTGGGCAAAGAACTCGAAACCCGATGGCAGTGTACACTTAGGTCCAAGGTCTCCGACTCCTGAGGGACGAGTTCAATACGTTTCCAGGTGAGTTCTGGAACTTTTCTCAACTGAATCAAACGTGATGGACAAAACCTTTTGATTCAAATTTAACCATTAAGTGCACCAGTGAACGAAACTGGTCCTTACAATTGGGAAATGGGATGTTTTCTTGTCGTAAACGAACGTATTGCAAATTTGTGTAAAGGATTAAGTATTTCATTAATAGCACTTAATGCTTTGCTAATGTTAAGTTTACTGTGGCACACTGACAGTATCTTTGTTGGCACAATCTTGAAAAACAATGGGCAGAACGTACTCATGGGAGCCCACGCTGAAGCAAGCGAATTCCTCTCGAAATGTCCGAGACCCTCCATCACGAGGAGAACTGATTAGAGCCGTTACCGATGCCGATGCTGTTGACCATACTCGGCAGTCTGAAGAAGAGGAAGTAGACGAAGATGCATTCGGATTAGGTGATTGGGATAGTGATGAGGACAAGGGAAAATAGAGGTAAGTGTACCACTCAGATACGTAGTGTTAGTTGTTCTGTTTTGCGTTATTAAGAGCGAAAGTGAAAAGTTCAAATTCGTATTATTTGCGAGGTGACATATTTTGTCCTGCTTTGGGGATGACTGCCGGAATAGAAGTTGGTTTTGCTCAGATTTTCTAATACCAATTGAACCTTGTCATAGGGAACAACCATTGGGTGGCACATGAATGTATGGGAACCATGTAAAGCGTCCCTTCCTCAAAACTCATTCTTGTTTCTTAGACTAGTGTAAACTTGACATTGAACAGAATGAGTTAAAATGAAAAAAAATAAAAAAGGGTTTTGTACCAACCAAGGTGCAGGATTTCTTTTCTCAAGCTTGTTACGAGGAGCACTGCTTTTGCGATCAACAGATAGAACGAATGAAG